>CAWUFW010002649.1:1200000-1800000 GCA_963921515.1 Calotriton arnoldi | reverse complement strand
TTAGCTCTCTGAATGCCTTCATCTCTTCATCATTTAATTCAAACGGATCTTTAACATCCTTTTTTGTCAGTCGCTGTAATGGTTTTGCAATTAGCGAAAATCCACTTATCCATTGTCGACAATATCCAACCATTCCCAGGAACATTCTCACCTCTCTTTGTGTCATAGGAGCTCTCATTCCTCGGATAATCTTTATTCTCTCTGTCGTTACCTTACGCACTCCCTTTTCAATCTTATGACCTAGGTATTGAACCTCCTGTTGACAAAACTGTAATTTCGATGGGGACACCTTATGTCCACCTTCTGCTAGATGGTTCAGTAAAGCAATGGTGTCAGTAACACATGCTTCTCTGGTTTTTGATGCCACTAATAGGTCATCAATGTACTGAACCATCACCGATTTCTCAGGCATTCTTAAATCTTCCAGTGATTTCTTTAAGATCTGATTAAAGATCGAGGGGCTTTCTGTATACCCCTGAGGAATTCGGCACCATGCCAAAATACGCTCTCCGAACCTGAATGCAAATAATGGCTGGCTAGCTGGATGCAACGGGATAGAGAAAAATGCATGGCACAAATCAATGACTGTGTACCATTCTGCCTCTCGTGGAATCTGATATAGAATTACAGCTGGGTTTGGTACAATTGGACAACAAGGAACAACGATTTTATTAATCTTTCGTAAATCCTGCACTATTCTATATGTTCCATTTGGCTTTTTCAGTCCCATTATGGGCGAATTACATGGACTGCTCATTATTTCTTTTAAAATTCCTTGTTCGATCATTTTGTCTATAACGGGTGTTATTCCTTCAATGATTTCTGGCGTCAGTTTATACTGTGGGGTATTTGGAAAATGTGTTCCTTCTCTGACAGAAATTTTAACAGGGTCTACTCCTTTCATTAACCCAATATCTTCACCTGTAAAATCCCACACCTCCTGTTTTACTGTCTCCTTTAATTCATTTGGGATTTTCTCTACATCGAATACAGGAAATAAATCATTCACTCCGGGCTCTAATTCTGCCATGGTCATTTTATATAACACATCTTCATCTGGCGTCTGAAATGCAATTCCATCCGGAGTACAATAGATGGTGCAGTTCATTTTGCAAAGTAGATCACGTCCAAGTAAATTTACAGGACTACAATCACATACCACAAATCGGTGCATTTCTCTAAATGGTCCTACTTTTACTTCTACTAATTTAGTAAGAGGCGCTTTGATTTGCTGGTTTGAGACACCAACGACTTGGATATATTCACCTGAGAGAGGAAGGTTTGGAATCTCCACTGATCTAACAGTAGAACGGGTAGCTCCAGTGTCCACAAGGATTGTTACATCTGCACCATTCACTTCTCCATCCACAAATGGACCTGACTGATCTACCTCTAGAGTTGCGCCAAGCACGCACTCTTCCTCCTCTCCTAGGCACTGTCATAAACTTTCATCCGATTCATTCCCATCCTGCCGTAACCAATACTGCGATATCGCAGCTGCGCACGGCAATTGTGTTACCTGCTCTCCTCCATAGAATCCTGTCTCTGCACTGTATCTCTGTGGATTTACACTCTTGGGAAGTGGTGGTTGTGGCACCTGACTCTGTTGAGTAACTACCTGCGGTTGTTGCAGCTGTTGGTAACTCACCTCACTCTGCACCTGTGGATTTAATGATTGATTTTCTGCATTAGCTTTTGGAGGAAATTTACACTCGTTTCTCCAATGCCCTAACTTTCCGCAATTGTGGCATGGCCACTTTTTCTTTGCTTCCTCTATACTCATTTGGCCTTTACCTTTTCCTATATTCGGTTTAGATTTAGTTTGTCCTGTCTCATTATTCTGATTATTTAATTGAGCTTCCTGTTTTTCTGCAACTTTCACTTGCGCCCACATTGCTTTCTCTTTTAATTTTCGTTGTCTACACTCAATGTCATCACTACAATACTTAGCATACCTCAACACTTCATCTACTGTACTGCTCTGCCACCCTATCATATGCTGTTTAATCATTTCACTTATCTCTGGTTTCAGCCCATAAACAAATCTATACACAAAATGACTCATGTCTTTCTCATTCAGAGTCTCATAGCCACTATACTGTTTGAAAACCAATAGTAGCCTCTCATAGTATGCATGTACAGATTCCTTACTCTCCTGCGTAGTTCTGTCAATTTTTACCCAATCAGTTTCTTTGGGCGGAATTTTGTTTTTCAAAAAGGTAATAACCTGGTCATATTTCCTCATGACCTCTGGTCCTGGCGCTCCTGTTTTTACATCTCTGGGATATTCTACAGTTGGCCAATCAACAGTAATTTTACATTCCGTCCACAAATCAGCTGGTACCACAATGTCAAACAATCCATCCAAATCTATCCACAACACCTTCGAAACTTTGACAAACCTTTCCACTTGTCTATACCATTCTACAGGTTTCTCTCTCAATTTTGATAAGTCATTTGTAAATGACAGTATGTCTTGTATAGACCAGGGGACATGTACATAACTACCTCCTGGAGTTTCTCTCATCGGATACTCCCTTACAACTGACTCCTTGTCTGTCACCGCAAAAGCCAATGACGCTTTGTCAGTTGTTTTCTCATTCCTTTTAGTCCACCTGCTTCTCCATCTGTCCACATCACCCCACTTTCTCAGCAAAACAATCAACTCTTTTATCTGGGTTAACCTTCCTGAAGTATTCAGATTTTCTATATCTTTCTCACAAAAATCTACTCTATATGGTTTCTGTAAACTCCTGACTTTCACAAAATCTACTCCTAGTTCATTCGCTGTCTCTTCCAATTTGTCATGTAGATTTCTAGCTCTCCAAGTAATGCTCTTGCACAAGAACATTATCTCGTCGTCCTGATATGTTTTCAGTTTTTCCGTGCCAATGGTTCCTAAAATTAACTCTTCCATGTCTATTTTTAATCTAATTACATCTAATGGTTTTGGTTCTGTCTCTTTCTTTTGCAAATTTCTCATCCACTCATTTAATTCGTCTGGAGTTGGACCTACAGGTGTACTATTTATTCCTATCCAATTTCTATTCCTTTCTGGAGTTTCTGATGCAGACTCAGTTCCCATAGGAATTTTCCTTAATTCACTCTCATTTATTGTCAGGTTGGTAGGTGGGCTCGGCCTATATGAACTGACCAAATTTCTTGCCCCCTCAGTTTCTAGTTCCATCCCTTCTCTCATTCTTTGCAAATTCGAGTTCATAGGGATAACTAAGGAATGTTCATCTATTTTCTGGTTCTCAAAAACTGGTATTACTGGTCCTATTGTCACTGGCACAGTCACAGCTTCCATGTTCATTGTTAACTCTCTTATTTTCTCAGTCAATTCTTTTGTAGTTTTTGCTAACTCGGCTGCATTATCGCCATCACATTTTTCGCTTTGTGGGGTTTTTAATTGTTCATTTGACCTATTTATCTCATATCTGCATTCTGGACTTTTATTCCTCCCAGTTTCCATTGGCGGTGCATTGGGTATCACCACCGCTGAATTCTGTTGATATGGAGGTGGGTTTCTGTTTAAAATATCTTCCAGCAACTCATCCTCTGTCTCGCTACTTCCATACCCGTACCTTTCTGTAACTGTATGTTTCTTTTTCTCCGTACACTTATTTCTTGTACCTTCCTCAACTGCAAAAGCTGGAAATAAACCTTCTGTCATATTAGCATATCTCCACCGCTTCATTCTGTCTTCATGATTCACTCCCCACATTCTTCCAGGAACAAAACCACGATTCTTTTCACCTCTGTATCTTTCTCGTTCATACATCTCATCTTCCCATTCACCTAACGCCTCAAACTGTGTCGGTCTAGGTTTTGGCTCAAGCTTTGTCATTTTCTCTCTCAAATTTCGAAGTACTGCTACGTTAAATGAACCATTCTCTGGAAAAGCCAATACTCCATCATTCTGAGTATATTTTGTCCAATTTTCTAACCAAATGCAAGTATGATAACCATATTTCAGCATCATGTGCGAAGCTGGTGTTTTCGGCGGAGGAATCACCTGTCCCTCTCTAGTTACTACTTTCTTGTCTTTCTTAAAGAAGTTCTTAATTTTCGCCATCCATGACGGTTTCTCTCTATTATATTCATAATAAGCCATATTCCACGATTTCTTTCCCTTCTGCAAGCTCGTAACTCTATTCTGATCTCTATGTGCTATTCGGACCTATCCCAGCGCGTCTCACACTAATGCACCAATCTGAAGCTTCTACGTCACTACTTTTCAGACCTATCTCAGCGCGTCTCACACCAACGCACCAATGAGGGCGTTTTCCGTGTTTCTATTGCACTGGCCAATCCCAGCGCAGCCTTTTTGTCAACGTCAGTTCTGCTCCTGACCCCTCCTTTACAAAATTTATCGGCAATTCTTTTTCTTGACTAAATCTTATTAGTTACAACATAAAACACATTTCCATTGTCTGTTTTCGCTAAACAAAGTGATAGTTTTACTCAATTTTTCAAGAATACAGTTTCGTTCGATAAGTGTAGCACTTCCCTCTACCTTACCCTTCTTTCAAGCAAGGGGTAAACCCGTTTCTCTGGGGATAAAACACATGTGGAGAATATACTGCTCCTGAGAATTAAGGCCAGATTTTCACAAGAAAACCGGTTGCTATTTCACTCATACACGTTTTATACAGAAAATGTCCCTATCATAACACAACCTGTGTTATCACCATTTTGAAAACCTAGACAATGCACTATTCCGTGTGACTTCTCTTGCCACACGTGTCCACTTCCTACTTCCCGGAAGCTTCAAAATTTCCGACTTACATATAACATAACTCAATATAAAGTGTTAAACATGTAATAATCAATAATCGATAATCAATAATCACCAAACTAATCTATAATAACCATAACTCTGCTACCAAGAAATCTGATCCAGCGCGACTAATATAACTTCCTCTCCTGTGGACATAATATCCAGGTTGTAAACACAACAACTATACCAATATGACGGTGGGGCCCATAACACCTCATATACATTCACTCACTCAAATATTCCCTGGATCTCATCCACCTTTATCTAGGAGAAAAAGTTAAAGATTGCTGGAAGTGAACGGGATACCTTTTTAAAGTCGACAAGATATTTTCTCAAACATCATACATAATTAGACTAAATCCTGTCGACTTCTAAAACATCAAAGTATTCCGCTCATTGGTCGATGGACCAACTAGTAGGAATCAGTTGATGGTGATTAAGACCAGCTCAATCACTTTAACCTATTAATATTTGCATTTAACATTGAGCTAAAGAACCACAGACTCATAGTTTAATTTATAATAAAGTTTATCTAAAGATTTAAAGATGCATAGGAAATCTGAATTTTATTAATCAATTAATACATTTATCATCATTATAAAGAAGAAACTTTAAAGGAATTATGCATACCCTTTTTGATGAAAAAATAAAGTTGTGTCACAGCAGATAAATTGCGGATCACAGCATAGAAACTCCCAAAACTGACTGACTGTCCCGCTAAACAGGCCTCCTCTACAGGACACCTATACAGGTTTCCCGCAACGTTCCCGTTCGTTCCCAGTCAGATTTAAGACAGGAAGATTTAATTATTTAAAGAAAATGGCCTATAGAAAAAATAGCAGCGGTTCTCCAGCATCAGCGTCCAGTGCTCAAAAATTATGTATGAATAGCGCTCCTCCTACTTAAGAGTAGGTCCTCTTATACCCTATTACTAGCTTACTAAACAGAAATGTTTCAATCTTTGGGGCAAGATTCACGCTAATTGGTCCATTGGAGGGGTGGTAAACATCTCCCCATTGCCCTCCTTGTTCAAACCAGTTCCAACAAATGTTTATAATTTTGTCCTTTCACACGGTTTCAGGACATTACCAATCCGATTGACAGTTCTTTACTTGTAACTTCTTCGTGTATCTTTATTAAAACAGTTCATTGTTAATTCACAGCTGCATCTTCAGTTCCCATGCATTCTTGCTGAGTCCCTTTTTGGCACCCATCTCGCTGATAGGTTAGGGTGACCTTGATCCCCTTTTCATTCCGTGCTCAATAGGAGATCACGTGGTTGGGTTCTACAGCTTTTCTTCCGCTTGGAAGCCTTTTTGCATCTGCGCGTTTAAGCCCATCTATCTCGGCAGCCATTTTTACAGTGCGGCCTAGCAGGCCTGAGCGAACTATTATGAAAACAAACACAATAACAGTTTAAGAATAAAGAAAATAAGCCTTTTCGTTTCCCACCCGTCATTCTACGTACCCCAATTAGGTGTTACCTAGCGAAAAGCGACATATAAAGCTAGGTTTACTTACCAACCGCATTCTTTTGCCACAATACAATTTACTACATAGCACAAATCATGCAATATCACTCTAATTAGTACGCAATTGATGATATTACTATTATTTCACATTTACAGTTGTAAGTAAGTTAGTTTGCACATAAATTGCCCTTTTAGTAAAAATGTATAATAAGAAAACCGTAAAATGTTGATTAGTTTTCAAATCAATTAATAACGTTAATAGTTAATATTAATATTTAGGGGGTTCAAAATTTTTCTCAGTTACCTTGCTCCATCAACTGCATTAAATTAGCAGTGTGCCCTCGGAAGATTCTTTTAGAGCACACCTAGAATTCAGGACAAAACGCTGTTTATTAAAAGTGGAAACAAAAAGTGTAGTATAAGGGATATAGTACCCTCTGCCGTGCATTATAAGGATGTTGCAAGTCACTGAGAAAGTCCATAACCATACAGAAGAATGAGGCCAAAGGTCAAGTTCCTTTATAAGGTTATTGAACTCGGAGGTGACTTGCAAAATCCTTATTGTGTACTCCAGGGGGTACTTTATCCAATATAATACATGGTCACACCATCGCCTTTCCCACAAATCACTTAAAACCTTGGTGCCCAGGCTTTTCATTTGAAAGAGTGAGCATGTTTGCAAACATGAATAATAAAAATAAAACCTCTGGGGCAAAATTAAATATATCAAAAACCTGTTTGATATTTATTGCAAACAGATAATAGAAACAGTTCAATACAAGTAAATAAAACAAAAGTCCTCTATCGAAGGAGTGCAAAAATAAACATATTCTTTCTGCGTGTCAATATAAGCTATTAAACAGAGCAGAAAAAAGAAAAGCAATGTTCTGGTTTCTGTGCTTTAAACAGCTGCTTCAACAATGCTCGGTGACATGACCTGCCTTTCACCTTGGCTGCTGGCTATGGCAGCAGGCATTGTGACGTCAGAACTATTCTGTAATAACATATAAAAGAAGAGATCAGACGTCTCTTCTTTATAATCTGCGTCTGATTGCTTCACTAGTCACCAATTATAAAGATATCAGAGACATGCCTTTATAATGGGATTACAGAATCCCATGTATTACATTAGAATTTAGAGGGAGGACCTTTATTTGCCATTGTTCACCCTCTATGCAGCAGTCTTTCATGGAGCTCCCAATCTTCTATACTGGAAAGGTTTCTTGCTATCATGCAACCACATTGCTTAGAATGTGGTCATGACATATTGCCACTTTATATAATTAAATGATCTGAGAATGCACAGGAGCTGCCTGCATTGAAACTGTTGCTCCTGCACTTTAGCCCAGTGCTCTCCACCCATTCCTCCATCTTGCCCCCTGCCATCAACATTTTGCTACCGCACTTCCCCTCTCTCTCTTGCCTTGGGATTCTCTATAGGAGTTTTCTGCTTCACTTGACTCAGGTACAACAGAGGGTTGCAGTCCTGACGAAGTCCTATATGTTATTATTCTGGTAGAGAATTAATAATGTACAGTACCTTGACCTACTTTTTCCATTTCACTTTCAGTGACGCTCATAACATAGACAAGGTCAATGAATTGAATTACTCATTGGCTGCTAGGTCTGCACACTGTGATCAGTCTTCTTTGTGCTTTCCACATTAAAGGTGCTTCTTTCTTTGCTTCCTCTTCATGATAAGAAGTTTCCACCAATAGAGCAATTAACTCACTTTTTATTTGAAAAATTTGATCAATTGGACAAATAGATCTGATCAGAAATTATGCATAAACCTTTATTGATAACCTTGTTTTCAAAGATGTTTTTGCAACAGGAAAAACATGTGGGCCTCACAAATGTTCAGAATTTCCCATCCACCTGATAACAAGTGCATAATATCCTATGAGACTTGCAATATGGTGGACGGTGTATCCGCTGTGTTTTGAAAGAGTATCTTGTCTGTTGAACTCTAAATAAGGCTGTTTTTTCTTGCATTTTCTGCACTGTTAGGTGGGAGGATTGAAATATGCAGTATAATTCTGAATCACTAAGTGATGCTCAACCAGGCATGAACTATGATTGGCTGTGACTGACTCAGGACATAGGTATGTCCTGTTAATGTCAAGGTTCATGTTTCGGATTATAATTAAATTGAAAGCCTCCTATGAACCTATGGAGTCTGATACACAGAAGGCCCTATTCTGGAAGGATTGAACGTTATAATCTGCCAACCCATTGTAGTCCTGATCAGAAGAAAATGGAAAAAGCCAGAGCAATTTTTGATCTTCAGGGATTAAAAATAAAAAAATATGGCGTGCATGGGATGTCTCAGTTCTCGAATATGTAGTGAGCGCTCCTAGGTAATGGCACCAGTTTTAGCACATTTGCAGCTCAACCTTTAGCGAAGCGCCAGTTTCCTTTAGATGGAAAGGCAGTGTTACTGCAATTTCCCTGCCAGTGGGCACTTGGTCAAACACAATTCTCTGCTGAAATCGGTTTTCTACTTATTTAATGAGCAGTAGGTCGCCACTGGCGGTATTCGCCATTTATCACATAACATTACCGCATTTTCTGGAATAAAACTCCTACAATACTCTGTTGAAAACATCACACTCAATACACTTGAGGGCTTGAGGAGATTTAAGGACCTGCGTGAGCTGACTCCCCACCAAATAATGTAGCACACGAAACAAGCCACGGGTCCGGGTTAGGAGGAGGTTAGTGTGTTATGCAAGGGGGAGGAAAGGAGGATTCCCTTTTTAGGACGGTTCCCCTCACACACCAGAGGTGTCATGCTTCATCATGGGGGTACCTCCTCACACGGAAGACCTAGTCTTCGTGTGGGCTACAACCCCCTCTCTACGAGGGAGGAGCTCAGGGATGTTTTTATTTGGTCAGGCAGGGTATACTAAACCCCTATGTGAGCCGGTGTGTGTGTATGGAGCAAGAAAGTGCAGTGCTGTAAAGTGAAGTGAAAAGTTAAAACTGGCTACAGGGTTAGCTATATTGTGACTTTATTCAGCTACCCGGTGTTTGCTTAGATGGGTAACATCCTCATAATTAACTTTTAACCCAGCTATAATTTCATATTATGTATGGCCTCTAAATGCATCTGCCCCTGCTATCAACTGCTAAACAGAGACAGAAGAGAAATGAGGAAGCCATGGGTGATCTTCCCTGTCCCAAATTTGAAAAAAAAATACATAGCCTTCTGCCACCCATCCCTAATTGCTCTCTGTGCCTTCCCTTCCATCCCCTGAAGAAGGTGTGCACACTGATCTCCAGTGCTGCTTTCACAGATCTCAGAGAGCCCAGACAGAGCAGCCTGGAATACTTTTATGATGTAGCAACCATGGTTAACAAGTTCTGTTACCCATTGTTGGTACTTCATATTAGTGAATTACTAGATTTAGAATCCAGCTGTTTATGCCAAAGGCTCTCTATAGGCGCCATACATAACATGTAGATTTATAGATGGTTAAAATGAAATATGGGGAAGTTTTTTCAGTAAGGTGTTTAGAGGGATATCAAATAGACAACAAGAGCAAAGCTTGAGCTTTCTATAATGTCACTCTGAGGTGAAAAAACCATCACTGTATTCCACTTTCTACCCATCTATAATTTTACGTCATATTTGGCCCCAAAATCACCTGCACCTGCTTTCAACTACTATGCAGGGACAGAGAAGTAATACGGAACCATACAAAATGTGGCCTGTCCTCCCTGTCCAAATTGTTTTTTAAAAACAATATGTGGCATCTTGCCACCCAACCCCTTTGCTCTGTGCCTTCCCTCTCCTCCAGAAGCTGTGCTCTTTGCTTTCCAGCACTGCTCTGACAGGCTCTCACAGTGCTCAGCTAGAGCAGCCTGGAATTTCTGTTTGATGTCACAACAGTGTTTAACACATTCTGTTACCCACTATTGTTTCATTATAGCAATGAATTATTAGATTTAGAGTCCAGTCATTCATGCTAATGGCGCTCTATACGGTCAAACCCATTTCAGGAATACCTTTGTAAAGATTTGTGAATTCCTGAAATTCTGAAATCTACATCCATGTAAAGGAGTCAACTTGCAGTGCAAATTTTTGTTTTCTTTTTTAATCAAGGCTCCTACATTCTGTGCTAACATAATGTGGTGGAAAGCAGCAGCTCATCACATAATCGTTCACAATTTGGTCACTTTGTGGTCAGAATACTTTGAAGGTCTGTATTTCCCATTTCAGTTGATACAGACTCAACATTTCAACACACACTTTCATACTTACAGTCCTTGGATTTTTGTTTTTTTGGGGAAGGATGTGAATGGTTCCAAACAGCACCATAAACAGCCATAGTTATGCATCAGAAAGTGTGACTACCTGCAGCGAATGTGTTTTAGATCTTATAACATTGGCTGGTGTTTGATGTCCCTGGAAATATACCTTTGTTGGAATGTTCTGCTTTGTGTGCCTGTAGTGAGCAAAAACACTGATACATTTCTCCAAAGATTATGGTGTGATGTTCTGTTATGTACATCTGTATTATAATTTATTAGAGTGTATCATATTTTTTATTGTGTGTTCTCTAGTTTCCAGTCGCATGAAAATAAAGGGCACAAGAAGAAGCATCATTATCATCGTCGTACAACAACTCCGACCACTACTACTCCGACCACTACCACTCCAACCACTACTACACCAACAACTACTACTCCCACTACGACCAGGGCTTCCACGGCTCAAGGTTAAATAAGAAATCAGGTATGTGATGCATGCAACAGTAAACATTATTCAAATATTTAATCATTTTTGTGTGGACATTGCTCCTTTTGAATCTATATTGTCTAATCAACAAGAGGCCAATAATCGGAAATCACAACAACCACACTCTTTTTTCACCTTTGTCCTCATTTTTAGCATTGGTAAATATAGGAACAATGAAAGATGAAAGAGCTCTTCATGGTGGTTAGGAACACAAAATGGTTCACTTAAATATGTGTTGATAGCACCAGCCTCAAGGAAAGGTGTACAAATATAACTAGCAGCTCTACACTGTTGTGATAACACAATATTGTACCTAGTCCTACCACGTTGCTTCCCTAGCGCTGTCAGTGTCACAATTCAAGCTCTGATAACCCCACCCTCCCAAACAAGCATGTCCTTATTAAAATGTTATTGGACACTTAAAGAGCAAAATAGTTATTCACATGCTCATTTGAACACGAGGCCATATATAGGAGAAAAAATTAGGTTACAGAAAGGCAATGATGCATCAAGCACATTCGATCACTACATTTCAACAAATCCAATATAATTACAACCTTTAAGCAATTTATTTAAATGTCAGCATTTCTCAAAAAAATCTCAATTTAAACAGTTGTAAGCAAATGAAGAGACAATATAAACATAGCTGGCAAACGCCACTCTTCACTCTCCAGCCACTTCAGGACACCGGCTTGAACATCAGAAGATGTGGATTAAACACCTGAGGGAAGTTTGTTGCCAACTGGATGCAAATTGTGAACCCTATCTAACACTACTTGTCACTGTTTATTTCAGTATGGCTAGTACCCAGGGACTTCGTTCTTTACATGCATTATAAACTCTTTATTCCATGCTTTCAGCAGCAGCCGGTGTAGAGCTCCCACCTGCTTATGTTTCTATTGGATCAAATACACTTTATCAAACTAGTTCTGAACTACTTGCAGACCACTGTTGAGCTTCTTGGTGATCCAGGTGTGCATCATAGTATATTGTAGTAATCCAATACACAAACACAGCCACGGAGTCTGAAAGATACATCCCATGGGTGATTAGTGTCAACATTTTCTTTTTGATGGCTGAAAAAACAAACCAGGTCTGGTGGCTTCTGAGCAATACCAGCAAAAGAACGCTGCAACTCCAAACAGATTTAGAAACAGACATTTCACACCCTTTGGGTGATGTGCATCGCAGTCTGGAATACACTGCTATTCATTGTTTGCTTAGCCTTTGACTTTATCTCCTTCTGGAAGGATCTTAAGGTCTGGAGCTGCCACAACAATTAACACAAATTCATCTCACTTCGTGATCTGTAGAAACACCTACGGCCTCATTTTGAGTGACCCATAATCTCGATTCTGGAACAAACTCCAGTTTGTGGCTGAATTAGGATTATCAGCAGTAGATAGATTTCATGCTCTTTTCCCCCCACGATGAAGAGATTGGCACAATGATTGCAGATTAAAACAACAATGTACAGAGTTTTGCAGCTTGGAACATTAAAGAACAAGTAGTATCGCCTAGCTATCCGCCATTCTGAGCTGCAGAGTGTAATGCGATGGAAACATTGTACTGGGCAGAAAAGAACCCAGTGGCATCTATATTTCCACTCCCAACATGGCATATTGTGTAAGGTCTTTTCTTGACTTACTGTACAACTATATACAACAGGCTGAAATTTTGTAGCTAGAGGGTCTCAATCTGAACTACACTAAATGATAAATAAGCATTGCTTAAAGCGAATTTCACTAAAAGAAAGACACGTATGACAACAGTCCTCTCTTCTGGGAATTCGCAGTGCAAGGTGGCCACCAATCACAGCCCAGTCATTGCTTGTAAATAAAAGGCCCACAGTGGGGAAGAAATGCCTCCTCAACTTCAAATTTAGTGATGCTGCAGCCAGGTGCACCAAAAGGGTCACCAGGGAACCCTTGGCAAATCATGTGAAAAAGTAACTTATACAGATATATTAAGTCCCTTTAGTAAACATTACCTTCCTACCTTAGGCAAACATATTGTATATTGCATTGAGCAAATTTATAGCCAATTTACAATGGGTTGCAATTTAATTTGTTTATAGCCACATTCGTCCTGATTTTGCACTCACAAAAATGTTTTGCACAACTGCTCCTTCAAAATGTTCATGTTGCACTGCCACGGTGAACCAGGAGATGGGGAGAAAATAATCTGTGGCAGCACTTCTTATTTGGTTGTTCACAATTGATGAATCTTGGACAATAATACAGTTCTTTTTATATTTTACCTTGTGATATGTAGAGTGGAAAGATGCACTTCATCTCACCCAGATTAGTCGAGTGTAAGGTGCAAGAAGGCGCTTACAGTTTTACATTGGTTTCCAGAACGCAGATCATTTATAGCTTTAAAAAACAGATTTACAAGTTAATAAATAATATTGAGTTGCACAATTTTCATCTCTGTTATGCTGACATTGCTCTGGGTGCTGTGCAAAAATAATTAAAATCAACACTACATCTCCAATACACCATACCTAATATGATTGGTGTTTCTTTACAGAAAGAGAAAAGCAGCTCATCTGAAGTGAAAATAAATGTCTGCTCTTTACTATAAGAAAGAAGACATCCTTTTTGGAATACGTGGAAGTTTACCCTCTTAAAGAATGTAAAAAGCTGTATCTTATGTTCAGACTGTTCTTTTCTTTAAGATTTTCTTTCAATAAATCAATTAATCAAAACAATATTGTGACTCGATGTGTTTTCTTTTACTCTTCTTGGAAAAGCATCTGTAAGTAGATGTTTCAGATATACTTATTTTACATTTTATTAGCATCAACTCAAACAGGGCTCACTGTAATATGTGGCTTTAGGCACAACCTTTCGGCCACAAGCTTTTCAGATATCTTGAATAAAATAACCACCACATTTGGCAGGGTATACAAACACAGGAAAGAGCACCAGACCCAAGATAGCTGTTTTTCAGGATCTTAGTTGTCCAATTCTGTTCACAAGAGAATCAAATCTCCAAATAATGGTAGCATTTCACATTTTCTTTCTTTTTTGCCTTATCTCTGGCTCCTACTGCAATTATGAGTTGAATCCCAATATGCCCTCCATGTGAAACATCTTTGACCACTGTCTCCCATCAGGGTTCAAGGATGATTTCTTGTACCAGACAACACTTTTGAATGTAATCCCAGTGCTTAATATGAGCCAGTGGTTGCAGGTTGGGGCCTACCAGCACACGTTTTTCTGGATTAGCACTTATGTTTCTCATTATAATTTGACCAAGCGCAAGGGGGGAGACGGGAAAACTAAGACAAAGGGAGAAATATGATGAAATATTAACATGCAAGAGTGAGATAAAGGGGCAGGGAGTGTCTGCTAGTGGATTAACCCCCTGTGTGCTCATGACGGAACCGTTCCGTCATGAGCCACGGTGGGCGTGTGCTCATGACTGAACCGTTCCGTCATGGCACCCACCAATGGGCGAAGCACTGGCGCTCCCCCCATGGGCAGCCCATCTACACCCACAAGCACTCCGGACCCCCCCCCCTCGGCGATCCTGTTACATCAGCGCGCATAGCAAGCACCAACGTCATCAGGAGCAGCCGGACCCGCTGGAAGCCATTTGCTTCCAAGCATCCAGACGGCAACAAGTAAGTTTCCTTGCTCCGGTGAAGGAAGTGGCCTGCTTAGGGTCACCCGGGTCACTCGAGACCACCTCTCAGCCTTCCATACCAAATGAAGAGTCGGTCAGACAGTAGAGAATACAAACCAATATATGTTTATTCAGATACCCTCAAGCGGAGCCCGGTCTGCCCAGTCTCTTAGGAGTGCTGCAGAGGGACTGACACCAGCAAACATGGAGATACATTATGTACAATTCAGAACCAATGAAGGCACGCCCATAATTGAATTTTCCAGGCAGATGCAGCTAAACTAAGAAGTACAGAAGGATAGGTTTCGATTCTGAGGCCGGGCACATACTATCTCCTACCCAAGGTCACTCTGTCCGTGCCCGCCACTAGACTAGTGGGAGAAGGCCTCTATCTAATGGGAAAGGTATGCGCTAATAAGAACAGTGTATTCATTAGCAAAGCAAGGCCCAACCTTGGGGAAACGAAAATTACCACAACCCATTCCTCAAAAAGGCGAGGAGCAGTTTCGAACATTGTTCAAAATGGCAGCCAAACATAAAATGGTGCCGCAAAGGCTAACTTACATAGAATAATGCACAGGCAAAATAACGAAAACATTTTCATTCCAACAGACCCTCCTTTTAGCATGAGCTAGCTATTTTTAGAAAATTATCAAAGAAAATATAACAGTTTCGAGGACAAAGGAACATCAGTATTAGGAGCAGGCCATATATTCAGCATCAGGGTTGGAGGCTGCAAGGAAAGATGTAGTCTCAAAAATACTTTCATCAATCTGCATCAAATCATCAATATCCCTTTGTAACTTAATTGCAGCATTAGTATCATGAATTGATATTTTCTGTTTGGGAGTGAGGATATTAATACAATAGGAACAACAAGCTGGGAGACATTGTATGCAGAGGCAACATGTGAAAAAAATACCGGCAACCACAGCCAAGAAAATGAGGATCTTCCAACCCCGGGAAGTTAGCGTGTTCCAAAACCACCCCAACAGTGTCCAAGTACCTACTTCTTGGTGTATTTCAGCTGATATTCTATGTAATTTTTGTATAGCTGAATAAACATTGGGAGCCATATCAGGTATGTAAACACAACTATTCCACAAAAAGTATCCCACAATTCTTTAAACCACGTTTACAAGCTCTCTGAAACTAACCCTGGTTAGTTGGACATGGGAAGGTTCCCATGTAAACACAACAGCTGCTGCCAGTGACGGGACAGGCCCCTCCCCTATCTGCAAGTATAGCGTCTAGCACCATCCGGTTCTGTAAAGTGACTAATCTTGTAGCCTGAAGCTCAGCAGGGATATTTTTCATTATCCCAGCAGTCATATTGATAACCCCTTCAGCAACTCTTGTTAGCTGACGAATTTGAAGGCTATTAGCCATGGGTCCCCAAAAAAGGTAGTAGGCCCTTCACAGCGTCTCTAAATTGTTGTTCGGTGGTGTCTGTCTGATCTATATCCTTTGTGTCAACAACCCTTTTGGCTGCAGGTCAGGAAAGTACTTCTACGTTGCAGCTGATGATTTTTATGATAATTAGATGGGGCAACATATACAGGGGGAAGAAGGAAGTAGAGATAACATGTACCTGACCATCCCCTTGGGAGCCAGACGTGAGCTTGTGACCCACAAACAAAATAGACATTATGGGGCAGGATCAAAGGTGTATGATTAGTCGTATTCAGCTTATGGGTGAAATTACATTTACTCTCCCCCACCTTTATCTCCCCAGACCCCTGGACACAAAAACTAGCTGTCGTATTAACCTCTGGTATCGGTTTATCTTTGTTAATATTGCGACCTAGGAAGGATTGAAAATACTCAGAGATGTTGAACCATTGGAAATCAGCCATTTCCATGTTAAACCAGGCTTTAACCTTTACTCTATGGTACGTTTTCAGACATGACTTTGAGGACATTGTCCCTGGAGTCCCTTGTCTTACTGGTCCTATGGTGGTAAACCCTTGATAGAAGCGTAAATACTAATTCGCAGTGTGAGAATCAGTGGATGTCATACCCAAAGTAGAAAGTTGATATTGGAAGTACACCAGTCGAAACAATTCATACCAACCCTCGCAGCTACCAATATACGACAGTGGCATAGACAACAAATTGTCGCTCTTATGGGTGACAGAAGGGAGCAACCCACAAACCCAACAATTAGTTGTATTGGACACATTATGAGCATGATGCAACAGATGTATAAATACATTGTCCATGTAGGACTGCCTATGCGCTTCTTTGTGTGGGGCTAGAGTAACAAAAATGTGTTCAGGGGGAGTGGGAGTTGTACCAACCAAGGAATGTACAGGAAACTTCTCCTCTAAAAACCAGGATATTCCAAATATTGTTGCTAGTGCAATCACAACAATTAATATGCAAATTATTTTATTCCTTGTCGACCAACCCCTCATTGAACGCAGTGGTGCAAATGGCTGTTCCTCCTCATCAATAGGCCGACCAAAGGGATGCATAATTAAACAAGGAGAGAGATGCCACAAGACTGATAGTGCAAAAAAAATTATAGTAAAGGTAAGTGTTCCCAGTGTCCGTCAGAGGCTCACTGGTACAGGCTCCTATTGTTCATCAATACGTTGGCGCTCTTGAGCACCGGCGGTGGAGCTTGCTCTGTCCTAAGCTCTTTGAAGGTATCCCACGTCGATCAGGATATAGTACCCCAAAGGGATACCTTTTGATCTATCCTGTCCAATGTTCAAAAACAAACAGTGCTCCAGTCTCACATCACCCTAAACTAATTCCGTTGGTACTTTCACAATGTACACCTGACTTACACAGTCCATCCCTATCTAATCTGAATTCACCTTTTGTGCACCATTCCTCAACCGAGGACGCAAATTGTACCTGGCAGCCCCAGGCACCGTTGGATCAACAAACAGCGGCTCCTTAATAGCTCGTATTTCTGGGGGGACTGCTGCATTTAGCACTTCGTGGTTTTTTTCTTTTTTCTTTTCGACAAAAAACATGTATATGCACAGTGAAATTTGCAGTACATTGAAGATAATACCGTACATTGTATACCTTACTATCATTAGTCTATATCTATCATTTGACACTGCATAACTTTGGTATAGGTTATATTGCATGTGCATTCTTACAGTAGTACCTGGGAAAAGAGGCTATGCATGTGTGCATTTACAAGAACATAACATCTGAACTTCCCTACCCCCCACCCCTCTTGGCTGGCTCTACCCCAGTTAGAACACTCGGCTATGCAGTCTACCCTGGTTCCGGCGTTGTGCCCACAGAGATGTGTGTAGAATGTGGGGTTTGGAGAACCATACTATGTATGAGTATTGTTCTGGGACCGGTAGTAATGAGGGAGTTGGAGTTGGACGATAATCACCATATGATTTGTCAGTTATTCTAGGAACAGGCGCATGTTCTAGGGCTTTGAATGCTTCTATTAACAGGTCCCATAACATTGAGAGCAGGGTCTTACGTAGGCCCCGGGCCTCCTCTCGTCTGATGGCAATGCTCTCCGCACTACCCCAGCGCACCACCTCTCTATGCCAAATATAGACTGATGGGGCCTTCGCTGACTTCCACCGCATGGTGATAGCGCGCTTGGCAATAAGTACCGCCAAGTCAA
Organism: Calotriton arnoldi; assembly: GCA_963921515.1. Lineage (NCBI taxonomy): Eukaryota > Metazoa > Chordata > Amphibia > Caudata > Salamandridae > Calotriton > Calotriton arnoldi. The sequence goes on along the minus strand of CAWUFW010002649.1, from coordinate 1,781,755 downwards.
TGAGACAGGTTTGCACCTTCTGCGATTTAGGGCGGCGGCGCAAGCCAAGCACACAACTATCAATTGTCTGCTCTATAGGAGTACCAGTTGTGGTTCTTAGGCTCTGGACTACCCCCACCCAGAATTCCGTTAATATTGGGCATGCCCATAGCATATGTAAAATGTCTGCATTTACTAAGCTACACCTGGAGCACTGGTGTTCTGTGTCCGGGAATATACGCTGTAAGCGGTGTGGAGTGAGGTACGCCCTATGTAATATCGTATACTGTATGAATTTGAACTTGGCGTTGCAAGACACCTTTTTGGGGTACTCCAACAGTGAGGCCCATTCCTTGTCGGTTAATTCTTTCCCAAGGTCCTCAGACCACTTGTTACGCAGGACAATGAGAGATGTCCCGGCTTGTGCCCTGATGGCGCGATATAGCCATTTCGTGAGGTGACATCCCCTTCCCATGAGATGAAGTGCCTGTGTTAATTTGTGTGTTTGGGGTTCCTCTCTGGTTGGGGCCCAGTGCTTTTTAACATAGGCGAGGATAGTTGCGTGTGTCATGTATAGGTTGCCCGCCAACCCATTTTCCTTAGTGAAGTTCTCATGGTCCATGAGAGTGCCATTGTTGAAGAGCGCCCCCACTGTGGTGACTCCCTCCTCAGCCCAACAGCGGGTAGTTCGGGTTGTAATCAGACCTGTGGGTGTAGGGATACCCAGTAATGGCACGTTATTAGCATATGGGATATTCCGGCACGTGTTTTGCACCGCTCTGTGCCAGTACAGAAGTGCTGTGCATAACAGTGTTGGTGCGCTTTATGGAATTTTCGAGCGAGGCAATACCAAGGTGTGTAGGACTCCGCGGTTGATGTCAGGGACTGTGTATCCCACCTTGTGTAAATTACGTCCTGCCAACCAGTATGACAGCCATTGTAATTGGCTTGCGTAGCAATATGCGCAGAAATCCGGTGCCCCAAGTCCGCCCCTGTCTGTCCCTAATTGTATTTTGGCTAGTCCCACCCTCCGCCGGCCCTTCCCCCAAATTAGATCGGAGAGTAATGTATCTAGGGGTATATTCACAAGAACGTGTGATAACTACCGCAAGAGTAGCGTAACACAACTTCCAGCATCGCAGCCTATCGCAGGAAAATAACCCCGTGACAACGTGGAATTCACAACACGGCGGTAGCATGCGATAGTTGGCCGACACCGCGGCCAATGCTCGCGATACAACCACCTCGACGGAGATAAAAACACAAACCACAACGCGAAAAAAGCTGCGATGGTCCAAAGCGCAATAAGAAAACAGTGACAACCAGCGCGAGGGCAGCAATACTCACGCGCAATGTGGGAAAAAGCACAAGAACAGCATATGGAAAATGCCACAGAACAAAATACATCAACAGCGGAGTACCACGGATGCACCCTGCCCAACTGCAGAGGACAACATGCACACCACAACATCCAAGCACCTTGGAAGAACAGAACCAACAGACACACCTCCTGAAAGAGACCAGTGGCAGACAAATCAGAGCTGCAGGAGCGACACACCCACCGTGCAGCATACGCACATAAGCAGAAGTGCACCCCGACATTGACAACATCCCGGTACGAATAGCAACACCTCCACAACTGAACACAGGACACAACTGGTTCGTAAAATGTGCACAACATGGCAAATCACATCTGAAACCCCAGGGATATGTAACACGACAATGTACAATTCCAACCTTTAACCTGCAAATATGTTTTATTCACACATGCAGTGCAATTGGACATCTACTACTGTCCCATGAATGCCACGGACAGTCACAATGTGACGTGCTCATGAGAAGTAAGTGTCAATGATGGAGTCCCTACGGGCCAATCCTGCCGCAGCTGCAGTGGGATGTGGGCCACCTGCCCCATCACCACCATCATCGTCCGGTACCTCTGGAACTGGGATCCATGGGGCCCTGGTGCGAACACAGATGTTGTGCAACACACAACATGCAACGATCATCTTGCACACGACGTCCGGGCTGTACAGGAGCTTCCCACCAGTGCCGTCCAGGCACCTGAAACGTGACTTCAACATGCCAAATGTGCATTCAACGATGCCCCTGGTGCGTATGTGGGCCGCATTGTACTGCCTCTGGGCGGGTGTGTTCGGGTCCCGGAGGGGTGTCATCATCCAAGGGCAGAGTGCATATCCTTGATCACCTGTGACAGTGCAGGGAGAAAAGAGTCAATACTTGGTTCGGCAGGATGTGATGGCAGGCCCACCAATTCAGTGTGCTGGCTGTGTGTGGGGTGAGTGTAAGCCAGCCCTCAGGGAGTAGCTGGTGCTGACAACTACACCAACAGTCATCAGGCACACAGACATGCAATGTCAGAACTACAAGGGGGATGACTCGAGTCGCACAGGGCTAGTCGCCCGGATGCACAGCGGCCGACACAGGCCCACCACCACGGGACGCTGACCTGCGGGAGACTGGGGTAGGGTCATGAGGGCAGAGCAGTGCCTCACATGTGTCATGGCTGCATTCCGCATCTCCACACGTTCAGCTGTTGTGTGGCTGTGGTGCCATGTGAAGTCTGTATTGGGTGCAGGGGTAGCCCAGGTTGACCATGGAGTGGTGTAGTCGTGTCTGGTAGGTGGTCGTGTAGTTTGACATGTCAGATGTGGCTAGGTCACGTGTGCATCCCCACAGTTGTGCTTTGTGCGTTGGTGGCTGTGGGATGTGTGGTGTGTTGATTTGGTACTTACCAACGAGCAGTCCCGTTCCATATGTGCCATCCTGGAAGCGCTGGTTGATGACGGACTGTCGGAAGATGAAGGAATCATGCACACTGCCTGGGTAGTTGGCGACGACATTGGTGAACATTCCCCGGTGGTCCACTATTGCCTGCACATTGATGGAATGCTTGTGCTTCCTGTTGCGGTAGTGGTGTGCAGTATCCGCAGGAGGCACAAGTGGGACATGTGTGCAGTCGAATGCCCCCAACACGGCCGGGAATCCAGCTATGGCGTAGAAGCCTTGCTTAGTCTCCAGCTGTTCCTGCGCAGTGTTGGGGAAGTGAAGGTACTGGGGTATGAAACTGATGATGGCATCCAGGACAGGGGTGATGAACTTTGATAGGGCTGGCTGTGAGACCCCTCCGACTCGGGCAGTTGTTGGTTGGAAGGTACCAGAGGCCAACATGTGCAGCACTGCCAGCAGCTTGTCTGCGGAGGGATGTTTGTTCTCCGCTGTGTTGGGGCCGTCAGCCTGTGGGCGATGTGGGTCAGGATGAGTAGGATAGTTGCCCTTCTGAGCCTGTAGTGGGCAATGACTTCCGCGGGCGTTAGGTCTGTGAGAGTGGTGCATTTTCAGTAGGTCCGCTGTCTTACTCTACGCTGCCTCTGTGGTGGTCCGGGGGGGGCGGGTCCGGGTCCTGGGGGTGGTGGCGGTCCTGGGGGTGGTGGCGGTGGGTGTTGTGGCCCTGTTGGGGCTCCGAGCTGCATGTAGATTAGCTCCATGGCGTAGTTTGTTCTTCGGGTATGGCTGTGTGCGGGACTCCGTTGCCTACTGCAGGCCGTCTTTACACCTGCTTGAGGCAGGTGTTATATACCTGCGGCTACCATGCCTTATCGCCTGTTTTGTGTTCTTATCGCCAATGTGGCTGGTCATTGTGAATGTTGAGGTGTGATATTGTCTCGTCTTTTGGCACGGGAACGCCCACTTTGCATCTCATTAGCGATATTTGCGGGGATCCTCTGTGGCGTTGTTTTTTGTGGCTGCTATCGCGGGTATACTGGTGCTGTGGGCTGTTGACACCGGCTTGTGAATGGGAAGGTAAATTTATCACGACTTTGGCTGAGATAAAGTGCCGTTAATTCGGCAATGGCTCCTTGTGAATATGCCCCCTAGTGTTTTAAATATGGTAGTAGGAATTATCACCGGTAAATTCGTGAAAAAATACAGTGATCGTTGGAGGATTACCATTTTTGAGATAGCCACCCGGCCCATCAAGGACAACGGCAATGAGGTCCAGAAGATCGTTTGGGATCGGAGTGCCCTGATAGTCCTGTTCAGGTTGCCTTCTATTAGGTCTTGTGCTTCTCTGTAGATGTGGATGCCTAAATACTTGAACATGTGTTGCGCCACCGAGAGGGAGAGCTCTCCAAATTGTATGGTATCTGGGTGTATGCCGGGATGGAAAAAGAACACTTGTGACTTTGCCTCATTTATAGCCAGGCCAGAGACCAGTTCAAATTGACGGAATATTCCTGGAGTGGGCCCTAGTTCAGTAACCAGGTCTTTGGCGTATAGAATTATGTCATCTGCATATGCCGACAATACATGGGTGACGTGCCCTAACCTAATACCCACTTGTTCTGTTTCGGTCCTTAATTTAATGGCCAGGGGTTCCAGCGCAAGCACGAATAACAAGGGCGACAATGAGCATCCTTGACGAGTGCCTCTGCCTACCGGGTATGTGCGGGAGATATTGCACCCAGTTCGGGCCCGCGCCGTGGGAGCTGTGTACAGTAATTTTACCCACTTCAGGTATGCTGGTGGTATGCCGAATTTCCCCAGTGATTTCACCATGTAGTCCCAGTGGAGAGTGTCAAATGCCTGTTTTAAGTCTAATGTGATGCAGCCCGCATTATGCTCCTCAGTAGAGACTGTCCCCATGACGTGGCATAGGCGACGAATATTCAATGAGGTACTGCGCGCATGCATGAAGCCGCATTAGTCCGTGTGTATCAGGTTCCGCAGGTACGGGAGGAGGCGAAGTGCCAGGATTTTACTCAGTATTTTATATTCTGTGACAAGTAGAGAGAAGGGACGGTATCCTGAGATGTCTGTAGCAGAGCGGCCCGGTTTAGGAAGGGATACTACCAATGCCTGCATTGTAGTGGAGGTGAGGTACCCTGTTTCCAGTGCAGATTTGTATAGCTGTTCTAGTTGTGGAACCATAGTGTGTGCAAATGTGGCAAAGAACTCTATCGGTAGCCCATCTAGGCCAGGGGCCTATTTGCGTGGTAACACCCATATAGCTGCTCTGATTTCTGACCTCGTGATGGGGCCCGATAGATCTTCTTGAGCGGTGCGGTCTGGTTGGGGAAAAGGTAGGTCTTCGAAAAAGGCGTCTATGCTGTCCTCTGTCTATTGTATTGGGGCTTGATATAGGGTTTTATAATAATTGCAGAAGGCTTCGTTTATATCCCGCTGGGTGGTTGCAGTGTCTCCCCCTGGCGTGGTAATCTCATGTATGACTACGGCGGGGGGCGTGTCGCGTAATATACGTGCCAGCAGTGCACCAGATTTATCAGCCTCTGTGTGTTTTAACTGAGTATATGACTTATAGTCTATTACTCTGAGGCTTTCCAGCAGCTCGGCATGTTTGATACACGCCTCCTGCAATTCTGCCATCTTAGTGGGATCTCGTGTCGCTTCCTGCTCTAGTGCATTCATGCTGTTTTCAATGGTTTTTAGGTAGTTGTGTATCTCCTGTCATGCCCCTGCAGTGGTACTGACAGCTGGCCCCCTGATCACAGTCTTAAATGCGTCCCATTCTATGTGTCTGTTGGAGGCAGAGTTGTTGTTTTCCGTCAAATAATTTTTGATACCGACCTCCATTGTGTTCTTAAAATCAGGGTCCTCTAGCATATGAGGCCATAATTTCCAAGTGGGGACCAGGGTGGGCGTCACACCCCAGGCAAGGGTTAGTTCCATTGGGTTGTGGTCGGATAGGGTTTTGCACAGATAGGTAGTATGTGTGACTTGCGCTGTGAGGGGTGTAGAGCAAAATATCCTGTCTATCCTCGTGTGTAGCTGGTGGGTCGGGGAGAAAAAGGAGTACTCTCTGCTGGTCGGGTTTTTGAGACGCCAGACATCTCCCACCGCCCAACCCTCTGACCACCTAACCAGTGCCTCCGCCTGTTTAATGGATCCCGCTCCTGGAATTGGGGGATGTGAGCGGTCTATGACAGTGTCCATGACCGCGTTGTAATAATCGCCTCCTTGAATCCATGGGTACACTGCCCAATCCGCCAAAACAGTATTAATTCTCATTAGGAATTTATCTTGGTCGAAATTAGGGGCGTAAATACTCCCTAGTATCACTTGCGTGCCATCCAGTGTTTCTCGCACTAAGGTATATCGACCCTGCAGGTCTATGCGTTGTTCTAAGGCTACAAATGGGACCCCGCCTCTGACCCAGATTGTCGCCCCAAGATGTGGAAAAGATTTGACCTTTCCATTTCTTACGCATCTTTGTAGCTTCAGAGTCTGTGAGGTGAGATTCTTGGAGGAACACTATGTGAGCCCTGCGTCTGTTTAGTTGTGCATTTATTCTATGACGTTTGTGTATGGAACCCAGTCCCTGAACATTCCAGGTTATTATTGTATATGCGTCTGGCATGTGGTCAAGTGTCTGTGCGGATTGCAGTCAGTAGGGCGGGGTACCAGGGCAGATATGAGAAATCGTAGTGTGTGGGGTGAGCCAGTAATCCCTAACTCCCTTGGATTAACTTGAAATACTAGGTCCAGTGTTCTAACTACACTGGTCCAAACTGATAACACAACAATGTGAACTGTAAAGAGGTTACGAGGTGCATTCGCATTCTGGGAGTGCTTCCTATGTTGTACATAGTGATGGTTGGGGTGTTGGAGCCCATATTACCCGGACCTAATGCATATGTCAGTGTAGCAATACCGAAGTTGGGAAAATGTGGTGCGCACCGCTACTCTCAGATATCTTACCAATTACCTTTGTAGAGCGACCAACTGGGGGAGTCACCGGGTGAGTCAGATCCCCCCTCCCGACTATATATTAGCCCAGCAAGTCATCTGCAGTCTGAGGAGTTACATTAGGAAACAAAGCAATACTGTTTTCAGAGTCAGAGTGAGCAGTGTTCTCCTCAGATGACTCAGATGCCGACTGGAGGTTTGTGTCTCTGAAGGTGCTTGCCGCTGCTATCGCCTCCGCACGCACCCGTAAGACTTGCTCCGGAGTAGGGTTACCGCCCTGGGATTTCTGAGCAAGTTTATTACGACGTGATCTCCAAGACCCTGGCGTCTTCTGGCTGTGAGGCATACTTTGCATGGAGGACCCAGATGTCGTCGGGGGGAACATAATCTCCAGCCAGTCATCAGCTTCCTCCGGAGTGTCAAAAAAGTTCGCTTTTTGATCATATATGACTTTCAGGTGAGCAGGGAAGAGCAGGGCGTACTTAAGATCCAGAGTTCAAAGTCTCTTTTTGGTTGCTTGGTACGAGGACCTTCTGTGCTGTACGAGCATCATGTAGTCAGGGTATAGTGAAATTCTTTGGTTTTCGTACTGTATTGGGGGCCCCGCTCTGGCCTTCTGAAGTAACATGTCTCGATCCCTAAAATTTAATATCCGGGCAATAATAGGGCGGGGCATGGCTCCCGCTGTTGGTCGGCCTGTTGGGATTCTGTGTGCCCTCTCTACACAGAAAAAGTCTGAGAGGCCCTCTGTGGCCACATGTTCCTTGAACCACTGCTCCATGAATTTGGTGGCATTGGGCCCCTCGCAACGTTCCGGCAGGCCTATAACACGGACGTTGTTTCGCCGAGCTCTTCCCTCTGCATCGTCAACCCGCTCCTGCAGTCCCGTCACCTGGCGTTGTTGTGTTAGTTGCGTTGCATGTTCCTTATGTTGCGGTACTAATTCAGCTATGGCAATTTTGTTGTCTTTAACCGTGGTGTCGAGTTTGGCATGGTCTGCTTTCAGGAGAGTGAGTCCTGTTGTCACAATATGTTGTCGGTGGGGACCCCAATTCCCCTGCCTTGGTCAGACCACTCTCTGATCCCCATTAGCCTAAAAGGTCCTATACTATGCTCCCAATCAGAAACTAATATAAGGAAGGACCGCCCCTGGGCTAAACTGTCCACTGAGGCGTGGGCCAATATATACTAAACCCATTTTAGATTCTAACGTTACGGAAGCCGCAGAAAATTTACATAACTGGAGCGAATCAGCATTGGATATAGTGATCCCAGTTAAAGAAATCTCCCATAGGGGGAGAGAAAGGACAACCCCATGGTACTCGCCCCAGCTTAGAGTACTCAAACAGACATGTAAACGCTAGGAAAGAAGATGGAGAAAGGACTACAGCGAGAGCAGCAAAATGGATTATAGAAAGGCCATAAGAACCTACCAAGCCGAAATTAAAAAAGTCCAGGCACTCTATTATGAGGAAAAAATCACCTCAGCGGCCAATTCACCCAGGGAAATTTTCCGTATAGCAAAGACCCTGCTCGAACTCTCAATGCCCGAAAACACCATCTCTTCTGATTGGTGCAACGAAATTGCAGACCACTTTCAAGACAAAATTCAAATGAAATACAACACTTTCCCCACCTCCCCATTGCCTAGTGACATCTCCGCTCCTACGCCTCTTACTGACTCGGAGGAGATCAATGGAGTCCCCAACAAGAAGAGGCACACTTTGGAGAATTTCCCTCTCTTAGATCTGGCAACGCTCACAAAAATCCTGTGACAGATAAAATCGGGCTCACCCTGTGACCCGGCAGCCCATCAGATAGACAAGGTCAAAGAGGTGGTGTTACCACAAATAATGGAAGTGCTAAACCTCTCCATCTCTAACTGCCAGGTACAACCCCCCTGGAAACACGCGATGGTAAGAGCGCTTCTTAAGAAACCCACCCTAAATCCAGACGTTTTGAGTAACTACAGACCCATATCTCTATTACCCATGGTCTGCAAGATTCTGGAAAAACATGTCAACTTCAGTCTCTCAACCTTCGTAGAAGCCCATAATCTCTTACACAATTCTCAGACTGGTTTCCGACCCCAGTTGGGGACAGAGCCAGCCCTGATTTCGGTGGTGGAGGAAGACAAGAAGATTATGGATCAGGGAGGTGCAGCGGCCATCATCCTCCTTGACCTAAGCGCAGCGTTCGACACTGTCAATTTTGACATCCTTCTGAACCACCTGGGGAAGGTAGGAGTAGCAGGGGACGCCATAGCATGGATTCAATCCTATCTCACTGGCAGAACCTTTCAAGTCTTTGCAGGAGAAGCCACCTCAAGCGGTCGCCCTCTTAGGTATGGAGTGCCTCAGGGATCATCCCTGAGTCCTACCTTATTTAATATTTACATGAGGCCATTAGCGGACATTGTCCTTCCTTTTGGGATAAAAATCATCACCTATGCTGATGACACCCAGCTAGTGATTTCGTTAAAACATCCGCATAATGCCCCCTCCGAACAAGAATCATGCTTGGAGAAGGTGGCTTTATGGATGCAAAACTCATGCCTCAGGCTCAATGGCGACAAATCAGAAATCATGTATCTGGGAAATCTACTCAACACTGACTCTAAACTACAATGGCCTACATGCCTAGGACAAGCGCCCACCCCAAAACCTAAGATTAAAAGTTTGGGAGTGTGGCTTGACAAATCACTTAAATTTGGACAGCAAGCGGTGGAAGTGGCAGGTATGTGTTATGGCATTATAAGAATACTGAGAAAAATTCTTCCCCTTCTTCCCAGCAGGGCAAGGAGAACGGTGGTCCAGGCCCTGGTTTTATCGTGACTAGATTACGGTAACTCCTTATACCTGGGAGCGCCCAAAGCCACCATTAGGAAACTCCAAGTGGCCCAGAACTGTGCGGCTAGGATGCTGCTTGGAGTGCCAAGAACGCAATCCACAAAACCATGCCTGAAAAACCTCCACTGGCTACCGATTCTGGAAAGAGTCAAATTCAAAGCACTTTGCATAGCCCACAAAACGTTGATGGGAAAAGGTCCCACCATTTTTAAATCTCTTATCACATTCTACCAACCCAGGAGATCGCTCCGGTCCGCCAGTATGAGCCTGGCCGTAGTGCCAAAAATAGAGAGAACTCATAGCGGGGGCAGCTCCTTCACTTATAGCATAGCCAGGTTATAGAACGCCTTACCCCTGAAGCTACGCTCAAAGACTCATCTCCTCCCCTTTCGGAAACACCTGAAAACATGGCTATTTCAAAACATGAGTCTGTAGACCCTCCCTCCATTTTTACTTCTATTCCGCCAGCGCTGGGATGCCTCCGGATAACTACGCGCTCTAGAAATGCTAAATAATAATAATAATAAAGGAGCCAATTTGCTGCTCTATAGACTTTCTGGATTCTCGTACCTCCTGGAGAATTAGGTCCAGTTTGTCGGGTTCTGAGACCATATTTGTTGGTGGGACACAGTTTGAGAAGGACTGCTGAGTGGTGGCGTCCATATCCTCCTTCAGTTGTGTGCTTGCGGTTGTGCACTCCGGAGCTTTGTTTTTCAGGCGCCCCATTTTTACTATTTCCTAGCACCGGGAGTCAGTTCAATTCGCCTATTGGCAAGAGTGCTTATTTGATTATGATGTCTTCGTTGATATATTAGGTAAGGCCCTGTCTTTGAGGGTCGGCCCCCCGTGGTCCGCCAGGTGCGTGATCTGTCTACTTTGGTTACAACGAGGACTGTGCTGTAAATGCTGAGCGGGCTCTCGTGGTTGAGTCAAAGTAAAGCTTTCGGCGTCTTTCCTGTCCAACCTGCCCCTTATCACACTGTGTGCCCACACAGGCATTAAAGTTAGCCCTCCATCCAGCTTCGCCTCCACTCACATATCAGCAAGATTGTCCTCAAGTACAGCACATGTAGGCCATCCGACAGTTAGTGGCTGTTATTAGGTTTTGCCAGGACCATGCAATGTCCCAGGGTCCTTATGTTTACTCTCCAGTGCCTGCTCTTCAGAGGGAGGGAAAGGAATGCTGCGATTTGTGCCGGGGATCCAGCAGGGTGCCCTACTTCCTTTAGGGCCGTATTATACTGTCCCGTCCCCACAGGGGGGGGGAATATGCCCAGCTAGTGTCAGGTCGGGCCCACAGGTTCTGGCAATGCCCCGGGGGCCTCCCAGCCTCCACACTCAAGCTGCTTGACATGGGGGAAAGAGGAGGGCACCAAGCCTCGGGCCGCCGCCAGACCGCACTCGATAGGGATCACTCGCTTTGCATGTCTAGCAGGCAGCATTCCAGCCTATATTCGTCCCCCAAAGGCCGCAGCAAAGGCAGGCACGGTGCCAGAATGAGTCCGTGAGCATCCCCACCCTTCGCGGCATGCACAGGATTCAGCCATCGGCCGCTCACCTCCCAGGCCCAATCTAGGCCCGGGGTAGTTGCCCGCACTTCCCGCTCGTCGCCTGCCGCAGTAAGCCCAGGATTCCAGCATTGTGCAAGCGAGGGGGAAGGGCTTCGGCAGTGTGCCACCACAGGAGATCAGCGGGCCTCGCTGGAGGGCCAGCAGCCCTGGCAACTCAATCCACGGGGCCCCGCCCCCACACGGGTGCCCCACAGTAGTCCAAGGCCACGAGGTCGCTACTGAAACGGTCAGCCGGCCCCTCCACTCCACCAGCACCGCAACGGTCCTCAGGCCAATCGCTCCACAGGGCAGGGCTCAAGCTCCACGGCCAGTCATAGATGGGCCACCACTGGATCACGCTCGGCAGGGATCTAGCACTCCGCCCGTCACGGGGGAGCACTTCGAATCACTCTCGCCCACTGGAGGCCACAGCGAGTCCGTGAGCTGCTCTAACCACCGCAGCAGGCCTGCAGCACAGCCGTCAGTCACACTTCTCCAAGGTCCCGTTCAGGGCCGCGGCGGTCCCCCGGTCTCCACACTCACCGCTTGGCACAGGATGCCCAGGATTCCATCGATGTGCAGGTGAGGGGGGGTCTCAGTTAGTATGCCATCTTAGGAGAAGAGTAGGCTGGGTCGGCAGTCTCCGCGGGAGGGCAAGTATCTCCGGAATCGTATCTCTTCAGGCCACTGCTCTCACGTGGGGGCCCACAGCGGGCTGGCCAAGGCCAGGGTCAGTTTTGGCCTTTCTGTCTAGTCAGCACCACAGCGGTCCCCCAGACCGGAGCACACTCGCTCCTCTCAGCCGTATAAATGCCCTCCAGTCGGTGTGAAAGTGGCTATGTCTCTCATCTGCCACTCCCTGATGTCGCGACTCTCATTCTGGTGAAGTATGCACCCCAGCAACGTAGGATTTTACAGGATTCAGTGGTCTGGGCACGGATCTCCCTTAAAGTGCGTCCGCCATGTTTGGCGGTTAGCCACGCCCCCCCTGCATTTAGCACTTCATCATTCTCCTTTTCCGTTTGTGTCCAAGTCAGCCTGGCATCACTAAAGGGGATGAACTGAGGCACCTTCTCGTACTCAGAGTCCCCAATTCCTTCCCTCATCCATTGGTTGTAGGGCAAGGGCAAAGGCATCCTGTGGCAGTGGGTGGCGTGCACCCAGTTGTTTCGGCCGGCGACCTTCACAGCTGTACGTGTGGCCAAGAGGACCTGTTCTGGTCCCTTCCAACGCGACGACTCTAAACTCTTCTTCCTTTGGAAATTACGGATTAAGATGAGATCGCTAGGTTGAATATCGTGTCCGGGCCCCTCTGGTGTGGTTGGCAGGGTTTCCCGGACCTGTTGGTGAATAGAACGCAGATTTTCAGCTAACTGGCAAAGGTAATCGATCAATAACGGATACTCAATAACTGAGAACCGCTGAGGACGCTGGACGCCCCAGACATTTGCCAGGCATCCAAACACGGGCTTGTACGGTGACAATCCTGTCCTAGAATGTGCTGTTGTTCTTGTTGACAAAAGAGCTGATGATAAAGCATCAGGCCACTGTAACCCTGTTGTCTCCTGAATCTTAGCCAATTTCAGTTTGAGAGTACCATTGTACTTCTCAACCAAACCTGCTGACTGTGGGTGGTTTGCAGCATGAAACTTCTGTTTTATGTGCAAACCATCGCAAATTAGCTGAATGACCTTGGCATTAAAATGACTTCCGTTATCACTCCAAATCAAACGGGGCAAGCCGAAACGAGGAAAGAACTCCTTCAGGAGTACCTTTGAAGTCATAACAGCTGTATTGTCTTTAGTAGGATAAGCCTCAGCCCATTTACTAAATGCACAGACAACCACCAACACATACTTCAAATTATTACACCTGTCTAGCTCTATGTAGTCCATCTGACGGATCTCAAAGGGGAAAGTAGGTGGTGCAAAATTACCGGGTGGTGTAGGGGTACCTTTTCCAGGACTGTGCATCATGCACACCATACAGTGTTTCACTAAATGTGCAGCTGTTTTTGAAATGTTGTCATTCTACCATACAGGGTCTAACAACTTGCAAATACCTTTAGCGCTGACATGGGCTGGGCCATGGGCCATCGTGACCACAGGGAGAACATATGCATCTGGCAACATCCACCTCTGTTTCCCTGACTTGTCAATCCAACATCCCTCATCATTCAATTGTGCCATGCTTTCTTGCCATATTGCTAATTCTACTATTGTAGCCTCACTCTGTATCTCCTTCACGTTCTCAAGCGTATCCTCAAACATGGTAACTTCAGGCACCAACCTAGCGGGACATGCTACAAACATTTTCTTCATTTAGTCTGTGCAGTTTCCTTAGCTGTCTGTTCAGCAAAAGCATTGCCCCTACCTACATCATCAGTAATTTTCCTATGGGCGCTACACTTCACAATTGCCAACTTCTTAGGGAGTGTCAGAGCAGACAAAAGCCTCAATATAAGGTGACCATGTTGGATTTTTGCGCCATGGGAAGTAAGAAATCCTCTCTCAGCCCAGAGTCGCCCAAAATTGTGCTCGACCCCAAAGGCATACTGGCTGTCAGTATAAATATTGACAACCAGTCCCTCGCTCAATTCACAAGCTCGAATAAGGGCAGCTAACTCAGCTGCTTGGGCTGACTGATAAGGGACTTGTGATGTCTCTACGACTGTATGCTATGTGGTGATAGCATAAGCAGCAGTTGTAGTGAAATCTGGTAGTTTGAAACAAGAGCCATCAACATATAGTTCCCCTTGTGAGTAAGATAAGGGAACATCAGTCAAGTCTACCTGTCCTTTCATCTCTTCTTCCGTCCAGAAGATACAATCATGTTTCTCATTTTCATCATTTTCAGAAGGGAGGGGCAGCAACGTGGCTGGATTCAGAGTGGCACATCTTTTGATCGTGATGTGTTTTGCAAACAATGTCAATCTATAACCTGTCAGACGTGCACTGGTGAGGTGCTGTGTCTTGGTCTTATTCAAAAGTGTATGCACAGCATGGAGAACAATGACTGTGAGGTCAGTATCAAGTACGAGTCCAGCCGATTGTCTTATCGAGACGGCCACGACCGCAACCGCTCTTAGACAGCTCGGGAGGGCTCTTATGACAGGATCAAGGACAGTGGAGAAATAAGCACACGGCCGTTGCTTATCTCCAAATTTTTGTTTTAAAACGGAAAGCATGCAACCGGCCATCTCATGGACGTACAATACAAATGGTTTAGTATAGTCTGGAGTGCCAAGTACTGGAGCCGAACAAAGCACAGTTTTCAATTGCTCAAAAGACTGCTGACATTCAGGCGTCCAAGGCAGGGGCTCATACACATCTTTTAATGTTAGAGCGAGCAGGAGTTTAATTAGTAGCGAGTAGCTAGGTATCCACTGGCGACAGTAAGAAGTGATACCTATGAAAGCGCGCACATCTTTCTGAGTTTGTGGAACGGGCATTTTAACAATGGTACTGATGCACTCAGGAGTCAATCTCCTACCCTCCTTCGACAGTAGGTGACCTAAATAGGTAACCTCCTGTCGACAATACTGAAATTTGGAAAGGGACACCTTATGTCCATGCTGCGCCAAATGCAACAACAATTTAACTGTACTATCCCTGCAACCTTGTTCTGTCTCAGAAGTGATGAGGAGATCGTCAACGTACTGAACCAATACATTACCTGTAGGAAGCGAAAGGGAATCCAATTGGCTCTTTAAAGCTTGATAATAGATACTTGGACTCTCAGTATAGGCCTGAGGAGCTCAACAGAATCTAAAACTTCTGCCAGCTAGTGTAAAACCGAACAAATACCTGCTATCTGGATGGATAGGAACACTAAAGAATGCATTTTTTAAATCAATGACAGAGAAGAATTTGGCAGTAGAAGGAATCATTGTTAAAAGAGTAGTAATGTCGGGGACCACAGGAAACTGGGGAACTACTATTTTATTAACTTCGCGCAAATCAATCACAAAACGATAAACATCTGCATGATCATCAGAGGAACCCGGAGGTGTCCGTTTTAGAATACAATACAAATATTAGCAGTCGTCTCTTCAACCACTCCTTTCTCAATCAAATCCTGTACAATTTGCAATAAAGCTTGCTCACCTGCCTGCGGTATTTTTTACTGAGGGATGCGAGGCAAAATAGCATTGTCTTTAACTTGGATCGAAACTGGCGATATCTGTAACAGTCCCACATCCGTGTCGCTTGTTGCCCACAAAGTGGGCGGCACATCTTTAAACTCAGCAGGAAGAGGCGCATCTTTAGACAGACACTGTTTAGCGCGTACCACATCCTGACCCATTGTGATGTAAACGCCTGCCAGGGAGCAATAAATCATAGCATGCTATTTCTTCAACAAATCCAAACCCATCACATTTTCTCCACAATTAGATGTCAACAAGAATGGTGAATCCACAGTGAAAGGGCCAATAGTCAATGCAAGAGGTCTTGAAATGGGGTTTACAACCGGTACACCAGAAAAACCTACCGAAACATTATTGTGGCCAGACAGAGCTGCCCCAGGGACTAAAGAACCAGAAATAGAACTGTTCGTCGCACCTGTATCCACCAAAAAGGGCATGCAAATCCGCAGTAACAGAAGGACCGCGTTGATCTACAGGTATCAGAACTGGTCCCTCACTCTGTCCCTGGCTGTCCTAGATGTAAGACATTCCTGTCACCTCATCTGTGTCATAATCATCATGATAATACTGTCTGCCCCGAGGGTCATCAAAGTAATTATTATCAGAATGACCCTGTGAGGCCGCAGCGTTTTGAGCCCTGTCAGCTCCACCAGCTCCACGACCCCGTCCACGAGAACCTCGTCCTCTAGGGACCACCAACTTCTGCAACAACACGGGACACTCGCTACGCCAGTGTCCCTCCTCTTTACAATACGCATACTGATTCAGCCCTAAAGTCGTTGTATTAGGTTGCCTGCCAGTGCGTGGAAGCTGTTGGGCCAAACCACCACGTCCTCTACCATTCCCTCTAGAAGCCTGCTGTAACAACAACTTTGTCTTCAAATCCTTGTGCTTCTTCTCCGTCCTCTCCTTAGCCTCATTTGCCCTGTGCTCATAATACTGCGTCATATTCAAAATGACAGAAGGGGAAGAGGTGGACCAAGTGCTTTCGGAAGCCTGCAGGCGAGTTGCAATCTCTGGAAGCAAATTGGAAACAAATCTATTAACAAACAACCGGACACCTCCCTCAATGGACAAATCCTGTCTACTATAATCCAGAAACACATATTCAAACCGAGTGAAAAAATCAGACACACTCTCATCTTTGTTCTGGCGACAAGCCGTTAACTTGTCCCAATCAACCTTCCTTGGTGGAATAAGAGAATGCATACACGTGATAATGCGGACTGGCAAAACAAGTATATCTGCCTTAGGCTTATCACCAGGCTTCCTCTCCTGATCCCATACTTTAATTTGATCCCATGTACCACCCAGTTCCGCAACATGATCTTGTGTGTGCACTTGCCTCCAAATATCAAGCGGAACCAGTAAACCAAAGAACATTTCAATATCCGCCAGCGTTATTACTGTTGAACAGACAGCCTCAGTCAATTCTTTATAATATGCAGTGGGATTTTTTCTAGGATGAGGTAACTGAGTCTTAAAAGACAAAACTTCACTCCTTTTCCATGGAGTATAAACCCATTGTTCTTGGAAACGGGCCGCCACACCTGGTCTAGTGACAATACCATGCTGATCCGTTAGCTCTGGTATTTCGGGGTGATATATAGGATGAACCTCTCACATCGGAAACTGAGATACCGAAGTGGGGCTCTTCTCAAATAGCCTACCCCGGTAAGCAATCAATGTCGTAATACTGCCAAAAACTTGACCAGGCTCCATATTAGTGACATATACACGATCTTTAATATTGTATAAAATCTGTGGCGCTGCGTCTTTGAAACACTGCTCCCAAATACCAATCAGAGTAGCAGACATATGCTTAAGGGCATGCTGTTGCACAAAGGGCTCATAATCTTTCATCACATTCCACACATCTTCCACACTGTAAATGGGGTTTCGGGCCCACTGCGCAGCCTGGTTGCCCACTACCTTTTTCTCTGCATCTCCCACTTCAGTTCGTACGTACGGACCCATGCGCTCTTTAAACTTTGTCCAATCTCCGTCTCCAAACCCGCGCACAGGCGTCTCAAGTTAACACTCAAGGAAACAAGAGGATGAAAAACCAAGGAAGGAGAGGAAACCGGAGTGACAGGTATCAACGATGGTGAGGGCTGTGTCACAGGAGATAAGGCTGGCAAGAAAGATGCTAAAACAATGGGCATGAGGGGGGTGCTAACAGTTGCAGTTGCTGCAGATGGCGAGGAAGCAGAAGGAAGAGAAAGAAGAGAAGGAGCCGATGTCACGGTCATCGAAAAGCAGCAGTAGATACAGGAACAGAGACAGTAGAAGCAACAGTAGCAGCCGGTGATGAGGGCAATGGAACAATGGAATATATCCTTTGTGGGGCGTACAGGGTGGGGGTCAACTATCTAATAACTCCTCCACGAAAGTATCTTTTTCTTCTTGGGCCACATAAGATTTATCAATATGTAATCGACACCTCCTATCGCCACGTTCAATCCCTATCTCTTGTTTCTCTCTCTCATGTGCTACAGCTTTCTGAGTCAATGTTTGCATTCTCCCCTTTCGTGCCTCCTTTTCCATCTTTAATAGCCTCTGTTAAGCCTCCTTTTGCCACGTTCGAAGAGAATCAAACATAGACTGCCTACTTCGTTTCGCAAACAATTTTTCCTGTGAAAATCCAATTTTCTGTTCATCAAAAGTGCCCATCAACGGCCACTGCAACTCTGCATTGTCCCTCGTATATTTGTGCCATAATGTACTAAACATAATAGGGCCAAGACCATGCTTCACATACATATCAAAATTAGGAGTGCCTTCTGGGGGTGCCGGCTGAGCTTTTTCCAATCGAGCATCTGCAGAACAACAACGACCACAAGAAACCAAGAATCGACTAATCCCTGGCATTTTCAAAAGGGACCCAAATTCGTTATTTTGCCTGGCAAAGCAATTGCAAGTGCTTTGATCCCAAAGACGGTCCTCAGACCACTGGTCAAGGCACCATTTGGCCTGACAGAAGGGGCAGCTGCGAGTGCGGGAACTCTCTCATGCAGGGATCCCTGATCCGTCCGTCCGACCCAAAGATAGCCCGACCTCCCCACCCGTCCGCGGGAGGGGATGGGTCACTCACACGAAGGAGTCCCTGTTCGGGCGCCAGCTGAAGGAAGTGGCCCGCTTAGGGTCACCCGGGTCACTCAAGACCACCTCTCAGCCTTCCATACCAAATGAAGAGTCGGTCAGACAGTAGAGAATACACACCAATATATGTTTATTCAGATACACTTGAGCGGAGCCCGGTCTGCCTAGTCTCTTAGGAGTGCTGCAGAGGGACTGACACCAGCAAACATGGAGATACATTATGTACAATTCAGAACCAATGAAGGCCCACCCATAATGGAATTTACCAGGCAGATGCAGCTAAACAAAGAAATACAGAAGGATAGGTTTCGAATCTGAGGCAGGGCACACACTATCTCCTATCCAAGGTCACTCTGTCCGTGCCAGCCACTAGACTAGTGGGAAAGGCCTCTATCTAATGGGAAAGGTATGCGCTAATAAGAACAGTGTATTCATTAGCACAGCAAGGCCCAACCTTGGGGAGACGAAAATTACTATAACACGTTCCTTGAAAAGGCGGGGAGCAGTTTCGAACATGGTTCAAAATGGCGGCCAAACATAAAATGGTGCAGCGAATGCTAACTTACATAGAATAATGCACAGGCAAAATAACGAAAAAAAATTCATTCCAACACCGGGGGGGGGGGCGGATATCGGTGCATCGAGGCATCGTGGGAGAGGAAAGAGTTTTTCCTCTCCCCTGATGTCTCTTTTCAGGGCATTCCTGCTGCACAATCACACATGGCGACGCGATCGTGCAGCAGGAATGCCCCCACTAGGCACCAGGGATTTGTTTTGGTGAAATGGAAGTGACCCCTTGGGCAAGGGTCACTTCCACCTGGGGCATATATTTAGTTTGACTTTGCTGCCCCCCCTGTGGAAAGATCGGCCCGGTTTTTTGGCCTTTCTGCCCCGGGGGGGGCGGAAAACCCCACTAGGGCCAGGGATTTATTTATATTAGGCGTGGGGGTGATCCCTTAGGCAAGGATCACACCCCATTTTTGGGGGGCATTTGTGGCTGTTTTCTGCTTCCCCTGAGGGCAGATTGGCCCATTGTTTAGGCCAATCTGCCCCGGGGGGGGGCAGAAAACAGCCACAATCACTGGATCCAGTGAATTCTGTTTTTGTTTTTGTGAATGGCAGTGACCCCTTGGGCAAGGGTCGCTTCCTAGGGGCATATTTTATGTGTATGTTTTTTCTGCCCCCCCCCCGCCCGGACAGATCAGCCCGTTTTTTTGGCCTTTTTGTCCCCAGGAGGGGCAGAAAACCCCACTAAAGCCAGGGATTTGTTTTTATAGTGCATGGAGGTGATCCCCTAGGGAAGGATTGGCCCTTAATATTTTTTTATACTTGTGGCCAGTTTCTGCCCCCCCACCCCCACAGGTGGCGGATCAGCCCTATTTGAAGACCTATCTGCCCTGGGGGGGGGGGGGGGTAGAAAACCCACTAGCACCAGGGATATGTATATATTTATGTTTAGGTGTGGCCCCTTGGGTAAGAGTTGCTCCAATGGGATGGGGCGTCAGTTATTATTTACTTTTGGCTGTTTTTCTGCCCCCTTGGTGGCAGATTGGCCATTTGAGTAGTGACATAGCGTGTTATAATGTTAATTGTTTTATTTCTTGTGAATTGCGATTGTAATGTTTTACTTCTCCTTTTTATTCTAGTTCAAGGCTTTTGACTGATGTTCCAGGTTGCGGTTTCGTCACTCATGGTTCTACAGTTTGTGTAGTTGCATGTGTTTGGCAAGAAAATGTTTTTTGTACTATTTACTCTAAATGAGTTTCATTTCCCTGCATGAATGTGTTTTTGTAAATGGTGTAATAATAGCAGAATGTTTAGCTTCTGTTTTATTGAGTGTGAAAAACTTTTTGCATTTGTGCTCGATGTGTTGTCTTGTGAGTAATTGGTTTTGTTTTTTCTTTCTAGTGGGATATTGTTGGTTTTTGCTGTGTCTCTGCAGAGTAGGTGCTGGTGAATGTAGCTGTCTCTTGCAAGTGAATCGTATAGTTTTTGAGTATATAGAGCTTTGTGATAAAGCCACACTTTGTTTACTTACTTATTTTGCACAGTGTTGGTTGTTATTGACTTGTTTGTGAAGTCTCCTTTCTTAGTAGGGATTATGGCTAGCTGCAGGATTACTGCTCAGCAGGTTGTTGGTATGCTTTTTGAGTCTTCCTCTGACCATGGTTCAGAGACTGACTCTGCATCTGAGGCAGAGGAGGGAGTGGAAGATTCAGGCAGTGAGTTTTCTGTCCACGAGGACTCATCGGATGATGAAGCTACTCTCAGTGCGGATGAAGCTACTCTTAGTGCGGATGAAGTGCCTGTTTTAGAGGTGGACATTGATGTGCCGATAGTGCAGCAAGAGGCATCTGGGCTGCAGCCTGGGGCTGCAAGGCTTCCCGTTGGAAGTGCTGACCTCTGGGTTGCCCCAGGCATGGTGCAGCCGGCATTGCCAGACTTTACTGGTGGTCCAGGGTGTAGAGTGGATACTGAAAACATTTTGCAGATACATTTTTTTCAGTTGTTTATGGATGATGTATTTTTGGCAGAGATTGTTGAGCAGACTAATTTGTATGCTGAACAGTATTTGATAGACAACAGTGCCAGCCTTAGGCCCCAATCTAGAGCTACCCGGTGGACTCCCACAAATCTGGATGAGTTGAAGAAGTTCTGCGGTTTAACTTTTTTGATGGGCTTGCTAAGGAAGCCATCAATGTCTTTATATTGGTCTACTAGTCCCTTGATGGCAACGGCTGTATTTCCGGCAATCATGAGTCGTGATCGGTATTTGCTTCTGCTTCAGATGCTATATTTTGTCGATAATGGATCAGCGTTGCCACAAGATCACCCTGATTTTGACCGTCTATTTAAGATTCGGCCTGACATTGATCACTTTGTAGATCAATTTTCTGAGATCTATGCTCCAGGGAAAGAAATAGCTGTGGATGAGTCTTTGATCTTGTTCAAGGGGCGCTTGGTTTTTAGGCAGTACATTCCTAGCAAGAGGGCATTCTATGGAATTAAGATGTATATACTGTGTGACAGTAGGACTGGATATGTCTCTAATTTCAGGGTGCACACCGATAGGGATTACAAGATTGACTCCCCTGGTTGTCCGTCCACTTTTGGAGTGAGTGAGAAAATTGTGTGGGAACTTGGTACAGGACGTTTTAACAAAGGTCACCATTTATATGTAGATAACTTCTACACTGGTGTGTGATTGTTCAGGGAATTGGCCAAAGTGGACACTGTTGCTTGTGGCACAATCCGCTCTAACCGTAAAGGTTTCCCAAAAGAACTTGTTTGTCAAAAGTTTGTGTGGGGACAGTCCAGTGCGTTGCATAGTGCGGAACTTCTAGCTGTGAAGTTTGCAGACAGGAGAGATGTCTACATGTTGACTACCATCCATGATGAAAGCACTTCACCTGTGACTGTTTGGGGTCAGGTTGCTAAAGTGCGCAAACCTGTGTGCATTTTAGACTATAATAGGCACATGGGTGGTGTTGATAGAGTAAATAAGAGGTTAGAACCTTACACTGCTCTTCGTAAGGCTTACATTTGGGGTAAGAAGTTGGCTATCCATCTTTTCCACTTGGCAACCTTTAATGCTTTTGTTGCAGTTAAGGATTGTTGTCCTGAGTCAACAATGACTTTTGTTAAGTTTCAGGAGTCTGTGATAGGCAGCCTTGTTGTAGTGGAACAGGCAAGTGTTCCTAGAGTTGGAGTGGTGGAGGATGTGGCTAGATTGAAAGATCGCATCTTTCCTGATACCATTCCTCCCACGCCCTCAAAAGACTTTCCCAGTAGGAGATGTAGAGTCTGTTGGCGAAGAGGTATGTGGAAGGAGACTTGCATGTACTGGCCTGAGTGTCCTTCTAACCCTGCACTGTGTGTGCCTGCTTGTTTTAGAATGTACCACACGCAAAAGAATTGTTGGGAGCATCCATGAGTGGTAAAGTGAACTGCCTGGTCTGTATTGTTTTATATTTTTTATTCAGTTTCAAGGTTGGCATTAGTGCAATGTATTTAGTTTCAGATTTTGTGTTAGTAGATTTGTATCTACTTACAATTTGTTTGTGTTTTCTATAAAAAAAAACTAAATGTGATGGCGGGGTATGTAGGCTGGCGCTTGGCTGGCGGTGTGCATGGACTGCGCTTGGCTGGGGGTGTGCCTGAACTGGCGCTTGGCTGGTGGTGTTTGTGGACTTGCATTTGGCTGGCGGTGTGAATGGACATGAGCTTGGTTAGCGGTGTGAATGGACTGACGCTTGGCTGGCGGTGTGAATGGACTGGCGCTTGGCTGGCAGTGTTTGTGGACTTGAGTTTAGCTGGAGGTGTGAATGGATTTGCGCTTGGCTGGCAGTGTGAATGGACTGGTGCTTGGCTGGTGGTGTGCCTGAACTGGCGCTTGGCTGGCGGTGTGTGAGTAGTGACTTGCTGCTGGTCACTACACACTCTGGTAGCCAAACGCCAGCCCATGCAATCCATCAGCTGGTGTGGTAGCTGTGTCAGGCATGTGGGCATGTGAAAGTGATGGGCCCTTGAATGGCGTTGCCTGCTGGTGTGAGTGTTGTAATGTGATAGACCCCTGGCTGGCGGTGTGAATGGTTTTGTCTGAGTCACACGAATGAAAGGTGTTTGAATGGCCTGTAAAGAGGTTGGTGCCTTGTTGTGGCTTTATAGCTCACGAGCTGTGAGTCAATGATTCAGCTTCTTGTCCTTTCAATTATTAACAGTGCATTTCATTTTTGTGAAATCTATTATTAATAAAATTGTATGTACTGAACCATCACTCACCCTCGTGCCAAATCCAACCAGTATGTATGTGTGCTTGAGGAATAGATGGTTGAGCAGTAATATTTGTCTTTTCTGTCTTTCTCTGCCTAGGTGTTTATTCCATCTAAGATAAACCTACCAACTCTAGATATTCTCGTAAACTAAACACCCAGGGGAGTACAGTGGGATGTCTCTCTCTTGGATCCCAACAAGTTATCTTACCCACAATGTCCTACAAACCTCAAAATGTGACTGTCACATTTTCCTTGCATTACTGTACCATAATTTCCACGCTTCCGAAAGAAACAACAAATTTCCTACCCTCAGCATTTCCCCAAGTCTCCCGACAAAAATGGTGCCGCACTTGTGTGGGTGGGTCAAGTACCCGCCGCAGGGAAGGGTCCAAAACGTATTGTGGAGACATGAAAATTTCCTATTTTGAAACAACCTGCGTTTGCAAGGGGGATCACCTGAGTTTTTGGCCCCGGGCTCAGTGGCCATCTTGGGAAACCTACCAAACCCACATATTTCTGAAAACTAGACACCCTGGGGAGTCCAGTGAGGTATGACTTCTGTGGCTATCCCAACGTTTCCCTACGCAGAATCCCCTGCAAACCTCAAATTAAGATGAAACAAACACATTTTACTCACTTTTCTGTGTGGAAAAGTTGGAGGATCGCCGGGATGACACAAATTTCCTACCACCCAGCGTTCCCCCAGGTCTTACGAAAAAAATGGTACCTCACTAGTGTGAGTGGGTCAAGAACCCGCAGCAGGCAAGGGCCCTAAACGTATTGTGGAGACTTCAAAATACATATCATAAAATGACTTGGTTTTGCAGGGGGGGGGGCACCTGGGATTTTGGCCCTGGTCTCAGCGGCCATCTAGGGAAATGTTAGAACTGGGGGTCTCTAGTTGGCAGAGGTAGGTACCTTTGTCCAAATAGGGACCCTTGCTTCTAGTCAGGGTAAGGGGGATACACACTATAGATAACCCCTGCTCACCCGCTTGGTAGCTTGGCACGAGCAGACAGGATTATCCCAAAGGCAATGTGTAAAGTATTTGTACCAACACTCACAGTAACACAGTGAAAACACCACAAATGGACACCACACCAGTTTAGAAAAATAAAGTATCTTTATCAAAACTACACAAGACCAAAACTACAAAAATCCAACATACACAGTTAAAAATATGACTTCAAAAAGGTTTCAAGAACTTGTACCATAGAAATCTATGGATGCGTGACTTTTCACCAAAGTACCTGTAGATGCCACAAAAGTTCCCAAGCCAAACAGCTGCAGCGTCGGAAACTAAAGCTATGCGACACTCCTGAGACCCTGAGGAGGAGATGCGACAGCCCCGCTGCATGCAGCGGACGGGTTGCGTCGAGTCCGGTCTGTAGGGGGAGCGATGCGTCGAGTCTTCGTGCCGGTTCCGGTTCGCGAGTGATGCGTCGGGAAAGCGTCTCGCACAGGTACGATGCGTGGATCTTCGGGATGCGACAGCGATCGATGCGGCGGCGTTGTGCGGCGCAGCGTCGGTCCTCCTCAGTCACAACCCCTCGATGCGTCGGTTCTTGCAGCGGCGACAGGCGCTGTGACGATCTTAGCAGCGGCATGGCGATGCGACGGAAATCTTCCCACGCCGTCGAGATACGCCAGTGAAACGTGCTGCACGAAGAGCGATGCATCAGGTTTTGCAGTTCTTTTCACGCTTCTTCTTCTTCCAGCTCCCAAAGCAGCAGAAAACAACCTCCAGAGGCCCCACAACTGGATCAAGCACACTAGGCAGGTCAGAACTCACACAGCAGAGTTCAGGGGGAGCTGGGGGTGAAGTCCTTTTGTTCCTGGGACTTCAAAACAGGAGGCCAGCTCTCCTCAGGCCCTTGGAGATCTTCTTCAAGCAGGGGACACAGCACACAGCAAAGTCCTTCTCCTTTCCTTGGCAGAATAGCAGCTGCAGGTTAGCCCCAGAACACACAGCAAGGGCAGTCCTTCTCTTCAGTTTCTCCAGCTCTTCTCCTCGGTAAAGGTTCCTCTTGAATTCCAGGATGATCTAAAGTTCAGGGGTTTCAGCTCTCATATTTATACCCCAAAAGTCTTTGTTCTCTCGGTGTAAGGGGTCCTGAACCCAGTCCAAACCAGTTCTGGGTGCACTCTGCCAGTGCACAACTTCTTCCTTTGTTAGTGTGGGCCAGGGTCATCAGACACACCACAGGAGGTGGAGTCAGCATTGTGGAAGGCAGGCACAGCCCTATTCAGGCCCAGGTGCTACTCCTCCCACCACTCCAAATGCAGATCGGCCTATTCAACCTAGTGCTGACTCACCCAGACTCCTGGAGCCACCCCAGCCCCTGTCACTGTCAAGCCAGACAGTCAATCCACAAACAGGCAGAGGCACACAGAAAGGTTGAACAAGAAAATAGCCAATTTCTAAAAGTGCTATTTTCAAACACAGAATTTAAAAACCATCCTTCCAAAAAGATGTGTTATTAAATTCTGAGTTCAGGGTTACCAGACTCTAATTTCTCATCTTACTCCTATGGGAAGATATGCTTGTAAAATTGTTACACAGCATTCCCCATTCTGTCCTATGGGCAAGATAGCCTTTCAATAGAGAAAAACTAAATTGGCAGTATTTCACTATCAGGACATGTTACACACACCAGTACATGTCATACCTTTCACATACACTGCACCTGCCCAGGGGGGTACCTTGGGCCTACCATAGGGGTGTCCTATGTGTAAGAAAAGGGAAGGGTAAGGCCTGGCAAGTGGGTGCACTGGCCAGGTCAACATGGCAGTTAACAAACTGCGCGCAGGCACTGCAGTGGCAGGCCTGAGTCCTCTTTTCAGGGCTACTTATGTGGGTGGCACAATCAGTGCTGCAAGCCCACTAGTAGCATTTGAATTACCAGCCCTGGCACACTCAGTGCACTTTACTAGGGACCTACTGGTAAGAAAAATATGTCAATCATGGATAACCAATCGCCATAACAATTTACACAGAGAGCATATGCACTTTAGCACTGATCAGCAGTGGTAAAATGCCCAGAGTTCTATAGCCAACAACCACAGGTCAGGAAAAACAAAGGAGGATGAAGCAAAAAGTTTAGGGATAACCCTGCAAAAAGGGCCATTTCCAACAGGAAACCTACCAAACCCACACATTTCAGAAAACTAGACACCCTGGGGAGTCCAGTGAGGTATGTCTTGTGCGGCTCCCCCTACGTTTCCCTACCCAGTATCCACTGCAAACCTCAAATTTTGCTGAAAAAATCCAATTTGTATCAAATTTTTGTGGGGGAAAGTTGTAGGATAACCGGGCTGACACAAATTTCCTACCACCCAGTGTTCGCCCAGGTCTCCAGATAAAAATGGTACCTCACTCGTGTGAGTGGGTCATGTACCCCCAACAGGCAAGGGCCCTAAACGTATTGTGGAGACTTCAAAATTACCTATCATAAAACGACTTGGTGTTGCAGGGGGCGGGCACCTGGGTTTATGGCCCTGGGCTCAGCGGCCATCTAGGGAAACCTACCAAACCCACACATTTCTAAAAACTAGACACCCTGGGGAGTCAAGGGAGTTATAGCTTGCGTGGCTCCCCCAACGTTTCCCTACCCAGAATCCCCTGCAAACCTCAAATTTTGGTGAAAAAAATTAGATTTTTCTCAAATTTTTGTGTGGGAAAGTTGTAGGATCACCGGGCTGACACAAATTTCCTACAACCCAGCATTCCCCCAGGTGTCCTGATAAAAATGGTACCTCACCTGTGTGGGTAGGCATAGTGGCCGCAACAGGAAATGGGCCAAATCGTACTGTGGAGACTTCATAATTGCCTATCATAAAATTACCTGGTTTTGCAGTGGGGGCGCCTGTTTTTTTGGCCCCGGGCTTGCGGCCATCTAGGGAAACCTACCAAACTCACACATTTCTGAAAACTAGACACCCCAGCTGTCCAGTGAGGTATGGCTTGCGTGGATCCCCCAACGTGTTCCTACCCAGAATCCCCAGCAAACCTCAAATTTAGCTGAAAAAAATCCCTTGTTCCACATATTTTTGTGTGGGATCACCGTGCCGGCACAAATGTCCTACCACCCAGTGTTCTCCTTGTTCTCCCGAGTAAAATGATACCTTACTTGTTTGGCTGTCCAATGCAGAATCAGCTAAAAACGTATTTTTTTAAAAATGTAGCGCTTAGAATTTGAGGTGCTATAACCTTAATCCCTATGTTTTTGGCCCTTCCCAATCACAGGCCTTTCACCCACCAACACAAGTGAGGTATTATTTCCTTGGAAGACTTTTGGGAATGCGGGGTAGGTGGAATTTTGTGCATCCACGCAGATTCCAGAACATTCCATCACAGAAATGTGAGGAAATGTGGGTTTTTTCCAAAGTTTGAGGTTTGTAAGGGATTCTGGGTAACAGAACCTGGTGAGAGCCAGACAAGTCACCCCATCCTGGATTCCCCTGGGTGTCTAGCTTTCAAAAATGTATAGGGTTGCTAGGTTTCCCTAGATGCTAGTAGAGCTAGGGTTCAAAATCTACAGCTAGGTACTTTGCAAAAAAAGGGTGAGTTTTCACTGTAAAAATGTGGTGTGTCCACGTTGTGTTTTGGGCCATTTCCTGTCGCGGGCACTAGGCCAACCCACACAAGTGAGGTACCATTTTTCTCAGACGACTTTGGGAAATATGGGTTGGGTGTTATTTTGTGGATCCATACAGATTCCAGAACTTCCCGTCACAGAAATGTGAGGAAAATGTTTGTTTTTTTTTCTACAAAGTTTGAGGTTTGCAAGGGAGTCTGGGTAACTGAACTTGGTGAGAGCCAGACAAGTCACCCCATCCTGGATTTCCTTGGGTGTCTAGTTTTAAAAAATGTATAGGTTTGCTAGGTTTCTCTAGGTGCCGGCAGAGCTAGGGTTCAAAATCTACAGCTAGGCACTTTGCAAAAAAGGTTCAGTTTTCACTGTAAAAATGTGGTGTGTCCATTTGCGTTTTGGGCCGTTTCCCGTCGCCGACACAAGGCCTACCCACACAAGTGAGGTACCATTTTTCTCGGAAGACTTTGGGGAATGCGGGGTGGGTGGAATTTCGTTGATCCACGCAGATTCCAAAACTATCCATCACAGAAATGTGAGGAAAATGTGGTTTTTTTCACAAAGTTTGAGGTTTGCAAGGGATTCTGGGTAACAGAACCTGGTGAAAGCCAGACAAGTCACCCCATCCAGGATTTCCATGGGTGTCTAGCTTTCAAAAATGTATAGGTTTGCTAGGTTTCCCTAGGTTCCGGCAGAGCCAGGGTTCAAAATCTACAGCTACGCACTTTGCAAAAAAAGGGTCAGTTTTCATTGTAAAAATGTGGTGTGTCCATGTTGCGTTTTGGGCCGTTTCCTGTTGCGGGCACTAGGCCTACCCACACAAGTGAGGTACCATTTTTCTCGGAAGACTTTGGGGAATGCGGGGTGGGTAGAATTTTGTGGATGCGCAAAGATTCCAGAACTTTCCATCACAGAAATATGAGTAAAATGTGGTTTTTCTTTACACAGTTTGAGGTTTGAAAGGGATTCTGGGTAACAGATCCTGGTGAGAGCCAGACAAGTCACCCCATCCTGGATTTCCCTGGGTGTCTAGTTTTAAAAAATGTATAGGTTTGCTAGGTTTCCCTAGGTTCCGGCAGAGCCAGGGTTCAAAATCTACAGCTAGGCACTTTGCAAAAAAAGGGTCAGTTTTCATGTATTGTGTCCACATTGCGTTTTGGGCCGTTTCCTGTCGCGGGCACTAGGCCTACCCACAGAAGTGAGGTACCATTTTTCTCGGAAGATATTGGGGAATGCGGGGTGGGTAGAATTTTGTGGATGCACAAAGATTCCAGAACTTTCCATCACAGAAATATGAGGAAAATGTGTTTTTTTTTTACAAAGTTTGAGGTTTGAAAGGTATTCTGGGTAACAGAACCTGGTGAGAGCCAGACAAGTCACCCCATCCTGGATTTCCATGGTAGTCTAGTTTTCAAAAATGTATAGGTTTGCTAGGTTTCCCTAGGTTCCTGCAGAGCCAGGGTTCAAAATCTACAGCTAGGCACTTTGCAAAACAAGGGTCAGTTTTCACTGTAAAAATGTGGTGTGTCCACGTTGCGTTTTGGGCCGTTTCCTGTCGTGGGCACTAGGCCTACCCACAGAAATGAGGTCCCATTTTTTTCTGAAGACTTTGGGGAATGTGGGGTTGGTGGAATTTTGTGTATCCACAAAGTTTCCCGAACTTTCCATCACAGAAATGTGAGGAAAATTTGTTTTTGTTTTTACAATTTTGAGGTTTGCAAGGGATTCTGGCTAACAGAACCTGGTGAGAGCCAGACAAGTTACCCCATCCTGGATTCCCCTGGGTGTCTAGTTTTAAAAAATCTATAGGTTTGCATGGTTTCCCTAGGTGCTGGCAGAGCCAGGGTTCAAAATCTACAACTAGGCATTTTGCAAAAAAAGGGTCAGTTTTCAGTGTAAAAATGTGGTGTGTCCACGTTGTGTTTTGGGCCGTTTCCTGTCACGGGCACTAGGCCTACCCACACAAGTGAGGTACCATTTTTCTCAGAAGACTTTGGGGAATATGGGGTGGGTGGAATTTTGTGGATCCACGCATATTCCAGAACTTTCCGTCACAGAAATGTGAGGAAAATTTGTTTTTTTTTCCAAAGTTTGAAGTTTGCAAGGGATTCTGGGTAACAGAACTTGGGGGGATCCAGACAAGTCACCCCATCCTAGATTTCCCTGGGAATCTAGTTTTAAAAAATGTACAGGTTTTCTAGGTTTCCCTAGGTGCTGGCAGTGCTAGGGTTCAAAATCTACAGCTAGGCACTTTGCAAAAAAGGGTGAGTTTTCACTGTAAAAATGTGGTGTGTCCACGTTGTGTTTTGGGCCATTTCCTGTCGCGGGCACTAGGCCTTCCCACACAAGTGAGGTACCATTTTTCTCAGAAGACTTTGTTGATCCACAAAATTCAACCCACCCCACATTCTCCAAAGATTCCAGAACTTTCCATCACAGAAATGTGAGGAAAATGTGTTTTTTATTTTACAAAGTTTGAGGTTTGAAAGGGATTCTGGGTAACAGAACCTGGGGAGAGCCAGACAAGTCACCCCATCCTGAATTTCTCTGGGTGTCTATTTTTCAAAAATGTAAAAGTTTGCTAGGTTTCCCTAGTTTCCGGCAGAGCCAGGGTTCAAAATCTACAGCTAGGCACTTCGCAAAAAAACGGTCAGTTTTCACTGTAAACATGTGGTGTGCCCACGTTGCGTTTTGGGCCGTTTCCTGTCGCGGGCACTAGGCCTACCCACACAAGTGAGGTACCATTTTTCTTGGAAGACTTTGGGGAATGCGGGGTGGGTATAATTTTGTGGATGCACAAAGATTCCAGAACTTTCCATCACAGAAATGTGAGGAAAATTTGTTTTTTTTTACAAAGTTTGAGGATTGCAAGGGGTTCTGGGTAACAGAACCTGGTGAGAGCCAGACAAGTCACCCCTTCCTGGATTTCCGTGGGTGTCTAGTTTTCAAAAATGTATAGGTTTGCTAAGTTTCCCTAGGTGCCGGCAGAGCTAGGGTTCAAAATCCACAGCTAGGTACTTTGAAAAAAAGGTCAGTTGTCACTGTAAAAATATGGTGTGTCCATATTGCGTTTTGGGCCGTTTCCTGTCGCGGACACTAGGCCTACCCACACAAGTGAGGTACCAAATTTCTCGGAAGACTTTGGGGAACGCGGGGTGGGAGGAATTTTGTGGATCCACGCAGATTCCAAAACTATCCATCACAGAAATATGAGGTAAATGTTTTTTTTTGACAAAGTTGAGGTTTACAATGGATTCTGGGTAACAGAACCTGGTGAGAGCCACTCAAGTCACCCCATCCTAGATTCCGCTGGGTGTCAAGTTTTCAAAAATGTATAGGTATGCTAGGTTTCCTTAGGTGCCGGCTGAGCTATGGTTCAAAATCTACAGCTAGGCACTTTGCAAAAAAAAGGATCAGTTTTCACTGTAAAAATGTGGTGTGTCCATGTTGCGTTTTAGGCCGTTTCCTGTCGCGGGCACTAGGCCTACCCATAGAAGTGACGTTCCATTTTTCTCGGGAGACTTTGGGAAATGCGGGGTGGGTAGAATTTTGTGGATGCACAAAGATTCCAGAACTTTCCATCACAGAAATATAGGGAAAATGTTTTTTTTTTTTTACAAAGTTTGAGGTTTGAAAGGGATTCTATGGTAACAGAACCTGGTGAGAGCCAGACAAGTCACCCCATCTTGGATGTCCCAGGTGTCTAGTTTTCAAAAATGTGTCAAGTTGCTAGGTTTCCCTAAGTTCCTGCAGAGCCAGGGTTCAAAATCTACAGCTAGGCACTTTGCAAAAAAAGGGTCAGTTTTCACTATAAAAATGTGGTGCGTCTACGTTACGTTTTGGGCCGATTCCTGTCGCGGGCACTAGGCCTACCCACAGAAGTGAGGTCCCATTTTTCTCTGAAGACTTTGAGGAATGTGAGGTGGGTGGAATTTTGTGGCTCCACAAAGATTCCCGAACTTTCCATCATAGAAATTTGAGGAAAATGTTTTTTTTTTATTACAATTTTGAGGTTTGCTAGGGATTCTGGGTAACAGAACCTGGTGAGAGCCAGCAAGTCACCCCATCCTGGATTCCCCTGGGTGTCTAGTTTTCAAAAATCTATAGGTTTGCTAGGTTTCCTTAGGTGCCGGCAGAGCCAGGGTTCAAAATCTACAGCTAGGCATTTTGCAAAAAAAGGGTCAGTTCTCAGTGTAAAAATGTGGTGTGTCCATGTTGTGTTTTGGGCCGTTTCCTGTTGCGGGCACTAGTCCTACCCACACAAGTGAGGTACCATTTTTCTCAGAAGACTTTGGGGAATATGGGGTGTGTGGAATTTTGTGGATCCACACAGATTCCAGAACTTTCCGTCACAGAAATGTGAGGAAAATTTGTTTTTTTTTTTACAAAGGTTGAGGTTTGCAAGGGATTCTGGGTAACATAACTTGGTGAGAGCCAGACAAGTCACCCCATCCTGGATTTCCCTGGGTATCTAGTTTTCAAAAATGTATAGGTTTGCTAGGTTTCCCTAGGTGCCGGCAGAGCTAGGGGTCAAAATCTACAGCTAGGCACTTTGCAAAAAAGGGTAAGTTTTCACTGTAAAAATGTGGTGTGTCCACGTTGTGTTTTGGGCCGTTTCCTGACCTATGCACTAGGCCTAACCACACAAGTGAGGTACCATTTTGCTCGGAAGACGTTGTTGATCCAAAAAATTCAACCCACCCCGCATTCTCCAAAGATTCCAGAACTTTCCATCACAGAAATGTGAGGAAACTGTAGTTTTCTTTTTACAAAGTTTGAGGTTTGAAAGGGATTCTGGGTAACAGAACCTGGTGAGAGCCAGACAAGTCACCCCATCCTAGATTCCCCTGGGTGTTTAGTTTTCAAAAATGTATAGGTTTGCTAGGTTTCCCTGGATGCCGGCAAAGCTAGGGTTCAAAATCTACAGCTAGGCACTTGCAAAGAAAGGTTGAGTTTTCACTGTAAAAATGTTGTGTGTCCATGTTGCGTTTTGGGCCTTTTTATGTCGCGGGCACTAGGCCTACCCACACAAGTGAGGTACCATTTTTCTCAGAAGACTTTGGGGAATGCGTAGTGGGTGGAATTTTGTAGATCCACGCAGATTTCAGAACTTTCCATCACAGAAATGTCAGGAAAATGTGGTTTTTTTTTTCAAAGTTTGATGTTTGCAAGGGATTCTGGGTAACAGAACCTGGTGAGAGCCAGACAAGTCACCCCATCCTGGATTCCCCTGGGTGTATAGTTTTTAAAAATGTATAAGTTTGCTAGGTTTTTCTAGGTGCCGGCAGAGCTAGGGTTCAAAATCTACAGCTAGGCACTTTTCAAAAAAAGGGTGAGTTTTCACTGTAAAGATTTTGTGTGTCCACATTGCGTTTTGGGCCGTTTCCTGTCGTGGGCACTAAGCCTACCCACACAAGTGAGATACCATTTTTCTCAGAAGACCTTGGGGAATATGGAGTGGGTGGAATTTCGTGGATCCACACAGATTCCAGAACTTTCCGTCACAGAAATATAAGGAAAATGTTTTTTTTTTTTTACAAAGTTTAAGGTTTGCTACGGATTCTGGGTAACAGAACTTGGTGAGAGCCAGACAAGTCACCCCATCCTGGATTTCCTTGGGTGTCTAGTTTTAAAAGATTTATTGGTTTTCTAGGTTTCTCTAGGTGCCGGCAGAGCTAGGGTTGAAAATCTACAGCTAGGCACTTTGCAAAAAAGGGTCAGTTTTCACTGTAAAAATGTGGTGTGTCCGCGTTGCGTTTTGGCCCGTTCCTTTCCGGGGCACTATGCCTACCCACACAAGTGAGGTACCATTTTTCTCGGAAGACCTTGGGGAATGCGGGGAGGTTGGAATATTGTGGATCCACTAAGATTCCAGAACTTTCCCATCACAGAAATGTGAGGAAAATGTTTTTGTTTTTTTACAAAGTTTGAGGTTTGAAAGGGATTCGGGGTAACAGAACCTGGTGAGAGCCAGACAACTCACCCCATCCTGGATTCCCCTGGGTGTCTAGTTTTTAAAAATGCATTGGTGTGCTAGGTTTCCCTAGGTGCCGGCAGAGCTAGGGTTCAAAATCAACAGCTAGGCACTATACAAAAAAACAGTGAGTTTTCACTGTAAAAGGTTTTGTGTGTCCACGTTGCGTTTTGGGCCGTTATCTGTCACGGGCACTAGGCCTACCCACAGAAGTGGGGTCCCATTTTTCTCTGAAGACTTTGGGGAATGTGGGGTGGGTGAAATTTTGTGGATCCACAAAGATTCCAGAACTTTCCATCACAGAAATGTGAGGAAAATGTTGTTGTTTTTTACAAAGGTTGAGGTTTGCAAGGGATTCTGGGTAACAGAACTTGGTGAGAGCCAGACAAGTCACCCAATCCTGGATTTCCTTGGGTGTCTAGCTTTAAAAAATGTATCGGTTTGCTAGATTTCTGAAGGTGCCGGCAGAGCTAGGGTTCAAAATCTACAGCTAGGCACTTTGCAAAAATGGGTCATTTTTCACTGTAAAAATGTGGTGTGTCGACATTGCGTTTCTGGCTGTTTCTGTCGTGGGTACTAGGCCTACCCACACAAGTGAGGTACCGTGTTTCTCAGAAGACTTTGGGGAATGCAAGTTGGGTGGAATTTTGTGGATCCATGCAGATTCCAGAACTTTCCATCACAGAAATGTGAGGAAAATTTGTCTTTTTTCACAAAGTTTGAGGTTTGCAAGGGATTCTGGGTAACAGAACCTGGTGAAAGCCAGACAAGTTACCCCATCCAGGATTACCATGGGTGTCTAGTTTTCAAAAATGTATAGGTTTGCTTGGTTTCCCAAAGTGCCGGCAGAGCTAGGGTTCAAAATCTACAGCTAGGCACTTTGCAAAAAAGGGTGAGTTTTCACTGTAAAAATGTGGTGTGTCGACATTGCGTTTCTGGCTGTTTCTGTCGTGGGTACTAGGCCTACCCACACAAGTGAGGTACCGTTTTTCTCAGAAGACTTTGGGGAATGCAAGTTGGGTGGAATTTTGTGGATCCATGCAGATTCCAGAACTTTCCATCACAGAAATGTGAGGAAAATGTGTCTTTTTTCACAAAGTTTGAGGTTTGCAAGGGATTCTGGGTAACAGAACCTGGTGAAAGCCAGACAAGTTACCCCATCCAGGATTACCATGGGTGTCTAGTTTTCAAAAATGTATAGGTTTGCTTGGTGCCGGCAGAGCTAGGGTTCAAAATCTAGCTAGGCACTTTGCAAAAAAAAGTCAGTTTTGACTGTATAAATGTGGTGTGTCTGCATTGCGTATTGGGCCGTTTCCTGTTGCGAGCACTAGGCCTACCCACACAAGTGAGGTACCATTCTTCTCGGAAGACTTTGACTAATGCGGGGTGGGTGGAATTTTGAGGATACCCACAGATTCCAGAACTTTCCATCACTGAAATGTGAGGAAAATGTGTTTTGTTGACAAAGTTTGAGGTTTGCAAGGGATTATGGGTAACAGAACCTGGTGAGAGCCAGACAAGTCACCCCATCTAGGTTCCCTCTGGGTGTCTAATTTTCAAAAATGTATAGGTTTGCTAGGTTTCCCTAGGTGCTGGCAGAGCTAGGGTTCAAAATCCACAGCTAGGCACTTTGAAAAAAGGGTCAGTTTTCACTGTAAAAATGTGGTGTGTCCATGTTGCGTTTTGGGCCGTTTTCCATTGCGGACACTAGGCCTACCCACACAAGTGAGGTACCATTTTTCTAGGAAGACTTTAGGAAATGCGGGATGGGTGGAATTTTGTGGATGCACGCAGATTCCAAAACTATCCATCACTGAAATGTGAGGAAAATCTGTTTTTTTTCACAAAGTTTGAGGTTTGCAAGGGATTCTGGGTAACAGAATCTGGTGAAAGCCAGACAAGTCACCCCACCCAGGATTTCCCTGGGTGTCTATTTTTCAAAAAGGTATAGGTTTTCTAGGTTTCCCTAGGTGCCGGCAGAGCTAGGGTTCAAAATCTACAGCTAGGCACTTTGCAAAAAAAGGGTCAGTTTTGACTGTAAAAATGTGGTGTGTCCACGTTGCGTTTTGGGGCGTTTCCTGT
Organism: Calotriton arnoldi; assembly: GCA_963921515.1. Taxonomy (NCBI): domain Eukaryota; kingdom Metazoa; phylum Chordata; class Amphibia; order Caudata; family Salamandridae; genus Calotriton; species Calotriton arnoldi. Next base: position 1,745,976 of record CAWUFW010002649.1, on the reverse strand, counting down.
CGCGGGGACTAGGCCTACCCACACAAGTGAGGTGCCATTCTTTTTGGAAGACTTTGAGTAATGCGGGGTGGAATTTTGTGGATCCACGCAGATTCCAGAACTTTCCATCACTGAAATGTGAGGAAAATGTGTTTTTTTTTACAAAGTTTGAGGTTTGAAAGGGATTCTGGGTAACAGAACCTGGTGAGAGCCAGACAAGTCACCCCATCCTGGATTCCTCTGGGTGTCTAGTTTTTAAAAATGTATAGGTTTGCTAGGTTTCCCTAGGTGCCGGCAGAGCTAGGGTTCAAAATCTACAGCTAGGCACTTTGCAAAAAAAGGGTGAATTTTCACTGTAAAAATGTTGTGTGTCCACGTTGTGTTTTGGGCCGTTTGCTGTTGCGGGCACTAGGCCTACTGTTAGAAATGGGATTTTTGGTAGGCTAGGGCGTGGGCCAAAGTCAGGCAAAAACCACCACTCTAGTCAGGATAAGGGAGTTACACGTCTAAAATAACCCATGCTCACCCTCTTGTTAGCTTGGCACGAGCAGCCAGGCTTATCTTAGAGGCAGTGTGTAAAGCATTTGCACATAACCAACAGTAATACAGTGTACGCACTACAAAAGGACACCACACCAGTGTAGAAAAATATCCAATATTTTTATATAATTAAAACAAGATCAAAATCGATAAAAAGCCACAATACTATACTTAAAAGTTCACAGTTCAAAAATACGCTGATTAAAAAGAGTTCCTTCTGTGGATAGCTCCGTCTGGGCTACCACGGCGTCATGAACCCACAAATCCAAAAACAGTTCTGGCTGACCGCGGGGTCGCAGGCCAGCTACGGTGTCAGGAAGACCCGCAAACAGTACCTTTTAGAAATGCAGGGCATCGATGACCTCTCGTTGAGCTTCCGAAAACACGGCGTCCGCAGGCGTCGGTTCCGGAGGTCGGTGCAGGAGTCGTCGGGGCCCTCGAAGTCACACGCGTTGCAGGTCGATCGCCTCTCTGATGGAGTCAGGAGCGCTGGCGTCGGCAGGCATCGGGTGCTGCGGTGCGGAGTGCAGCGGTGCAGCGTGCGGTGCCCTCAGGTCGCGGTGCGAGCAGTGGCTCGGTGGCGGTGTCAGATGGCATCGTCGGTGAGACCAGGGTCGCGGTGCGAGATGAAGGCGGTGCTCGTCACGGTGCTGGAAGGTCACGGTGCAAGCAGCAGCGTCGTCGTTGCTGAAGCGCTGTCGTCGGCTGACGAACTGGAGTCGATGGCGCCGGCGTCGGTAGGCCAAGGCTGCGGTGTGGGAGGAGGGTGGTGCGTTGTGTAACTTACGAGCGGTGCCCCCGAACCATGGTGCAAGCAGCGACGTTGATCTCGGCGGGAAGTGGCGGCGTCAGGCAGGCCAAGGCGTCCTCGTGAAGCAAGGCGGTGCGGAGTGCAGTGCCCACAGGTCACGGTGCGAGGAGCGGCTCGGTGGCAGCGTCAACAGGCATCGTCGGTGTGACCAGGCGCGGTGCTGCATTGTGGCGGTGCCCTCTGCGGTGCCAAAGCTTCGGCATGAAGCGAGGCAGTGCGGAGTGCGGTGCCCACAGGTCACGGTGCAAGCAGCGACTCGGTGGCGGCGTCAACAGGTGTTGTCGGTGAGACCAGGGTTGCGGTGCAGCGTTGCGGCGGTGCCCTCTGCAGTGCCTTCAGGACACGGAATCAGCAGTGGCGTCGTAGACGTCGTCAAGTTGGTGCTCGTCAGGTGGCAGCACAAAACACACAGTCCCCAGTGCTGCGGGTCGAAGAACTTGAAGTCTTTGCTGTTCCTGAGACTTCGTGAACAGGGGGCAAGCTCTACCTCAAGCCCTTGGAGAGACTCACAAATTAGGTTGCAGAAAGTCCAGTCCAGGCCTTTCACTGACCAAGACAGAAGCAGCCACTGTAGGTCAGCCCAGCAAAGCACCCAGCAAAGCAGTCGTTCCTTTTCGCAGCTTCTCCGGCTCTTCTTCTTGGCAGTCTTCTTGTTCCAGATGAGTTCTAAAGTTCAGGGGTCTGGGACCCAGCATTTATGTCCAAAAATCCTTTGATCTCTTAGGCAGAGAGGGCCTGTGCCCAGTCAGGACCAGTTCTGCCTTCTCTGGTGTGAATTCCTGGCAGGAGGTGGAGACATCATTTGTCAGAGGCAGAGCAGGCCCTTTGAGGTGCAAGGAAATCTCCTCCCCCTTCCCCCATCGTAACCCAGGTCTCTTCAGCCCTTTCCTGACCTACCTAGACCATCTGGCGCCCCTCCTGCTCCCCCAGCCTTCTGTCATCCAAAACCCAGACAGGCAATCCACATTCCAGCAGAGGCACACGGGATGACTGAGCAAGAAAATACCCACTTTCCAAAAGTGGTATTTTCAAACACAGAGTGTAAAAATCACCTTCACTAAAAGAGGCATCTTTAGATTCTGAGTTCAGGCATACGAAACTTCATTTTCTTACCGAATTCCCTGGGCCAGTTATGTTCATAAGATGTTATGAACAAACCTCCCCTTCTGTCCTATGGGGAACTGGTAGCTAACCCTGGGCATCCAATTCCGCTCCGTTCGCGGAATTTGCGGAATTTAGGCAATTTCGCGTTCCGCGGAGAACGCGGAATTGCCAACAATTCCGCGATCCGCCGCGTAGCGGAATTATTTTCTTGTTCGCGCTTTAAAATGCGTTCTAGCACGCGCGATAGCGACTTACCGGGATTCATGCGTTCGCCGACGGGTTTTCCTATCCGTTCGCGTGCGCCACGAGATTTCGGTAGCCGGCCGCGTTATCCCGCGAGAGTTTGCGATCGCGAACACGTCATTCGCCGCGCCATCGTGCACCGCGAGAGAGATTGCGATCGCGAACACGTCATTCGGGCGCGCCATCGGACATCCGGTAGAATGTTGGTCAAGCTCGCGATCCCGAACACGCAAAATTTTCAATCTGGAGAACAATAACATCGCAAGCAGCATAAAACCTTCTATAAATTGATGATTTGGATGAAAAAAAAAACTCAGATTGATATTTGGCTGTCCTTTTTTGTCAAATGTTTGGGGGGGGAGAGGGAGGAAGTGCCACAGAGTTTCCTACTTCCTGTTCCTGTCCAGCAGGCTCTCCCCAGTGCTTTGTCCATCTCCTGTTCATTTTTCACTTGGATTTGAGCTGTAAGGATCACTCTTTGTGTCTGCTGCATCATTATCATTGGATTTGAGGATTTTGCGATTTGACATTTTAAAAGTAAGTTGGTGTTGTTTGATTGGGGCATTGCAGTTGCTGCAACTACAATTTTTGTACTTTTCATCATTTTTAAAAATAAATAGTTGTGGGTAGCCAGTAGGCCCAGAGCTAGTCATGGGTGGGTGCATGATGAAACATGATGAGACAACTGTTCCTTTGCTGTGTGATGTATTTATTAATTTCAAACATCATTTAGGGGGCATGGATGGCATTGGATTGAATTGCAAAATGTGGTTTTTTGGGTGTATTTCAGTTTTTTGGGCTGTGTGTTAAATACATGCCTTAGTTGTGTGTGGTGTGCTGCAGGCCTTGTTTAGCCCTGTGTATTTTCGTTTTTGCATTTTATTGCATTACAGGCAAAGCAGTGTGGTTTACCATGCAGCCTTTGCCTGGCTATTATAGGCCTGTTTTCAGTACATTGTTTTCCAGGCCTCCTGCTTGTTGCTTGTGATTTGTGAGTGTCCATGTGGCTGGTAGCCATTTCTGGTGGGAGTTATAAGTGTGCTGCTTTTGCCATATACTAAGGCCTGCATGTGTTTCCTTTGTGGCCTAGGCTTCTTGTTGTGGTCCTGGCCATGAGGCTGGCGGCCATTTTGAAGCCAGGCAGTGTGCTTTTTGCCATAGGCCTGCATTGTCTGTCTTCAGTTTCTTGTTGTTGTGGGCCTGGCCATGAGGCTGGTGGCCATTTTGAAGCCAGGCAGTGTGCTTTTTGCCATAGGCCTGCATTGTCTGTCTTCAGTTTCTTGTAGTTGTGGGCCTGGCCATGAGGCTGGCGGCCATTTTGAAGCCAGGCAGTGTGCTTTTGCCATAGGCCTGCATTGTCTGTCTTCAGTTTCTTGTTGTTGTGGGCCTGGCCATGAGGCTGGCGGCCATTTTGAAGCCAGGCAGTGTGCTTTTTGCCATAGGCCTGCATTGTCTGTCTTCAGTTTCTTGTTGTGGGCCTGGCCATTGTGAAGCCCGGTAGTGTGCTTTTATCCATAGTCCTGCAAGCTTGTGGCCTAGTCTGCCAACAGGCCTTTCATCCAGTAGGCGCAGAGGTAGTCAGGGGTGCATGAAACAACTGTTTCTGTGTGTTCTGTTTAATTTTTAAACATCATTGAGGGCACATGGATGGCATTGGATTGAATTGCAAAATGTGTATTTTTGGGTGTATTTCACTTTTTTGGGCTGTATGTTAAATACATGCCTTAGTTGTGTGTGGTGTGCTGCAGGCCTTGTTTAGCCCTGTGTATTTTCGTTTTTGCATTTTATTGCATTACAGGCAAAGCAGTGTGAGTGTCCATGTGGCTGGTGGCCATTTCTGGTGGGAGTTATAAGTGTGCTGCTTTTGCCATTTAGGCCTGCATGGTTTTCCTCTTGGCTTACTGCTTGCATCCATCCCCTTTGCCAGCTGCAGCTCCCTGAACGATGTGATGAGCAAATAATTTAATGCCAAACAGGGTCCACTTCTATTACATTTGTATTTTTGTTGTTGTTCCTCTTCTTTCCTATCCTTCCTGACAGTGTACACAGTATACCATGAAAGCCCTTGTTGACAGTCTCACAAATGGCTACACTAATTTATATCTTTTATTTGTTTGTTTGTACTACTAGTAATTGAACCACAACAACAAATGTAACATTTCACTGATGTTCTTCTCCTGGCTTCTTTACTTTTAGGTGCACAAAAAGACAGAGGAGGAGGTGTCATCATCATCACCCATTGTACTGCCAGGCAGAAGTCCTGCTGCGCGTCACGTCCACGTGTGACCACTACAGACATCTCTGCAACTTGTGCACCTGCGTCCTGCTGACATCTGAAGAAGATGGGCCCAAAGAAATGTACCAGGTCCTCCAGTACCAAGAAAGTTGCCAGTGAGAAGAAGAAGGAACAGAAGAAGGAAGTGGCACTTGCCAAGACTAGTGTGCCGGCCGATGTGTTTTTTGGTAAAAAAAAAACTTACGCCTGCAGCAGCGGTGTCCGACGGGGACCAAGCTGGGAGCAGCACCTCCGCATCAGCGGGCCCACCCCAGCAACCTAGGCCCAAGCCCATGACTATGGCAGAGGTAGCCAGTCTACTAACGACCAGTGATGTTGAAATGTCATTATCGCAAAGTAGTACCCAATCCACGCACTCGCAGGCGGAAACTCAGCAGATAAGTGGGCAACCACAGCCGCAACCACAGCCGCAACCACAGCCGCAACCCCAGCCGCAACCGCAACCCCAGCCGCAGCCGCAACCCCAACCCCAGCCGCAGCCGCAACCCCAGCCGCAGCCGCAACCCCAGCCGCAGCCGCAACCCCAGCCGCAGCCGCAACCCCAGCCGGAACCACAGCCACAACCCCAGCCGCAGCCGGAACCACAGCCGAAACCACAGCCGCAACCACAGCCGCAGCCGGAACCACAGCCCACAATAGTAGTTGTTCCACCTGAAGTAGGGGCAGTTCAGGAAATCGAGCTTTTTGCAGACGAAGAGGAGCAAGCCACTGTTCCAGAAGATCCATTGTCTTCCAGACCCCCAGCAAGGAAAAGGAGGGTTAGTCCATCAACTTCTCCTTCAAGCCCCGCTTCTGATGATCTAGATGCCACTTGGAAGCCACCAGCTCAGCCTGAGAGTGATGCACGCCACAAGACAAGGCTAGTGAAAAGGAAGGTTCCAGAAAGCCTTAGTGTTATGGAGGTAGATGTAGACGAGGGGGGTGATGATGATGATGAAGAAGAGCCAGTCATCATGAACATCACTCCTGGGCCTGCGGAGATGGAGACCAACATTATTAGACTATCCAAAATCGCTGCGAGGGATGTAGCACGGATACCACCAACACAGGTAACGCCAACACGACCTCCAGCTTCCATATTTGCCTTTGCAAAGGCCCGGCAGGGACCTACATCCAGCTCAACCACCACCTCAGTAGGTGGTGGTAATGTAAGTGCACAGAGTCAAATTCCAGGCACACCCTCCAGTTCATCTGGTATTGTAAGTGGCACCTCCAGCAGCGCCAGAAAGTTCTCCTCCCCAGTTTGGGACTTCTTTTCGGTTAGCAGTAAGGAGGAGAACATTGCTATATGCTCAATTTGTCAGCAGGCTGTTAGGTGGGGTAAGCTTGGTACAAACTATGGTACCGGAGGACAAACAAGTCATCTCAAAAAACACTACAGTATCAAGTGGGAGGCTCACCTACTTCACTTAGAAAAAAGTAAAACTGGACCCATTGCTGTTGTTGGGGATGAAGAAGTAGGGGAAGATATGATCGCGGTGGAAGGTCAACAAGAGGGAGACATTTCTATCCCTACCCTCAGCAGTGTAGTGGTAAGGCCCACATCCTCAGCAACATCTGAGTGGCACCGTACTAAGAGTCAGCCTGAGACACCAAGGCAACTGGGCACTGCAATGAGCAAAAGTGCAGCGTCGTTGAGCCTAACTGGGTTCAAGAAGAAGGGTGCACCACAAAGGAAAATATTCCAGCCTACCATTGACAGCATGCTTAGGTCGGAGGGGCAGTGTCAACGCAACCACCCAACGGCACGGTTGTACAATGCGAAGCTGGCTAAAATGTTAGCGCTGGACCTTCTCCCTTTTTCATTTGTGGAAGGGGTGGGTTTCCTTGAATTTGTGTCAGCCATCTGCCCTAAATGGAAGGTTCCCAGCCGGTCCTATTTTGCCCGAGTTGCTGTTCCAGCACTACATCACGATGTGCTGGAATTGGTTGGACAAGCTTTGCAGCAGAGTGCTGTTCACAAAATCCACCTGACAACAGACATGTGGACCAGTTGCCAAGCCACTGATTACATGTGCATCACTGCACACTGGGTCTCTTTTGTGGGGGTTAGAGAAAAGCTATCTGAAGTAGGTGCTGTTGACACAGCTGAGATTTTTAATGCTTCTCGGAAACATGCAACTGTAGCCATGTTCGCCATGGAGAAATCTCATACTGCTGCAAACATTTTGGAAGAGTTTAACAGCAAGGTCTTTGAATGGCTGCGCCCCAGAGGGCTTCACATTGGTTTTGTTGCCACGGATAATGGCAGTAATATACTTAAAGCCATGACGCTTGGTGCCTATTTCAGGGTCCCGTGTTTGGCGCACTGCATTAACATTATAGTTCAAGACTTTCTGAAAAAAGAACCCATAGTCAGCAACTTACTGACCACCTGCCGCAGAATATGCACGCATTTCAGCCATTCTTTTAAAGCCCGGAAGCAGCTGAGGATCATTCAACGTGACTATAGAATGCCAGTCAAAGCACTGATCCAGGAGGTGGCAACACGTTGGAACTCAACGTATTACATGCTTGACTGTCTGTTTGAGCAGTACAGACCAATCAATGAATATGTCATGTGAAGGGCGGATGCTACTGTGAAAGGCATGACCCTTCAGATGGACCAATGGTGCCTAGTTAAATCTCTTACAGAGATGCTTCTTCCTTTCGAGGTCTTCACACGTGAAGTCAGCAAGGAGGACTGTACTATGGGCCAAGCTATCCCATCGTTGCACATGCTAGAGCAACAGCTGAAGGAGGTGTCTGAAGCGTACATAGGTGTGGAGGAAAAAAAAGAAGCATATGAGTTGGTGGAGAGCTTATCATGTCGCTTAAGTGAAAATGCAAGGGTGCAAAATAAGATTCTGTCACAAGAACATTACATTTGTGCCACAATTCTGGATCCACGGTACAAATCGGCACTGCACAGTAAGACATTACTCCCTTTTTCAGAAGTGGATGTTGCCCGGTACAAAACTTGGATAGCTGAGGCAGCCAGTACATTGGAAAATCAACGGCTGGTAATTAAAAGCCTCAAACCCACGTCAAGTACTGCAGCAGGGCATCCGGCGTCAAGTTTAACTTCAGAGCCTGTGGGCAGTGCATTTGGTTCACAGCTGTCACCAACACTATCGACAACAGCAAGAACCGGATCATCAGCCCCAGTACAAACGGCACAGGATTGGTATTTACAGCAAGGACTTGCTAGGTCCAGTGCTGATGCAAAGACAAAAGAGGCCGAACAAAGTGTAGCACCCCTGAACATTGACCGAATGGTTCAGGCCTACCTGGATGACCCAACAGAGGTCTACATTGATCAAAACCCATTGCGGTATTGGTATGGCAAAAGGGGCCAATGGCCAGTGCTCAGCAGGCTGGCGATAAACTATCTGGCTTGCCCTGTCGCAAGTGTCTCTTCTGAACGTGTTTTCAGTGCTGCTGGTTCCATTGTAACAGTGAAAAGGACCAGTCTCTCACCCAAAAACGTGGAGAGGTTAACTATGATCAAAATGAATCAGCAATTTATACCACCGAATTACACAATACATGAATCAAAACAGGAAGATGAGGACAGCGGCTCAGGTGACGGAAGTAGCGTGTTGGATGCTGATTACCTACTTCTGGTTGAACCCCCAGAGTTTGAGGACGAGCTATACTTCCCTGACAACTAGGCTTCCACTTCTTACTGTGGTTCTCCCTTATTTACTTCTATTTGTGTGTCAGTCTTTCTGTTTGGAAACTTCAAATCACAACAAATCCATCACCACCATCTTCGTATTTTATTGCCTTATATGAGTTTCATCTGTCTGCATTTCAGTCCACTCCTCCAAGTCCTGCTCCTCCATCCTCCTGAATTGACCTAAATCTATTGCCCTCAAGCCAGATGATGATTGGATGTAGCATAATCGAAGAAAAACTAAAATCTTGCCTCGTTGAGTCTCTCCAAAAGAAGTGGAACATGATGATGACTACTATAGCTATCCTCCTTTCCGAGCCGATACAGACTGCCCATTAACTGAAGATGAGAAGGAACAGGTAATGAATGATGACATGCATTGGACGCTGACTGAGTGATTTGTGTTGTTGTTGTTTGTAGTGCATGTACTATTATCTATTCTACACACTAAAAGTAACTCAATGCAATGTTTGTTTCCATTCTTGTTTTTTAATAACAATTTTCTACTTCTACTGCAGGCCGATCCATTGCATTTTGAATATGGAAAGGGGACTCAATCTGTACACTACTGCACACTGAGTTGGACAACACACCATGATGATGACCACAGTGACATAATATCTGCGCAGTCACTCAGTACGATCCGAGATGATTGATGGAATAACTCAGTGCGTTTCATGAGTGCATTAAAGGTAACCAAGTCAACAACAACCACTGCAGACCTACATGTCTGTGTAGTGGTGGAGTCGAGTGTGGTGGTATGACTGACAGCGGGGCATTGATTTAGTCACTTAATTTGTAAAATGCTATGTTGCTGTATATCTGTTTTGTCTGCCTCTGTCAAAAAAGGTACGCTAAATGGAGGATGGGTGAAGGGTGCCGTGGGCCTGCTCTGTCCTGTTGTTGTTGGAGGTTAATGCTGGAAACAGACTAGAGTAGACATGATGTATCCAAATCCATGCCGCCTCTGAAAGTGTTCTTGTTGCACTCCACCGTAATGTAGGCATTTTTTTTTCTACTTCATTTTTCAATATCCCTTTTGTTTTCCCATCTGCAATTACAGCCCGGCCCTTACCCTGTGCTTCACTGGGAAAAACAACTCTCACTTACCTTACCAATGAATCTACATCTGCCAGGCAGGCAGTGGCGTCACCCAAGATTGATGGCCGGAGCGTCCATGGAAGGGAGGACCAAGACGAATGCCGAGATGCAACTCCCCATTTTGACCAGGATAACATACAGTAACAGTATCAACTTTCATCATCTTTTAAATTTGATTCATTTTTTGTCTTCAATCATTACTACTGTGTGTTGTTGTTGTTGTTATGTTTGCTCTCTGCTTATAATTCAATTCATCCCTACAGCTATTTTTGACTTTTCTTTGCTATCTTTAAGCCCGGGCCGGTACAACAGAACAGAAACTGTATGTAATTCGGGTCTCTCTGAGGGCAGACAGGCAAGGCAAATTGCATAATATACTGCTGCCCTGTACCTTTTTAATTGTCTAGTAGTAGTAGTTAGTAAGTACTATCATTAACCATCAAGTTATCATCATCATGCATGCATTTCCTTTTTCTCCCTTAACAGATTTATGGATATGGTTGTCTGCCAAGATTGTGTTTTGTTGTTGTCCATGCGTACTGTTTTTCTTTGTCAAACCTTTCCCAAAACCCCCTTCCCAACCATTCATCAAACCCTAACCCTCTTCCCCCGGGCTGTGTGACTTATTGAGGTGTGACTAAATTAAATGTACACCAATAATTTATCACACGCTTGCTGGGTCGGATGTGGCTAAAGCAACAAAAATTCATTTTCAAGGCAGGGCGAGGATCTTCTTCTGCTTGCCCACATATGAGCAGTATATTTGCGAGATAATTTTTTTACCAAAGGAACCTAATCCATCAGCATTAATTGCCAGCATAGATTGGATTTGTTGTCATCCTCCGAAACAGCACTAACGGTTACGCTTGTGTCGAGTGCACTGTAGGCCTAGTCGAGTGACTCGACACAGCTAGAGTTTGTAACTCTATGTACTAGGCTATCCCCGCCACCATTATGTTTCCTTGTATTTTGGCATATTATTGTTTGGCAGTAAGTTCCGTACTGTACTTCGTTCTACTACTCCTCCCACAGTCTCTCTCAGACGACTGACTGTCTCATTTTTTTTTTTTGCAAATGCTACTGCCAGGGTCTACTACTACTACCACCACAACCATGGCATGTTGGGAAAGAAAACCATCATCAGCATGCAGCCATCGCCGTGCCCAAGTTAAACATCAAGCACATGTAAGAGAAGAAGTTTGGGGGAGGCATAATTAATAACGGAATTTTTTTCATTAATTCTATTTCACACACCCCTTTGAGTCCAGTTGCAGAATGCATAGATTAGGAGGAGAGACTGACAGTACTAGTAGGACAAGTCCCTCAGTGAGGGGTACCGCATCTGTCTGTTTGTGTCTTAGTAACTCAGCCAATTATTTAAATCAAACACTGGCTGTGGCACTGCTCCAGCAAGGAAACAGTGTAACGTAAAACAGTAACCCCACCCACAAAACATTAACAACATCGTATATAAAGTCTAAATATGTAATTTAATACCCTAACAAAAATAAACTATGTAAAAAAATCCCACAACACCTGACCCACCCCTCTCCCTAACCCCAACCAATGTCCATGTCCCGGAACGAAAAAGTCCAACAAATGTCCAATAGTCCAAAACCCAACGCCCGATTCCCACCCACCAAAATAAGCTATAAAAAAGGGGCAATAAATAAACGGGGTCTCAGGGGGCTTGCCTCTCCAGGACACGGATGCGCTCCTCTAGGCGGGCCACGCGGCGCTTCAGCGCGCGGCAGTTGCATCCACAGGGGGGGGCAGCAGTGCTTCTTGCAGTGTGGCGGCGGGCGGCTGCCAGGTGGTGGCGCCGTAACACTGGAGGGGGGTGGCTGGGGCCCGGGGCATTGGAGGAGGCTGCAGCTGCTGCCGCCGCCTCCTCCTCCTCCTCTAGAACCACCAGCCGCTGGTATTCAGCCTGTATGGCCTCGAGCTTCCGGCGCCGGGCCTTGGCTGCCAACTCCTTCCTGTCGACTTTACCTTTGGAAGGAGTAGCTATATCAAGAAGAAAAAACAAGACTATTGTAAAATATACTCTTAGCAAAGCAGTCAGACAAATTCATTCTACACATAGTGGCACAGTAGCACTAGCAAGCACAGTACGTAACATTTGCGGTATGTATCTATCCTCCCACTGCCTCGAACATTTGTGGGAGTTTCAGGCATTCCACCACCCATGCATCTGATTCCTATCAGACACCTATGCATGCATCCCACGTATCCTTCTCTGCCAGTCATAAATATAAAATCTCGCCCGTCCTTCCTGCTTCCACCCTTCTTTCTCTTTTCGTTCAACCCATCCATCAAGGTCATCTGATCTGACTTTTAGTCTTCTCCATAAAACTTTCACAGCTGAGTGGAAGTCTGATAGAAGAGGCCATTGGTTACTCAGTACACTCCCATTGCTAATGCTAAGTAAAGGGTGTCTTCTTCAACCGTTCACAACAACTTCTTAGTTAAGTCTCAACAGTACAGTATACATTACACCCTTGCAGCGAGAGTAATGTCAATAAGTAAGGATTAGGAATATAACTTACCTCCGCCCGCCACTGCTGCTGGCTCACCCCCTGCAGCTCCTCCTACAACTGCCGCATCGCCTGCACCATCAGCGGCCGCGTCACCTTCGCCGCTGGCCCCGGTACTGGTGGTCGGTAGTACGCCTAGAAAAAACATTACACATTTTTCAGATGCCATATACACCTCCCCCTATTTTTCACTAGCAAGATTGAAAAAAAGTTAATACATACATAATACATATACAACATACATCAGTAGTACAAATCAGGTAGTAGAGTAGACACTAGTAGTGTAAGTGTTATATGGTCCCTAGGGTCATTCTAGTCTTTGCTAAGTTACCCCGAGCCATGCAACCATTTTAGCTTTGTGTCTTTTATTTTTGCGCAAGTTACCTCGCAGCTTGTTGAGAAAGACGCCTTTGAGCCCACATGAGCTCATACTGCTACTGTCTGAGCGCTGCGTACAAGGTCGAAAAACAAGCCACTTTGTTACGGAGTTCTGGTGTTAGTCCATATTGTTTATCCATAAAAATTCTACACTTTTTGGCACGACTGAGAAATGCTTGCACTATACTAACGCGCACCATTTTTCTCATAACAGACGGAAGATTCCCTTATACGAAGAAGCAGAGCTTATGATGTAACCAGTACTAGGTTCTTATAAGGTGAGGGGTCCCCAGAATTCTCACATCTCCATTTATAATTTTATATAAACTAGATTCCTATGAAGGGGAGGGTGGTTCTTCCACCACTGTTCAGTTATCATGATCTCGCCTTTTGGCTTCTATGGACTTGTAGTTGTAAGTGTAACAATGTTTATTGTTTTAATCTTATGCATTTTGCTGTTGCTGCTTGTTGGACTTGGCCCTTATTGTCCTAAAAGTTTTTGCTTTTCCCCCCTAGCCTTTTTGCCATGTGTGAAATAATACCTGCTGCGCAATGGCGTGCGCAGATTTATTTGTTCTGTTGTAAAGCAATGTTACTTTTAAAATGGACGCCATTTCTGTCTGCTTGTGCCGCCTGCCTGAGGTGGGTTGCCGGTCTAGTTGTCTGTCACCCAGCCCCAGCTTTTGGAGGGAAGCCTGGCACCCAGGGTGCTCTACACCTCCCCCTAAACCAGTTGGGACCGGTTTCCCAGGGAACCTTCCAGAAGCTTACAGCCTTTTCTGGTAGGTGGGGTGAGGGGGGCTGTGCCTCCATGTGCTCAGACGGAGCATGGACTAGATTGAGAGGGGACACTCTGCCAGGAGGTACCGCCACATTGGGCCTGTGTGCTGGCCCCTGTGCCCATCTGCACCCATCCGCTGTCCACAGGGCCAGTGAGAGCCCTTTACTGGAGTGAAGACTGCTGTGTCAGGAGGAGTGCCACTTTATGGGAGATGACTGCTTCTAGGAGCTGCTGTCCTGTTCTGATGAGTACCCACTGCCTGCTGATCTTGCCCAGTATTGCCTGCCTGCTCTCCTGCCATCCTAAGCCCAGCACCTGGTGAGCACTATATCTTACTGCCAGCTGCCTGCTGCCTAGCACCCTGTGAGCACGTGGTCTGCCCAGGAGAAGAGAGGAGCTGATGCCTGCAGCGCTGTGCTGCTAAAGCGCTATAACTGTGCCACAGGGGAAGAGGAGCGCTGCAACTTTATTTTGTGGGACTTAGCGCTACAACCTTATTCCTGCACCAGGAGAGCGCTGCCTCCAGCCCTGCCCAGGAGAAGAAGGTGCGTGGGTCCTGCAGCGCTGGGCTACCGGAGTGCCATATTTGCATTGACTGTGCTCTGCTTGCTGCGAGAGCGCTATAACTGTGCCCAGCAGAAGAGGAGCGCTACATTTGAAGTGACTGACCATCCCTGCCTGCTGGCTAGCGCCTGGAGAAGAAGAGTGCTTTATCTTATTGCCCAGGAGGTGAGGAGCTGACATCTGCAGCGCTGTGCTGCGAGAGCACTATATTTGAAGTGACTGTGCCTTCCTGCCTGCTCCCTAGCGCCTCGGGAGGGCTATATTTCATTGCCAGTGAAGGGGAGCGCTACCACTTTATGGTGTGGGACCTAGCGCTTTGTGGGCGCTACAACTTAATTTCAGCCCAAGAACTTTCCTGCCGCCTAGCGCCTCGTGAGCGCTATATGTAAATTGCCAAGGAGGAGTCCTGCGGCGGAGGGGCCCGAGGCACATTGTCGGTGCCTGCCCCTCCCGCGCTGCTGACGAGGAGAAGGCTCCGCTGAGGGTGAAGCCAGGAGAGGTCCCAGAAGCGGGACCTGTCGGGGCGCATTGCCGGTGCCCGGAGACTGCAGAGACATCCAGAGGGGCCTCAGACTGCCGGTGAGTGGGGCTCAGTCATCCTGTGGTTGGGGGGTATGTCGGGGCACATTGTCGGTGCCTGCCCCCGGTGCCAGTATTCTTTGGAGGGCATTGGTTGTGTTTAGAGTCCCATAGGAGGGGGGCTCCAACGTGCCCAGTACTTGTTTCCTCCCTCAGCTGCACGACAGAGGCATTTTGGGAAATTCTAGAGTCCCAGAAGAGGGGCTCCACCGTGCCAGTGTTCTTGTGGTCAGATTCCTGTTAGAGCCCGGAGTGGGGCTCCCATCACTGCATTGTTGGCGCCAGTGCTTGTTGGGTTTACCCAGCTACCCCGCAGGACAGGGGGCAGCTGCCACGCATTGGGGGCATTGGATTACCCAGAAGGGAAAGAGAGAGGAGTGAGGGACCCTCCTACCCTAGCGCTTTGCGCACCTTTGTTTTCGCCGCCCTTGCAGCCAACCCTGACTGTGTGGGACATAGGGCATTTGAGCCCCCGAGAGAGGCCAGTTGGCCTGGGGCCAGTCTCAGTGTTGTGCCCCCGACTGGGGCGAACTGCGGTTATGCTGGCGAGGCCTATTGCCCCATATGATTTATGGCATAATATGGTTACATAATGCATTTGTACCTAGGATGCTATTTAAAGCTTTTCCCTCAGGTTTGCAGTGCTGATGGTAGGCCTATTGGGTTCCTGCGGAGGAGGAGCCACATGCTAATATGTTTCCATGCTCATGGTTCGTATGTCATGCCTGAGGTATTGGTTATGCCTAATGTTTTCCCCCTAAGGTGGATGCTGCTGAGTTGGCCATAAGGTGATTCCTGCCTGCGGAGGAGGCCTTCTGTTCATGGGGTAGTGCCCACTATTAATGTTGTTATGCCTCATATGCTTTACACATATATAAGGTGATTTAGGAGTACGGGCTGATTCCATGCCCAATAGGAATGTCATGCAATGATGTTTTCCTGCCTAATGACACTGCCCTTATGCTAATGAAGTTTCTTATACCCGCTGTTCGCATACTGTGCTTATGCCTATCCTGATTTAGGCCATTGTGATTTACACAAATGTGTTCATACCTAGGGTTATGCTAATGTGCCTAATGTTTTCTCCTAGGGTGTACCTTGCTGATGTGATGCCCCAATGATACCTAAGGCGAAGGTTACGCCTAATGCTAAACTTGATTGGAGGCCTACTGACGTGCTAATGTTTCTGCTTAGTATTTCATGCCTAGTAAGCTGGTATGAGGCTCTGTGGATATAATGTCATGCCAGGCTGATGATTACACCTACATGACTACTGACTTTCATTTACCCTGTTTATAGCTTGTGGTGATTCCGGCAGCGGCCCGATTGGCCCTGCCTTGTAAATAGTCCCCATGCAAATTACTACCCAGTGCCGGTTGGCACCATGTATAGGCAACTGTGATTACATTCTGACGTGTTTATGTCACAATACACAAGTTATTTTCACATCACCTGGTGTGGTCTCTTTTTGTAGTGTGCCTGGTGGGTCGCCTGTGAGTGTGCTGCGCAGATGCTTTACACATTTCCTCCGGAGTTTGGCCCGCCCGCTCTGCACCACGCTACCCGTTTCTAACATTGGTGGCAGCGGTGGGATAGGACTTGTGTTTGCGCAGTACCACAGCGACAACGGGTTGCACTGCAAACTGAGCATTTGAAATAATCACAGGTTTTGGGGATTATTTTGTTTAATTACCTTTCCTCCTAAAAGGGTCACTGTGGAATTGTGTTTCCCTGTTTACTGTATCTGTGTATCTCGCCAAGATGGGGTTACTCTATGATGAGGATGAACTTTGGGAGTACACTGAGGAGGAAGTGATGAATCTCTGCAGAGAGAGAGGGATACCCACAGTAGGCAACATTCGCAGGAAATTGTTTCTCTATGAGGCCCTAAAAAGGGGGGAACCCTTAGAGCCCTGTGGGGACCTTTCAGATTACCCCTCCGCATATCTAAAGGGTGGATTTGGGGGAGACCGTGAGGAGGACTCTGAGAGTGAGGGTTCCCAGTCCATAACCCTGGAGGGTGGTGACTCTGAGGAGGAAGAAGATGACAGGGCGGAGACGCCAGTAGCTAATGAGGACACCATAGACAGGGAGTCCCGTGCTGGGTCCAGTCCCGGGGCACTGCCCCACCCCTTTCCCTGTCCCCAGAAGAGTGGGTGGATAGGAGGGAAGAAAGGGAGCACCAGCTGGCTTTGGAGAGGCTCAGGTTAGGGCACGCCAAGGAGATAGCGCAGCTGAGGGTTGAAGAAAAAAGGCTAGAGACCGAGAGGGTCCAAGCACAGGAGAGGATGGCGGAGGCGGAGAGGGCCTTCGCCAGGGAGAGACTAGCTCAGGAGGGTAGGTTGTCCCCTGAGAGTGGTTTCAGGAGTCTGGATTCACCAGTGAGGGTGGGATCCAGTGGTGGCAGCGAGAGTGAATCCAATACAGGAAGTCCCACTCCCTGAGCCCGGGAGACGGTGCCTGATTCCCAGGAAGAGGGGGACAGGTTGGAGTTCAAGGGCAGGGGAAAACTGTCCCACCAGTCCTGGGGGGAGTGTGCGGATGTATGTTGGACTGCATTGGAGGATTGGGTGGTGGGTAGCGCGGTGAATGATTGGGAAGGGCTGTTCCATGTAGTTATCAAGGAACACGTGCTAAGGAATTGTTTCCCAAGGTTGCGCCACCACCTGTTGCAGTGTGGGCTCTCTGACCCCAGGGAGCTTGCACGGGAGGCAGACCTCTGGGTGAGCACCAGAGTGTCTGAGGAGGCATAGGGGAGTGATCCTGAAGGGGATGGTGCAGGGCTCTTCCAGCCCAACGAGGTGGGAGAGGTGCAGAATAGCCCAGCTAGGTCCCAGGGTAGTGAGAGGGTTGTAGGGCCTCACGTCCTATCTACAGGAAGGAGTGAGATGGGGAGGTGTCCCGAGGTGCCCCAACCGCAGTCTCAGGGCCTGGAGAGTTCCATAAGGGAACCCCAGGTTGGGAGCCTAGGCTGTCCCGAGAGGCCATCCATTGAAGGGGAGCCCCTAGTGTCAGGAGAACCCGGGGCGTCGGTAATCCGAGCTCAAGGGGTTCTGGGGTCTGCTCAGTCGCAGGGTTTAGATCCTGGGCTGGGATGCCAGGTTCAGGGACTGCCTGACCTGGAGGGTGGGACACCTGTAATCAGGGTCCCTACCGGTTTGACTTACAGGGGTACTTCTCCAGGTGGGAGGGTGCGGAACTCTGGAAGGGGGTGCAGAGGGAGGAAGGACTCGCCTCTGGCACCGGCTCAACCACAGGGCTTCGATCCTGGGTTGGGAGGCCCGGTTCAGGTATTGCCTGACCTGGCGGGAGGGACGCCTGTAAGCAGTGTCCCCCCGGAGTTGTCTTCCAGGGGTACTACTCCAGTTGGGAGGGTGCGGAACTCTGGGAGGGGGTGCAGAGGGAGGGAGGACTCACCTCTGGCACCGGGGCAACCTAAGGGTTTAGACCCTGGGTTGGTGGATCAGTTGCAGGGTCACGGCCCTGGACAAGGGAGAGAGTGGTGTTCTGAGGGTGCCCCGCATGGGAGGGGAGTGCGGAACCCCAGAAGGAGAGGTAGGGGGAGGAGAGCCTCGCCCCTGACTGCTGGTCAGCCTGAGGGTGCGGACCCCAGGTGGGTGGACCAGTGGTAGTTTGGAACTGCAAGGAGGAGAAGGAGAGTGGCCAACGGGTACTACGGGCCTGGGGCTACTGCCCCCCACTCTGTGAGACAGCAAGGGCCAGAGAAATCTGGACGGCCTAGCGCCTGGTCCTGGCCGCGGACAACTAGGGAGCACCAGTAGGGTGGCTTAGTTGGTCCAGGGAGGTTTGAGAGAGGGAACCATCGGGTTCCAGAGTGGCGGAGAACCTGCGGGTGCCCCTGCTGTTGCGGGCCCGCGTCCACGTGTTCTCGCCCTAAGCAGGGAAGCCCATCAAGGCATTGATCAGTCTACTCTGGCTTTTGGCTGGGAGGGGGTTGTGTTGGACTTGGCCCTTATTGTCCTAAAATGTTTCGCTTTTCCCCCCTAGCCTTTTTACCATGTGTGAAATAATACCTGCTGCACAATGGCGTGCGCAGATTTATTTGTTCTGTTGTAAAGCAATGTTACTTTTAAAATGGACGCCATTTCTGTCTGCTTGTGCCGCCTGCCTGAGGTGGGTTGCCGGTCTAGGTGTCTGTCACCCAGCCCCAGCTTTTGGAGGGAAGCCTGGCACCCAGGGTGCTCTACACCTCCCCCTAAACCAGTTGGGGCCGGTTTCCCAGGGAACCTTCCAGAAGCTTCCAGCCTTTTCTGGTAGGTGGGGTGAGGGGGCTGTGCCTCCATGTGCTCAGACGGAGCGTGGACTAGATTGAGAGGGGACACTCTGCCAGGAGGTACCGCCACATTGGGCCTGTGTGCTGGCCCCTGTGCCCATCTGCACCCCTCCGCTGTCCACAGGGCCAGTGAGAGCCCTTTACTGGAGTGAAGACTGCTGTGTCAGGAGGAGTGCCACTTTATGGGAGATGACTGCTTCTAGGAGCTGCTGTCCTGTTCTGATGAGTACCCACTGCCTGCTGATCTTGCCCAGTATTGCCTGCCTGCTCTCCTGCCGTCCTAAGCCCAGCACCTGGTGAGCACTATATCTTACTGCCAGCTGCCTGCTGCCTAGCACCCTGTCAGCACGTGGTCTGCCCAGGAGAAGAGAGGAGCTGATGCCTGCAGCGCTGTGCTGCTAAAGCGCTATAACTGTGCCACAGGGGAAGAGGAGCGCTGCAACTTTATTTTGTGGGACATAGCGCTACAACCTTATTCCTGCACCAGGAGAGCGCTGCCTCCAGCCCTGCCCAGGAGAAGAAGGTGCGTGGGTCCTGCAGCGCTGGGCTACCGGAGTGCCATATTTGCATTGACTGTGCTCTGCTTGCTGCGAGAGCGCTATAACTGTGCCCAGCAGAAGAGGAGCGCTACATTTGAAGTGACTGACCATCCCTGCCTGCTGGCTAGCGCCTGGAGAAGAAGAGCGCTTTATCTTATTGCCCAGGAGGTGAGGAGCTGACATCTGCAGCGCTGTGCTGCGAGAGCGCTATATTTCCAGTGACTGTGCCTTCCTGCCTGCTCCCTAGCGCCTCGGGAGGACTATATTTCATTGCCAGTGAAGGGGAGCGCTACCACTTTATGGTGTGGGACCTAGCGCTTTGTGGGCGCTACAACTTAATTTCAGCCCAAGAACTGTCCTGCCGCCTAGCGCCTCGTGAGCGCTATATGTAAATTGCCAAGGAGGAGTCCTGCGGCGGAGGGGGCCGAGGCACATTGTCGGTGCCTGCCCCTCCGCGCTGCTGACGAGGAGAAGGCTCCGCTGAGGGTGAAGCCAGGAGAGGTCCCAGAAGCGGGACCTGTTGGGGCGCATTGCCGGTGCCCGGAGACTGCAGAGACATCCAGAGGGGCCTCAGACTGCCGGTGAGTGGGGCTCAGTCATCCTGTGGTTGGGGGGTATGTTGGGGCACATTGTCGGTGCCCGTCCCCCGGTGCCAGTATTCTTTGGAGGGCATTGGTTGTGTTTAGAGTCCCATAGGAGGGGGGCTCCAATGTGCCCAGTACTTGTTTCCTCCCTCAGCTGCACGACAGAGGCATTTTGGGAAATTCTAGAGTCCCAGAAGAGGTGCTCCACCGTGCCAGTGTTCTTGTGGGCAGATTCCTGTTAGAGCCCGGAGTGGGGCTCCCATCGCTGCATTGTTGGTGCCAGTGCTTGTTGGGTTTACCCAGCTACCCCGCAGGACAGGGGGCAGCTGCCACACATTGGGGGCATTGGATTACCCAGAAGGGAAAGAGAGAGGAGTGAGGGACCCTCCTACCCTAGCGCTTTGCGCACCTTTGTTTTCGCCGCCCTTGCAGCCAACCCTGACTGTGTGGGACATAGGGCATTTGATCCCCCGAGAGAGGCCAGTTGGCCTGGGGCCAGTCTCAGTGTTGTGCCCCCGACTGGGGCGAACTGCGGTTATGCTGGCGAGGCCTATTGCCCCATATGATTTATGGCATAATATGGTTACATAATGCATTTGTACCTAGGATGCTATTTAAAGCTTTTCCCTCAGGTTTGCAGTGCTGATGGTAGGCCTATTGGGTTCCTGCAGAGGAGGAGCCACATGCTAATATGTTTCCATGCTCATGGTTCGTATGTCATGCCTGAGGTATTGGTTATGCCTAATGTTTTCCCCCCTAAGGTGGATGCTGCTGAGTTGGCCATAAGGTGATTCCTGCCTGCGGAGGAGGCCTTCTGTTCATGGGGTTGTGCCCACTATTAATGTTGTTATGCCTCATATGCTTTACACATATATAAGGTGATTTAGGAGTACAGGGCTGATTCCATGCCCAATAGGAATGTCATGCAATGATGTTTTCCTGCCTAATGACACTGCCCTTATGCTAATGAAGTTTCTTATACCCGCTGTTCGCATACTGTGCTTATGCCTATCCTGATTTAGGCCATTGTGATTTACACAAATGTGTTCATACCTAGGGTTATGCTAATGTGCCTAATGTTTTCTCCTAGGGTGTACCTTGCTGATGTGATGCCCCAATGATACCTAAGGCGAAGGTTACGCCTAATGCTAAACTTGATTGGAGGCCTACTGACGTGCTAATGTTTCTGCTTAGTATTTCATGCCTAGTAAGCTGGTATGAGGCTCTGTGGATATAATGTCATGCCAGGCTGATGATTACACCTACATGACTACTGACTTTCATTTACCCTGTTTATAGCTTGTGGTGATTCCGGCAGCGGCCCGATTGGCCCTGCCTTGTAAATAGTCCCCGTGCAAATTACTACCCAGTGCCGGTTGGCACCATGTATAGGCAACTGTGATTACATTCTGACGTGTTTATGTCACAATACATAAGTTATTTTCACATCACCTGGTTTGGTCTCTTTTTGTAGTGTGCCTGGTGGGTCGCCTGTGAGTGTGCTGCGCAGATGCTTTACACATTTCCTCCGGAGTTTGGCCCGCCCGCTCTACACCACGCTACCCGTTTCTAACACTGCTGCATTATAGAACAACGTACAGAGCTTGTCAGTTGGAAATAAACCTTTTGAACTTACATACTCGGTGGTATTTGGTGTGGACTTACACGAGAGAGTGAGCGAAAGGGTGTGCATTGCTTCTGAGACAGAGGTCGGGAGTGTTATGTTCTGGGTTGTCTACTCATTGGGTATTTTGGGGGGGGGTTTTCGGAGACCTAATGAGACAGTATAACTAGTCGGTCAGGGGATTGTGGTGGCTTCTGATTGAGGTGTGAGGAAGGTCCAACCTCCCATCACCAACGTTCTATTTTCTTGTGCAAAGTTCTGTATGTGCAGAATCCCTACAACAGTAGTAGTATGTCCTATCCTTTCAAAAATTGTAAAATGTGGTTGGGCATTTTCTTGGTGGGAATTGTCGAAAAGCCTCAAGATTAAGAAGACTAGAAGTAGTAGAAGAGGACAACCCAAAGGACTGGACTCAATGGCTAGAGCTATTGGTGAATCTGAGTTTTATTTAAAATATTTTAAATAAAGAGTGGCCAACTGGGCAAGCTTAGCTACAGACAGACTAATAGTAGTAGTACAGAGAGTCATAGCAGACGCAGTTAGAGGCAGGGATAACAAGAATTTAGAAACAGATAGTATAGATCAAAGAAGAATTTGTAAAAATTATAATTAGGATACTGAAATAATAGTTCGGAAAAAATAAGGTGCAGGAAAAGTTTGGGAAATATAATTATTAATATTAACCACTGGAGGACTTACTGGGGCCAGCAGCAGAGCCCTCGATAGAGGAGCGGTCCTGTCCCTGGGAGGCATCTTGGAGATCTTCTTGGCCCGCCGGCTGTGACCCCGTCTTCTTGCCCCTGGGTGCTGATCATGTAAGATTTCATAAAGAAAGAGACAAAAATTAAAGTTTGCTGTGAAATAAATAAAATATTTTCAAATACGCACCAAAAACATTTTTGGTAACAACAATTGCAATAAAATTTACCTATCTAATCTGATCGACTGGTAGTATTGCGAGATTCACGGCCCGTCTAGCAAGCCTAACTACCACCTGACCTAGCCCACCTATTCCAATCCAGACGGGCCAATTGTTCAGTAAGTCTGCATTTCCATTTATTTTAGTCCTCAAAAATGCATAGATGGAGGACACATGCATACATTTCTGCATACACCAAATTGTTGGCTGGTTGCTGCTGATGTTCTGCTAGTGATGATATAAGCCTATTAACACTAAGTAAACAAACTACAAAAGGTTCTACTAAGGACTGGAGTAAGCAGCACTCAGCAGCACGTGACGTGACAGAGGATGCTTAACGCACACCACTTAAAAATTACCAACTAATAAGTAACTAAACCTATCAATCCACCACTATCCCTTCTTAGTGGCAGGAGGACAAAGGAAGGACTACTCTCTCTAGTATTACGTCACTTAAGTTCTCTAAAGTAAACTCTTACATAATCATCAGGCCAAGCGAGCGCAAAGTTGCAAACAAGTAAGATTAGTAGCGCCGAGCGCCTGTGTCATAACAATCTCAGATTTTTAAACGTAATTTACCTGCAATGCAAGCAGCAGCATTCTTGCTGGTCGGAAAAAAAAAATATTCGCAATATATAACACAGAGCAGAAGAACACAAAGTAGTAATATTAAATAGCTACTCACCAAGCCCCGGGACCTCCACTCCTAGCAGGTCCAGCAGGTCCTGCTCCCGGTCCAGAATATCGGACCACCGGTGCGTCAGCTGATTATTGGTGCGCCGGACACCAGAGCAGCGAAACACTGCCCGACGCACCTTGCCCCACCGCTGCCGACGCTCCCGGAGCCCGTACCCGGACCCAGGCCTGCCGCCTGCTGCCAGGGTTAAGGGGAGGTGGCGCTGAACAAAAAAGCCAGTGCGGCCACCTCCGCCTCACCGAATAAGGCCCGTGCCTGCACCCTCTTTGGCGCCGCCTTCCGCAAGGAAGGCGGTTGCGGCTCTGGCTGCGACTACGAGCCCTGTGGCTGTGGCCCTTTGCCATGGTTCTGGGTAGGCGGGGGCGGAAAAGAAGAGGTAGGAATTTAAAAAAGTAACTAAAAGAAATTAAAAAGCAGGTAATAGAAAAAGTGTGAAAAAGTAGTTAAAAACACACAAAAAGTAGAAAAAAACTCAAAATATAGAATCAGGAAAATAGAGAGATAGATAATAAATAAAAAATGACCAAAAAAAAGTTTACAAAAATAAAGGATTGAAAAGATAGAGGGAGGATTGAAAAGCAGGCCCAGAACCATAGCAAGAGAGTGAAAAACAAGATGGCTGCGCCCATTGCGACCGCATGGGCAAGTTTGCGCGATATTTCCCCCCGAGCACGCAAAAAGCATCGCGAACACGTAATGCGCGTTCCCGAACAGGGAATACTTATCGCGAACGGGCAGGAGCATGCAATACGCGACCCGGAACAGGAAATAACCATCGCGAGCGGGCGGGACAAGTGAAAAACAAGATGGCCGTGCCCATTAGCGACCGCATGGGCAAGTTAGCGATATATTTCCCCGCGACCACGCAAAAACACATCGCGAACGGGCGGGACAAGCAATTCCGCGACTTCGCGCATTTTCTACGTGCTCGCGGAGATTTTTAACAATTTCGCAGAGATTTGCGTAACGCGACTTCGCAAATTCCGCCCACCCCTACCGCCTTGCAAAAGTGAAAAACGAAATTGGCTGTAATTCACTATTAGGACATGCCACAAACACCGGGGCATGTCCTACCTTTCACATACATTGCACCCTGCCCACAGGGGTACCTTGGGCCTACCTGAGGGGTGCCTGACATGTAAGAAAAGGGAAGGTTAGGGACCGGCCAGTGTGTGCACTGGCCAAGTCGACATGGCAGTTACAAACTGCGTGCAGGCTCTGCAATGGCAGGTCTGAGTTACAGTTTTCAGGGCTACTCACGGGGATGGCACAACCAGTGCTGCAGGCCCCCGGGTAGCATTTGATTCACCGGCCCTGGCACACGCAGTGCACTTTACTAGGGGCTAACAGGTAAATCAAATATCCAATCATGGAAACACCAATCCATAACACAATTTACCATAGGAGCACCTGCGCTTTACCACTGATCAGCAGTGCGAAAAGCGCGCAGAACCGTTACACCAGCAAAACAGAGTCAAAACCGGGAGGTCAGAAAGCAAAAACTCAGGGGAAACACGCCAAAAGATGCCAAGTCTAACACCTACCCACACAAGTGAGGTACCATTTTTCTCCGAAGACTTTAGGAAATGCAGGATGGGTGGAATTTTGTGGATCCACGCAGATTCCAAAACTATCCATCACTGAAATGTGAGCAAAATGTGTTTTTTTTACAAAGTTTGACGTTTGCAAGGGATTTTGGGTAACAGAACCTGGTGAAAGCCAGACAAGTCACCCCACCCAGGATTTCCCTGCGTGTCTATTTTTTAAAAATGTATAGGTTTTCTAGTTTTCCCTAGGTGCCGGCAGAGCTAGGGTTCAAAATCTACAGCTAGGCACTTTGCAAAAAAAGGGTCAGTTTTTACTGTAAAAATGTGGTGTGTCCACGTTGCTTTTTGGGCCGTTTCCTGTCTCGGGCACTAGGCCTACCCACACAAGTGAGGCACCATTTTTCTCGGAAGACTTTGGACAAAGGGGTGGGTGGAATTTTGTGGATCCACGCAGATTCCAGAACTTTCCATCACAGAAATGTGAGAAAAATGTGTTTTTTTTTACAAAGTTTGAGGTTTGCAAGGGATTCTGGGTAACAGAACCTGGTGAGAGCCAGACAAGTCACCACATCCTAGATTCCCCTGGATGTCTAGTTTTCAAAAATTTATAGGTTTGCGAAGTTTCCCTAGGTGCCGGCAGAGGTAGGGTTCAAAATCCACAGCTAGGTACTTTGAAAAAAAGGGTCAGTTGTCACTTTAAAAATGTGGTGTGTCCATATTGCGTTTTGGGCCGTTTCCTGATGCGGACACTAGGCCAACCCACACAATTGAGGTACCATTTTTCTCTGAAGACTTTGGGGAACGCGGGGTGGGAGGAATTTTGTGGATCCACGCAGATGCCAAAACTATACAGCACAGAAATATGAGGTAAATGGTTGTTTTTTTACAAAGTTTGAGGTTTACAATGAATTCCGGGTAACAGAACCTGGTGAGAGCCACTCAAGTCACCCCATCCTAGATTCCTCTGGGTGTCTAGCTTTCAAAAATGTATAGGTATGCTAGGTTTCCTTAGGTGCCGGCTGAGCTAGGGTTCAAAATCCACAGCTAATCACTTTGCAAAAAAAGGGTCTGTTTTCTTTGTAAAAATGTGGAGTGTCCACGTTGCGTTTTGGGCCATTTCCTGTCGAGGACACTAGGCCTACCCACACAAGTGAGGTACCATTTTTATCAGGAGTCTAATGGAAATACAGATTTGTAGAGCAACTGTTAATACCTATTGACTTTCAATGCATTTCTGCTTTTCAAATGTAAGACAATGTGTAAAAAAGAAGTCACTTTGAAAAATGTCCTATAATTCACATGCTAGTATGGGTACCCACAATTTCGGAGATGTGCAAATAGCTACTGTTTCTAAATCGCATATTTTGTTTCCATTTCAGAAATACATAGGTGTCTTTCATACCGATTTTTCACTATTTATATTTTCCCAAATGAATTGCTATATACCCGGTACACAATAAAAAACACGGCTCAGTTATTGGCTCTAGGTTCCTTGGGTTCTTGGTGAACCTACAAGTCCTATATATCCCCACAACCAGAAGGGTCCAGCAGATGTACGGTATGTTGCTTTCAAATTACACATATGACCCCTTGCTGAATTCAGAATTTTGTATACTTTATTAGTAATGTATAGCTTTTCTGGATCCATAATTGCTTTCATACCCATTTCTACCATTAACTGGAAGGAGGTTGAAAGCACAAAAAATAGCAAAAATAGGCCATGTCACAATAAAATGCCCAAACTCTGTAAAAAATGTTGGTTTTCTGACAAGAGTCTGTCAGTCCCTGAAAGCTGGGAAGATGGGGATTTCAGCACCAGAAACCCTCTGTTGATGCCATTTGCAAGGAAAAAACAGACGCTTTCTTCTGCAAGCACTGGTACTATCCAGACTAAACTATGGGAGTGCCACTCTCACAGGCACAAGGAAGGCACACTTAGCCCCCGTGGTAGCCTCTCTAAATTCAGCGGCAAGGATGGTCACCGGAGTAAAGAGATACAATCACATGTCCCCTCCCTGAAAAATCTAAAGTGGCTACCAATCCAAGCACACTGCTGCTTCATAACCACTTGTCTCACCCATAAAGCTCTACACACTGGCAAACCAGACGACCTCGCATCTAAACTCACAAAAGCAGGCCAATCGAGAAATCTAAGGGGCATATTAACAAGGGCTGGTGATAACATTATCGCCGCTTTAGCGTCCGTTTCCGGGCGAAAAGCGGCGCTAATTTTATCGCAATATCATCAAGGACACGCTAGCGCGGGTTTCCTTGACTTAGCGCCCATTTCCAGCACGCCTAACTTCGCATCTCTAATGAGATGCAAAGTGGGCGTCACTGGGCGTACCCCTGACGGACTACCTTTGTTAAATATCGCGAAATGTACATCGCAATATTTACAAGGAGGCCCACGCATTTTTGCAGACGTTAGTTTTTGGCGAAAACCGTGGTTTTCGGCAAAAACTAACGTCTGCAAAAATGCAGACTTACCTATACCTAACAATGGGGGTGGATTATGCTGATACGACCACAGGGTCGTATCAGCAAGGTTATCGCCGTTTTCCATGGAACATCGCTGAAAAACCAGCGATGTTCCATGGAAAACACCGCTATCGCTGGGAAATTATCGCCATTGCGCTATGCGTTGTTGATACAGCGATAGCATGGCAATAATTGCCAGCGATAGCCGGCGATAAATAATTTCTCGCTAAGAGCGGCCAGCGATAATTATCGCTGCCGCTTGATAATATGCCCCCAAGAAGCTCCAACTCACTTCCTCTCACCCTCCCGAAAAACCAAAACATAAAGGTCTTTTTCTCTTTTTCTTGGGCAATGCACCCAAAATATGGGACTCTCTTTCAATCCATATCAGAACTAACCGCTCATTTGTGAGGTTCAAGAGACAATAAAAATAATGCCTCCTAAATCAGCACCTTAACCCTCCGGGAAATAACTTAGAACGCACACTGGAATACTATCACGTTTTAGCATGAAATGCACCCGTGCATCAATTTTTTGTGCCAGGGCACATTTTGCAGTAAAAAGTGCAAAAAAAAAAATTCTGGGTAACAGAACCTGGTGAGAGCCACTCAAGTCACCCCATCCTAGATTCCTCTGGGTGTCTAGTTTTCAAAAATGTATAGGTGCCGGCTGAGCTAGGGTTCAAAATCCACAGCTAATCACTTTGCAAAAAAAGGGTCTGTTTTCTTTGTAAAAATGTGGAGTGCCCACGTTGCGTTTTGGGCCATTTCCTGTCGAGGACACTAGGCCTACCCACACAAGTGAGGTACCATTTTTATCAGGAGACTAATGGAAATACAGATTTGTAGAGCAACTGTTAATACCTATTGACTTTCAATGCATTTCTACCTTTCAAATGTAAGACAATGTGTAAAAAAGAAGTCACTTTGAAAAATGTCCTATAATTCACATGCTAGTATGGGTACCCACAATTTCAGAGATGTGCAAATAGCTACTGTTTCTAAATCCCATATTTTGTTCCCATTTCAGAAATACATAGGTGTCTTTCATACCGATTTTTCACTATTTATATTTTCCCAAATGAATTGCTATATACCCGGTACACAATAAAAAACACGGCTCAGTTATTGGCTCTAGGCTCCTTGGGTTCTTGGTGAACCTACAAGTCCTATATATCCCCACAACCAGAAGGGTCCAGCAGATGTACGGTATGTTGATTTCAAATATCTGTCATACTTGGAAGAAGTTACAGGTGAAAACGTTGGCACAAATGGCTGTTTTTTTCAACTCATTTTCAATTTTTCCTATTTTCAGCTGTTAGTTTCTATAAAAAAAACCTTGAAGGATCTACACATATGACCCCTTGCTGAATTCAGAATTTTGTATACTTTATTAGTAATGTATGGCTTTCCTGGATCCATAATTGCTTTCATACCCATTTCTACCATTAACTGGAAGGAGGTTGAAAGCACAAAAAATAGCAAAAATAGGCCATGTCCCAATAAAATGCCCAAACTCTGTAAAAAATGTTGGTTTTCTGAGAAAAGTCTGTCAGTCCCTGAAAGCTGGGAAGATGGTGATTTCAGCACCAGAAACCCTCTGTTGATGCCATTTGCAAGGAAAAAACAGACGCTTTCTTCTGCAGCACTTTGTTTCCCAGTTTTCCAGATAAAAACAAAATGTTGCTGTATTTTGGCTGATTTCTGGGTCTCCTCCAGGGGAATCAACAAACCATGGGTACCATTAAAATCCCCATGATGTTGGAAGAAAGAAATTTGGCATGGTTACCTTATGTGGTCAAAAAGTTACAGGGGCCTAAGCACGAACTACCCCAAATAGCCCAAAAAAGGCTTAGCACGGTGGGAGGCCTAGCAGCGAAGGGCTTAAAGAGGCGTGAGGTGGAAGCAAGACTTCACAACCTTGCCATTCGGCACACTAAAATTCAAGAGACCCAGCCGCCAGCTTATGACCAAAACTTTGGGCCCAGCACCTATTATTTCATTATAAAGCACTGTGTAATCTTGCATTACACAAACCCAGTGAAGGCCCATGAGAGCAGCAAGTTGTAGGGCTTTTCTGGTTCTTTTCTTTGCAGAAATTTCTCATTTCCTACTCCTGTTGTAAAATGTACTATCTTCACAGTTACCATTAGGATGAAGCTTTTGTCTCATACAGTATTTGAAACCACCAGAAAGGTTTAAACCACCACTCTTTATCCAGTTATTTTCAGATCCTGTCAGGGTTTGCCTCTCCAGTCTCAAGCACATGAAGAATCTATGGAGCGTGCAGCTATCCACAAATTCAAACAGATGCTGCCTGCTCATTCTTTTAGACCTTTCAGCGACCTTTGAAACAGTCGGCCATAAGCTGCTTTCAAAATCCCTGCAACAGTGAATTGGAGCAGACAGCACAGTTCTTCAGTGGTTTACCTAATTTCTGCACAACTGCTCCCAACTAGTAAAAATAAACAACCAAACGTCTGACATCTCTGCCATCACCTGAGATGTCCTCGATGGCTCAATACTCTTGTCTACACTCTTCAACATCTACAGGGATTCCCTCACCATAATACTCAGACAACCAAACATTGCCTACCACCTTTATGTGGATGACATCCAACTTTACCTGGAAATATCCTCTTTGCGCAACATTCACCAGCTTAATGCCATGCTCACAAAAGTGGCTTTCACTCAAACACCTCAAAGTCAACCAAGAAAATATGGAAATTCTTGTTTTGTCCAATCACGCCCAATCACCACTGACCCAAGTATGGCTAAATATCCTGAACGTTTTGAACTGCAAGCTGACTCTGACCGACTCTGCAAAATCTCTGGGGATCACCTTGGACTCAAATCTAAACATGAACTCACACATTAGGTCCACTGAGAAGAGCGTCTTCTATAACCTAAAACTCCTCAACAAAATTAAGCCCTTCTTTCCACCAAATGACCTAAAAATTGCCACGCAAGCACTGGTACTATCCAGACTAAACTATGGGAGTGCCACTCTCACAGGCACAAGGAAGGCACACTTAGCCCCCGTGGTAGCCTCTCTAAATTCAGCGGCAAGGATGGGCACCGGAGTAAAGAGATACAATCACATGTCCCCTCCCTGAAAAATCTAAAGTGGCTATCAATCCAAGCACACTGCTGCTTCATAACCACTTGTCTCACCCATAAAGCTCTACACACTGGCAAACCAGACGACCTCGCATCTAAACTCACAAAAGCAGGCCAACGAGAAATCTAAGGGGCATATTAACAAGGGCTGGCGATAACATTATCGCCGCTTTAGCGTCCATTTTCGGGTGAAAAGCGGCGCTAATTTTATCGCAATATCATCAAGGACACGCTAGCGCGTGTTTCCTTGACTTAGCGCCCGTTTCCAGCACGCCTAACTTCGCATCTCTAATGAGATGCACAGTGGGCGTCACTGGGCGTACCCCTGACGGACTACCTTGTTAAATATCGCGAAATGTACATCGCAATATTTACAAGGAGGCCCGCGCATTTTTGCAGACGTTAGTTTTTGGCAAAAACCGTGGTTTTCGCCAAAAACTAACGTCTGCAAAAATGCAGACTTACCTATACCTAACAATGGGGGTGGATTATGCTGATACGACCACAGGGTCGTATCAGCAAGGTTATCGCCGTTTTCCATGGAACATCGCTGAAAAACCAGCGATGTTCCATGAAAAACACCGCTATCGCTGGGAAATTATTGCCATTGCGCTATGCGTTGTTGATACAGCGATAGCATGGCGATAATTGCCAGCGATAAATAATTTCTCGCTAAGAGCGGCCAGCGATAATTATCGCTGCCGCTTGATAATATGGCCCCAAGAAGCTCCAACTCACTTCCTCTCACCCTCCCGAAAAACCAAAACATAAAGGTCTTTTTCTCTTTTTCTTGGGCAATGCACCCAAAATATGGGACTCTCTTTCAATCCATATCAGAACTAACCGCTCATTTGTGAGGTTCAAGAGACAATTAAAATAATGCCTCCTAAATCAGCACCTTAACCCTCCGGGAAATAACTTAGAACGCACACTGGAATACTATCACGTTTTAGCATGAAATGCACCCGTGCATCAATTTTTTGTGCCAGGGCACATTTTGCAGTAAAAAAGTGCAAAAAAATAAAAGCATCACAAACAACTGCTGCTTGTGTTCTGTTGTTCCAGTGCATTTGCCATAAAGCTTTACTCCAAATGTCACGTTTGCTTTGAATTTTTACAGCGAGTTACGTCTAAATATGCAATGAGGTGTAATAGTGTAGTACGAGTAATACAACATTTGCCCAATTCTGTGAGTTATGCTGGCATAATTAAAATGAAACCCACGCTTAAATATTATTCATGTACTACAAAACAAATTTTACAAACCTACAGCTGGAGATGTCTGCCTCCACCGCTCCTGTATTTTCTATGATCTCCACACAGTTAGGAATATGTTTATGAGTAAGTAGTAAATCTGGGAGGAACCAGAGGACGTGGTGGGAAAATGGGGAACTCTATAGTTAGGTTAGAATTCCAAGAGATAGGAATTCCTTGGATTTTTGATTGGTAATAACTTTTGCTCCATTTGCCGAACCTCCACGAAACCTTGTAGACGTATTCCTTTTTCTACATTGGCTGATGGTGCAAAGTTTTATGGTGATTAGTTAATGGGGTGCAAAGAAAACAGGGGGTACCATAACACATTTTTCCAATAATGCATTTTCCATCTACTTTTTAGACAGACGTAGTGGCAAAATGGCTTAACGGATTTTCATGAAATGTGGCAGGAATATAGATTATAGTATGGAAAGGGCCCTTTTTGTTATTTTATGTAAATTGGTTCAGTAGCTTTTAAGTATTGATGGGTAAAACTTCATGATATATTTTGCCACACTAATTTCACAGTATACCATGGTACATATCAATGACAAAACACAATATTATTGGTTAATGAAAGCCCTTACAAAATAAAAAGGCAGCTGTTAAACCTCTCATCCTTACTGTGGTCTTCCCCCTAACCTTTTGCCTGCTTTACCTCCTCGTTACTGCTTTATGTTTTTGTTGGCCTTAGGACTTTGAGCACTTTACCCTGGTGACCAGTGCTAAAGTGCATGTGCTTCTCCCCTAAACATGGTGATATTGGTGTATACATACTAATACGACTAACTCTAGGGAACTAAATGTCCTGGCCACACCTACCTGTGATGTGCTTGCCAATTTCTTCCACGAAAAGACTAAGACCATCGAACTAGACATCCAATCCAAGAAGACGCTCCCACAATCTATGGCCCAAGATACTTACTGTGGCGCTCTACTCAAAGGCCATTTTAATACTCCAGGGGAAGTCACAAAAAACAATGCCTCATGGCATACCTTCTCACCAATCACTCAACAAATAATCGATAACACTCTTCAAGCAATCAACCCCTCCAATCATTTCTCTGACCCTCTGCCTCCTGCCCTGTTCAAAATGTTAAAAACATCTATCCTACCGCTATGGGCAAAAAATGTAAACGCCTCCCTGAGACAAGGTGCCATTCCGGACTGTCTTAAAATAGGGCAGGTCACACCTATATTAAAGAAAGCTGACGCCACCCCATCTGATCTCAACAACTACCGCCCTATATCCAACATCCCCACGTTGGCGAAACTGTTGGAGAAATGTGTACAAATTCAATTATGCAACCATATTGAGAATTACAACCTCTTAGACAGTCACCAATCCGGCTTCCGCCAAGGTCACAGCACAGAATCTGCACTCACACACATTATGGACGACATACTAAAAATGCTTGACCGCAACGAGTCATGCCTAATGATACTTCTTGACCTGTCCTCCGCCTTCGATACGGTCAAGCATGGCAACCTTTTGTCCCTATTGGAACGAAGGATGGGCCTCTCGGGCACAGTGTTGCAATGGTTCTCCTCCTTCCTAAATAACAGAACACAAAGAATCAAGATGAAGAATTCACTCTCGCAACCCTCTGTGGTCACTCTGGGTGTCCCTCAGGGATCAGCCATATCACCCATTCTTTTCAACCTCCTAATGGAGCCTTTGGCGAACGCACTGAAATCAGCGAACATTCTATATCACCTGAACGCAGACGACACCCAGCTGTATCTGAAAATCTCCACCCCAGAAGACTTCATTGCCCTCAACACTATTCTACTGAACACGCAAAGCTGGCTCACTAACAACCACCTCATGCTGAATACCAAAAAAACAGAATTCATTCTCATCTCGCCACCGAGTCACACATCTAAGTTAGACCTATGGTTAAAACACCTAACCTCCTTTGACGGTGTTCCCCTCATCATTGACTCAGCAAAATCCCGAGGAATCACCATAGACAAACATCTGAATATGCAGTCGCACATCTCTAATGCCACCAAGGGAGCTAATCACAAGTTGAGCATACTAAGGAAACTCAAACCCTTCCTCCCTCAAGCCGAGCTAAAAATGGCAGTGCAAGCCCTAGTGCTGCCAAGATTAGACTACGGAAGCACCACTCTCTGTGGTCTCCCCAAATACAAGCTCGCTCCGCTGAGGGCATCACTTAATGCTGCGGCTAGATGGGTATCAGGAACCAAAAGAAATAGTCACATCTCTCCGACCCTGAAAGCCCTGAACTGGCTGCCTTACGAGGCAAGAATACACCTAAAAGTGGCCTGCATGACCCACAAAGCAATACATAACAATACACCCAGTTACTTGGTTCTTAAGCTAGAAAGGTCGGGAGGTTGCAGACAACTTCGAAGTGCGAGTACTTTCCTTCTGAAACCTCAATCCTTTCATAAGAAGAGAACTGGCTGCAGAGCTTTCTCAGGGATTGCACCAAAGATTTGGAACTCCTTACCTCCAGTGGTGCGTGGAATCTCTTCCTTTACCGCATTCAAAAAAGAAGTAAAAATACTACTAATGAACAAATTCACGTCCTAAGTCTTAATTCTAGGTTGACACCGAGTCACCTATAAGATCCGCATATCATTGCCTATCTCCGGTGGAATGTACGAGACTATTATATGCAAGATTAATACCATAGCCCTGAATGCTCAATAACTGTATGTATTATAAAGCTTAGTTGGCCTCGGGTCCCCTTTATTATCTATATACTTTATACCCATTGCGAATCGAAGGAGTATATTATATGTTTGTTTGTTAGCACAATCACCTAATGCTCAATAACTGTATATTGTGCAATGTCCTGCAGATTCCCAGTCCCCTATGTTTGTTATCCATATATTATATATCTCTTTTGTATGTAATGACACATTCGAATGCTTGTACACCACCTCATCAATTTATGTTTTTATACTGTATACTGTAAAGCGCTCTGATACCCTCGTGGGTCACGTTCGCGCTATATAAAACTTTATAAATAAATACATGATTGACATATTTAGTTTACTTGTAAGTCCTTTGCACAGTGGGTTACCATATACCCAGGGTCTGTAAATGAAATGCAACTAGTGGGTCTGCAGCACTGGTTGTGCCACCCACACAAGTAGCCTTTCAAACCTGTATCAGGCCTGCAATTGCAAGGCCAGTTTGTGCAGTTTACTGCCACATTGACCTGCCATTTAAAATCACTTGCCAAGCCTTAAACTCCCCTTTTATTACACATAGGCACCCCCAAGATAGGTCCTAGGAAACCCCAAGGGCAGGGTGCAGTGTAAGTAAAGGGTAGGACATGCACTTTTAAGTTTTATATGTCCTGGTAGTGACAAACACCCAAATCCATTTTTCACTAATGTGAGGCCTACTGCTCTCATAGGCTAGCATTAAGAATTCCTTAAAGACCTTTAAGCTGCAATTCCTGATTATAAAGGAGCAGCTGCATCATGTTTCATATCTTTGGAATGGTAATGATGAATCCTCCTTAATGGTAATGTTGGATTTAACACTACTTTTTTAGAAATGCCACTTTTAGAAAGTGGGCATTTCTCTGCTCATACTGCTCTTTGTGCCTGGCAGCCTGTCTCCAATACAGGTCTGGGGTGGGTGACAGCTACACTTTGGGCATTCCCTCCAGACAGCAACAAACACAGGAAGGATGGATGTGACAGAGAACTCATCTTCATTCATCTGCATTCTGATAGCTCTTCCTGGGCAGGAAGACAGAAGGGGAGCTGACACCTAAACCTGAATAGGCAGTGTCAGGGGGATCTGTGCACTTCAAGGACCTGCTTTGAAGTCACCCACAGGCACAACTGGGTATAAGTACTGGGGCTCCTACCATACCAAGACAGTACACTACTGGACTTGTGAAGAAC
The DNA here is from genome assembly GCA_963921515.1 of Calotriton arnoldi. NCBI lineage: Eukaryota > Metazoa > Chordata > Amphibia > Caudata > Salamandridae > Calotriton > Calotriton arnoldi. Next base: position 1,710,447 of record CAWUFW010002649.1, on the reverse strand, counting down.
TATGCCAGGAGTAAAGACTGCTGTGCTCCAAGGATTGACACTCTGCTTGACTGCTGCTCTGGAAGAACTGCTTTTCTGCTTTGCTTTGCTGTGCTGCCCTGCTGCCTGTTGATCTCTGCCCTGCTGAGGACAAGGACTGGAACCCAGAGTGACTCCAAGGGCTTTCTGGTTTGTCCCCTATTTTGAACTCGCATGGCCATCAAAAACTTAATTCAAACCTGCAACAGCACTTGGACTCTGCCATGTTTGAGTCCTGCCTTGCAGAGTGGTGCCAATCCAGTATTGGGCCCTTGAAAGGTGACTTCTGCTGTCCTGAACCATGAGAATCGACGCAGTGACGACTTGGCACCGATTGGAACCGGCATATTACCCTTCAAAGCAGATGTACGATCTGATCAACAACATTACTTCGATGGACTGCACGACTCAATGACGACGGACAGTGCAACTGGATGACGCTGCAGAGACTGCATCGTAAAGGTGTTTGTCAATACCTTTATCACCTGCGCGGATCAGAACCGAAGCATTGAGTCTTTTACGTCAAAACTTGCTCCATCTAACGTACTCTTTTCAGTGGGACCTGCATGAGCCCTGTAGCCAGCCTGTTCTCTATCGGGATCGGCCTGAACTTTATATTTACCCCGGTCCAGCGCGACCTCAAGTAACACCTAAGCTCTATTTGCTTCTAATCACTACTTTTTTATTTATTCTTTAAAAATTCATAACTTTGATTCTACATATTGGATTTTTGTTGTTTTGGTCTTGTTTTACTCATAAAAATAAAATATATTTTTCTAACCCTGTGCGGAGTATTTGCGTGTTGCACAAATACTTTACACATTACTTCTTTAGATAAGTCTGACTGCTCTGTGCCAAGCTACCAGATGGTGAGCACAGGTTATCTTTTAGTATGTATCTACCTTACCCTTACTATAGCGGTCGTTCCTGCTTGTACAGGGTGCATATTCTGACAACCAGAAACCCCAGTTCTAACAGCAGACATATTTTTTAGAGCACCCTTTGTCTTTGTTCTGGGTTTGAACATGAAATATAGCTTATTACTGGTTTATTAATTTATAGGAAGACATGAGGCCCTTTAGCAAAGTTTGTATAGGTAGGGAAAAGTATTTTTATTGTTTTATATATTTTTTAAAAGGTTTACAGAGTACTGCAGTATTGCTCTCAAAACTATCTAGGAATTACAGCGATATCTATTTAAATAAAATATAAAAATTAACATATGCCAAAAGAAACTGTGCGACTCCCACTCCACGCCACTCTACGATATGCCACTCCAATTCTACAACACAGCACTTCACTTTAAGACATGCCACTCCACTCTAAGGCACTCCATTCCACAAATTACAGCAACATTTGAAAGTCTGAGTCTATTAAATACAACTCAAATCTACATATATTACCTTACTTATACATATATGTCTTCCATGTACTTATGTGTCTTTATATTTATTACTGTACTCCTAATTCAGCATCTCCAATGCAATACCCTAGGTCTCACTCTATACCTCTCTCAATATATCCTCTACCTCCACTCTGACTCAGCCAAACATCATTGTACTACTCTCTTTAATGCACTACCCTATTTCTCACCCTAAACCTCTCTCAATATATTCCCTACCTCCACTCTGACTTATCCCAAACCCTATTCTACTACTATGATCCCAGAAATAACATTTCCTAGACTCTTCTCTCCTCTACCCCTCCTTGAATCATCTAAAACCTCTTTTACTATTCAGATCTCCGAAACAAGTGTCTCTAAACTATTCTCTCTGCATCTTCCTCCCTCCCCTCTACTGATCCCAAACCTTCTCCTGCTGCTATGATATCCAAATAAACACTTTCTAGAACCTTCCCTTTTCTATCCCTCCACTTACCTTTTTAATCCGCTCAAATTCATTTTCATATTTCCCTATACTAATTCACCAATAATCCTTTTTGGGTTCTGCAGTAGAATGCTATTTGCCGAAAAGCGCTTCAACGCCTCATCAGGGGTAGTAAGCACTATATAAATGCAATTTCAATTACTCCATTTTGTTAATCGCCTCCACTCTATGGTACGCCACTCTACTGCATACCACTCCACTGTACATCACTCCATGCCACTGCACTGTACAACATGCCACTTCACTTTATGACATGCCACTCTGCTCTATGCCATTCCACTGTATGCCCCCCACTCTAAGACACTCTACGACATGCCACTGTATGACATACCACTCCCCTATACCCTACCAGACGTCACTCCACTGCGCAACCACTCCACTGTACAACACTCTACTCCACTATATGCCTCTCTACTCTATGCCACTCTACGCCACTCTACTACATGTCACTCCACTCCACTCTACAACATGCCACTCCAATCTTTGACATACCTCTCAACTCTGTGCCACTCCACTATATGCCCCTCCACTCTAAGACACTCAACGGCATGCCACTGTATGACATGGCACTCCACTCAATTCTGTGACCTGCCACTCCACTCTACACCACTCCAGTCTACAACACTCAATGCCACTCCACTCTACGCCACTTAACTCTACTATACGATATGCCATTTCACTCCACTCTATGACATGCCACACCGCTCTATAGCATGCCACTCCACTCTACGCCAGCCCACTTTATGCCACTCCACTCTATGTCAGTCTACTCTTCACCACTCTACTCTAAACCCCTGCACTCTCAATCACTCTACAACATGCCACTCTATGACACACCACTCCACACTATGACATGCCAGTCAACTCTATGGCACTCCATTCTATGCCAGTCCCCTCTACACTACTCCACTCTACTCCAGTACACTCTATGCCACTCCACTCTATGTTCCTACACTCTAACTCACTCTACAACATGCCAATCTATGACATGCCACTCCACTCTAATCTACGGGATGCCACTCCACTCTACGCCACACCACTCTACGCCACTCCACTCTACTCCACTCTATGACTATCTACTCTACATCACCCTATGCCACGACACTCTACTCCACTCTACGACATGCCACTCTATTCTATGACTCACCCCTCCACTGTACAACACACCACTCCACTCCACTCTACAGCACTACACTCCACTATGCGATACTCCCCCATATCTTTACAAGACACCACTCCAGTTCTTTCCACGCCACTCCACTCTACTCCACGCCATTCCACTCTACAAAATGCCACTCCACTCTTCTCTACAACATGCCACTCCACTCTACAACACACTACTCCACTCTATGTCCCCCCCACTTTATGCCACTCTGCTACACTGTACAACACTCTATGACACACTACTGCATTCTATGACATGGTACTCCACTCTATGAGATGGCACTCCACTCTACTAGACTGCACTCCACTCTACGACACTCCATGCCACTCCACTATACCAAAGGCCCCTCTACTTTATGACACACCACTCCACTCTACAAAACTCCACTCCACTCTATGCCACTCACTCTACTTTATAACATACCACTACACTCTACATCACTCACCTGTTCTCTGTGACATGGCCCCACTCTACACCACTGCACGCCACTCCACCTTATACCACTACACTGTACTCTACTCCACTCTATGACAACTCATTCTATGCCACAACACTCTATGCCACTAGACTCTCCACCATGACACTATGCCACAACACTCTACACCACAACACTCTACGACAGTGTACTCAATCCTACTCCAATATATGCCCCTCCAGTCTACTCCATGGTATGACACACCAATCCACTCTATGAGACACCACTCCAGTCTGCGAGACATCACTCTATGACACTCCACCCTACGACACTACTCTGTAAGACACTCTCCACTACTGTACTCTATGACACTCCACCCAATGACACTCCACTCAACAACACTTCACCCTACAATTTGAATCACCTTTTTATATTTAAAAAAAATTGAAATTCAATGAAAAAAACAAAGGTTAAAGATTAGTTATAGTTAGGAAAACTTCATTTATTATTTCTATACAAAACAATAACCCCGGGCGGAGTTTGCGTAGCCACGGTACGCGAGCCTACGCGAAGCGGCAAAAAAACTCTGCAATGCTACGCAGAATTACGCGAGCATGCAGAGTTGCTTGTTCCGCATGCTCGCGTATGCTCGCGCATGCTCGCGAGATGTTTTTGACGTTCGGCAAAGCGGATTGCGTGTTTGGGGGGAAATATCGCACAAACTTCAACACGCGGTCGCCAATGGGCACGGCCATCTTGTTTTCCTAATCTTTGCATGGTTCTAGGGCCTGTTTTTCATCCCTCTCTAATCTTTTCAGTCCTTTTTACACTGTTTTTCTGATCTTTTTTATTTATTATCTATCCCTCTCTCTCCCTAAGTGTATATTTTGTGTTTTATTTCTACTTTTACTGTGTTTTTTCTGCTGTTTTATATTACTTGCTTTTTTACTTTCCTACTTCTTCTCCTGGCTTTATTTTTTACTCCTACATTTTCTTTTCCGCCCCCACCCACCCAGAACCATGGCTAAGGCTACTACTACCTATAAGAAGGGGTAGGCCAAGGCTACTGTTGCAACTACAACCAAGAGCCGCCTTCCTTGCGGCCGACGGCGCCCGGAAAGGGTGCAGCCCCGGGCCCTTTTCTCCGAGGTGGAGGTGGCCGCCCTTGTTTTTTTTGTACAGCACCACCTCCCCCTAATATTGGCAGCAGGCTAGGCTACCCAGGAGCATCACCACCTGTGGGCGAGGGTACGCCGAGCAGTGTTGCGCTGCTCTGGTGTCCGGCGCACCCATAACCAGCTGACTCACCGGTGGTCAGATATCTTGGACTGGGAGCAGGACCTGCTGGACCTGCTAGGTGTTGAGGTCGTGGGGCTTGGTGAGTAGCTAATTATAGTAGTATTGTGTGTTTTGTTCTGTGTTATTGCAAATATTAATTTTTTCCCAAATAGCAAAAATGCTGCTGCTTACATGCAGGTAAGTTACGTTTAAAAATCTTATATTATGTGATTGTAATTCTTCTACACATTAGACAGGTGCTCGGCGCTACTAATCTTACCTGTTTGCAACTTTGCGCTCGCTTGGACTGATTATGTAAGAGAGTTTAGAGAACTTAAGTTAGGTAATGCTAGAGAGACTCCAGTCCTTTCTTTTGTCCTGTTACTAAGATAGTGGTGGATTGGTAGGTAGTTTAGTTACTTAGTATTAGTTGGTAATTTTTTAGCGGTCCGCGTGATGCGTCCTCCGTCATGTCACGTGCTGCTGACTCCAGACCTTAGTAGAACCTTTTGTAGTTTGTTAGTGAGTGAGTAATATAGCAACTCATCAGCACATCAGCAGCAACCAACCAACAATTTGGTGTATACAATATACATGCGTCCATCTATGCATTTTTGAGGACTAAAATAGATAGAAATGCAGACTTATTGAACAATTGGCCCGTCAAAGGGGGCTAATTCATTGATGATTTCGAATGAGATTGAAACTTAGAAGAAGCAAATATATTTTTGGCAATTCATTTCCCATGTCTTTGGAATAGGCGGGCTAGGTGGTACATAGGTTTAGGATTCTGGATTCAGAATGGAACACTGGATTAATAAATAATAACTAATAACTAGACAGTCCGCGATACTACTAGTCGATCAGATTAGATAGGTCAATTTTATTGCAATTGTTGTTTCCTGCCCAAAAATGTTTTTACAGCGTTTTTAAAAATATTTTATTTGTTTCACACCAATCATCAATGTTTGTCTCTTTATTATATCTTACATAATCAGCACCCAGGGGCAAGAAGATGACGGGGTCTGAGGCGGGAGCTGGAGATGCCTCCCAGGGCCAGGACCGCTCCTCTACTGAGGACTCTGCTGCTGGCCCCAGTAAGTCCTCCTGTTGTTAATATTAATAATTATATTTCCCTAACTTTTACTGCACCTTATTTTTTCCGAGCTATTATTTCTGTTTCCTAATTCAATTTTTAACCAAATCTTCTTTGATTTATCTGTTTCTAAATTCTTGTTATCCCTGCCTTTAACTGCCTCTGACTCTGTACTACTACTATTAGTCTGTCTGTAGCTTGCCCAGTTGGCCACTCTTTATTTTTAAAATGTTTTAAAACTCAGATTCACCCATAGCTCTAGCCACTGAGTCCAGTCCTTTGGGTTGTCCTCTTCTTAATCTTGAGAGGCTTTTCGAGAATTGCCACCAACAAAATGCCCAACCAGATATTTTACTATTTTTGATACTACTGTCTACTCTACTCTAGTACCCGATTTGTACTAGTGATGTATGTGGTGTATGTATGTATTGTATTAACTATTTGCACTCTTGCTAGTGAAAAAAAAAGAGGGGGAGGCATATATGGCATCTAAAAAATGTATAATGTTTTTTCTAGGCGTACCGACCACCAGTGCCGGGGCCAGCGGAGGGGCAGGCAACGCCAGCCAGGAGGGAGCAGCGGATGCGGCAGCTGCCTCAGGGGTGGGTGAGCCAGCAGTAGTGGCGGGCGGTAGTAAGTTATACTTATATTCCTTACTTATTGACAATAGCTACACACTCGCTGCAAGGGTGTACACTGTACTGCTGAGAGAGACTAAGTTGTTGTGAACACGGTTGAAGAAGACACCCTTTACTTAGCATTAGCAATAGCATTAGCGGCAGGAGTTGAGTAACTAATGGCCTCATCTATCTGACTTCAACTCAGCTGGGAAAGTTTTATGAAGAAGACTAAGAGTCAGACGACCTTGATGGATGGGTTGAATGAAAAGGGAAAGAAGGATGGAAGGAGGAAGGACGGTGACATGTAAGATATGACTGGCAGAGAAGGATGCGTGGAATGCATAGGTGGCTGATAGGAATCGGATGCATGGGTGGTTGAAGGATGGGTGGAAGGTGAAAGAAAAGATGTCTGCCTGGGTGGGTAAACTGTATGGGTGAAAGGAAGAATCCTCCCGGGGGTTTCATGGGTCAAACTCAAAGGCAAGCAAGGAAGGACGCATGGGTGGTGGTTTAAAAAAATTACAAATGTATGTTGTTGGTGAAACTAAGGTTTGTTGAGAGATTAAGAAGAATGATAGACATGTTTACTTTGAATGGATGGATGCCTGGATGGTATTCAATCATCATAGCATAGGTGGAGACTGTCACTGGATGAAGAGTCTTTGAAGAGAATGGAAAAGAAAAATAAACCGCGCCAGAGAAGCAAAGCAAAGGAGAATAGAATAAGATTAAAATTAAAAAATTAAAATGCTAGAAGAGCAATGCAATGATTGATAAATGGAAAAATCTCTGGGAAGAGAAACAACAGGACAGTTTTTTTTCAAGGTTTTTGATTCAAGGTTGTATTTCTGAATACTCCCTTGACTCACAGTAGTTTGCAAGCACAGCATATATATTGTGTATGTATGTTTTCAAGCACCTCCCTCCACCTCCGATGCCCACTCCCTACCTATGTCATTTTCGACTGTGTCAGCCTGCAATGGGTGGCCTATCAGCTGCATGGTTACACAATCAATCAAAAGTACCTCATGTCGACCCATATGTAATCAATGATCATTTGGATCAGATATCATCTGCCTTGTTGTAGTAGTCAGGGTGAAAGTTGTAGACCACAGCTTCCCCACCTGCAGACAGTAGTAAATAAAAATTACGTGAGTCTGCAACACGAGTATGTTTGTCTAGGGCACAAGCTGACTGAGCTGGCATGCCTACAAGAAGGTTAATTTAGCTAAACAAGAGAGAGAGAAGAAGAAGACTTGTCTACTCCATAGTGCCTAGTAGTAGTAATGCCTGAAACTCCCATAAATGTTAGAGGCCGAGGAAGTGGGAGGATAGTATACCACAAATGTTATGTACTGTGCTTGCTAGTGCTTCTGTGCCCTATGTGTAGAATTCATTAATTTTGTGTTACTGTTTTGCTAAGAGTATTGGTTACAATTGTCTTTTTCTTTCTTGATATAGCTACTCCTTCCCAACCAAAAGTACAAGCGTTACCAAACAGGAAGGAGTTAGCAGCCATAGCCCGGCGCCGGAAGCTGGAGGCCATCTGCACTGAATATCGGTGGCTGGTGGCTCTGGCGGAGGAGGAGGAGTAGGCGGCAGCAGATGCAGCCTCCTCCAATGCCCCGGGCCCCAGCCAGGCCCCCCCAGTGGTACGGTGCTGTGGTCTGACAGCCGCCCGCCATGCTTCATTGAACACTGCGGCCCCCCCTGTGGATGCAACTGTAAAGCATTCAAGCGCTGCATGCTCCTCCGGAGGGCACGCTTAGAGGAGCGGATAAAGGTCCTGGAGAGTAACCGGCGAGCTCGCTGCTAGAACTCCGTCGCCTTGCCCCTTTTTAAATCTTTTTTTTGGTGGGTGGGAATTGGGCGTTGGGGAAAAGTTGGGGTTTATATTTATTATTTATGGACAATGGATTGGACATTGGACTCTTTCCTTATCTTTGGACATTGGTTGGGGTTAGGGAGATGGGTGGGTCAGGTGTTGTGCGATTTTTCCATTATTTTATTTTGTTAGGGGAATAAATTATTTATACTTAAAGTTTACATACCATGTAAATGTTTTGTTGGGGGTTTAATCTTTTACTTCACATGGTTTCCTTTGCTGCTGCAGGGCCGCAGCCAGTTTTTTATTTAAATAATCTGCCAATAGTGTAACACAGGAACAGATAGATGCGGTAACCTCACCTGTGAGTGACTTGCCCTCCTAGTACTGTCAGTCTCTCCTCCTCGTCTATGCAGTCTGCAACTGGACTCAGAAGGGTGCGGGTGTGTGAATTTATAAATTAATTTCCATATTATTAATTATGCTCCCCCAAACTTCTTCTCTTACCTGTGATTGATGTTTATTTATACTTAGGCAAAGCAATGGCTGCATGGTGATGATGGTTTGGTTTCCCAAGATGCCATGGTGGTGGTGGTAATAGTAGTAGACACTGGCAGTAGCATTTGCAAAAAAAGAAAATGAGACAGTCAGTCGCCTGAGGGAGACTCGGGAAGGAGTAGTAGAAGTACAGTACACAAGAAGACTGCCAAACAAGAAATCATGATGATGATAAGCAATGCTAAAGTAAAATAAAACATAATGGTGGCAGGGATAGCCTAGTACAAGTTACAAACTGTAGTTGACTCGACCTATGAAGTGGACAAGCGTAACCTTTAGTGCTGGAAGGATGAGGAATCGATGCCGGCAATTAATTATGATGGATTATGTTCATCTGGAAAAAACATTGACTTGCAAATACTGAGCATGGGTGAGCAAGCAGAAGAAGATCCTCGCCCTGCCTTGAGTTAGTGTTGCTTTCACCACATCTGCCCCAGCAAGTGTGTGATCAATTATTGGTGTAAATTTAATTTAGTCACACCTTAATATAAATCACACAGCCCGGGGGAAGAGGGTTAGGGTTTGATGAATGGTTGGTAAGGGGTATTTGAAGGAAAGGTTTGACAAAGACAAACACTACACATGGACAACACACAATCTTGGCAGACGACCATCATAAATCTGTTAAGGGAGAAAAAGGAAATGCGTGCACAACCGCCCACAGAGGTGAACGGGCACCCAGAGAGGTACACATCTCTCAAGAGAGGTGTACAGGCATCCACAGAGCTACACAGCCATCCAGAGAGGTGTACAGGCATCCAAAGAGATACACAGGCATCCAGAGAGGTACACAGGCACTCACAGAGGTACACGGGCACCCAGAGAGGTAAACACCCCTCAAGAGAGGTGTACAGATGATGACTTGATGGTTAATGACGAGTAGTAATAGACTAGTACTACAGGGCAGCAGTATATTATTAATTATTATTATTACGCAATTGCCTTGCCTCTCTGCCCCCAGAGAGACCCAAATTACATACATTTTATGTTCTGTTGTACGAGGCTTCCTTTTAAAGCTAGCAAAGAAAATTAAAAAATAGCTGTAGGGGTCAAATATATAAGCAAACATAATAAACAACAACACACACAGTCGTAATGATTGAAGAGAAAAAATGAATCAAATTAAATAAAAGATGATGATACTATAAGTTACTATGCTATGGTCAAATTGGGAGTTGCATTCCTCTTGGTCCTTCCTTCCATGGACGCTTCGTCCATCAATCTTGGGTGCCAATGCCTGCCTGGCGAATGCGGATTGGTAAGGTAAGTGTGAGTTGTTTTTCCCAGTATAGCACAGGGTAAAGGCTGGACTGTAAGTGTAGATGGAAAAACAAAAGGGATATTGAAAAATCAAGGAGAAAAGTAAAGTTAAAATACATAAATTAAGGAGAAGTGCAACAAGAACACTTTCAGAGGCGGCATGGCTAAATCATGTCTACTCTGTTTCCAGCATTAACCTACAACAACAACAGGACAGAGGCAGGCCCGCAGCGCCCACCCAACCTCCACTTAGCTTAGATTTTGAGCCAGACTGCACTGAGCAGTGCACACATATACAGCAACATAGCATTGTCCAAATTAAGTAACTAAATCAATGCACCGCTGTCAGTCATACCACTACACTTGCCTCCACCACTACACAGACATGTAGGTCTGGTGTGGTTGTTGTTGACTTGTTTACCTTTTAGGCCACTTCATGAAATGCCCCGAGTTATTCACTCAATCATCTCCGATCCTATTGACTAACTGCAAGTATAGTATGGTCATCATGGTATCCAACTCTGTAGTGTACCGAGTGAGTCCAGATTCCAGAATCAAAAATGCAATGGATCGGCCTGCAGTAGTACAATTTTGTTATGAAACAAGAAGGGAAACATTGATTTGAGTCACTTTTTTGTGTGTAGATTATACTAGTAGACTTCATGCACAACAATAACACAAACACCAATCACTCAGAGTCAGCGTCCAATGCATGCCATCATTTACCTGTTCTTAAGAGGCAGTCCCACTCGGCTCGGAAAGGAGGATAGCTATAGTCAGGTTCTTTGGAGGGACCGACGAGGCAGGCACACATTTCTTGTACTATTCTCCATCCAATGTCTGGCTTGAGGGAAATGGATTTAGGGTGAGTCAGTAGTGGACTGGAGCAGGACTCGGAGGAGTGGACTTACTTCTTCACTGACTGCACACAGTTGCAACTCCAATCCGGCAATAAAAGAGTAAGACGGTGGTGATGGAGTTGTTGTGATTCGAACCAGAAATACAGAGACACACACAAATAATAAAAGTAAATAAGCAAGAAAGAAAGTAACAAGTCGAAAGCCTAGTTGTCAGAGAAGTAGAGCTCATCCTCAAACTCTGGTGGTTCACCCAGAAGTAGGTCATCTAACATACTTCCATGACCTGAGTCACCGTCATCATCTTCCTGCTGTGCTGCTTCAGGTATGGTGTAATTCGGTGGTAAAAATTACTGATTCATTTTGATCATGGTTAACCTCTCCACGTTTTGGGGTGAGAGACTGGTCCTTCTCACTGTCAGAACGGTACCAGCAGCACTGAAAACACGCTCAGAAGAGACATTTGCGACAGGGCAAGCCAGATCGTTTATCGCCAGCCTGCTGAGCACTGGCCATTGGCGCCTTTTCCCATACCAATACACCAATGGGTTTTGATCAATGTAGACCTATGTTGGGTCATCCAGATAGGCCTGGAACATCCGCTCAATGCTCAGGGGTGCTCCACTTTGCTCGGCCTCTTTTGCATTTGCCTCAGCACTGGACCTAACAAGCCCTTGCTGTAGAAACCATTCCTGTGGCGATTTTGGTGGGGCTGATGCTCCTGTTCTTGTTGTTGTTGATGTTGTTCTTGGTGTTGTTGGTGGTTTTGACTGCTGTGAGCCAACCACACTGCCCTCAGGCTCTGAAGTTGAACTAGACTCCGGCTGCCCTGCAGTACTTGTTATGGGCTGGAGTAGCGGGCCTCTAATTCCCAGCCGTTCTTTTTCTAAGCGACTGGCTTCCGCAGCTATCCAAGTTTTGCACTTGGCATCATCCATTTCTGAAAAAGGAATCAATGTGTTCAGTACTGCTGTGTACCGTGGATCCAGAATTGTGGGAGAAATGTAATTGGTGGATGACACAATGTCTCTTTGCACCCTTGTATTTGCAGATAAGCGAAGGGTTAAGCTCGCCACCAACTCATATGCTTCTTTTTTCCCTCCACACCTGCGTACATTGCAGACACCCTCTTCAGCTGTTCCTGTAGCATGTGCAACAATGGGATAGCTTGGCCCATAGTACAGTCCTCCTTGCTGACTTCACACGTGAAGAGCTTGAAAGGAAGTAGCATCTTTGTTAGGCATTTAACTAGGCCCCATTGGTCCATCTCAATGGTCATGCCTTTCACAGTAGCATCCCCTCTTTGCATGACAAATTCATTGATTGGTCAGTACTGCTCAAACAGACGTTCAAGCATGTAATAAGTTGAGTTCCAACGTGTTGGCACCTCCTGTGTGAGTGCTCTAACTGGCACTCTATGCTCACGTTGAATGATCCTCAGCTGCCTCCGGTCTTTAAAAGAATGGCTGAAATGTGTGCAGATTTTTTTGCAGGTGGTCAGTAAGTTGCTGACTTGGTCTTCTTTTTTCAGAAAGTCTTGAACAATGATGTTAATGTACTGCGCCAAACACAGGACCCTGGAATAGCTACCATCGTGCATGGCCCTAACTATATTACTGCCATTGTCCGTGGCAACAAAATCAATGTTAAGCCCTCTTGGGCGCAGCCATTCAAAGACCTTGCTGTCAAAGTCTTCCAAAATGTTTGCAGCAGTATGAGATTTCTCCATGGCGAACATGGCTACAGTTGCATGTTTCCGAGTGGCATTAAAAATCTCAGCAGTGCCAACAACACCTGCTCCAGATATCTTTTCTCTAACCCCCACAAAAGAGATCCAGTGTGCAGTGATGCACATGTAATCAGTGGCTTGGAAACTGGTCCACATGTCTGTTGTCAGGTGGATAGTGTGAACAGCACTCTGCTGCAAAGCTTGTCCAAGCAATTCCAGCAAGTCGTGATGTAGTGCTGGAACAGCAACTCTGGTGAAATAGGACCGGCTGGGAACCTTCCATTTTGGGCAGATGGCTGTCACAAATTCAAGAAAACCCACCCCTTCCACAAAAGAAAAAGGGAGGAGGTCTAGCGCTAACATTTTAGCAAGCTTCGCATTGTACAAACGTGCCGTTGGGTGGTTGCGTTCGTACTGCCCCTCCGACCTAAACATGCTGAGAATGGTAGCCTCGATTTTTTTCTTTTCTGGTGCCACTGATGCAGGTGACTTCTTGACGCCAGATGTTGTGCTCAAAGCACGTTTTTACGTTGCGGTACTCTCTTGCCTGGGACCCCTTGGTGTCTCAGCCTAACTCCTACTCTTGTGCCACTGAGATGTTGCTGATAAGGATGTGGGCGGTACCACTGCACTGCTTGGGACAGGGTAACTTTGTGTCTCCCTCTTGTTCACCTTCCACCGCAATCGTATCTTCTTCTACTTCTTCTTCATCCCCACCAACAGCAATGGGTGCAGTTTTTTGGCCGCTAATGTGCGCATCCCACTGGATCAAGTGGTGTTTTTTCAGATGGGTTGTTTGGCCTCCAGTACCATAGTTTGTACCAAGCTTACCCCGACTAACACCTTGTCCACAAATAGAGCATATAGCAATGTTCACCTCCTTCCTGCTACCCGAAAAGAAGTCCCAAACCCGGGCGGTCAACTTCCTGGTGCTACTACTGGTGCCACTTGCAATGCCGGATGAACTGGTAGGTGGGTGTGAAATTTGACTCTCTGCAGGACCTACTTCTACAGTGGTGGTACTTGTGGTGGATGTACGTGGCTGCCGGCGAAATATGGAAGCTGGAGGTGGTGTTGGTGGTATGATCTGTGTTGGTGGTATCAGTGCCACATCCCTCACAGCAATTTGGGATGGGGTAATGTCGGTCTCCAATGGGGTGGTACTAACGTCCATGATGACTGCCTCGTCATCATCATCCACCTCTTCTACATCTACCTCAATAACTCAAAAGGCTTTCTGGAACCTTCCTTTTCCCTAGCCTTGTCTCACTCTCAGACTGAGGTGGTGGGATCCAAGTGGCGAAGAAGTTGATGGACTAACCCTCCTTTTCCTTGCTTGGGATGTGGAAGACAATGGATCTTCTGAAAGAGTGGCTTGCTCTTCTTCCTCTGCAGGAAGCTCTATCTCCTGAACTGCCCCTACTTCAGGAGGAACAACTACTATTGGGGGCGGTTGTGGCTGTTGTTGGCCACTTTTCTCAGTTCCCTGGATTGATTGGGTACTACTTTGCGATAACGATAAGTCAATTTCAACATCACTGCTCGTTGGCGTTGCCGTTATTAGACTGGCTGCCTCTGTGACAGACATAGGTTGAAGGGGTGGGTCTACTGATGCGGAGGTGCTACTTCCAGCTTGCTCCCCGGACACTGCTGCTGCAGGTGCAATTTTTGATTTCCCAAAAAAGATCTTGGGTGGCACACCAGTCTTGGTAAGTGGCAGCTCCTTCTTCTCACTGGCAACTTTCTTGGTACTGGAGGACCTGGTAACTTTCTTTGGGGCCATCTTCTTCAGAAGTCAGCAGCACGCAGTGGCACAAGTTGAAGAGATGTCTGTGGTCACTCGTCATGTGACGTCATGCACAGCAGGACTTCTGTCTGTCAGTACAATGGGTGATGACGCCTCCTCCTCTTTTGTGCACCTACAAGCAAAGAAGCAAGAAGAACATCAGTGAAACGTGGTATTCATTGTTGTGGTTCAATTACTACTAGTACAAACTAACAAATATTATATATAACTTTGTGTGTGGTCACACTTATTAATATTATTAAATGTATTACTCAGTTATTAAAAAACATAATAAAGTGTAGACATTTGTGAGACTGACAAAAACAAGGGCTTTCATGGTTGGTGTACTAGTGTACAGTTCACTGAGGAAGGATAGGAAAGAAGAAGAACAACAACAAAAATACAAATGTAACAGACCCTGTTTGGCATTGTGCATCACGTGGGATTTAACATTCAGGGAGCTGCAGCTGACAATGGATAGAAGCAAATAAGCCAAGAGGAAGAAAGGAAAGAGAAAGACATGCAGGCCTAATGCAGAAGCACACTGACTGCCTTCACAAAATGGCCACCAGCCACATAGCCAGGCCACAACAATAAGAAAGGGAAGACAGACAATGCAGGCCTATAGGAAAAGCACACTGGCTGCCTTCACAAAATGGCCACCAGCCACATGGCCAGGCAGGCTACCACAACAAGAAGCAATAAGCCAAGAGGAACAAAGGAAAGAAGACATGCAGGCCTATGGCAAAAGCAAGCACACTAACTACCACCACCACAAAATGGCCACCAGCCACATGGTCACTCACAGGTTTGCAAGTTACACAACAACCACACACATCCAATAAAGGCATTTATTTAACACACATGAAAAAAGTGAAAACCCCCAAAAAACACATACTGCATTTCAATCCAATGCCATCCATGCCCTAAATTATGTTTAAATTCAACAGATGCCACAGAAACAGTCGTTTCAATCACTCATGAGTAGCTCTGGGCCTATTGGTTGGAAAACCCATTGGCAGACTAGGCCACATAGTGAATCAATTCAAATCAATAATATTGCAAATTTATTAGAAAATGTAGTGGGCTGTGCTGCATTTTTTGCTGGATAAAAGAAGAAGATATTGCATGCAAAACAACAACCAGCAAGAAGGCATGGCCACCACAAAGAAGGCTTGCAGGTCTAATGCAGAAGCACACTGGCTGCCCCTTCACAAAATGGCAGCCAGCCACATGGCCAGGCCACAACAACAAGAAAGGGAAGACAGACAATGCAGGCCTATGGCAAAAGCACACTGGCTGCCTTCACAAAATGGCCGCCAGCTACATGGCCAGGCAGGCCACAACAACAAGAAAGTGAAGACAGACAATGCAGTCCTATGGCAAAAGCACACTGGCTGCCTTCAAAAAATGGCTGCCAGCCACATGGCCAGGCAGGCCACAACAAGAAGCAATAAGCCAAGAGGAACAAAGGAAAGAAGACATGCAGGTCTATGGCAAAAGCACTACCACCGCCACAAAATGGCCACCAGCCACATGGTCACTCACAACAAGAACAAGCAGGAGGCCTGGAAAACAATGAACTCAAGCAGGCCTATATGGACACAGACTTCACAAAATGGCCCACACGGGGAGGCTCAGCCAAGGCAAATGCTGGCCCACTATTACAAACACAGACAAAGGAGGCATGCTAAACAACACAGATTTAATGCAACAATGCCAAAAACGAAAATCCAAAGGGCTAAAAAAGGTTTGCAAGTTACAACCACACACATCCAACAAAGGCATTTATTTAACACACATAAAAAAAGTGAAATACCCAAAAAAAAACATTTTGCATTTCAATCCAATGCCATCCATGCCCTAAATGATGTTTAAATTCAACAGATATCACAGAAACAGTTGTTTCATGCACCCATGAGTAGCTCTGGGCCCAGTGGCTGAAAGGCCTATTGGCAGACTACCGGGCTAGTGAATTAAATAAATATTGCAACTTGATTTCAAAAGTTGGAGAAAATGTAGTGAACTTTGCAACATGTTTCCTTTATAAAATAAAACTAGAAGAAAAATTACATACAAAGAAACAACTAGGCCACTACTGAAACTACAGGCCACCCACCACAATACATTTTTAAAAAACAATGAAAAGTATAAAATAAAATGTAGGTGCAACACCCCAATCAAACAAACAACACCAATTTTCCAACTTACTTGTGAAATCTCAAATCCAAAAGTCCTCAAATCCAATGATATATGATGCAGCAGACAAAAAAAGGGATCCTTCCAGCTCCAAATCCAAAGGAAAAGTGAACAGGAGATGGACAAAGCACTGGGAGGAGCCTGCTGGACCGGAACAGGAAGTTGGAGGACTCCTTGCACAAAAAAGTACAGCCAAATGTCAATCTGAGTAGTTTTTTTAATCCAAATCATCATGTCGATTAGGTTTTGATGCTGCTCGAGAGAGATTCTTCTCCAGATTGCAAATTCTGCGTGTTCGGGATCGCGATCTTCACAAAACTTCAGCCGGAAGTCCGATGGCGCGCCCGAATGACTTGTTTGCGATCGCACACTCTCGCAGGACCGTGCGGCCGGCTACCAAATCTCGTGGCGCTCTTGAACGGATGGGAAATCTCATCAGCGAACGCAGGCATCCCGGTAAGTCGCTCCCGTGCGCACGAAAGCGCATTTTGAGCGCGGGAACACAAAAACACTCCGCTCCGTTGCAGAGCGGGGAGTTTTCGGTAACTCCACGTTCTACGCAGAACGCGGAGTTGCCAAAAATCTGCAAACTTCGCGAGCGGAGCGGATTTTACACCCAGAGTTAATTCGAACCTGGTGTGGGATTCTTTTTGTGTGGTGTTTTCACTCTTTTTACTGTTTGAAGTGTTGCACAAATACTTTACACATTGCCTTCAAGTTAAGCCTGACTGCTCTGTGCCAAGCTACCAGAGTTTGAGCGCAGTTTATTATGGGGTTTGTTTGTGCCTTGCCCCGACTAGCATTGTGGTTACTGCTTGACTAGGGCTCACACCCCAGTCAACCAGAAACCCAATTTCCAACAACACCAATCTCTATTTCCTTCCTAACCTTTCACCTCTGCTTTTCAGTTCAGTTTCAGTTTATTTTAGTGCAATGCCCATAAAACTTGAAGGAATAAAACAAATAATTTAAGAGCCTTAGTAAAAAACAATTAAGAACATCATACTCATGTAGTATTATTTACAGCGATCTTAGTCATGAGGCATAAAACGATAGAAAACACCATGATTATTCATGAGCAGTGTATTGTCTATCTTTCCAGCCAGCCACCCGGCAGTGAGTAACAGCAACCACCATGGGTCTTAAGAGGTCAGTTTTAATCAAGATCATTCCATAACTCACAGTCTTCCTCATGGGGCATAAAACAATGAAAAAAGTTTATAAATGATTACATACGATAAGACACTATTGCACACGATGGAAATAAACACAATGAGTGTGATCGTCCGAGGGCAGGTTGCTGTCTAATTTTCCAGGCTGCAATCACAAAGCTCATTACAAGTTTATTGCAGACCTTACAGAGCACAAGCATAAAATAATAAAAAAAGAGTTCATGAACTACAGCAGGCGATACACCTCTACTACACATGATAAAATAAAAAACATAATCATGATTGTTTAGGGACAGTACATTGTCTAATTTTCCAGGCAACCGGCTGAAGGCAAGCAATAGCTAGCACCATGGGTTTTGAGGCATCTGTTTTAATCAAGTTCATTACAGACCTCACATTACGAATGCCCGGGTTTCTAAACAGTTGTTAGAGTCATTTTGCTCTTGGGTTGGCATACAGCGGAAAAAGGAGCAGAAAATGTGAATCATCTTCAATCTGTTAGGGCTCTTATGGCATAGTTTTGTTTTTGTTTTTGCTTGGGCAGCAGCCAAATCACAAGTGAAATATCCCAAAGGTAAAAGCATAGCTTAACAGACAAGACTTTAGCTAATGCTTGTTCCATCTCATCCAGGTAGACCTCGAATTTGGGTTCCTATTTCCTAGTTAAAAACGTCTCGTTTAAACTCCCTTAGGTGTTTCCTGAAAATATCGACCCCAAAATGCATGTTTTATGTAGAGATTTAACCTCTCCTGCTAATGCTGGAGTGATAGACATGGGAGAAAGCGAAAGTTCTGGAAAGCCAAATCTAACACACTAATCACAGAGATGCCTAAATGATCCAAGTGAACGGCTACCTGTGAGGCCTAGGATATTTTGCAATGTCTCCCTATAAAGACCAAACTCAGGCACCCCCCACACTCCAAACCAGTATAAAATGGGTGCAAATGTCAATCATCCCAAAGTCCAAATCACAGGTACCGTTGACGTGGTGGAGGGTAATAACAACAGATGTTTTAGGAAACGTTTCTCACAGCAGGGTCGGCTCCTCCTATAATGCGGAGGAGCGTCTCCCCACTGAGCAGGTCAAAAGGAAAAAAGGAAATGATAATAGCTCATTGTTATTATCATTTTATTTTTCCGTTGTTGCTCAGATAGGGATGGGGTGGGGCTGGGCTCTCACAGAGGAGCTGGAGGAGGAGTGAGTCGCGATCTCTTAAGTGTGCATGACTGTTTGGCAGGCCGTCTTGGGCCAGCCAAACCGTCATGCGCACTTTGCATGTTCTCAACCCAGGCTGCATTACAGCCTGGGTGGAGAACATGCCCAGGCTTCCTGTCCCTGTCTAAGCCCCGAACCACAGCGCTCAGACCAATCACAATGCTGCATTGTAGCGTTGTGATTGGATATGGGGAGCCTGGGTGCTTCCTGTTCCTGCTTCCTGCCCTGGAGTCCTGGAAGTGGGGTGTGGGCGAAGAGGACCGAGAGGCGGCGGCACACAGGTAAGTGATTGTTTTTTCATTCCCTTCCCCTGCAACCCGCCCCCCACCGGCGTTAAATAGCATGCGCCACTGTTTCACAGCCTAGTAGGTTTGCGACATTGAGATGGCCCCATAACGAGGCTCCATACAGAGCAGCATTCTGGCAGTGTAGCATTTATACTTCCAGTGGAGGAAAAATCAATCTATCACCCTTCCCACGAGTAAAACATGGTTGGTTCTGCTCGCTGTGCAACAAGCTTCTGTACCCTGCAACGTGTTTCATCTATTTTTTGTCAAGTGCAATTCTATGCCAAGATATGAGAATTCATGCACCTGTTCAAGGGATGAAGTGTGCAGCCTGAATTTATTCTTCCCACCTTTGTGTGGACAAAAAATCCTTAACTTTTTTTGCACTGTATTAATAGTCAAGCCCTTAGCGGTAAAGAACTCACCAAATGTATCCAATAGATTCTGTAAGCCACTGGGGGCTATATTTACAAGGGGATAGCGCCACCAGAGCGTCACTTTTAGCGACATTCTGGCGGCGCTCTCTCCTGCTCCATATTTACAAAGCAGCGTTAAGCCACTTTTTGTGGCTTAACGCCACCTAGTAATTACGGCCCCTTTACTTGCATCACTTAGCATGACAGGGACGTGCAATGGGTGTTGCAGTGGGCGTTCCACCACAAAACCCATTGCTTTTGACGCTACCCCAGATTAACAAAAATGTTCAAATCTGAGGTAGCGCCAAAAACTGATGCCATGCAAGAGGAGGCGTTAGAAACACACACGCGGGTTTTGGGAGCAAAGTGGTTGCCGGATCGGGCACGATGAAGCAGCACGACACATGCTGTGTTTAAGAAACGTTAAGGAACACACGTAAGCCTTCTCAGTTGGCAAGAAGGGCTACTCTAAATTCATCTTTCTTATCGCACACGGAACCAGGAACAAGAATTACTACTTGCTAATGTCCCAATTTACCCGGTTCTCTGGGCTGGGACACACATGGATGAGGCTTATTGGCTTTGCAATTGAATCCCGGATAGAGGGACGCACTGTTGATTACTTTCGGGTCGGAAATACAACTGGAACTGAGGATTTGGATTTCAGGAGTTTAGCCCAGAAGACGTCGCAGAATACTATCCTGACATTCGCTACAAAACACGTGTTGGCTAAGGTTGTAAAAAGTTCCATTGGAATGCAATAGGGACTAAGTACAAAAAGAAAAGAAGAAAAGCATTAAACCAAAAGAAAGATCAAGCAGCAGATTGTTTTTTTCTATCCGTTTGTAATTCTGACTTTACACTGCAGGCGGGTGCAGAGGACTCTTGTGTACATTGGTTGCGGTATCTGACCACATGTTAGGGGAAGGGATGGTTCTCCTTTACATCTTTGCACCGCAGACACACCACGTTGCACCAAATATTTATGCGTACCACCTGAGAGTGCTGTTGACCTATTAACCTACCACCAATTTTGGAATAGAAACATTCGGCTATGTCCACCAGATATAATTTTAAGCTAGCTGCTGCAGTGCCTTCATCCTGCACCAGAGTGACTTTTAACTGAGTGTCATCGGTATATGACACGATCTTGACACTATGAAGCTCGGTCACATCAGCAAGAGGGAGCATGTATAGGTTGGACTCAGGGCAGATCCTTGTGGTACTCCCTGCTGCAGAGTAAGGGTCTCAGAAGTACATGGCTACTGTAGCATTTGAAAAGTGCGATTCTGGAGATAATCGACCAGTCAGTAAATAGCACGGCCCCAACACCGTATTGCCACAGCCGTTCCAGTAGAAGACCATGGGTGTCGAAGGCCGCACTTAGGTCCAGCATGACCAGGGCCGCTGTCTTGCCCTCATCGGAAATAAGTCTCAGAGACTGTGAAGCCAGCAAAAGTACAGATTCTGTACAATAATGTGATCTGAATCCGGGCTGAATCTCATGGAGAATCTTTCTCATCAATGTATCTCATCAACTTCTGATTGATGTGTTTTTCTGTGATTTTGGTGAAGAACTGTAGCAGATATATAGGTCTAAAGTACTCTGGTTTAGATGGGTCTATGGAGGGCTTCTTTAAGAGTGGGACAACCGTCACATATTTCCAATTGGCAGGAACCTGACCAGTGCTGAAGGTCAGATTAAGAAGATCACAGAGAGTAGGAAGAATAGCTTTCATTCCTCGTTCTAACATGACAGATGAGGCAGGATCAAAGGGAGAGCCCAATTTTACTTTGACAGCGAAGGCATGCAATGATTCAACCTAAATGAACATGAATGAAAACAAATCTAAATAAGTACACCATGAGTAAAACTTAAATATAATGTGCACCGCTTGCCAACAACCAAAACACCATATAAAGTGTCACCCAAACCACATTAACCATGTTAGGACTCTAATGTGGCACACCCCAGCCCAAACTCCCCGAGTGTGGGTAGCCATCACCACATTCCAAACACTAGACACAAAACCGCTCATATATATAACATTACCAAAGAGCAAATATTAATTGCACAGGCCATCATAACCCCATGATGAAAAGAACCGGTGCACAGTCCCCTGGTTAAGGTATATAAATGTCCTCTTGAAATAAGTGGAAGAAAATTGTAGTGTTCGGGTCCCTGCAGGCATTCTACAATTCAGTAAGAAAGAGTTGAGAACCGTTTTTTTGGGAATCAGGGGGACTCGCAGAGATTCACGTAAAAGAACTAAGGCATCAGTGGAAAGGCACTGGGACCGATACAACAAGGGATACACGATCATCTGACTATTATCAGGACAGATTTTATTTGACTAGACTATGTTTCCAACTAATCCATCATATTGTTGCATTTCCTACATCAAAGTAATCGACTTCAAATCTACCAAAGTGCCCATGCGACAGAAAATCTGGTCAATCCACTATGCATTTCATGCTGTTCTGTAAATTCCTATCTCAGGGCCTCTTTTATCACCAGGTGGCCTTTGATCTTCCAGGAAATTGCCAGACGTTTACACATGTAACGTAATTGTAACCTATATCAAGAACGCAATCAGGAGACGCAAATCATTAATGCACCTAGATGGGCTGTGTAACGAGGCAGTTTAAATAATGGGCCCAGTTCTTTAAAACTATTCCCTTGTCTATTTTACAATTAACATGCAAGGCCCCCTGTGAAGCCACAAAACAAACACTGGGTTTACAACATCCTTAACTTTTTAGCTGGAGGGTTTTTAATTTTTATCTTTGCTATGCCTTACATGATTATTATTGATACTTTTTTAAGAGTCTGTATTGATTATATAATTTTAATTCTGTTACGCTCCAATGACTATATTACCATTCATGAGCTCATATGGAGTGCGTAGTATTTTCCACATTTACAAATCCCATATGGTGCTAGGAGTGCGATTTTTAAAGTAATCGATATATATGTGTGTTTCATATAACTTATTGTCGATTTTGTTTTATATTGTGCTTTATGATATCGTAATATTTTACACTGTCTATGGGCGAGAGTTTTTTTACGTATGTATTTGGTTTGCTGTGCTTTTATGGATTTCGTGTTAAAATCTGAATTAAGTTTGATTTGATTTGGGTGCAAAGTGTTAAAAACAACATAGGACAACCATTCAAGAGTAGGATAAATAATTCTCCATTACTCTTACCGGACAACAATGAAGGAGGGTTAGAGGCCAGCCCTGAGAGTATCTGTAAAAAACATCAAATGTTCCACTAAATACCGTTCCGTATTAAAACAGGTCAGAAATAAATCCACAGCTTACTGCCAACTTACTTACTCGGAGCTCTGCAACAGTCAGCTCTGAAAGGCAACACTCAATTGTTGCCAAGATCTACGGCATAGACGCTGAATGCACTTAAAAACACCATTGTGAAATTCCACAATAGTCCCATTCTGTGCCTCTGCCTTTTCTCTGAATACACGTCTGGGTTGGGTGACAGCTGGATCTGTGCATTCCCCCTAGACAAGCACACACAAAGGGAGCTGGGGTGTGACATTTGCATCCTGATGGCCCCTTCCCAGGCTGATGAACTGTGCCTGTCCCCACACAAAGAGCTGCATACCTCCCTGTAGTGAGTCTGGAACCAGGGCAGGAAGGCCAGGGACCTCGTGATCTTCAAAGGCCTCTTTGAAGCCCCTCCCCCCTACTTCGAAGGCACAACTTGGCATAAGTACTGGACCCCTGACACCAACAAATTAGAACTTTGCTGGAACCAAGGACATTCTGCCTGGAAGAAGAGCTGCTGTGCTGTAGGAGGGACTGCCACTCTGCTAGCTGCTTTGCTGTACAGGCCTGCTGCCTCCTGTCTCTTACCTGGGAGTGAGAAGGACTGGACCTGATCTCTAAATCCTTGAACCCAAGTTTCTCCAAGGGATTGCTTGCTTGCCCCCTGTTCTTGAAGTCTCAGGGCCATCAAAGATTTTCTTTAACTTTACTTCAGCTGCTGGACTCTGCCAACTGTGAGTCCTGCCCTGCAAACAGGTGCTAATCCAGCTCTGGGCCTTGAAAGTGGGTACTGCAGCTGTTTTCATGCAAAAAGTGATTCAGTGACGACATTGCACTGATCAGAACCAACACAGGGGCCCCGATGCCGATGCAGTGCCGACCTAGGGTTTCCCTGTGCAGCTCGACAACGATGCAGGTCCCGACTGCGATGTTTAACGCAGCACGAATCTCAAGACCAATGGCCCGACGGCGTGAATTGGAACTGACGCATCGAGTCTTCAATGTCGAAGCTTGCTCTATCCAAGGAACTTTTTCAGCGGGCGAGTGTAGGTCCTGTAGCCGGCCTGCCCTCCATCGCAGTCAGCCTGAACTTTGGATTTACCCCGGTCTAGCGCAGCCTCAAGTATCCCCTAAGTGCTTTTGACTTCTAACCACTATATTGCAGTTTATTCTTTAAAAATTCATATCTCAAGTTCTACTTATTTGATTGTTGTTATTTTGGTCTTGTTTGAATCAGATACATATTCTCTATTTTTAAGTGATGCACAAATACTTTACACATTGCCTCTTAAGTTAAGCCTGCCTGCTCTGTGCCAAGCTACCAGAGGGTGAGCACAGGTTAATTTAAGTTGTGGATCTGACTTACCCTGACTAGGATTGTGGTCCCTACTTGGACAGGGTGCAAACCTCTACCAACTAGAGACCCTAGTTCTAACACTTATGTATATATATTTGAATCATACAACTAATTAAATGAACATATACAATTCAAAAGGGGATACCTAGAATAGAAAATATATTTTAAAATGTTACATTTCTGTATGAGAGGGAATTGACTGTAGTGTGATTTGAGATGTTATTTAGGGATTTGCGTTGGACCACATATGTAGGGGTAAAATCTAATTTGAACTCTTCAAAAGCCCCCCCCAATGTTTAATAATGCCAGCAAGCTAAATCTTCCCTCCTGCCTTTGAAGTTGGCCTATGAAAAGATCTGTGCATTCACATATAGGGCCAGTTTTATCGAAGGTTTGTATTGCCCTTGCATCACACAAGGTAACACAAGTGCAACGCAAGCCCTTAAGTGAGGTTTACTATGCCACACAGAGGCACCTTGTGTGACTCTCAGTGGCATAGTGAATCTGGAGTAATGGAGTAATGCAAGGCAGCGCAAGTTGAGCCTTTCGTTACTCTGCCCTTGAAAGGTATTCCATGGCTTGAGTGGGGGTGTTCCCATGCATCCACCCTTGGTTTTAGGTGCTTTCCCAGATTTCCTAAGACTGGGAATGCATCAAAATGCTATGCATTCCCAGGGGAGGCGTAGCAAGGAGAAATATTTTATTTCTTCTAGTTTTTTCCTCTTTCTATTTGTGCTGCATTATGTACGCCAGCGCAGAGGGAGATCAGGAATGCACTATATCTTAGAAGATATGCCCTCTCCATTTGACACAGTGCAGCCTGTTGTCTTGCTGCATTGCACTGCATCAAATATTTATAAGTCTGGCCCTTGGTTTGGAGACTGGTCCTAGAGGTTTATCTTATGACAGCTAGGCATAGTCTGTAACTTTTGGGAGTGTCTCTTAAGCCCCTTTTCAATGAAGCCCATAGTGGCTGCTATACTTACACCATTCAAGTCCACATTGTCCAGCTCCATGGTCTGTGCTGGAGGACTCTTGCTGTTTGTTTGTCTGTCTTTAGGACAGTGGGCTGGAAGATATCCTGATGGTTTTGGTAGTGAATCTGGGATCGCTAGACCCCCATCACTTCTACTGATTGCTATCTTCCTACTGCGTGTCTTCTGTGGCATTCCCAGTTTATTTCCCTGTCCCCTTTGAAAAGATGGAAACGAATCATTTACCTGCTGGGACATTACCAGTACATGAGGTAGTGAAGGCTTTGAGTATTTGATGTAGTTGACTCACTTTCATGAGCTTATGCAACTTCCTCATCTTTTTCTTGCTACATACAATCAGGAAATCTTCTTTTCTGTCCTGATTTGTGGCCACATTCCCACTTTGCACGCACTGCCCTTATCACAGCTCAGGTGGGACCTTATCCCCAAACATACACCGGTCGCAGGAGGAGGGGCACAGACAGCTTTACACGCTTAAAAGCGCTAGAGGATTCCTGCAGCACGGGTCCTGTTTTGTGGCCGCAATCCCGCTTTGCCTGCATTTGCCATGCAGCAGTTGGTGTGGGACTTCACCCCCCAGCATATACCAGTCGCTGGAGGAGGGGCACAGATTGCTTCACACGCTTAAAAGCGCTAGAGGATTCCCGCAACGATGGTCCTTTTTTGTGGCTGCGTTCCTGCTTTGCCTGCATAGCTCTTACCGCAGCTGGGGTGGGACTTCATAGCACAGCAAACACCAGTCACAGGAGATGAGGCACAGACTGCTTCATGTGCTTAAAAGCGCTAGAGGATTCCCGTAGTGCAGGGTACTCCAAAGCAAGTGCCCGGACGAAGACTGGGTCAAGAGCAGGCCCTTCTTCATCCGTCATCGCCCGGATGATGCTGGGCTGGGCCACCCCTCTTGGCTGCTTTGTTTGAAGGTTACCCTTCTGTTTTTTTCGGTTAAGGTTACAATGTAACTATTTTGTTGACTTTTCCCTTAATTATAATTTGCACTTATATTTTCTTTTTCAGCTGATAGTCCTCACAGGATGGGGAAAACAAAAAAATCCATGAGCCACGATACATCTAACTGGACATGTGAAGCAATTGATGACCTGATAGAAGAGGTGGAATCGATCTAAAAGCCTACCAAACAGGAATTAGCTTCTCAAATTAGCTCTAGGGTCCCAGCTATTTTTGAAAAAATGAAGCTTGTCTCGAGAAAAATCACTTGGCCCTCATACTAAGCCACAGGATCTAGGACCCAGTAGCTATTTAACATACCCACCTAATGATCCCAACATTGAACTGATGGAATAGGCCATAGAGCCTGTGAAGGGATCCTTGGCATCCACAACTAAAACAAGTGTTCCTATGGTAGAATGCCATAGCAGATTAGATCCACTCATGCCATTAGAACTAGCTGCCAGCACTGCTTCAACCACTGGACTTAACGATAAGGGGAGAACTGAAAGATTATTACCCCCTGTTATGCCTTTAACTGGTGTTAAGAATAATTACACTAGAAGAGAGGAGGTTAAGGACATACTATACTTGTTAGGGGAAGAGGTCAAGCAGCTAAGAGCCCAGGTGCTTTTTTTTTTTTCAAATGTGGTTTCCTTACAATTTCAAGTACTATCATGTAAGGCAGGGGAAGGTGTGAGTGGTCGCCATGTCAACCCTGCCCTTGGTTGAAAATATCAAGTACCTCTGTTGGAATGGGTGAATATGATGTCAATGAATGTCATGATATGTGCAGGCTCGACAGCGGCAATATCAGTAAATGCAATGTGAACTTATGCCATATTCAGTGCCCGCATAACCACGTCAATGCCGGTCAATGCAATGTCAATGTATACTGTAGCTTGTGCCCACAAAGCAGCGCCGACATCAGCAATAATGATTCCAATGTATGTTATAATCCATGCTCATACACTAATATTATTGTTGCCAATAAGAACAATGTCAATCTACGTTCAGACCAAAGCAAACATAACTTTGTCCATCCCATTAAGAACAATGTCAATGTGCAAGATGACAACTGCATGCCAATGTTAATAATGTGGATACAAATGATACCAGTGGCTGCCATATTATTCTTAGGAGTTCAAATGTACTCACATCATTGCTGTTGGATTCACCCTAGTGGCCCCTCCCCATCAACCCTGAGTCAGGTAGGTCCTGCGACCCATGCCTATCGAGTAATAGGTCACAGGTGGGGTCCCCTATAAACTAAAGGCAAACATGCACCCAGGGAAAACCCTGATCGATTCCACAGATAGATAGTTGCACCACAAACAAGTCCAAGGTAATTGGCCACAATAAAACATGTTTGGCCAAAGCCTTGCATTCCCTAGAAATACCACAAAGCCAGATACCACATGTAGATAGACACACAGAGCCAATCAGATTCAGGACACTACATGCAGACCACACTTTGTGATCTTGCGCTCCCCATGCCGGACATCTGGACACATACACACTGGCCCACATCAGCTCTCCACAAGGTCGAGAACAATCTGTGTCCTTATCAGATGCACACATTTGATTAATTTATGACTAAGATGTTCTTTAGGAATGTAGAGATCATTTTATTTTACCTCATGAACTGTATAAATTGACAGCCAAAACTTTGTACATCGAGAGATTTGGAGCAGACGCACTCTGTTCAGGCTCCCGGCTGCAGCATTTAATTAAACCAACTTGTTATTGTTTTGCTAAATGCCTCTTGTCTTTTCACTTCTTTAAGTTACATTCATATCCGAGCAACACATCCATCACCAAGGAGTGAAGTTTTTGGTGGGAGGGACTTCGGTAGCCATGTGGGAACGGATGGGGTCTATAGAGTTATTGGCGCACCCCTAGTTTCGCCTACAGTTGCGAGCTGCCCCAAATTCACAAATTTGGCACAGTTTTCTGACCTAGGAAACAGGGGGCTCCTCCAAGGTAATCATCCACGACTGGCCCGGTATAGGCCGCAGTTTGATAATGTAGTACCAAACCATGTGTCAGATAATCTTGGTGGAGAGACACTGTATTTGACAAATGTCCCAAAGATTTCTTCTACCTCTAGAGAGGACAAAGAATCTTTGAAGACCAAGATAATACATTGGATCAGGCATTTACGACATTGTCTCTCTGTAATAAGGACAGATCTTTATTATGTTGAACGTGTATCTCCTGTGAATGAGCCTTATGACTACATTGTCATCAAAACCAAGGGAGTTGGCATAGAAGGGTTAGTGGACCTTGACCTACAATCAAATCTAACTAATGGCTCCTGCATTTGATGTAAATTAAGGCCTCCTCCCATCTGGTTAACTGATTCAATGTTTATTGAGGCCCCTAAAGTGCCCCAGTCAGGGAGAGAGGCTGTTGAAATTGCATCATTGGATGCAATGCTGGGATGGTTCCCAAACCCCGATTTAAGCGCAGTAGATTGACTCATGAATCATCCAGTACCATCAGTTGATTGTACACTATCCAAATAGCATGAGGTCGACTGCCAATCCCCTAGGAAAATATGGATGGAATTTGGGAAGCTGGAGAATAACTCTAGCGAGTCAAGGCAGCCAGACCCAAGATTGTGTGTTTCTCTCAATCTTAATCCTCCCACTGGAAATGCACAGATGTTGGATCAGGTCATGTTAAGATCACTCTCCTGAAATGTAGTGGGACTGAATTCCAAGTTTGGGAACCCAAGCTGGGGAGGTTTTATTAATTTATTTCATGTGTGCCTTTTCCAGGAACCTTGGGCCTTTTCGCCATTTCATAGACCGGGGTTCCTTCATTTTAGTGTATCTGCAGTACCATCTACCTCTGATTGTCTATCTGGGGGGATAACCATCTTGATCAATGTATCACTTGATGTAAAAATCAAGTTATTGGATATAAGATCCCCAGATATACTGAGGCTTCTCATTTCCAACGACAAGTTCCTGCATTTGAAAACTTTTAATTTGTACAATCATTGCTCAAAGGGCAAAAAGGATTCTATAACCATGCATGTTCTGGAAGATTATTTGGAACATGATGGTGTTAGTAATCCTTTGTTAGTGCAGGCAACTTCAACATGTCCTTTGAACCCAAAAGAAGTTTATGTGATCCGGTGAAAGAAGAAGATTGTGCCTAGAATATCCCTAAACTAACAACTCCTCATATAAAAAAGATATCTTCTGCAGAATCCCAAATGGCATAATTTGCTCTTACATATGGGTTGTGGGCGTGAAATAGTCGTTCACTCTCTGATCGCACTCCTATGCATACTTGTAAGAGGGCCACAACTAAAAGTAATGTTGATTATATCCTGCTTGACTTATGCATATGGGTAAACATGGAGGATATGAGGTTGTAGATAGAGTAGATAGCGATCACGCTAACATTGACAGGCATCCCTATTCAAGAAAACACTGTGACTGCTACCCGGCCAGCAACTGTTTTTCAATCTAATAACAGAAGGAGCATTAGATAGTTACGTATTAAAGATTGCCCTAAAAAATATGCTGCAGGATATGGAACTTTTTCTGAAATATTGGGAGGAGTCAAAATGACACGATCTGGCCGCTCATTAGAAAAATAAGATAACCGGGAATTCTGGCACCTCTTTGCACATAATAGGAGAGATCTTACCAAGGTAGACGAGCTTCATATATAATCAGAGGTATGGTTAAGCATTTAAAGGAGTTATGCCTTTCAGCTTATCAGGATATTGATCACCATGATAATTCTGCTTGGGCCCCATGGGGTGCAGAGGAGGGCAACTTGAATCATACTGTTTTCTCCTTAGATGAGACACTGATGGCTATTTACTCAATGAAAGAGGGTAAAGCGGCGGGGTTGGACTAAATCCCAGCTGATCCATATCACCCCGAACCATCTATTTGGGGCCCGTACATTACTCTACTATCAAATGCAATTGTAGCTGTCTCAGACATTCCTGCCCACTGGAGAGGGGCTGAAATAATCCCAATATTCTAGAAAGGCACTAAGGATAATCCAGCTAACTATCGACCTATTAGCCTCATTAATACGGTCCAAGAAATCTTTTGCAGAGAGATGTGAGCCAGAGTCCAGAACTGGTCACAAGAAGCAAGGGTCTGATCCCATCTGCCGGGTGGGTTCAGGGAAAACATTAGCACAATCAACCAAGTTTTTCGTTTCTCCTTTTTGGTTTGGAAGACTGTCTTGTTAAGGCGAGAACACCTGTACGTGGCCTTCTTAGATTTAAGGGCAGCTTTTGACCTTGTTCCTAAGGGGCAGTTATGGTTGGTTCTCCATAAATGGGTCTGCCTGACTCACTGCTGTCCCTAATCATACGATTGTACAGTAACAACTATGCGCGGGTTAGATGGGGGGACAAGGGAGAATTGACAGATAGAAATCCTATTGAAAGGGGCGTCCTCCAAGGTTGTGTCTTGGCACCAACCATGTTCACTCTATATATCAACGGGGTAATTGAGCATTTGTACAACTGCAATAATGATTTCCCCATACTGGGAGACAATGAAAATTCCATCCTTCCTTTTTGCTGACAACACCCTGTTACTATCAAAAACCCTAGGTGGTCTGCAAATTCTGCTTGAAAAGTTCTCTAGTTTCCCAGGTCCTTCAGAAGGAAAATATATATGCATGGTATCCCTCTAGAGGGAGTGAAGTAGTTTAATTACCTGATGGTTCGACTGACAAATACTCCATCATGGTGAGGGCAGACCATGAAAAGCAAGGGGCTTCCGCAACCCATGGCTGGGACTGTATTTAGGGCATTAAAATATTCTGCCTATCGCCTCTTATTGCCAGCATTGGAGATTTATTGCGCAAAAGCAGTTAGCGCAGCACTTTATGGTTCTGAGGTTTGCAGCTTTGGCAATGTATACCAGTGGGCAACAATTGACAATAAGTTTATTCGTTCTCTTACTGGCCTTAAAAAAAACGCCCCTTTGATACGGCTAAGATTAGATTTGGTGTAACAAAATATCTCACATATTCTGAACCTCAAACCCCTTTTTTACTGGATAAGGCTGTAGTCGAGCAAAGATCTAGTCCAGTATCAGCTATCACTCAAGGAACTTAACGACCAAGACGTAGAGGGCAGGACACCCTGGCTTAAATACTTTAAGACCTGGTTCATTAATCTCAACATGAGAGAGCTCTGGGAGAACCCATCCCTAAGCAGCAAGGGGATGATTGAACAATTGAAGACCAGATATTGGGCATATGTCAGTAACAAGTGTTATCAAAAGCCTTCTTTAGGCAGCCTGACAGAAAAATGTCTTGAAGTAAAATGCTCACCGCTTTTTAAAGAGTTTCTTGATAAGATTGATCCACCCAAAGCAAGAGCTTTATATCAGAAATTTCGAAATGGTATTCTACCTGTGAACAAGTTTAGGAGCAGTTGGTGCCCCCAGTCACAAATATCCCCAAAATGTCCAACTTGTGTTTCCCCCCTTGAAACCGTTGCGCACTTTATGTTTTTTTGCCCAGTGTATGGTGGTATCAGGAAATCTTGGTTGGTCCCTGTGTGCAGGAAGTTGAGAGTGAGGAACTTTGTAAATGTCCTTAGGATTATGTGTGTGTGCTGCAGCCGAATACCTGCACAAAGCCTGAAGGTTAAGACATAAGATCCGTGCGGAGTCATTGTGCACATAAGCAGACTATAAAGGATTGTGCTGAGACATTATGATGATTAATATATGTGATTCTGACATATTTTAATGAGCATGAGGCGGTCTAGAATTAGTTTGAAACTTATGTTATCTTCCCTTAGAACATGTATGACTAAATTTAGGGGTATATTCACAAGAACGCGTGATAACTACCGCAAGAGTAGCGTAACGCAACTTTCAATAACGCAGCCTATCACGGGAAAATAACCCCATGTCAACGTGGAATTCACAACAAGGCGGTAGCATGCGATAGTCACCAGATAACGCGTCAAATGCCAGCGTGTAAATCAACACCACGCCCAAAAAATGCGAAACGCGAACGCGAGAAATCATGCGATGAGGCCAATCGCGGTACAAAAAGCTGCGAAAAGCAGCCTCAGGCCTGCAACTCCCACGCGTCTGGCGGGCAATTGCACCATAAAAACCACAGGCACAACATACCAGAAACAAGCCAAAGCACGTAGCAACATCCATGCACCCTGACCCAGCGCAGAGGGCAACGCGAACACCACAACCCCCACAGACCAGCAGCAAGGAACAAGTGGGTCGGGGAAGGCCAAGGAGAAAATGGAGATGAAGACGGGGTGCAGACAGCAGGAAAACAAGACCAAGGCCACGGAGCCGACAGAACCCTACCAGCAAATGACCCACAAGCAGACCGTGTGGAATGCAGTCGCAGAGCCCAGGAGGCCAATCCAGGAGGCCAAGAGGCACCGGCAGGACCTGACAACCTAAACCAGGTACAAACCCACTGCCAACAGGAAGGCAGCAACGGCGACAGGAGGTGGCAGTCCAGCGCCACAGGAAGAGCAGGAGGAAACCCAGGCCACAGTCATCAGTGTGGAGAGGGTGCAAGGAGTAGGGAGTACGGACACAGCCCGACAGGACCTGACACAACAACAACAGGGTGAGGATCCAACAGGGACTGGGGGGACGGTGGGTGATGGGCACAATGCCACACATGCACAATGAGGTGTAACACACTGCACACCCACAATTACCCAGGGACATGTCCCCCATCCCCGTGGCACACTGCAGCACACACACATAGCAATCACAGCACATACCATGACAATGTGGCACAAAGTGCAACACCCACACTGCAGAACAGGGGACACAACTGGGTCCAACCAGGCACAGTAACAGAACAATCACATCGGACAGAGCAGGGAACCGTGAGATGCACATCTACCCCTACAACCCCACATCAGCCATGTAGGCCAAATGGACACTGTCCCAACTCAAATAGCCACCACCGCCCAAACACTCACAATGTACATCGTCACACAGTCTGCATGTCGACAAGAACAAGGCGCCAACACAATGCCAACATGCACCTCCCCTTCACAATGCAGAGGGACAAACAACACCTCCAGCAGGTCAGAACAGACAACCCATCAGTGATGCCCGAGACGAACATCACAGCCCAGACACCGACACCCTACAACAGCCCATGGACATCCCACACAACCCACCACCAGGACCAGGGCAGACAAGCCACTCAGAGGAGAACCCAGCCCCTGCAACAGACCACACAGCATGAAGCACCCACAATCACGGCTGGCTCACAACACTTCACCCACCCATACATGGCATCCCAATGCCAGGTGGCAGAATGCCAAAAGGAGGTGGCCCAACAGGTGAGGGTGTTGCCGAACCCATGGAATGCTAACTAGAACACATACGTGGGTGTCCAATACCCTTCAGGGACCCCCCACACCCCACAAAGGAGACCCATACCTCCACAGAGACACATGCACATATCATGTTGAACTGGCCACGGGCACGTGCGCCCGGCACCTTTATTGGCAGGGCCACATGTACAGTGACGCCTGTGCTGGATGTGTGTGGGGTGAGTATAAGCCAGCCCTCACGGAGTGCTTGGTGCTGCCAACAACCTGAACAGTGGACACCAGTGCAATGGAAACAGAAAACACCAGCATAACAGAGTCAACTGCAGAGCAACATGGAGGGATCCGGAGTAAGGACAGAGGTCACCCAATATTCAGTCTGGACGTTCCTTGAGTTGCAGTGCACTGAGGCAGGGGCACTAGAGAAGAGCGCGCTCATGTGAAGAAATTGCTAGGATTGTGTCCCTTTGGATCAGTCCAGATGCAGATGCAGTGGGGTGTGTTACACCTGCATCAACTTCCTTATCAACGTCCCAGGTCTCCCACACTGCCTGAGGTGACAGTTGCGTCCGCAGTCCACAGCGCAATACCCAGCAATAGATCCGGGTGTGTAGCTTGACTACGACCACCAGTCTGCATTCCTGCCGTGGGGCTGTTGCCTCCTGCCCTCCCATTGTCTGTACCCTCTCCCTTCCGCACACTTGACACATCTTCCTCATCATAGTCCCAGGTCTTCCCCACTGCATGAGGTGACATTGCTGCGCAACCTCACAACAGCACAAAACTCAATCAGTAACGGACAATGGCTTGCGGTCCACTGAGTCACTGGCACCTGGAGTGCTGAGCAGGGTAGCAGGCCGATGATGGCATCCACGACAGGTCTGAGCAACTCCTTAGGTCTGTCAGGACCACCGTTTTGACTCTGGCAGATGACGGTTGAAGGTGGTCCTTGCGGTGGTGGCGTGTGCCTCCTGCAGTGATGCGACGTCCGGGCCAGTCAAGACTCGATGCCATGTGTGGGCCCTGGTGGACCGCAGTTGGGGCCGGAGGAGGCGGACAGCGCAGGGCCACAGACACATGGCGTTGATGACCCCAAGACCATCGCTACAGAGGCCATTCAATGACTCAGAAGAAGGGGTCCCAGGCCTGAGCAGCACAGAGTTAGTCGCCCCGGATGCACTGCGGCCGGCACAGGCACCCAGCCACGGGACGGTGACTTGTAGTGCAGTCAGATGGGCCATGCGACCTGAGCGGGTCCCCATCAATGTCCGAGGTGTATGTTGCGGAGGGTTTCGGGGGGCAGTGGAAGGTGTCCTCCAGGGCATGATGCAGAAGGTCTGATGTTATCTGGAAGCAGCAAATGGAGGAGTGGAAAGCGCAACCCTCGTCCTCACCAACAATTCGGGATCAGCTACATGAGGATGAAAACTAGCCCCTAGTCCATGGACTCAAACGCCACCAATGTCCGACCAGTGAGTGTCCATGATTGTCGGGGAACAAACTTAGTGGCACAGGTGCTGTGAGGGGATGCAGTCTGCGATGATGGCCGTACACAGATGTGAACTCCAAGAATGCCAAATCAAGGCTCTCTGACCTACTGGACCGCAGTGTAGGCCCGAGGCAGCGGTCAGCAGAGGCCCACTGCCACGGGTCGTTGGCTCGCGAGGCACAGAGTTGGTGACACAGTAGCAGTTGTCGGTAGTGTTCAATCACCTCCGTGACGCTGATCCTGTTCCCTCCGGACTGCAACGTGTCATCCTCTTACGCCCCTCCGTGCGTGCGAGGAAATGTATTCTGCCTTCTGAATTACCGATGTTCAGTTACAAATCAGTGATCCCACTCGTGCGCAGCGTAGGCCGAGGGCAGTGGTCCGCGTAGGCCCACAGACATGTGTGGTTGTGATGCCATGCACAGACTTGTTGCCACCACATCGGAGGGTGTATAGTGTATTGTTCTCTGCCTTAAATGATG
Source organism: Calotriton arnoldi (assembly GCA_963921515.1). NCBI lineage: Eukaryota > Metazoa > Chordata > Amphibia > Caudata > Salamandridae > Calotriton > Calotriton arnoldi. The sequence goes on along the minus strand of CAWUFW010002649.1, from coordinate 1,674,775 downwards.
TTCACTGCCATAGTGTAATCAAGACTCAGTTCCAAATGTGTGACCTACCTGACCGTGGTGTAGGCCTGAGGCAGCGGTCAGCACGGCCCATTCACCGAGTGTCGCCGGCATAGGTTGGATGGCCCCACCGGCCTGCGTAGTTCAGGTTCAATGGCACCACGTGTAGCAGCCTGGCATTGAACAGGGTTAGTGGCACCACGTGTCGCAGGCTGGCGTTGAACAGGGTTAGTGGCACCACGTGTAGCAGGCTGGCATTGAACAGGTTTAGTGGCATCACGTGTAGCAGGCTGGCGTTGAACAGGGTTAGTGGCACCACGTGTCGCAAGATGCCCATATGGAACTATGCCTCACTGAACTGGGGGGGTCTGGTGCTGTGGCCGCTGGCCGGGATATGGGGTCACTGCCATTCATGACTCAAGACACATTTCCACATGTGGGACCTACTGGTCCGAAGAGTAGGCCGGGGCGGCAGTGGAGTACATCAACGAAAAAGGAATAAAGCGGGCCGGTGTCGTGGCAGCCATGATGGTCTGAGGTGGCTGCCAAGGTCTCGGGCCTCGGGCTTGTGGCTTGCGCCGGCATGTGGTGGGCCCTCCTTGACACACGCCGGTGTCAGAAGGTGATTAGTGTGGCCTGGCTGCGCAGGGGCTGGCCTGACGGGTTCATGGACCAGCGTGCCGGGGTCCGGCAGGTGCACGGCATCTCAGGCAACTCCGCTCACGAGGATGGCGTCGGCCTCATGGCGAGGTGGGAGGCGCCGCACTGACAGAGACGTGGGTCTTTCCGGAAGTGGACCACGCCCAGGCCCACGTGGTTTTTATTCACACCCCAACGCTGGCGTGGCGTACGTCGGGCCATCCCACTCCGCTGACGCTTAGGGGGGGCGTAACAGGCAACATTTCCGCGAGGTCCCCCACTGGCTGTGGTGACATGGTGGCGTCCACTACACTCCATACACAAGCGGTGTATGTCGCCATGGATATGGGTGTGTTCTGCATACTGCGAGGTGTCCAGCACATCACCGGCACTGTTGGCATTGTGTACTTTCCCAATCATGGTTCTACTGCATCCTTCACACATGCCTGGTTGCCACCTCTCCCCACATTCGGCTAGTATGTGGCTGAGGTGCCATGCTGTTGCTGGCTCATTTTCAGGGCTTGCCCATGTGGACATTGTAAGTTGTTCTGTCGTGTCTGGTGGGTGGGCATATTGTTGTGCCTGTTGTATGTGATTTTGTGACGTGTGCATTGCCAGAGTTGTGAGTTGCATGGTTGTGGTGTTGAGGTGTGTGGGGTGTTCATTTGTATATTGCCAAGGGGCTGTACATTTTCCTTGCTGCCATCCTGGGAACGATGGTTGATGATGGACTGTCGGAGGATGAAGGTATCATGCACACTGGCTGTGTATTTGAAGGCGACATTGTTGGGTGTTCCACGGTGTTCTGTTGTTGCCTGCACATTGGTGTGAGACGTGTGCTTCCTGTTGTGGTGATTGTGTGCTGTGTCACCAGGGGGCACAGGTAGTACATGTGTGCTGTGTGTTGCCCCCAACACGTGCGTCCATCCTGCTATGGCGTATGGTCCTTGCTTGGTCTCCAGCGGATCCTGCGCATTGTGTTGTACGTATGGGGACTGGGGTACCAGGGTGATGGTAATGTCCAGGACAGGTGTGGGGGACTTGGATGTGGCTGGCTGTGGGACTCCTCTGACTCTGGCGGGTGTTGGATGGGGGGTCTCAGGGGCCAACAGGTGCAGCCACTCCATCAGCTTTGTGTGGGGTGGGATGTTGGTTGTCCGCTGTGTTGTTGCCGTAGGCCTGTTAGGTGATGATGGTCAGGATGCGTAGGTTGGTTGTCCCTTTCAGTCTGGAGTGGAAGGTGACATTGTCAGATGTTGGGTCTGTGCGGCTGGTACGTTTCCTGGGGTTCCACTGTCTTTGTCTGCGCAGCGTCTGTGTTGGTCCGGGGGGGAGGGTGTTCCAGGTGTGGGATGGGGTCCTGGGGTGGTGGGGGTGGGTGTTGTGGCCCTCTTGGGTGTCCGGGCCGCATGTGGAGTTGCTCCATGGCATCTGTTGCCCTTCGGATGTGGCCCTGGGCTGTGCTCCCTTTTGTGGTGCTGGCTGCCGTCCGACTTTACACCAGGTCAGAGCAGGTGTAGATTTCCTGGTGCTAACGCGCCTTATCGCCTGTTTTGTGTTTTTATCGCGGATGTGGCTGGTCGTTGTGAATGTTGAGGTGTGCTGTTGTCTCTGCTTTTGTCACGGGAACACCTACTCTGAATCTCATTAGCGATATTTGCAAGCGTCCTCTGTGGCGATGTTTTTTGCAGCTGCTATCGTGGGTAAACTGGTGCTGTGGGCTGTTAACACCGGCTTGTGAATGCGGGGGGTAAATTTATCACGACTTTGGCTGCGATAAAGTGCCGTTAATTCGGCGATGGCTCCTTGTGAATATGCCCCTTAGTTTTCATATGTGATTTGTGATAGACAAATTGAATTGTATATACTGCTGGTCAAGATCTTCTCTCGCCTCGTTTTATGCATGTCTATTTTTTTTTTTAATTACTGCTGTTAATGTAAATATTTTATATTGATACCTGATTTGCTGGCTTTGCACAATTGTTCTTTGCACTTTACTTGTATGTATGATGGATATTTTAAACTGTGTTTTTATGAAGATCTTTTATGGCCACAACTGGCCGAAATAAAGATTCAGAGCCTGCAACACTTTTCATTGCGCCCTCCTTGCGACACCATGGATGCACATTATTTATACTATGGCACTCCATGTCACAAGAATTGTACAGATACCTCAGGAATCCTAACGTATCAGTTGGCGCAGTGACGACGCATTGCTGGAGTGTGTCAGAAAACGGACGCAATTCCAGCAATGTTTCATTACACATGGGCGAGTCTCATGTCAAAGGCCCTGTGTCAGCACTTATGCCTGCTTGGAGCAGGCGTAAGGATTTTATACAGTGAAGTCGGAGAAGTGGTGCAGTGAAATCTCATAAATTTCACTGCGCCACTTCTACGAGCCTTTTTTACGGGGGATCGCCCACCCTGCATACATTATACCTGAAGCAGGTATAATGTGGAACAGGTCTTTACAAAGTGATGCATCTGCCTAGATGCATCATTTTGTAAATGGGGTGCAGTGTGGCACATTGATTACGCCGCTGCAGCTTCACAAAAAAGTGAGCCCTTCATAAATAAGAGCCTCAATATGCATCTACCATTAATAGATGATTGCTCAAAAATGACCGTTTTGATTTTGGATAGATCTGTACCTGGGTTTTGTTTTTTAAGGATTGTGGGGCAGATTTACAAGCCCCTAGCGCCACTTTTGCACCGCCGTTGTGTCACTTCTGTGACGCAACGGCGGCGTAAAGCCAGCGCCATGCTGCGGGGTATTTACAACGTGACGCATCTAGGGAGATGCGTCACGTTGTAAGCCCTGCGCCACATGAAACCTGCGTCAGGTTTCATGTGGGCGTTCTGGAGCAGGGGGCGTTCCGGCGCAGGAACGCCTCGCAAAAGTGGCTGAGTGAAATCTACTAGATTTCACTCAGTCACTTTTCCGACCCCGGTGTGGTCTAAACCTTGCGCCTGCTTGAAGCAGGCGTAAGGTGTGACGCACCATGTGCAAGATAGGGCAGGTTGGAACAGTGCTGGAGTTGCGTCGCGCTTGCGGACACAGCTTCAGCACTGCGCCAACCTCACGCCGGCAGATGCGTCACGCATCTGCTTATCCTTGCGCCACGATGCACCGCATTGTAAATGCGGCGCATCTGCGGGGGCGCAAGGGCAAACTTGCGTGACGCATCTTCCCTGGCGCATCCCTGCTGATTTGCAGGGATGCGCCAGGGAACGTAAATCTGCCCCTGTGTGTCTAATTGTTCTGTGGTACGTGAGAGTCTGTCTCAGCAAAGGGTGCTGGGGAGGTGATATTGTATTGCATCTGGTGCCCTTTGCACTGACAGTATCCACTGGGATTTCACTGCCCTCTACGGTGGTCAAAGGTTTGGTAGGGCCTCTTCTCTCGGTTTTGCTTTTCCTTGCTCTGGTACCCTATTCTTCTGAGATGGAATGACACATCACGGTTCGGGGGGTCCACAGGACAGTGGCTCATCTTTTACTGCCTGTGCCTGAAGAAGATCTTCTTTGGGTTTATCCAACCCCATTGCCAATTTGGCTGGTAGTAATCAAAACCCCTCGATAAATACATCTTTAGTATGTGGGAAGACTGCTGAGGATTTTGGTCCCAGTTCTATTATGGTATTGCACCTTTCCAAAAGATCTGCTATCTTGCTGTGTAAACCTAATTGCTTATCATTCTTTTCGCCACTGACCAGGAGCGGCCTAGAGATAGTATCCAGAGTTTTTGTTGTAGCACTCATCATGGACATGTGCTCCCATGTGTTCACTTTCTACTGTGATTTTGTTTTTCCTTCCAGCTTCGAGCAGAGTAGGCTTGGAAGCATTCACTGCTATCCAGCCAGATAATTTATCTCTTTGTATCTCTATGCCTTCCAGGTCCTGTAGTACTTCAAGTGTTCTGTCTGTAATTGTCATCTCTGTACTATTATGCATGCTGCAATTGAAAGTACTGTCAATAAAGCCTTTGGGCTCTTTGCAGCCATACACTGACTGTATGCTGTTGACAAACAGATAAATCAACAGGTCTTTCAAGAGCACAGCCAGCACCTTAGATGGATGAGTCTGTAAGAACCAGGAAATACCAGAATTGGAGGTAGGGTTTAAGGCCACCAGGCAGAGGATGTCTCTAGTTGGCTCAAAACCCGATTTAAGGAAAGAGTCTATGATACTTTGGACCGTCTACCCTGTCCCAGTCCAAAGTCTATGGCTGTCAAAAATATTAGCCGTACTGGCGTTATCAGGTGGCTTGTCCATGCCAGGGAGGGAAACTAGTGCTTTGGTAATTATAGTAGAAAGGGCGCTGTTAAGATTGACATTGGGCAATTTTCAGGGGTCTGGAGCAACCAAAAGATCACTCGCCCATCCACTTTATCAGGTTCAATATCTTTGGTGCCCTATTTTGAGTGGAACTGCACACGTGAAAACTAGTTGATTCGTGGCATCGTAAATGTCCAAGCTCCACGCCCTCAAATACCCCTTTCTGTTTTATGGCAAAGTTAGATCAGGTTATCAACTTCTAAACCAATCACTATGCTTGTCAAGAAACATTTGTCTCTTGTCTGAGGTTTCTGCTCTTCACTTCATTAGGACAGGAAGCGATAGCAAAAATCTAAGACAGATTCCAAAACATATGAAAGAGTTGAAAAATATCCAGCAAAGTCATTTAACCGAAGCAGGTTAGTGAAGTACTATTGATGAAGGACTATCAATGTTGGTTAATGCCATTCAGTACCAATCAGTGCCAGTCATTACGAGTCATTGTTAGACATTGTTAGTACAGTTAGAAGTCAGTAGGACAGGAGTCCAGTAGCAGATCAATGAGAGGCAATGAGCAGTCTTAATTAAAATACCTCCGCTTCATCCCACAGAATATGTGGGAATAGGTGGGGAATAATAATAAAAATTGGCTTAGTGAAATTGAGTAACAAGCTCATAAGTGGCCAACAGATAAGGTGGGGGGCATAAAAAGATGTAAATGAAAAATACTTCCTTGCTTTACTCACCTCTGACGGACACCAGAATCATGAGAGGTAGCACACAGCTAAATTTCCCAACCAAGCCACTGCCTTTTCCTGCTCTACTTTTCATCTTTAAGCTTTTTGTCCCAAAGACCTTCTAGATGGGGTCTCCACAGATCCATGATTTCTCAAGTTCCTTAGTAGTTATGGAAAAAGTTCCATTGCAAGTTCAGTAAAGGTTCTACTCGAAAATAAGCCCAAACTAATGGTTGCAGCTGCAAGCTGTTTGCGGTTTGTGGGTCCTAGGGTGAGACCCTCAACCTACCGTACTTCCCCCACACTCCTCCCTGGAAGTACTGGCCCAGTGGTGCCAAGACGTTTTGCAGCCTGACTCGTATCTTACCACCTGCACCAGGTAAACAGAAGAAAATTGCTTGCTGATTGCTCTCTGTTTACGTCGGGAGGGATCAGACAGAGCAGACATGCTTTCCTTCTGCAGCATTGATGTTTGTTAGAGTGTTCTCAGTCCTAGCAACTTGAATTGTCTCCACCTCTCCATAGGTAATTTTTGTTCTCATTCTCTGTTCTGGTCTGGAAGACTTTCCAATCAAAGCCAGCCGTAGTGCTCCTTTCCCACCGTGCACCATCTCAATTTCTCCTTCTGTCTGGTCCAATCCCCTCCACAAACCTTGCATTCATCTGTCATGACTGATCTGCCACATTCACCTCTGCCTTCCTTCCTGCCCCAGACTGTTGAAGCTCATTGAAGCAGTAATATCACAACATTGCAAATGTCCCCTTCAGTGGCGGCTGGTGACTTTTTAAAGTGGTGCGGCTACTTTTATAGCATGAGACAGACACAATCCATGTTCTATAACATCCCGTCAGACTCATACTCATACCAGCTAAACCAAGCCAAACCAAACCAGTACCTGTTTGCCGATGCTGTGCCAAGGCCGAGCCCCCCTTCTTCCCCCCCACCTGGGTCTGCTGAGTGAGAAGGTACATGGACCACCGAGCCATCATGCCGGTGGTGCCAGCCTGAAGAGAAATCATGTCTGTGCAGAGGGCATTGTGCATCCCTATTCTCAGGTACTCTGCCTTTCAGCATTGAAACTGCCTTTGCACACAAAGATGGGCTATGTGCTGGAATCCCAACAGAAATTTCAAAGGGAACTGTGTTATAGCCTCATAGTGTTATTGTATGTTACCCAGCCTAGCTCTCTCCTAGCTGCTCAGCCAGAGTGAGAGTTGGTATTGGAATGTTGTTGTGACTGTGATGAATGGAATGCCTGGGTGCCTGTGTGGATGAGTGGTGACAGTTGGAGATGGGCTGAGCAGCAGGCAGGCTGCTCCTGGTGGGGCTGGAGAAGGAGATGGCGCAATGGATACACCTGGCTTAAGGACTGTTGTATATATTTACTACCTGCAACTTGGAACTAATAAAGAAACCTACAAAACTCTTCCTGGCTACCTGTCTTAAGATACAACATATTTTGGCGACAACCTGGTCATGGACTCAAGTGTGATACTACATTTAAAGAAGCTGTCTTTGGTTTGGACAAGGAGAAACTATGAAACAAAGAGCAACAAGAAATAAAGTGTCAAGTATGGAGCTACAGGCTATCCAGCCCCACCAGTGTCTTTGTCAATGGACGGCCCAACCCACCAGTGTCCTTACCAACGGAAAGCCCCAGCCTGGACTAGCTCCATGATACTTTTAAAAATGACATTGTTACAAGTGGTAAGTGGTGTGAGCCTACTACTTTCACATCTGTTCTTTTGGTACTTTCCACATCTAAATGGATTTTCACAAGTTTATTGGTGTCTACAAGCATGCACGTTTTGTACAGCTTACTCCACCAAAGGCATGCTCCTTTCTTTTACATTCATGTGTGTGATCGAGCCACTTTGTTCTGCTGAGGTTTACACTGAGAGTATCCCTTGCTGGAAATGGGAGCTCTAATTCTACAAGAGTCATTTTTTTGGATACCTTTGAAATGCTCTTCACTTGCCTGTGCGTGTGCTCTAGACTAGGATGTTCTGGGATGTTTCTGCACGTTTTTTTCACTTTTCTATGCCCATACGTTTGGGGTGTGTCCCCATGCTTTCGTCCGGAACGACATTGCATCATTGACATCTACATGGATTTGTACAACTTTTTATTCTGCGTGGTTAAGAGCACGGAAGTCTCAGGAGGCCTACAGTGGTGAGAACATTTTGGTTCTTTATTGTTTTATTCATCTGAAACTTGTCGCTATAGGGGCTATTAAACCACCTCATTGCAGTTTGAAAAAGCGAGGCACGAGCTGTGCATAGCGCGCACTCCCTGAGCGCGTGCAGACAAAAATATACGTTTATGGGCAGCACGTGCAATCTTACCTGCTACAGCCTATCTGGAAGATGCGCTGTCCACTTCAAGCTCCTTCTGTGACGTTGTGCACTCAGGGATTCTTCCTTCGTGGGATCATCTCCTACGTCGTGGATTCTTTGCTGCCTTGTGCTGCTGAGGGACGCCTGGTAGCACCAACGCTCCTTGAGCCACCCGGCGCACGTAACGTATGCGTGCCGCCATTCTGGATTTCGTGTCACAACGCAAGCAGCCGGGTTTGATTTCTTTCGTTTTGGCTTTCCGCTGCTGCACCAAGCACGAGCCGCATTCTTTCTTCTCTGGTGTTCTTGAAGGGACATAATGCTTGCACACAGTCGAGGAGCAAGTCTGTGAGACGCATGGTGAGTTACCACGGCTATTATCGACGGATATTTTCAGTCTAGCTGTGTCGGTCAGCGCTGTTTGTGAGCAGGCAAGCTAAATCTCTGCACAATTCCACGTAGTTTGGGTCTGATTAACTTGATGTGGGCATATTGCAGCAAATCAACTTTAGCTGTGAATTCTACTTTTGTGGTTTTGACATTTCACCCATGGTTTCTGGTAAGACTGTTCCTGTGCTGTCAAAGTGAGCTTCGTGTTACAAGAGATGCTTTAGTTTGTGAATTGTATTTGACTGGACATCCTCTTACATTTCTACATAGTGAATATTTTTACACATACAAGATAATGCTTGGGTTACTGTTTTTGGCACACAGTCATTCTCTTATGTGGGTCACATGTTTAGATCAAACATGCTATTTGGCCACACTTTGTTTTTGGTTTCAGCTGCATTTTTAGGGTTTTACGCTCTATGTGCCAGCATTGTAGTTTAGTTTAACCCTGGGAGTAGTTCGCGTAGTAGCGCTACGCGTAGCTACGCGAAGTGCACTTCGCACTACGCGAACTGCGTAGTGCGGTAGGAAATGCTGTTCGCAATGATTGCACAGTGCCGGATGCTTGTCCGCACTGTGCAATCATTGCAAACGGCATTTTGCACAGTGCAAGCAGTCGTTTTCTACCGCTCGAGTAGATTTGTACTCGAGCTGCAGTTTTCTCAACGCGGACTGGTAGTTTCTCATTGCGAGCGGTCGCGAGCATACGCGACCACTCGCAATGAGAAACCTGACCTCCCCGCATTGAGAATCTCGCCGGGAGGTTTATTTTCCATGCTCGCGATCGGCAACTTGATGTTGCTGATCGCGAACGAGGAAAAAGTCTCGCCGGGATGTCATTTTGCTCGCTCGGGGTCGCCAAGTTGACGTTGAGGACCGCGAGCAAGCAAAAAATGCCCGCTACGCTACACGTTTTTGCACTGTGCTACGTGCAATTCGCGTAGCGCGTAGTTGCGCAAACTACGCGAGAGTAGCGTAGTTTTCCACCCAGGCCTAGTTTAGTTGCAGCTTACATTACATTACATTATGTCTTGGTGTACTCAAGACAAGAGTGTGTCCACAGTAATACTTTTCGGGTGAGAGGTCGCTCACCTGCGAGGGTTACACGTTAAAAAAAATTACAAGAGGTATTCAAGAAGAGTTTCCATGACTTAAGTCTAATTTCTAGTAAAGCTTTGTGATGCCACTGTTTACGCTTTCTTAGACATGGGTGGCACTTGAATTTGAGTGTGTGGTAGTCACATTTTACTCCCTTACATGAGGGTGGTTCTGGTTTTTCTGGGTACATGTGTTGGTTTCCCTCTACTTACATTTTGTGTCGTGTATAATGTGTGTAAGTCGTCATGCGCTGCACATTTGGTCTGCACGTCTTGTCTGTTTGTGTGTAAGTCACCCCATGCCTCACATGTTGTATTCTTGTGTGTAAGTCGTCCTGCGCCTCACATTTAGTTGTCTTGTGTGTAAATCGCCCTGCGCAGCACTGGATAGTGTCGTGTGTGTAAGTCACGCTGTGCCTCACGTGTTGCTCTGTGTAAGTTGCCCTGCGCTTCATGTGTTGTTGTTGTGTAAGTCACCTTGCGCCTCACTGTGTGTACACTCTGTGTTGTTCACCTTGTACTACACGTGGGTTTCGCCTCTCCCTACTCTGGGTTAGCCTTTTGGGTTTTGCCCCGTACGTGTTGGTTTCACCCATTTTGCCAGTTTTGGTTTGGGGTGTTTGTCTTGGTGTGTGGCCCACCCTTCACTACATTTTTTAAATTATTTATTGGGAAGGATGGGGATATTGCTTGTCAATGTTTTATTCTTGCTTGCCAATATTTTCCTTTTCCTTCAGGTTACGAAGTGTTCCTACTCTTGTGAAGTTGTATTTAGATTTGCTTCCCTGAGTTTGAACTTTTTCTCTTTCTGTATATTTGCTTGTTTTATTTATAGTTATTCCCATGTTTTTTACACTTTCATGTTTCATTTAACCCCTTCGCTGCCAGGCCTTTTCCCCCCCCTTGTGCCACGCCTTTTTTTGGCTATTTGAGGTAGTTCACGCTTAGGCCCCTGTAACTTTTTGACCACATAAGGTATCCACGCCAAATTTGCGTCCTTTTTTTCCAACATCATGGGGATTCTAAAGATACCCAGGGTTTGTGGATTCCCCTGGAGGGGACCCAGAAATTAGCCAAAATACAGCTACATTTTTTTTTTTTTTTTAAATGGGAAAAAAGGGCTCCAGATGAAAGCGTCTGGTTTTTTCCCTGCAAATGGTATCAAAACAGGGGTTGTGGTGCTGAAATCACCATCTTCCCAGCTTTCAGGGACAAGCAGACTTTTGTCAGAAAACCAACATTTTTTACACAGTTTTGGCATTTTTCTGGGACATAGCCTATTTTTGCTATTTTTTGTGCTTTCAACCTCCTTCCAGTTAACTGTACAAATGGGTATGAAAGCAATAATGGATCCTGGAAAGCTATACATTTTAGTAAAGTAGACAAAATCCTGAATTCAGCCAGGGGTCATTTGTGTAGATCCTTCAAGGTTTTTGTATAGAAACTAACAGTTGAAAATAGAAAAAATTGAAAATGAGTTTTTAAAAAAACAGCCATTTGTGCCAACGTTTTCAATTGTAACTTCTACTAAGTATGACAGATGTTTGAAACCAATATACCATCACATCCGCTGGATCCTTCTGGTTGTGGGGAAATATAGGACTTGTAGCTTCACCAAGAACCCGAGGAACCCAGAGCCAATAACTGAGCAGCGTCTTGCAATGGTTTTTTATTATGTACCGGGTATATAGCAATTATTTTGTGAAAATGTATACATCGAAAAATAGGTATGAAAGACACCTATGTATTTCTGAAATGGGAACAAAATATAGAGTTTATTAACAGTAGATATTTGCACATTTCCGAAATTGGGAGTACCCATACTAGCATGAGAATTATAGGTCATTTTTCAAAATGACTTCTTTTTTACACATTGTCTTTCATTTGGAAGGCAGAAATGCATCGAAAGTCAATAGGTAATAACAGTTGCTCTACAATTCTGTTTTACCCTAAGTCTCCCGATAAAAATGGTACCTCACTTGTGTGGGTAGGCCTTGTGCCCACAACAGGAAACGGCTCAAAACGCAACGTGGACACACCACATTTTCACAGTGAAAAATGACCCTTTTTTTGCAAAGTGCCTAGCTGTAGTTTTTGAACCCTAGCTCTGCTGGCACCTAGGGAAACCTAGCAAACCTATACATTTTTGATAACTAAACACCCAGGGGAATCCAGGATGGGGTGACTTGACTGGCTCTCACCAGGTTCTGTTACCCAGAATCCCTTGCAAACCTAAAGCATTGTCAAACAAAACACATTTTCCTCCCTTTTCTGTGGTGGAAAGTGTTGGAATCTGTGTGGATCCACATAATTCCATCCACCCCGCGTTCCCCAAAGTCTTCCGAGAAAAATGGTACCTCACTTGTGTGGGTAGGCCTAGTGCCCGCGACAGGAAATGGCCCAAAATGCAAGGTGGACACACCACATTTTCACAGTGAAAAATGACCCTTTTTTTGCAAAGTGCCTAACTGTAGTTTTTGAACCCTAGCTCTGCCGGCACCTAGGGAAACCTAGCAAACCTATTCATTTTTGAAAACTAGACACCCAGGGAAATCCAGGATGGGGTGACTTGACTGGCTCTCACCAGGTTCTGTTACCCAGAATCCCTTGCAAACCTTAAAAATTGTCAAACAAAACACATTTTCCTCACTTTTCTGTGGTGGAAAGTGTTGGAATCTGTGTGGATCCACAAAATTCCACACACCCCGCGTTCCCCAAAGTCTTATGAGAAAAATGGTACCTCACTTGTGTGGGTAGGCCTAGTGCCCGCGACAGGAAACGGCCCAAAACGCAAGGTGGACACACCACATTTTCACAGTGAAAAATGCCCCCTTTTTTTGCAAAGTGCCTAGCTGTAGTTTTTGAACGCTAGCTCTGCCGGCACCTAGGGAAACCTAGCAAACCTATACATTTTTGAAAACTAGACACCCAGGGGAATCCAGGATGGGGTGACTTGACTGGCTCCCACCAGGTTCTGTTACCCAGAATCCCTTGCAAACCTAAAAAATTGTCAAAAAAACCACATTTTCCTCACATTTCAGTGGTGGAAAGTTCTGGAATCTGCGTGGATCCACAAAATTCTACCCACCCTGCGTTCCCTAAAGTCTTCCGAGAAAAATGGTACCTCACTTGTGTGGGTAGGGCTAGTGCCCGCGACAGGAAATGGCCCAAAACTCAAGGTGGACACACCACATTTTCACAGTGAAAAATGACCCTTTTTTTGCAAAGTGCCTAGCTGTAGTTTTTTAACCATAGCTCTGCCGGCACTCAGGGAAACCTAACAAACCTATACATTTTTGAAAACTAGACACCCAGGGGAATCCAGTATGGGGTGACTTGACTGGCTCTCACCAGGTTCTGTTACCCAGAATCCCTTGCAAACCCAACAAATTGTCAAACAAAACGCATTTTCCTCACATTTCTGTGGTGGAAAGTTCTGGAATCTGTGTGGATCCACAAAATTCCACCCACCCCGCGTTCCCCAAAGTCTTCCAAGAAAAATGGTACCTCACTTGTGTGGGTAGGCCTAGGTCCCGCGACAGGAAACGGCCCAAAACGCAAGGTGGACACACCACATTTTCACAGTGAAAAATGACCCTTTTTTTGCAAAGTGCCTAAGCTGTAGTTTTTGAACCCTAGCTCTGCCGGCACCTAGGGAAACCTAGCACACCTATACATTTTTGAACACTAGACACCCAGGAGATTCCAGGATGGGGTTACTTGACTGGCTCTCACCAGGTTCTGTTACCCAGAATCCCTTGCAAACCTAACAATTTGTCAAAAAAAACACATTTTCCTCACTTTTCTGTGGTGGAAAGTGTTGGAATCTGTGTGGATCCAAATAATTCAATCCACCCTGCGTTCCCCAAAGTCTCCCGAGAAAAATGGTACCTCACTTGTGTGGGTTGGCCTAGTGCCCGCGACAGGAAACGGCCCAAAACGCAAGGTGGACACACCACATTTTCACAGTGAAAAATGACCCTTTTTTGCAAAGTGCCTAGCTGTAGTTTTTTAACCCTATATCTGCTAGCACCTAGGGAAACCTAGCAAACCTATACATTTTTGAAAACTAGACACCCAGGGGAATCCAGGATGGGGTGACTTGACTGGCTCTCACCAGGTTCTGTTACCCAGAATCCCTTGCAAACCTTAAAAATTGTCAAAGAAAACACATTTTCCTCACTTTTCTGTGGTGGAAAGTTCTGGAAACTGGGTGAATCCACAAAATTCCACCCACCCCGCGTTACCCATAGTCTTCCGAGAAAAATGGTATCTCACTTGTGTGAGTAGGCCTAGTGCCCGCGACAGGAAACGGCCCAAAACTCAAGGTGGACACACCACATTTTCACAGTGAAAAATGACCCTTTTTTTGCAAAGTGCCTAGCTGTAGTTTTTGAACCCTAGCTCTGCCGGCACCTAGGGAAACCTAGCAAACCTATACATTTTTGAAAACTAGACACCCAGGGGAATCCAGGATGGGGTTACTTGGCTGGCTCTCACCAGGTTCTGTTACCCAGAATCCCTTGCAAACCTAACAATTTGTCAAAAAAAACACATTTCCCTCAATTTTCTGTGGTGGAAAGTTCTGGAATATGCGTGGATCCACAAAATTCCACCCACCCCGCGTTCCTCAAAGTCTTCCAAGAAAAATGGTACCTCACTTGTGTGGGTAGGCCTAGTGCCCGCGACAGGAAACGGTCCAAAAATGCAAGGTGGACACACCACATTTTCACAGTGAAAAATGACCCTTTTTTTGCAAAGTGCCTAGCTGTAGTTTTTGAACCCTAGCTCTGCCGGCACCTAGGGAAACCTAGCAAACCTATTCATTTTTGAAAACTAGATACCCAGGGAAATCCAGGATGGGGTGACTTGACTGGCTCTCACCAGGTTCTGTTACCCAGAATCCCTTGCAAACCTAAAGCATTGTCAAACAAAACACATTTTCCTCCCTTTTCTGTGGTGGAAAGTGTTGGAATCTGTGTGGATCCACATAATTCCATCCACCCCGCGTTCCCCAAAGTCTTCCGAGAAAAATGGTACCTCACTTGTGTGGGTTGGCCTAGTGCCCGCGACATGAAACGGCCCAAAACGCAAGGTGGACACACCACATTTTCACAGTGAAAAATGACCCTTTTTTTGCAAAGTGCCTAGCTGTAGTTTTTGAACCCTAGCTCTGCAGGCACCTAGGGAAACCAAGCAAACCTATACATTTTTGAAAACTAGACACCCAGGGGGATCCAGGATGGGGTGACTTGACTGGCTCTCACCAGGTTCTGTTACCCAGAATACCTTGCAAACCTAAAACAGTGTAAAAAAAAACATATTTTCCTCACTTTTCTGTGGTGGAAAGTTCTGGAATCTGCGTGGATCCACAAAATTCCACCCACCCAGCGTTCCCCAAAGTCTTCCGAGAAAAATGGTACCTCACTTGTGTGTGTAGGCCTAGTGCCCGTGACAGGAAACGGCCCAAAACGCAAGGTGGACACACCACATTTTCACAGTGAAAAATGACCCTTTTTTTGCAAAGTGCCTAGCTGTAGTTTTTTAAACCCTAGCTCTGCCAGCACCTAGGGAAACCTAGCAAACCTATACATTTTTAAAAGCTAGACACCCAGGGGAATCCAGGATGGGGTGACTTAACTGGCTCTCACCAGGTTCTGTTACCCAGAATCCCTTGCAAACCTTAAAAATTGTCATAAAAAACACATTTTCCTCAATTTTCTGTGGTGGAAAGTTCTGGAATCTGGGTGAATCCACAAAATTCCACCCACCCCGCGTTCCCCAAAGTCTTCCGAGAAAAATGGTATCTCACTTGTGTGGGTAGGCCTAGTGCCCGAGGCAGGAAACGGCCCAAAACGCAAGGTGGACACACCACATTTTCACAGTGAAAAATGCCCCCTTTTTTTGCAAAGTGCCTAGCTGTAGTTTTTGAACCCTAGCTCTGCCGGCTCCTAGGGAAACCTAGCAAACCTATACATTTTTGAAAACTAGACACCCAGGGGAATCCAGGATGGGGTGACTTGACTGGCTCTCACCAGGTTCTGTTACCCAGAATCCCTTGCAAACAAAATTGTCAAAAACGCATTTTCCTCACATTTCTGTGGTGGAAAGTTCTGGAATCTGTGTGGATCCACAAAATTACACCCTCCCCGCGTTCCCCAAAGTCTTCCAAGAAAAATGGTACCTCACTTGTGTGGGTAGGCCTAGTGCCCGCGACAGGAAACGGCCCAAAACGCAAGGTGGACACACCACATTTACACAGTGAAAAATGAGCCTTTTTTTTGCAAAGTGCCTAGCTGTAGTTTTTGAACCCTAGCTCTGCCGGCACCTAGGGAAACCTAGCAAACCTATACATTTTTGAAAACTAGACACCCAGGGGAATCCAGGATGGGGTTACTTGACTGGCTCTCACCAGGTTCTGTTACCCAGAATCCCTTGCAAACCTAACAATTTGTCAAAAAAAACACATTTTCCTCCCTTTTCTGTGGTGGAAAGTGTTGGAATCTGTGTGGATCCACATAATTCCATCCACCCCGCGTTCCCCAAAGTCTTCCGAGAAAAATGGTACCTCACTTGTGTGGGTTGGCCTAGTGCCCGCGACATGAAACGGCCCAAAACGCAAGGTGGACACACCACATTTTCACAGTGAAAAATGACCCTTTTTTGCAAAGTGCCTAGCTGTAGTTTTTGAACCCTAGCTCTGCAGGCACCTAGGAAACCAAGCAAACCTATACATTTTTGAAAACTAGACACCCAGGGGGATCCAGGATGGGGTGACTTGACTGGCTCTCACCAGGTTCTGTTACCCAGAATACCTTGCAAACCTAAAACAGTGTAAAAAAAAACATATTTTCCTCACTTTTCTGTGGTGGAAAGTTCTGGAATCTGCGTGGATCCACAAAATTCCACCCACCCAACGTTCCCCAAAGTCTTCCGAGAAAAATGGTACCTCACTTGTGTGTGTAGGCCTAGTGCCCGTGACAGGAAACGGCCCAAAACGCAAGGTGGACACACCACATTTTCACAGTGAAAAATGACCCTTTTTTTGCAAAGTGCCTAGCTGTAGTTTTTTAAACCCTAGCTCTGCCAGCACCTAGGGAAACCTAGCAAACCTATACATTTTTAAAAGCTAGACACCCAGGGGAATCCAGGAGGGGGTGACTTAACTGGCTCTCACCAGGTTCTGTTACCCAGAATCCCTTGCAAACCTTAAAAATTGTCATAAAAACACATTTTCCTCAATTTTCTGTGGTGGAAAGTTCTGGAATCTGGGTGAATCCACAAAATTCCACCCACCCCGCGTTCCCCAAAGTCTTCCGAGAAAAATGGTATCTCACTTGTGTGGGTAGGCCTAGTGCCCGAGGCAGGAAACGGCCCAAAACGCAAGGTGGACACACCACATTTTCACAGTGAAAAATGCCCCCTTTTTTTGCAAAGTGCCTAGCTGTAGTTTTTGAACCCTAGCTCTGCCGGCACCTAGGGAAACCTAGCAAACCTATACATTTTTGAAAACTAGACACCCAGGGGAATCCAGGATGGGGTGACTTGACTCGCTCTCACCAGGTTCTGTTACCCAGAATCCCTTGCAAACAAAATTGTCAAAAAAACCACATTTTCCTCACATTTCTGTGGTGGAAAGTTCTGGAATCTGCGTGGATCCACAAAATTCTACCCACCCTGCGTTCCCTAAAGTCTTCCGAGAAAAATGGTACCTCACTTGTGTGGGTAGGCCTAGTGCCCGCGACAGGAAATGGCCCAAAACTCAAGGTGGACACACCACATTTTCACAGTGAAAAATGACCCTTTTTTTGCAAAGTGCTTAGCTGTAGTTATTTAACCATAGCTCTGCCGGCACCCAGGGAAACCTAGCGAACCTATACATTTTTGAAAACTAGACACCCAGGGGAATCCAGTATGGGGTGACTTGACTGGCTCTCACCAGGTTCTGTTACCCAGAATCCCTTGCAAACCCAACAAATTGTCAAAAAAAACGCATTTTCCTCACATTTCTGTGGTTGAAAGTTCTGGAATCTGTGTGGATCCACAAAATTACACCCTCCCCGCGTTCCCCAACGTCTTCCAAGAAAAATGGTACCTCACTTGTGTGGGTAGGCCTAGTGCCCGCGACAGGAAACGGCCCAAAACGCAAGGTGGACACACCACATTTTCACAGTGAAAAATGACCGTTTTTTTGCAAAGTGCCTAAGCTGTAGTTTTTGAACCCTAGCTCTGTCGGCACCTAGGGAAACCTAGCAAACCTATACATTTTTGAACACTAGACACCCAGGGATTCCAGGATGGGGTTACTTGACTGGCTCTCACCAGGTTCTGTTACCCAGAATCCCTTGCAAACCTAACAATTTGTCAAAAAAACCACATTTTCCTCACTTTTCTGTGGTGGAAAGTTCTGGAATCTGCGTGGATCCACAAAATTCCACCCACCCCGCGTTTCTCAAAGTCTTCCGAGAAAAATGGTACCTCACTTGTGTGGGTAGGCCTAGTGCCCATGACAGGAAACGGCCCAAAACACAAGGTGGACACACCACATTTTCACAGTGAAAAATGACCCTTTTTGGCAAAGTGCCTAGTTGTAGTTTTTGAACCCTAGCTCTGCCAGCACCTAGGGAAACCTAGCAAACCTATACATTTTTAAAAACTAGACACCCAGGGGAATCCAGGATGGGGTGACTTGACTGGCTCTCACCAGGTTCTGTTACCCAGAATAACTTGCAAACCTTAAAAATTGTCAAAAAAAACACATTTTCCTCACTTTTCTGTGGTGGAAAGTTCTGGAATCTGGGTGAATCCACAAAATTCCACCCACCCCGCGTTCCACATAGTCTTCCGAGAAAAATGGTATCTCACTTGTGTGGGTAGGCCTAGTGCCCGCAACAGGAAACGGCCCAAAACGCAAGGTGGACACACCACATTTTCACAGTGAAAAATGACTCTTTGTTTGCAAAGTGCCTAGCTGTAGTTTTTGAAATCTAGCTCTGCCGGCACCTAGGGAAACCTAGCAAACCTATACATTTTTGAAAACTAGACACCCAGGGGAATCCAGTATGGGGTGACTTGACTGGCTTTCACCAGGTTCTGTTACCCAGAATCCCTTGCAAACCTAGAATTTTTTTCCAGAAAACCACATTTTTCTCACATTTCTGTGGTGGAAAGTTCTGGAATCTGCGTGGATCCACAAAATTCTACCCACCCTTCAGTTCCCCAAAGTCTTCCGAGAAAAATGGTACCTCACTTGTGTGGGTAGGCCTAGTGCCCGTGACAGGAAACGGCCCAAAACTCAAGGTGGACACACCACATTTTCACAGTGAAAAATGACCCTTTTTTTGCAAAGTGCCTAGCTGTAGTTTTTTAACCCTATCTCTGCCGGCACCCAGGGAAACCTAGCAAACCTATACATTTTTTAAAACTAGACACCCAGGGGAATCCAGGATGGGGTGACTTGACTGGCTCTCACCAGGTTCTGTTACCCAGAATCCCTTGCATACCTAACAAATTGTCAAAAAAAACAAATTTTCCTCACATTTCTGTGGTGGAAAGTTCTGGAATCTGCGTGGATCCATAAAATTCCACCCACCCAGCATTCCCCAAAGTCTTCCGAGAAAAATTGTACCTCATTTGTGTGGGTAGGCCTAGTGCCCCCGACAGGAAACGGCCCAAAACGCAACGTGGACACACCACATTTTCACAGTGAAAAATTACCCTTTTTTTGCAAAGTGCCTAGCTGTAGTTTTTGAACCCTAGCTCTGCCGGCACCTAGAGAAACCTAGCAAACCTATACATTTTTGAAAACTAGGCACCCGGGGGATGCAATGGAGGTATTGCTTGCGTGGATCCCCAACGTTTACTTCCAGAATCCCCTGCAAACCTCAAATTTAGCTGAAAAATCACTTTTTCCACACATTTTGTGTGGGAAAGTTTTGGCATCACCAGGCTGACACATATTTCCTACCACCCAGCGTTCCCCCGGGTCTCCCGATAAAAATGGTGCCTCACTCGTGTGGGAGGCCCAAGTACCCGTGACAGGCAAGGGCCCAAAACATATTGAAGTGACATCAAAATTGCCGATCACAAAACGACCTGGTTTTTGCAAGGGGGGTCACCTGGGTTTTTGGCCCCGTGCTCAGCGGCCAGCTAAGGAAACCTACCAAACCCACACATTTCTGAAAACTAGACACCTGGGATTCCAGTGAGGTATGGCTTAAGGATCCCCCAACGTTTTCTTACCCAGAATCCCCTGCAAACCTCAAATTTAGCTGAAATAATCACTTTTTCCACACATTTTTGTGTGGGAAAGTTGTGGCATCACCGGGCTGACACAAATTTCCTACCACCCAGCGTTCCCCAAGGTCTTCCGATAAAAATGGTGCCTCACTCGTGTGGGAGGCCCAAGTACCCACGACAGGCAAGGGCCCAAAACATATTGAGGCGACATCAAAATTGCCTAGCACAAAACAACCTGGTTTTCCAAGGGGTCACCTGGGTTTTGGCCCGTGCTCGGCGGCCAGCTAGGGAAACCTACCAAACCCACACATTTATGAAAACTAGACACCCGGGGATTCCAGGGAGGTATGGCTTGCGTGGATCCCCTAACGTTTCTTACCCAGAATCCCTGCAAACCTCAAATTTAGCTGAAAAAATCACTTTTTCCACACATTTTGTGTAGGAAGTTGTGGCATCACCAGGCTGACACAAATTTCCTACCATCCAACGTTCCCCCAGGTCTCCCGATAAAAATGGTGCCTCACTCTTGTGGGAGGCCGAAGCACCCGCGACAGGCAAGGGCCCAAAACATTTTGTGATAGGCAACTTTGATATCGCCTCAATACGTTTTGGGCCCTTGCCTGTCGACGGGAACTTGGGCCTCCCACACGAGTGAGGCTCCATTTTTATCGGGAGACCTTGGGGAACGCTGGGTGGTAGGAAATTTGTGTCAGACCAGTGATGCCACAACTTTCCCACACAAAAATGTGTGGAAAAAGTGATTTTTTCTGCTAAATTTGAGTTTTGCAGGCGATTCTGGGTAAGAAAATGTTGGGGGATCCATGCAAGCCATACCTCCCTGGAATCCCCCGGGTGTCTAGTTTTCATAAATGTGTGGGTTGTAGGTTTCCTAGCTGGCCGCCGAGCACGGGGCCAAAACCCAGGTGACCCCTTGGAAAACCAGGTTGTTTTGTGCTAGGCAATTTTGATGTCGCCTCAATACGCTTTGGGCCCTTGCCTGTCGTGGTACTTGGGCCTCCCACACGAGTGAGGCACCATTTTTATCGGAAGACCTTGGGAACGCTGGGTGGTAGGAAATTTGTGTCAGCCCGGTGATGCCATAACTTTCCCACACAAAAATGTGTGGAAAAAGTGATTTTTTTCAGCTAAATTTGAGGTTTGCAGGGATTCTGGGTAAGAAAACGTTGGGGGATCCATGCAAGCCATACCTCCTGAATCCCCGGTGTCTAGTTTTCAAAAATGTGTGGGTTTGGTAGGTTTCCCTAGCTGGCCACCAAACACGGGGCCAAAAACCCAGGTGACCCCCCTTGCAAAACCAGGTCGTTTTGTGATATGCAATTTTGATGTCGCCTCAATATGTTTTGGGCCCTTGCCTGTTGCGGGTACTTGGGCCTCCCACACGAGTGAGGCACCATTTTTATCGGGAGACCCAGGGGAACGCTGGGTGGTAGGAAATTTGTGTCAGCCCGGTGATGCCACAACTTTCCCACACAAAAATGTGTGGAAAAAGTGATTTTTTCAGCTAAATTTGAGGTTTGCAGGGAATTCTGGGTAAGAAAACTTTGGGGGATCCACGCAAGCCATACCTCCCTGGAATCCCCGGGGTGTCTAGTGGTCAGAAATGTGTAGGTTTGGTAGGTTTCCCTAGCTGGCCGCCGAGCACCGGGCCAAAAATCCAGGTGACCCCCCTTGCAAAACCCGGTCGTTTTGTGATAGGCAATTTTGATGTCGCCTCAATACGTTTTGGGCCCTTGCCTGTCGCGGGTACTTGGGCCTCCCACACGAGTGAGGCACCATTTTTATCGGGAGACCCGGGGGAACGCTGGGTGGTAGGAAATTTGTGTCAGCCCGGTGATGCCACAACTTTCCCACACAAAAATGTGTGGAAAAAGTGATTTTTTTCAGCTAAATTTGAGGTTTGCAGGGGATTCTGGGTAAGAAAACGTTTAGGGATCCACGCAAGCCATACCTCCCTGGAATCCCCTGGGTGTTTAGTTTTCAGAAATGTGGGGGCTTGGTAGGTTTCCCTAGATGGCCGCCGAGCCCGGGGCCAAAAACTCATGGGACCCCCTTGAAAACCAGGTTGGTGTGTGAAAGGTAATTTTGATGTAGCCTTACTAGGTTTTGGGCCCTTGCCTGTCGCGGGTCCTTGACCCACCCACGCGAGTGAGGTACCATTTCTATTGGGATACTTGGAGAAAGTCGGTGGGGGGGTAGGAAATTTGTTGTTTCTTTCTGTAGCGTGAAAAGTTTGGCACAATAATGCAAGGAAAATGTGACAGACACATTTTGAGGTTTGCAGGACATTGTGGGTAAGATAACTTGTTGGGATGCACAAGAGAGACATCACCATGATCTCCCATGGGTGTTTAGTTTACGACAATATCTACAGTTGGTAGGTTTTCTTAGATGGAATGTACACCTTGGCAGAGAGACAAAAAAGACAAAGATTACTGCACAGCCATCTATTCCTCAAGCACACACACATACTGGTTGGATTTGGCACGAGGGCGAGTAATGGTTCAGTATATAAAATTTTATTAACAAGAGATTTCACAAAAATGAAATGCACTGTCAATAATTGAAAGGACAAAAAACTGAACCAGTGACTCGCAGCTCGTGAGCTGTAAAGCCACGTCAAGGCCCCAACCGCTTTACAGGCCATTCACACACCTTTCATACGTGATACACACAAGACCATTCACACCACCAGGCACGAAACCAACACATTACAACATTCACAAAAGGGACAAGGTACACCCTGCTGCAGAAAGACAGAAAAGACAAATATTTCTGCACAACCACCTATTCCTCAAGCACACAAACATACTGGTTGGATTTGGCACGAGGGTGAGTGATGGTTCAGTATATACAGTTACATCAACCAGAGGTTTCACAAAAATGAAATGCACTGTTAATAATTGAAAGGACGAGAAACTGAACCATTGACTCACAGCTCGTGAGCTGTAAAGCCACGACAAGGCACCAACCTCTTTACAGGCCATTCATACACCTTTCATGCGTGTTCCACATACAAAACCATTCATACCGCCAGCCGCGGGCCCATCACATTACAACCATCACATCAGCAGACAGCGCCATTCAAGGGCCCATCACTTTCACACGCCCACATTCCTGAGACAGCAACCACACCAGCTGATGGATTGCGTGGAGCGTTTGGCTAGCAGTGTGTGTAGTGACCAGCAGCAAGTCACTACTCACACACCGCCAGCCAAGCGTCAGTCCACGCACACCACCAGCCAAGCGCCAGTCAACGCACACCGCCAGCCAAGCACCAGTCCACGCACACCGCCAGCCAAGTGCCAGTGCACGCACACCGCCAGCCAAGCACCAGTCCACACACACAGCCAGCCAAGTGCCAGTCAACGCACACCGCCAACCAAGCGCCAGTCCACGCACACCGCCAGCCAAGTGCCAGTCCACGCACACCACCAGCCAAGCGCTAATCCACACATACCGCCAGCCAAGCGCCAGTCCACGCACACTGCCAGCCAAGCGCCAGTCCACACACACCGCCATCACATATTTTATGCAGCAAAAAATACTACAAACCAATTGGCAATAGATACAAACCTTTAACTACAAGCACAACAGCTCTAACTGAATACAACACACTTTTGCCAACCATGTGGGCACACACAGCCCAGGATTAGAAGGGCAAGAGGGGCAGTACATACGACTCTCCTTCCGCACACCTCTTTGCGCACACACTCTTCATTTTTTAGTGGGAAAGTCTTTTTTAGCCGTGGGAGGAAGGTGATCAGGAAAGTGGCGATCTTTCAATCTAACCACATCCTCCACCACTGCTTCTTTAGGAACTCCTGCCTGTTCTACTAAAACAAGGCTGCTATCAAAGACTGCTGAAACTGAACAAATGTCATCTTTGACTCTGGAGAGCAATCCTTAAATACAACAAAGGCATTGTAGCTTGCTAAATGGAATAAATGGATAGCCAACTTCTTATACCAAACGTACGCCTTACGAACAGCAGTGTAAGGTTCCAACCTCTGATCTACTCGATCTACACCACCCATGTGCTTATTGTAGTCTAAAATGCACACAGGTTTGCGCACTTCAGCAACCTGACCCCAAACAGTCACAGGTGAAGTACTTTCATCATGGATGGTAGTCAGCATATAGACATCTCTCCTGTCAGAAAATTTCAGAGCTAGAAGCTCATCAATACGCAAGGCACTGCACTGTCCCTTCACAAGTTTTTTTTACAAACCAGCTCTTTTGGGTAACCTTTACGGTTAGAGCGGATTGTGCCACAAGCAACAGTGTCCACTTTGAACAATTCCTTGAACAATGGCACAGCAGTGTAAAAGTTATCTACATATAAATGGTGACCTTTGTTAAAAAGTCCTCTGCTCAGTTCCCACACAATTTTCTCTGCAACTCCAAAAGTGGACGGGCAACCAGGGGGGTCAATACTTGAATCCCTACCAGTGTAGACCCTGAAATTATAGACATATCCAGTACTACTCTCAGACAGCATATACATCTTAATTCCATAGCGTGCCCTCTTGCTAGGAATGTACTGCCTAAAAACCAATCGATCCTTGAACAGGACCAAAGACTCATCCACAGCTATTTCTTTCCCAGGCACATAGATCTCTGAAAATCGATCAACTAAGTGATCAAGGACAGGCCGAACCTTAAAAAGACGGTCACAATCAGGGTGATCGCTGGCCAACGCAAAAGCATTTTCAACAAAATGCAACATCCGAAGAAGAAGCAAATACCGATTACGACTCATGGTTGCAGAAAATATAGCTGTTGCCATCAAGGTATTAGTAGACCAATATGAAGACAGAGATGGCTTCCTAATCAGGCCCATCAAAAAAGTTAAACCCAAGAACTTCTTAAGCTCATCCAGATTTGTAGGAGTCCACCGGGTAGCTCTAGAGTGGGGCCTAAGCCTGGCACTGTTGTCCCTCAAATACTGTTCAGCATACAAATTAGTCTGCTCAACAATCTCAGCCAAAAATACATCATCCAAATACAATTTAAAGAAATTTATAGGCAAAACATTTTCACAATTCACTCTACACCCTGCAACACCATTAAAGACAGGCAGCACCGGCTGCACCATGTTTGGGTCAACCCATAGTCCAGCACTTCCAATGGGAAGCCTCGCAGACTCAGGCTGCAATCCAGATGCCTCTTGCTGCACTATCGGCACATCAGTGTCCTCCTCTAAAACAGGCACTTCATCTGCACTGAGAGTAGCTTCATCTGCACTGAGAGTAGCTTCATCATCAGATGATTCCATGTGGAGAGAAAACTCACTGCCTGAATATTCCCCTCCCTCCTCTGCCTCAGATGCAGAGTCAGTCTCATAATCATGGTCAGAAGAAGACTCGAAAAGCATCCCAACACCCTGCTGAGCGGTCATCCTGCGGCTAGCCATAATCCTTAGTTATACAAGTAACTTGACAAATAAGTCAACAGTACCCAAAGTGTATAAAAAAGTAATAAACAAAGTGTGGATTTATAAAACTAAAAGAAAAACTACAAGCATATAGCAGTAGCAAGCCAAAGTCTATCAATACAAAGCACACACAGACCTATATACTGTAAAACAATACCACTCACTTGCCAGAGGCAGCTAGACTCACCAGCACCTACTCTGCACAGATACAGCAAGCACCAATATCCCACTAAAAAAGAAAACACAAAATAGATTACACAAAAAGCAACACAATACACATTGTGCACAAATACAAGGAAAATGGCACAGACATTAAAAAAAAAGGTAAATAGGCTTCTAATATTACAAAATTTCCAAAAAACAGATTCATGAAGGTCACATTTGTAGTAAACAATATAAAAAAACGTTTCCTTACCAAACACTTGCAACTAAACTGCAGCTCTACCAGTGCCGAAACCGCAAGCACAATTTAAAACAAAGCTTTGCCCTAAAATGAAAAGGAGAAAACAAAATGTTACTGTTAGAAATGGGGGTCTCTAGTTGGCAATGGCTGGCACCACTGTCCAAATAGGGACCCTTCTTCCTAAGTCAGGGCAAGTGGGCTACCCCCTTTGATAACCCCTGCTCAACCCTGTGGTAACGTAGCACGAGCAGTTAGGCCTATCTCAGAGGCAGTGTGTGAAGCATTTATGACCATGCACAATAAGGCAGTAACGACACCACAAAAGGACACAACTCAAATAGGTATAGAAAAATAGTATCTTTATCTAAGGTTTAGTACGAGACTCTCAAAAGCATTTTAACCAGTCACAATGCACGTAAATCAGTAGGGATTTAAAAAGGCAATACGTATTCACCAGAACGTGGCACTGACTGAGTTCAAGGCCTGGGTCTACGCGACCCGTTGCGCACCAGATACCTACCGTTGGACGGGGACACAGCACGTAGCTTCTTGAAGAAGCGGAGACGGTGACAGGCGGACTCCCAGCGACCACAGTTCTCGACTGCAGTGGTCCGCAACGTGCACTTGCAATGATTCGGGCACTTGGGGACAGGCGGGCTCCCAGCGGCAGCAGCACACGGCTGCGGCGGCCCAGGCTGGTGGTGGCGATGACTCTCGTCGTGCAGCTCCGTGGTGGGCTCACAGCGGCAGCAGCTCTCTCCTAGCTGCGGCGGCCCACGGGACGATTCACGATGATGCAAAGTTGGCAAAGATGCGGGCACTCAGCGGCAGCAGCTCTCTCTTAGCTGCTGCGGCCCACAGGACAAATCCCAATGATGCAAAGTTGGCAAAGGTGCGAGCACTCAGCGGCAGCAGCTCTCTCTTAGCTGCGGTGGCTCACAGGACAAATCATGATGATGCAAAGTTAGCAAAGGTGCGAGCAATCCGCGGCAGCAGCAGCTCTCTCTTAGCTGCGGCGGCTCACAGGACAAATCACGATGACGCAAAGTTAGCAAATGTGCGAGCACTCAGCGGCAGCAGCTCTCTCTTAGCTGCGGCGGCCCACAGGACAAATCATGATGATGCACAGCCGACACAAGTGCGGGCACTCAGCGGCAACAGCTCTCTCTTAGCTGCGGCGGCCCACAGGACAAATCACGATGATGCACAGCTGACACATGTGCGGACACTCAGCGGCAACAGCTTCTCTTAGCTGCGGCGGCCCACAGGACAAAACACGATGATGCACAGCTGACACAAGTGCGGCACTCAGCGGCAACAACTCTCTCTTAGCTGTGGAGGCCCACAGGGCAAATCACGATGATGCACAGCTGATACAACTGCGGGCACTCAGCGGCAGCAGCTCTCTCTTAGCTGCAGCGGCCCACACAGTTTCAGCGAAGGTTCTGAAGATTCAAATTAAGGTGGGCGCTCAGCGGCGGCAGCTCTCTCTTAGCTGCGGCAGCCCACACAGTTTCAGCGAAGGTTCTGAAGATTCAAATTAAGGCGGGCACTCAGCGGCGGCAGCTCTCTCTTAGCTGCGGCGGCCCACACAGTTTCAGCGAAGGTTCTGAAGATTCAAATTAAGGCGGGCGCTCAGCGGCGGCAGCTCTCTCTTAGCTGCTGCGGCCCACACAGTTTCAGCGAAGGTTCTGAAGCTTCAGATTAAGGCGGGCACTCAGCGGCGGCAGCTCTCTCTTAGCTGCAGCGGCCCACACACAGAGTTCACAAGGGTTACCAGTCCACGTTCCTCACAGTAAAACTAGAGGTTCCGGATTACTCGACAGAGGCCTCACCTGCAAGTAGAATCCCTAGCACAGGAATTCAGATGGCTGACGGGGTGAAGTCTAATGTCCCTGAGACTTCAGCAGGAGGCGCTCTCAATTCAGGCCCTCAGGTAGTTTCTTCAGCAAGCTTGGTGAAAGTTTCAAAGTCCTTTCCTCTGTCCACTCGGACAGAGTTTCGTCTTGACATCCAGAAGGAACACCCTGAACAAGGTTTCAGCACAGCGTTTTATAACTAAAAAGTCTTTGTTCTCTGCAATCACAAATCACTGCATCCAGCCAGAACCAGTTCGGTGGGGTCGGAGAGCACTTGGTTTACGAGGCGACATCCTGCCCTTTGAGAATCTGGAGGTCTGCTAACTGATGCCCAGTGGGAGGTGGAGCCATCATTCACCTTGCCAGGCATGGCCTTGCTCAGATCAAAGAGTCACCCCTCCCCATACTCTAAATGCCGATCTCTCTCTCCAACCAGGTCTGACCCAGCTGGCCCTGCTGCTCCAAAATCAGACAGCCAATACACACGCTAGCAAAGCCTACAGGAAAGCTTAGGCCAGAAAATACCTTGTTTCTAGTAGAGGCATTTTCGAACACGGGCTACGCTAATAATCCTTACTAAAAGATGTATCTCAATGTTCTGAGCTTAAACATATCAAATTCGACGTTCCTATCAGGTTCCTGGGTGCAGGTAGGATTAGGGCATGTAATACTCAGCCTGCCCATTCTGGCCTATGAGAACGGATAGCCTCACAACAGTAAATAGTGAAATGGAGGGTAACTCGCTATTAGAACATGCTACACAGGCATACTTTAAAAGCTGCTTCGGTGGGTAGCGCAAATCAGCCCTGCAGGTTCCTGGGGGCAGGTAGGATTAGGGCATGTAATACTCAGCCTGCCCATTCTGGCCTATGAGAACGGATAGCCTCACAACAGTAAACAGTGAAATGGAGGGTAACTCGCTATTAGAACATGCTACACAGGCATACTTTAAAAGCTGCTTCGGTGGGTAGCGCAATTCAGCGCTGCAGGCCCACCAGCAGTATTTGGTCTACCAGCCCTGGGCACACACAGTGCACTGATACTAGGGGCTGACAGGTAAACCAAATGAGCTAATTATGGTTATCCCAATTCATACAGTTATCTTTACACAGGGAGCATTCGCGCTGTGTCACTGATTGGCAGTGGCACAGCGCCCAGAGCATCTAAATCCTGCAAACATAAAAGGTAAAAAGCGAAAAGAGGAAGGGAGACCCGCGCCAATGATGCCAGGTCTAACACGCGTCCCCTCCAGCTGAAATGTGGGGAGAACTAACCATTCCCTTGGGAGTTCTCATCACTAAGGCGGAAAAACCTGGACAGACCGTCAGCATTGGCGTGTTCTGTACCAGGGCGGTGTTCCACTGTGAAATCCATACCCTGTAGGGAAATGGACCACCTCAACAACTTGGGATTCTCACCCCTCATATGCATCAACCATCTAAGGGGCCTGTGGTCTGTCTGAACCCAGAAGTGAGTCCCAAACAGATATGGTCTCAGCTTCTTCAGCGCCC
Source organism: Calotriton arnoldi (assembly GCA_963921515.1). Classification (NCBI taxonomy): domain Eukaryota; kingdom Metazoa; phylum Chordata; class Amphibia; order Caudata; family Salamandridae; genus Calotriton; species Calotriton arnoldi. Next base: position 1,645,833 of record CAWUFW010002649.1, on the reverse strand, counting down.
AGACCACAGCAAATGCCTCACGCTCAATTGCACTCCACCTCTGTTCCAGGGGAAGTAACCTCCTGCTCAGGAAGGCTACTGGTTGGTCTAGTCCCTCCTCATTGATCTGTGACAGAACAGCCCCTATACCATGCTCTGAGGCGTCTGTCTGGACAACAAATTCCTTTGAAAAGTCGGGCGCCTGAAGCATGAGTGCGGTGCACATGGCAGACTTCAGGGCGTCAAACGCGTTCTGACAGGTGTCAGTCCAGTTTACCTTCTTTGGCTGCTTCTTATAAGTCAGCTCAGTCAAGGGTGCAACAATGTTGCCATATCCCTTGACAAACCTCCTATAGTACCCCGTGAGTCCTAAGAAGGCTCTCACCTGCGTCTGAGTCTTGGGGGTTCCCACGCCAGGATAGTTTCAATTTTGGCTGAAGGGGCGCCACCTGGCCGCTCCCCACCTGGTGCCCCAAATACACTACAGAACCCTGCCCAATCTGGCACTTACTGGCTTTGATTGTGAGGCCTGCCTTCTGCAGGGCCATCAATACCTCCCAGAGGTGGCGCAGGTGGTCCTCCCAAGAGGAGCTAAACACCGCAATGTCATCCAGGTAGGCGGCACTGAAGTCTTCCAGCCCAACCAACACCCTGTTAACCAGCCTCTGAAAGGTGGCAGGGGCATTCTTCATTCCAAAGGGCATCACCCGGAACTGGTCGTGCCCATCGGGTGTGGAGAAGGCTGACCTCTCCTTTGCTCCCTCGGTCAAGGTGATCTGCCAATACCCAGACGTCAAATCAAATGTGCTGAGGTATTTTGCAGCCCCTAACCGATCTATGAGCTCATCAGCTCTGGGGATGGGGTGCGCGTCAGTCTTCGTGACTGAATTGAGGCCCCGATAGTCCACGCAGAACCGAAGTTCTGGGGTGGTACCAGGCACTGCAGCTTTTGTACCAGAACCACTGGGCTGGACCAAGGGCTGCTAGAGGACTCAATCACCCCAAGGGCAAACATTTTGGTAACCCCATCCTTAATGTAGGCCCTTACCCAGTCAGTCACTCAGTAAGCCTTGTGCTTAATGGGAGGACTGTCCCCGGTGTCCACGTCATGGACACACCAATCAGTGACACTAGGTACCAGGGAGAACAGATCACTGAATTGCCCCAACAGTTGCGACAATCACCCTGCTGCTCAGGGGTCAGTGTGGTGGAGAGGACCACACCCTCCACTGACCCATCTCGCTCCCCTGCACACAGGAGGTCAGGAAGGGTCTCGCTCTCCTCCTCCATCCCAGCATCTGTGGCCAGAAGCATGCCCACTTCAGACCTCTCAAAGTGGGGCTTCAGGCAGTTAACATGCAGGACCCGCAAGGGGTTCCTGGGAGACTGCAAGTCCACCACGTAGGTAACAGGACTCCTGCGCTCCACCACCTCAAAGGGACCGGTCCACCTATCCTGGAGCGCACAGGGCTCCACCGGGGCCATGACCCAAACCTTTTGTCCAGGCTGAAACTCGATCACAGTGGCATTCTGATCGTGCCAGCGTTTCATCTCTTCCTGGCTGGCTTCCAGGTTTGCCTCAGCAAGTTTCCTGAAACGCCGAGTCTGGTTCCTGAAGGCCAGCATGTAACTAAACACATCCTGTGGAGGTTTCCTGGGAGATTGCTCCCAGCCTTCCTTGACCAGACTCAGAGGCCCTCTTACCGGGTGACCATAGAGCAGCTCAAAGGGACTGAACCATAAGGACTTCTGTGGCACCTCACGGTAAGCAAACAACAGGCATGGCAAGAGGACATCCCACTTACGCCTCATGGGCTCACCTATGCCCATAATCATGCCCTTGAGGGTCCGGTTGAATCTCTCAACCAGCCCATTACCCTGGGGGTGGTAAGGAGTGGTGAACTTATATGTTACCCCACACTCCTCCCACAGAGACTTCATGTACTTGGAGATGAAGTTAGTTCCCCTATCGGACTCCACCTCTCTGGGGAATCCCACACGGGAGAAAATCTCCATCAGTGCTTGTCCCACCATGGGGGCCATCACTGTCCTGAGCGGGATGGACTCAGGGTACCGGGTGGCATGGTCCACCAAGACCAGGATGAACCTGTTGCCCATGGCTGTCTTGGGATCCAGAGGCCCCACAATATCAATGCCCACTCTCTCGAATGGGGTGCTCACAACGGGAAAGGACTGTAGTGGGGCCTTAATCTTCCCCCCACTCTTCCCACTTGCCTGGCAAGTCTCACACGTCCTGCAGTGAGCATCTGAGCTCCTGCGCATCTGGGGCCAATAGAAGTGGGTGACTAGCCTTTCAAAGGTCTTGGTCTGCCCCAGATGTCCGGCCAGTGGCACATCATGAGCCAACCCCAGTAGGCAGGTCCTGAAGCGCTGGGGTACCACCAGCACACGGGCTGACCCAGGCTCAGCAACCTTAGGCTCGCTGTAAAGGAGATCATTCTCCCAATAGATCCAATGTGACCCTGTCTGATCACCTGCTGGCTGGGCGGCGGCCTGTCGCCGCACCCCCTCAAGAGAAGGGCAGGTTCTCTGTTGCTCGCAAAATTCCTCCCTGTAGGGCCCCCCTTCCTGCTGCCAAAGGGTCAGCTCCGGTAGGTCCCCCAGTTCGGCCACTTGTTCCCCTGTAGGTTCCAGGGCATCCCCCTCAAGGTCTGCTCCCTCCGGGACCGTGGGAACCGCGGGGGCCGGTTTCCCACACCCCCTACCCCTTCTCTTTGAGGCAGGGGCCTGGGCCATACTTTCAGGCTCCAGACCCTCCTGAACATCCTTCTGAGCTGTCATGGACCGAGTGGTCACACGCCCACTCAGGCAGACCCAACATTTCCAAATGAGACTTTCTCTCCACCGTAGCCCACGGGGAGTTCTCTAGATCATTGCCCAACAGACAGTCTACAGGCATGGCGGGCCTCACAGCCACTTGAAGAGTTCCTGAGACCCCCCCCCACTCGAAGGGAACCTGAGCCACTTCACACTGGCTCTCTGAGTTGTCTGCTGACACTACGGGGCAGAATGCATGGGGGCAACCTGCTCTTTGGACACCAACCGGGAGCTGACAGCAGTCACACTAGCTCCGGTGTCCCTGAGAGCCTCCACCCTATGGCCATTAATGGTCACCCACTGCCGGTACTTCTGAGTGTTATTCAGCAGTGTGGGGTTAGGGACCTTCTCAAAGTCTCCTAGTGAGACAAGGGTTAACTCTACGGGATCCCACCCACCTTGGACCTCTACCTCCTCCCCCCCCCAGGGCTACACTGGTAATCTGATGGGATGGTGCACGGGGTGGTGCACAAGGGATGCATTGGGGTCCCTCTGGGGACACTGGGGATCATAATACCGGTGGCCCACCTGACCTCACTTGAAACAAGTGAGTGGCCCCCTCTGAACAGGCCTACCTGTCGGGGACACTGGCTTCTTCTCAGGGGGAGGCTGGGACACCACTGCTTGGTTCCCTTGGGAATTACTTTGGGGCCCTCTCTGGAACTCCTCGGCTTACCCTTGTCCCCCCACTTCTCTGCTGGGGACCCTGCCCACCTCTGGCGAAGTCTCCCACAAAACCTTTGCGGACCCGGGTGTTCACCCAGCGGTCTGCCTCCTCAGCAAGCTTCCTAGGGTTAGTCAGCTTGCTATCAATCAGGTGCTGGCGTAGCTCTGGAAAACAGTTACTAGAAAAATGCTCCCACGCAAACAAATCATACAATTGCTCGAAAGTTTCCACTTTGCTACCCTTTACCTAGCGATCCATTGCTCTGCAGAAAAAAGACACATATTCAACCCACGTGGTACCCTCTAACTTCTTACAGGTCCTAAACCTCTGCCTGTACATTTCTGGGGTCAAACCATAACGGGTCATCAAAGCTCCTTTCATATGGGCATACACCATCCTGCTCTCCTCAGGCAGGTCCAACAGGGTATCCCTACCATCACTCACAAAGCGCCCCCGCAATCCCGCTCCCCAATCCTGTTCAGGGACCCGGTGGGACGCCATTGCTATCTCATATGCGGCAAACCATTGCCCAATATCCTCACTCTTGTGAAAATCCTTAATGACATCCTTAGGAATATAAACTCTACTCTCAGGAGTTACTAAAGGTATGCTGCCACCAGAGGGGGAGACCGTGACACTCCTCGCCCTGATCTCTATGTCCTCAACATTCTCTCATGTTCCATTCTCATTTTCTCAAGTTCAATTGACAATCGATTCTTCTCAATGTCTAACTTCTTACTCTCAAGGTCCTTCTGACCTTCCAATTTAGCCATCTCCAAACTATGCCTCCTATCTCTCTCCCTGTCCTCCAGCTCTTCTGGGGTCAGGCTCCTTTGGGATACACTAGTACCTGGATTGAGGCTCCAGTCTCTCCGGAGGCGTGGGTTTGAATCCCACCGCTGCCACCAATGTTAAAAATGGGGGTCTCTAGTTGGCAATGGCTGGCGCCACTGTCCAAATAGGGACCCTTCTTCCTAAGTCAGGGCAAGTGGGCTACCCCCTTTGATAACCCCTGCTCAACCCTGTGGTAACGTAGCACGAGAAGTTAGGCCTATCTCAGAGGCAGTGTGTGAAGCATTTATGACCATGCACAATAAGGCAGTAACGACACCACAAAAGGACACAACTCAAGTAGGTATAGAAAAATAGTATCTTTATCTAAGGTTTAGTACGAGACTCTCAAAAGCGTTTTAACCAGTCACAATGCACGTAAATCAAGAGGGACTTAAAAAGGCAATACTTATTCACCAGAACATGGCACTGACTGAGTTCAAGGCCTGGGTCTACGCAACCGTTGCGCACCAGATACCTGCCGTTGGACGGGGACACAGCACGTAGCTTCTCGAAGAAGCGGAGACGGTGACAGGCGGACTCCCAGCGACCACAGTTCTCGACTGCAGTGGTCCGCAACGTGCACTTGCAATGATTCGGGCACTCGGGGACAGGCGGGCTCCCAGCGGCAGTAGCACGCGGCTGCGGCGGCCCGGGCTGGTGGTGGCGATGACTCTCGTCGTGCAGCTCCGTGGTGGGCTCACAGCAGCAGCAGCTCTCTCCTAGCTGCGGCTGCCCACGGGACGATTCACGATAATGCAAAGTTGGCAAAGATGCGGGCACTCAGCGGCAGCAGCTCTCTCTTAGCTGCGGCGGCCCACAGGACAAATCCCAATGATGCAAAGTTGGCAAAGGTGCAAGCACTCAGCAGCAGCAGCAGCTCTCTTAGCTGCGGCGGCCCACACGACAAATCACAATGATGCAAAGTTGGCAAAGGTGCGAGCACTCAGCAGCAGCAGCTCTCTTAGCTGCGGCGGCCCACAGGACAAATCACAATGGTGCAAAGTTAGCAAAGGTGCGAGCACTCAGCGGCAGCAGCTCTCTCTTAGCTGCGGCAGCTCACAGGACAAATCACGATCATGCAAAGTTAGCAAAGGTGCGAGCACTCCGCGGCAGCAGCAGCTCTCTTAGCTGCGGCGGCTCACAGGACAAATCACGATGATGCAAAGTTAGCAAAGGTGCGAGCACTCAGCAGCAGCAGCTCTCTCTTAGCTGCGGCGGCTCACAGGACAAATCACGATGATGCACAGCTGACACAAGTGCGGGCACTCAGTGGCAACAGCTCTCTCTTAGCTGCGGCGGCCCACAGGACAAATCACGATGATGCACAGCTGACACAAGTGCGGGCACTCAGCGGCTACAGCTCTCTCTTAGCTGCGGCGGCCCACAGGACAAATCATGATGATACACAGCTGACGCAAGTGCGGGCACTCAGTGGCAACAGCTCTCTCTTAGCTGCGGCGGCCCAGAGGGCAAATCACGATGATGCACAGCTGACACAAGTGCGGGCACTCAGCGGCGGCAGCTCTCTCTTAGCTGCAGCGGCCCACACAGTTTCAGCGAAGGTTCTGAAGATTCAAATTAAGGCGGGCGCTCAGCGGCGGCAGCTCTCTCTTAGCTGCAGCGGCCCACACAGTTTCAGCGAAGGTTCTGAAGATTCGAATTAAGGTGGGCGCTCAGCGGTGGCAGCTCTCTCTTAGCTGCGGCGGCCCACACAGTTTCAGCGATGGTTCTGAAGATTCAAATTAAGGCGGGTGCTCAGCGGCGGCAGCTCTCTCTTAGCTGCGGCGGCCCACACAGTTTCAGCGAAGGTTCTGAAGCTTCAGATTAAGGTGGGCACTCAGCGGCGGCAGCTCTCTCTTAGCTGCGGCGGCCCACACACAGAGTTCACAAGGGTTACCAGTCTGCGTTCCTCACAGTAGAACTAGAGGTTCCGGATTACTCGACGGAGGCCTCACCTGCAAGTAGAATCCCTAGCACAGGAATTCAGACGTCTGACGGGGTGAAGTCTAATGTCCCTGAGACTTCAGCAGGAGGCACTCTCAATTCAGGCCCTCTGGTAGTTTCTTCAGCAAGCTTGGTGAAAGTTTCAAAGTCCTTTCCTGTGTCCACTCAGACAGAGTTTTGTCTTGACATCCAGAAGGAACACCCTGAACAAGGTTTCAGCGCAGCGTTTTATACCTAAAAAGTCTTTGTTCTCTGCAGTCACAAATCACTGCATCCAGCCAGAACCAGTTCGGTGGGGTCGGGGAGCACTTGGTTTACGAGGCGACATCCTGCCCTTTGAGAATCTGGGGGTCTGCTATCAGACGCCCAGTGGGAGGTGGAGCTATCATTCACCTTGCCAGGCACGGCCCTGCTCAGATCAAAGAGTCACCCCTCCCCATACTCTAAATGCCGATCTCTCTCTCCAGCCAGGTCTGACCCAGCTGGCCCTGCTGCTCCAAAACCAGACGGCCAATACACACGCTAGCAAAGCCTACAGGAAAGCTTAGGCCAGAAAATACCTCGTTTCTAGTAGAGGCATTTTCGAACACGGGCTACGCTAATAATCCTTACTAAAAGATGTATCTCAATGTTCTGAGCTTAAACATATCAAATTTGACGTTCCTATCAGGTTCCTGGGGGCAGGTAGGATTAGGGCATGTAATACTCAGCCTGCCCATTCTGGCCTATGAGAACGGATAGCCTCACAACAGTAAACAGTGAAATGGAGGGTAACTCGCTATTAGAACATGCTACACAGGCATACTTTAAAAGCTGCTTCGGTGGGTAGCGCAAATCAGCGCTGCAGGTTCCTGGGGGCAGGTAGGATTAGGGCATGTAATACTCAGCCTGCCCATTCTGGATTATGAGAACGGATAGCCTCACAACAGTAAACAGTGAAATGGAGGGTAACTCGCTATTAGAACATGCTACACAGGCATACTTTAAAAGCTGCTTCGGTGGGTAGCGCAAATCAGCGCTGCAGGCCCACCAGCAGTATTTGGTCTACCAGCCCTGGGCACACACAGTGCACTGATACTAGGGGCTGACAGGTAAACCAAACAAGCCAATTATGGTTATCCCAATTCATACAGTTATCTTTACACAGGGAGCATTCGCGCTGTGTCACTGATTGGCAGTGGCACAGCGCCCAGAGCATCTAAATCCAGCCAACATAATAGGTAAGAAGCGAAAAGAGGAAGGGCGACCCGCGCCAATGATGCCAGGTCTAACAGTTACGATCACAAATAATGTGTTACAGCAAAATAATGGCACACAAACCATCAGCCGAACACACAAAATTTCCATGGGGGCACATGGGCTTAAAAATACAAGGCCTATGGGGGCATAAACAGCCAGAATATTCACCCCCAAAAGGGGCCACTTCCCAAAACATTTTACACCATAAACAATAAAATCCCTGGTGGTCTAGCAGCTTTTGCCCCCTTTGGGCCCTAAAAATATATGGCTGATCTTCCCCCAAGGGGGGCAGAAAAGGCCAAAACAGTCATCCCCAAAAGGGGGTGACCCTTGCCCAAGGGGCCACTCCCCAAAACATATGTATATGCATACATTAAAAAAAAATCCTGGTAGTCTAGAGGCTTCTACCCCCCTTGGGGGCAGATGGGCCTAAAAATAGAAAGCCAATCTGCCCCCAAAGGGGGCAGAAATGACCAAAACATTCATGCCCAAAAGAGGAGCAATCCTTGCCCAAGGGATCGCTCCCCATAATTACTAAAAATGAATCCCTGGCATCTAGTGGGAGCGACCCTTGCCCAAGGGGTCGCTCCCAAAATGTGCAAATAATAAAGTCCCTGGTTCCTAGTGGGTTTCTGCCCCCCCCCCCCCCAGGGAGGCTGATCGGCCTAAACTCAGCCAAATCGGCCCCCAGAGGGGGACGAAACATGGATACCTATGCCCCCCAGGGGAGCGACCCTTGCCTAAGGGGTCACTCCCCCAACAAACCAAAAAAACATCCCTGGTGGTCCAGTGGATGGATTCCTGCTCCACGATCGCGGGCCTCACCCGCGATCGTGGAGCAGGAATCCATTAGAAACAGGCACAGGGGGAAAGGAAAAACTATTTCCTTTCCCCCTGTGTCCGTTTTTCCCCAAACCCCCACCCCCCCCCCGAGAGAAGGACTTACCTTTGAACCTCCTCTCTCTAGACGCGTGGGAAACAAATGGCTTCCAGCGTGTCCCCGGCACCCAATGATGCCATTGGCGCGCCGTGAGCGCGCCGACGTCATCGGATTGCCGAGGGAGGTAGCGGAAGTGCTTCCCAGTGGGGCCATGTAGGGGGGCGGCCCACGGGGGAGCGCCAGCGCTTCCCCCGCGGGCCAGTGCCAGGACATAATGGTTACGTCCTCAGCACAGCTCCACGGTTGCCGAGGATGTAACCATTACGTCCTCAGCACCGAAGGGGTTAAAAAGACGGGGATAATGTTATATCCTCATAGTGTTATTGTATGTTACCCAGACTAGCTGTCTCCTAGCTGCTCAGCCAGAGTGAGAGTTGGTATTGGAATGTTGGTGTGACTGTGATGAATGGAATGCCTGGGTGCCTGTGTGGATGAGTGGTGACAGTTGGAGATGGGCTGAGCAGCAGGCAGGCTTCTCCTGGTGGGGCTGGAGTGGGAGCTGGCGCAATGGATACACCTGGCTTAAGGACTGTTGTATATATTTACTACCTGCAACTTGGAACTAATAAAGAAACCTACAAACTCTTCCTGGCTACCTGTCTTAAGATGGTGCCAGCCTGAAGAGAAGTCATGTCTGTGCAAAGGGCATTGTGCGTCCCTATTCTCGGGTTCTCTGCCTTTCAGCATTGAAACTGCCTTTGCACGCAAAGATGGGCTATGTGCCGGAATCCCAACAGAAATTTCAAAGGGAACTGTATCCCCAAATTACAGAAAATAAAATGTTTTTTAAAATTCATACCCCGCAGAGTTGTTCAGAGAGTTGCTGGCAGCACCTTTGCAATAAACTCATCTTCAGCAAAAAATATTATTCGGTGGTGTTGGCTATAGTGTGTATAACATATGCACTGATTTAAAAAACATAGGGAGAGGATGTGGCTAAATGGCTAAAGCAGCCGTCTTGGAAGCTGTGGAACCAGGTTCAAGTCTGGCGGGAGTCTCAACATCCTTTGATTCTGGACAAACCACTAAATCTCCTTGTGCCTAAAAATGTATGTGTCTGTCTGTAATGCAACTGGTGCAGCGAGAAACGAAATTTGTTTTATTTATTTATATGTGTACTTACCTGCAATCGGCCGTAATCCGTAGTTTACTACCCCCCACCCTGCCCCTCCCCCGCCCCACGTCAGCGCCCGGCGGCACTCCCACCACCGACCGCTACTGTGTAAAGCGCTCTGACACCTTTGGGTCGAGTTTGCACTAAAACTGAACCTGCAAACAAAAAGCATATGGTAATCCAAGTAACTGTACTAGTCACACACAAACGTTTCCCTCACCGTGTTCACCTAGAAGCAGAGCTATATGGAGAGCTTCATAAACTAGCATTCCTTCTGCATATATTATATATTTTTCGCTCTCCTCAGAGTCAATTTCAAGTCACTGAATTTTCAACATGTGATTTGCCTCTTTCCTATGACCTGTTGTCAAGTTTCATTCTTCACAATGTGCATTTTATTCGAAATTTAAACCACCTGCAGACTGAAGCAAGGGTAACACACGAGGATAGAGAGATGTGAGTCTGAGTAGGATACACAACGAATACATGTGGGTAACGGGTTCTGCATAAATTCTGGTCCTTTTTGAGCAAAGGAAACTTTTACTCACATCAAGGAAGATCGACATGCCCTTTGTCATGTGCAGAGCCGAGCTGAGCTCCTCCGAAGAATTGGTTGTGGAGGATGAAGACATCTGGTGATCCACACAGGCCCTTCGTATCCAGAGACATGTCAGAAATAAAATCTGACCTCACTTCTACTCTGAGGTGAAAAGGAACTGCAGTTCTAGCCAGTGGTGGCTGGCAGGCCCCGGGGTGGTGAGGCAGTGGGACAGGGGTGAAAAAAAAAAAGAATAAAACGCTTACCTCTTCAGCAGGGCGCATCTCTCCTCCGCTTTCCTGGTGACGTCACAGAGCAGAGGCAGGAATCGCACAGAGGCTCCCCTAAGCCAATCACACTGCTGCAATGCAGCATTGTGATTGATCTGAGCGCCGTGGTTCGACACTCAGATGGAGAATGGGAGCCTGGGCATGTTCTCCACCAAGGCTGTAATGCAGCCTGGGTGGAGAACATGCAAAGTGCGCATGAATGTTTGGCTGGCCAAGAAAGGTGTTTAGCGCTGCTGCTCACTGAGTGTAGATAGGGCCGGACACAGAGTACCTTTGTTTGGCAACTTTAGGTGGGCACGCAGGACCCATGTAGTTTAAACCCTTGCACTGAGCGGGAGACGGGTTGCTGGTCCCACAGGTGGGTAGCAATCAATAGTGCTGCAGTAGCACCAGTACCGAGGGGCATTAGGTGTCCAGCTTTGAAAGCAGTAAGCGGGGACCTGGTGGTGTCTGAGCACAAGCAGACCCTGCCGTCTGGTCCAGAGTTAAGAGAACTGCGCTACTGGCTGACAGTGCTTGGATGTACAGTGCTGTTACACACGCTTGGCTGAATGCTGTCTCTGCCACGGATGACTTGCTCTCAGCTCCTCGCTGCTAGTGTCTCCCAACAGCGCCACAGCTCCCACTCTGTGCACTGGGCATGTCCACTGCTGCGCTGCCTCCCTCAAGTCTCTTGGGCCAATCCAGGCGTTGCTTCCACGCTATATATATTAGAAAACAGCAATCCTTAGGAGACTGGTAAGGCTGCGCTGAAATCCCCAGCTTACAAACAGTGCGGAGACAGAAGAGGCCTCAAGCGCGCATGTTGGGTTGACCACAGAAAGACACCCGTCAAACCCGACAAGCACACTAACACTGCAGACCCAGGCAACCTGTCAATAATTGAACCCCACCCCTTCCCGCATAACGCACAGTCATGATCAAGCATCTGCCTGTTGGCAGCAGCACTGCACAACTGGCAAATGCGAGGAAACACTTTTAACATTTTTAATACAGGGGCCAGGGGGGCAACATACAGGGGAGCGACACTCCTATGCCCTCATAGAGGTACCGCCCCTGGTCCCATTGACTAGCTTTATAGTGAGAATGCATCGTGATATTTAATTGCTAACAGCAATTTCAAACTATTTATGGATGAAGAAAGGGGCAGGTTTGCTGTCATTCAAAATTGTGATACATAAGGTTCATAATATGTTGAACAAATCTATTAATGTACTGCAGTAACGATTAAACAACATACATATTTAAATGGTCATGCAGTTTAAATTTATATAATATAAGGAAAAAGATGTAAAATAAAATTACATATAGCAAGCAAAATATCAACCAAGCAGGTTCCATAAAGGGACTTCCTTATTCTAAATAAAGTGTTGAAAGTGGCAAGAGGAAATTCTTTGAGGAAGGTGTCATCATCAGATGAACCAAGTTAAAGGTCCAAAGGGAAAAAGTGTGAGTTCTTGAGCACGAAGCCCAACACTCAAACAGGGAAATTAGCAGTGTTTAGAAGTCTCTCTGTGAAGTCAATACAGAGTCTGCTAAAACTATTCTAACAGACGCATAGTTACAGCATGAAAGAAACTTCTAGAAGACTTTCCATATCAGTTCCCTCCAAACGGACCAATCCGGAGACAGTGTTCTCTGGGAGCAGGTAGGCCCCCTACTTTTCTAACCCCCAAAAAAGGAGCAAACATCTGGGCCACCTTGGGTTTAACATCAGTCCGGTCTGCCTGGTACAAGACGATGTCTCCAATCATCTCAGTCTCCTTGTCTGAGACCAACTTGTCATTAAGTTGCAGCTACTTATCAGTCTAATGCACTAAACAATAAGCCAATTCGAACTTAACAAATGCAATGATAAGACAACTGCAGAGGAAAGAAAAATGTGGCAGTGGCAAAGCATTCAATAAAATGAAATTCATGTTACTCAGGCCTGGTTACACATTAGGCCAATGTTGACTTTAAGATGGCTTCCAAATGAATACATTTAGCATAACAAATACAGTGATTGTATTTAAGAAAGATATACATTATTCCAATTAAGGTGGATGGATACTTTGATGATAGTGCAACTAGATATACGAATGGCTCTCATTAAGGTAAATGCAGCCATCGACTGCTCTTGATTAATATAAGGCACACAGATTAATACTAATGAACACACGTTGAGTATATGTATATATGTTGCATATAAAGTGGCGGCGGTCTAATTTACACTGCTCCATAAGTCTGTTAAATTTCTGGTGCTGACGTCTGAAAATGTTGCCAATATCATCAGAGAACCCCCAACACATAAAAGGAAGAATATTTATTGGCATTAAGCAATGTCCTCATTGTAAGGGGCACATTATTTTTTTGCGTTTCTCCAGTCTGCCTCGCAAGCAAGCAGAGTTACAGTGGGATTAGAAAATATTCTGAAAACACTTCAGTTCGCCAACTATGTTCTGGACTCTTTGGACTGTGCAATAACGGCCTTATTGAACTGGTAGAAGAATAAAGATTTGGAATCATGTGAAGTTTGGGTTTTTTATATTTATTTAGCGTCTCAGTAAATTACTACTTTCATCTCACTTCCTTTGCTTTTCATCTTCATCAGTCATTTAGCTTTTTATTCTTTCTAATCCTCTTTCTAACTCGCACATTGCATATTTTTTCCAGTATACGAAAAACAGATTAAAATACTAAAAAGTGTACGAAGTCCCAAAACACTTATTACATTCGCATCGCAAAGAATCTGTTTAAAAATCAAGCCTCAAATCAACCTTCATTCAAAAAATTCTGTGCATTAAAACCTACAATATAGATAACGCACAAACAAATAATAATCCACCTTCATCCTGAAATTAAATGCAACCACCGTTAATATGCTACCATGCATATAAACGTGATGCAGGGTTTCACGGTACATTCTGTGCAGAAATATAATAAGACCAAGGTGCGCCAAGGTTCAGTTCATTCATTGTCTATTTTTGTCTCTTCAAAACTGAAAACAATAGAAGAGGACTTGTGAGTCAACGATGTAACACTGCCACCTACTGGCCTCATATAATATCTGCACCACGTGATAGTTGAATTGTACAGAAGATACACGATACCTCATTTGGATGTAGATTTATTCACATTACCGCTAATTAGTGCGCTATGCTCTCTGTTCTTGTCGAGATAATGCATAGATTATATGCTATAATAGTCTCTAAAATAAAATACACAAAATCGGCGCAAATAAAGATTTACCGCGTCACAGTCCCATAACTGAAGTAAAAAGTCAATGCCACTTTTTGGGGGGGAGAGAGAACGTGGTCAGGAGGAGTTGGGCCATCTCTAGTTGCGCTTGATGAAACTCCATTTGCTTCTTGGAATTAGTTTCTTTTTTAACTCGTATTTTACCCTTTTCCTTTAATTTATATGCATAACCTTAAAACCAGCATTAAACGTCAGCTGAAAAAATCATTAGCAAATAGGCATGAGTGTAAAGTGCTATGGTATGCAAGCAGCATGTGTGCTTGCATCTGGTCGTATTAGGTAACATATTTAGGACTAAATGGCTCCAAAGTGGCCTAAGTTACATATTTTTGTGTTTTACAAAATCTTTAAATAAATACATAATCTGATATGAGAAGTTAATACTACTGGGAGTAGTGTAAATAATTCATAGACATTTCGCAGGGGAAAGATTATCAGCCAAACTGTTGTGGTGTTAAGTGGTTGTTCAGACAGTACAGATATGCTACAGTTTGACTCACTACTGATCAAGCGTTTCAGGAAACTAACAAATCGAACATCTGGACCCAAATTTAATCCCCCTACAGTCCCTTTCACGCTGGGTGAGTTTAAACCAACTTACCAATTAGTTCATCACTAGTTATACCTTTCTTTGGCGATGAAATCTTTATAAGTTAATCAGCGGTTGGCAAAATAATATTAGAATCTCAAATTTATCACAATAGAATAATCATCTCACGTAACTAATAAATGACTCTAATAAAGGCAAACTTATTCGTAAGTTAAAATGCTTTATCTAAATAATGTGATTGTTCATCAAGTACAATACAGCTCGAATCATAAGTCACCATAAAAAGAACAAATCATTCAGTAAAATATTAGCGGTTACACATCTCACATGACAGCGCATTGAATTAGTGGATAAGCGTATAGACAAAAGACAAAGAAATGAGTCATTTGCAAATCTGTTATGCAAATTCAGAATATCATACTAACCAAAGTTCAATAAATCTGAAAGCTACCCTCTGGCCATGAGAGTAAACAAGGCCCCTTAGGAAGAGTTAAGGAGCAAAGATAAAGAGTCAGGATCAGCAGAACAGCAGCCAGCCCATAGGATATAGGAAACAACGTCACAGCTCTTCCGTCTCAGTAAGGAAATGCGCCGAAAAACCCACCCCCTTTCTACAACTAATTATACTCTAAACTCACGAAAATCCAACCCCTATTCTATCCACCCCACATAGACAAAAACATTTTATTGGCTAAAACAAGGGGTGTCTGAATCACACCACTTTTGTCATGACTTCAATTTCAACAAGCCTTTCTTATGAATTATACACATCATTCAGCCTTCAGTTGTAGAACTTCCATATCTATCTTCCGTGACTTGCACATAGTCCTCATTCAGGCAAATCTATCGAACTGCGGAAGAAAATGTCCTCATGCTCGCTCTTGGAGGAAGTTCTGTTTCTGTTGTATTCATTGTTTCCTCCACACAACCTTGACCATCACCGGTGGTACGCGAGGATCAGCTTGCAGGGTTCAATTTCCCTTTCTACAATTTAAAACATCCCCATGTTAACTCTAAAATATCTCTCGGGCCTTCTCTGCAAACTGCAGACTATGCTTCGAGGAAAGACAAACACATGCATTAATTTTCACTCTACAAAACTCTATTTCCAAGCGCACTTTAAGCATTTTCATTTATTTTCTCTCTCTCTACGCGCTGCACATTTATTTTCTATTTAATAGTGAAAAATAAACTCTCTACTTTTGTCTTATTTTCTACATTAGTTGTGTGCATCTGCTTTGTGGCCTACCCTAATGTCCCAGCACGCACTTGCGCAGTTTTCATTCTTTCCCCTTTTAGTCTTTTCTTATTCGTTTCACATGTCACACGTTTCTTGATTACTTATTTTAAACACACATGGGGGGGGGTTCAATTCGAGCAGGTTTTATTTTGCGAAAACCCTGCTCCATCACTACCTTCCTATCTCCCAGTGAATAATGCTGGTTTGGGTGGTGTGGCTGCTGGCGCTGATATCTTAAGTGGCTTAGCCCTCGCTCCCACTGGGATGACATGGCTGAAGGGTGCAGAAAGGTAAATGCAGATTGTTAGACCTGTCAGCCTTCAGGTGGTCTTCGCCCAAACGTTTGCCTTCCTCCTCTGTTTTTGCTGACCTCGTTTTTGCCGGCCTTAGGACTCTGAGCACTTTACCCCTGCTAACAAGTGCTAAAGTGCATGTGCTCCCTCCTTTAAACATGGTAACATTAGCTTATCCACAATTGGCATATTTAATTTACTTATAAGTCCCTAATAAAGTGGCATGTGTATCCAAGGCCTGTAAATTAAATGCTACTAGTAGGTCTGCAGCACTGATTGTGTCTCCCACTTAAGTAGCTTTATAAACATGTCTCAGGTCTGCTGCTGCAACCTGTGTGGGCAGTTTTAAACTGCCATTTTGACCTGGCAAAATAAATCATTGCCAGGCCCAAACCTTCCTTTTTAATACATATAAGTCATCACTAGGGTAGGCCCTGGACAGCCTATGGTGCAGGGTGCAATGTATTTAAAAAGTTGGAAAGTACCTTTAAGTTTTACATGTCCTAGTAGTGAAAAACTCTTAAAGTCATTTTTCACTGCTGCGAGGCCTGCCTCTCTGATAGCATGACGGTGGAGTTACATTATTAATTTTAATAAGCTGCAGTTTCCAAATGGGAACAGGTAACTATTTCATGTTTAGTATCTTTGGAATTGTAATGAACAATGCTCTCTTATGGTAAAGTTGTATTTAAAATTACAATTTTGACAATGCCAATTTAAGAAAGTTGGCATTTTCGTGCCTTAGCCATTTGCTGTTTGCAGCCTATCTCTGGGTCCCATGTCTGGGTATAGCTGACATTTGGGCTTTGTGTAATTCTCCTAGACAGCCACACACAAAAGAGAGCTTAGGTGTGCCTGGATGGTTCATCTGGAAGGATGGGAGGGCGGAGCTAGGCACAGCTCTACTTATACTGGAATAGGGTGTGTCCTGCCTCCACAATGCATACCCCCTGTAGTTAGTCTGGAGCCAAGGCAGTATTTACATGACACCTGTGGACTTCAAGTAAAAATAATTTGAAGCTTCTCCCACTTCAAAGGAAGACCCAGGTAGAAATGTTGGACCTCAGACACCAACTCTTCAGTACACTTCTGGGCCTGTGGAGAATCTGCCAGGAAGAAGGACTGCTGTGCAGCTGAAAGGACTGCCACTCTGCTGGACTGTTGCCCTGCTGGACTATTGCATTGCTCGACTGCTGCCTTGCTTTATTGCTTCCCTCCGGCCCTGCTTCCCTCCTTCCTGGGTCAGAGGGATTTAGAACTGCACCTGAACCCAGGACTCCCAGAATGACTCCAAGGGCTAGTCTGCTGGCCTTCTGTTCAGAGCCAAGAGGACATAACAGGCTCCTAACCATCTGAACCAGCATTCAGATTCAGCCTGAGCAAGCCCCTGACCCCGAAGTGGTGCCTTCAAGGACCTGGACCCTTGTTCTGGTCTCAGAGGGGCTGAATTGAAGTTTTAGGGCTCTTTGCAACTGCAAACAGGCCCATGGGCACAGAAATATTATCCCTCACACACTCTGCCAACGCGAAGTTACATCAGCCTGACCCTTCATGCTACAGCATCAACCGCAAAGCAACGGCCTGACTGTTCATGAAGACAACAGGATCTTTGCACAACAGTGATGCCCATCTGTGACACCAGGCCTGCTCTTCTTGCTACATCGATGACTGTCCGCAACACTTTCCTGCTCCTCACAGCCCCCTCCACCGCAAACAGGTCACTTTGTGCTAGACTGAGAAGTTAACTTTTCAGTGGGACTAAGCTGGTCCCTCTATCCAACCCATGCTCCATCGCAGTTGGCCTGAATTTGAGACTTTCTCCTGGTCTTGCCCGACCAGATAGCCGCCAGTTGCGCTTTGGACGTTTTGGGTCTATTTTCACTGAAATCTTTAAAACTGCATATCTTCAGATTTACTGATTATATTTTTGTTGCTTTGGTCTTGTTTTATTAATTAAAATCTACTCTTTGTGTCTAATTTGGTGTGGTATCCTTTTTCTGTAGTGGTTTCAGTTTTTTACTGTTTGAAGTGTTGCACAAATACTTTACACATTTCTTCTAAGTTAAGCCTGACTGCTATTTGCCTTTCAGAGGGTGAGAACATGTTAATTTGGGGTTTGCTTGTGACTTCAACCTGACAAGGTTTCACCCTCCTCACCTAGTAACCCAATTTCTTACACGGGTTCTGCAGTGCCGAAAGAGGCTGCAAGGCAGGAGATGCACATGATAGATTGAGTGGTGGCTGTGATTTGCTGGGGTGCATGAGATTATGTCAACACCAGACAGTAACAGAGATGGTGGGGACTCAGAAGGGCAGGGAGACACTAAAAACACACAATAGGCAAAATTACGTGTTCAGGAGAAAGATGGTCTTGGGCTGTACAGCACCGAGGACTCATGCTGGGAGATGGTCGGTAAACCCAGGCTTACAGAAACATTACAATAGGGATGTTAGCTTAGACGTCATTTAGGGGTTCCCAGCGGTCACAGCTGCAACACCTGGTTTGCTCCTTGGGACCCTTGCCACTGCTTCTGGGACCCCTGACTTCAGGGGTGGCAAAGGCAATGCCAAGATCAGAAGGTAAAAAGTGCTGTGAAGTGTACAGTTTACTTTTTGCAGCACTTTTACCTCTCCAGAAAAAAACAGAAGTGCAATGTATACTCTTCTGAATAAAATAAAACACAAAAATTAAATACAAAAAAGTACACATTTTTAAACATGAAGTTACAGGTTTTCATTTTTGTCAACACTTGGAAAATAATGTTTTTGAATAAAAATCCCCTCTGTGCTTTGAACGAGTGATAATGCCTTACAAGTAATGATAATCAAAATATATTAACAATGCTAAAGAATAATTTATGCAATAATATAGTTTACTTTCAACATATAGTCTAAATAAAGAAATATAGATGGACAAAACCACTATTGTTGTTTAAATCTTTTTGTTCTTCTTTCTGTCATTTAATAATACATGGTATGCTTGAGTTGTACACGAAGAAATCGATTTAATCATGACAGTTATGGGTACATGTTATTTGGCTTCCCAGTGTTGTTTTGTATTTTTGACACTATATTTTCCTCTTCCAACAAACACATATTTTTCATTCAATAAAAAAGAGAAATGTGTAACTTTCTTATCATGCCAGCACAATATTAAAAATGTAGGTGGCATATTAAATGGGCATTCATTTGTATTAGAAATGTGTTATTATTTCACTTCCTTGGAGGATTCAGTGTCAAAGATAATATGATGTCACTCCCTGCGATAGCATTGGGTCAAAGGGTGGGTATGTGATGTAACTTCTGCTACCCCTGATATTTTGGTGAATTGACACCCATGGATGTTGGAGCACTTCTCGCAATGTACTATCAAAATGCCGGTCAGGTTTCAGACATACAAAAAGCAAAGGACTAAGCACCATATCTGTACTAAAGACAGGAAGAGAGTGCGAGCAGCCACCACCAACAATAAGCCACTGGGCTACCCACTCCTCTAGTGCATGAACCCCCTTAGGCATCCATGACAGCGGCCATCTTAGAATGAGGTTCTATGATTGCTGTATTTTACTTATAACTCTTAGCGGTATGTGAAGTACATCAATATTCATTCAAAGTAGGCATCAACTTTGAACTGTTTTGTTGTTAGTGTGACCTTATTTTCAGAGCCAAATACTGGGACAGGCACAAATATAGAAGGAGGACTGAATGGTGGAACTGAACACAAATGCTTAAAGACTAAAATTCAGCTTCAAAAACACAGGACTATACTAATTATGCAGCCACGTTCCACAAAGGTAAAAAAATAGTAAAGACAAAAACAGACCAGCATTCAAGCATTTCAACACATTTAAATAGCCAAGAAAAGACAGACTCAAGTTGTCTTATGTCAGAAACTGGTATACTTACACAGGAACAGAATGGGATCCATCCCCACCCTTGCCGTGGTGCAGTAGCCGCAATCGTGTTCAATGGTAACCTGGCGAGATGGAGGGGGTTAGAGAGGGAGGTCCAAGGAGTGGATTCTGTAAGCAGCAGAAGTGGTTACTTACTCTTATTCAGCCTGTGCAAGATTCTACATATAAGAGTACTCCAACATGATTCCAAAGGGTGGATGCATCAGATTAGGTGTGATTATGCCTCCTGGAGTATTGCGGAAGGGGTGTGATAGGGTTTGAAATCATGTGGAGCTGAGGCCCTGTAGAGATAATGATAGTTTAAACATTAACATGAAATTTGCATACACATCAACAGACGTCACCAGAACACAACATAGTCTATACTCAGATACTCAGGTACTTTCTCACATCTTGTTATTACAAATTGTTCGGCTGTTTGGTCGCTCTATCCTGCTTGAACAGAGACTGCTGCGTTGTTCTTTCTTACATATTTTTGTTAGGTGGCAGCTTTATGAATCCAAGGTCTTACTCCAGACCTTAAAACAAAGTTCAATTGTGGGTTTTGGTTCAAACTCAAAGACAAGTGTCCTTCCCTTCATAATTATTCCAGGGTGCCAAGGCTCCAGTGGTCTGTTCCTTAATAACAATGTTAATCAACTCTAACAAACCGAATAAGGCATGGGATTCTCTAGCTCTAAGTTGCACTCAGACCTCTTTGCAATAACAATAATATCTCTCTCTTTCTCTATTTCTCTCCCTCTCTCTCTCTTTCTCTTTAATGTACTCACTCGGCAAAGAGTGATACAGCATGTAGAAGCACTCCTGCAGGCTGCTAAACCTGTGTTTTGACACGAGGAGAAGTGTTCTAAAGCGAGGATACTTCAAGCAATAACACTTATGAATTGACAGTTAATCCTGGGCGGAGTCTCCTTTTATAGTGAGGCTCTGGCCCAGATGGCTGCCACCACACATGAGGTTCCAGATCTCGGCCTGCTCTGACCTTCTGGATACCTGTGAGGGCAATAATTTCTTGCAACAATGTTTACTGAAATTCACCATCCTTCTCCTTAAGAAAATTGGGTTGACCATAATTTAATATCTCCTTCTTGAGCACCATGAAGCCCCAATGGTCATAGAAGACAACCCCTTTCTGCCCAACCTAGGATGTGCAAAAGGGCACAGTGTGGCTATATGAGAAGCGCTGGCCATCTGTAGCCTTGTGGTATCCAGACATCACATATGAGCAACTCATTCAGTCCCTTTTCCTTTGCCTTCTGGGACTCATAGGAATGTTTTTGTAATGGTGAAACGGAATTGCAAGTTTCAGAAAGCAAATGAATAAAGAAAACTGGACGCATTTGAGTTTATGTTTCCACATGGTGGTATGGGGGAGGAGTGTAAGGCGGCAGACAGCCACATTGAATTATTTTCATTCCACATTGGAAATCAAAAAGAAAACATTTTTGGCTCATTTTCCCAGTTGATATGTGCCCCTGTGCAAAACTCTGTTAAAGAAACCCTTCGTAAAAAAAAAAACCAAAAAAACCAACCCTGCCCCTATGCTGTAATGTGCATGCTCACCCGACCTCTCTCAAAGCCAGGGCATGCATCTATCTAAGCAGAAAGTGTTGGCAGACTGGGGTAGTGTTAGAAACGGGGGTCCCTAGTTGGCAGAGGTAGGTACCTTTGTCCAATTAGGGACCCTTGCTTCTAGTCAGGGTAAGGGGGATACACTCCTAAAATAACCCCTCATCACCCCCTTGGTAGCTTGGCATGAGCAGACAGGCTTTTCTCAGAGGCAGTGTGTAAAGCATTTGTGAACACATTCAGTAATACAGTGAAAACACTACACAGGGTCACCACACCAGTTTAGAAAAATAAGTAATCTTTATCTAAACCAAAACAAGACCAAACGACAAAAATCCACGATACAGTATTAAAAATAAGGCTTTCAAATGGTAGAAGTAGTTCAGTTCAATGCAAGTTGTAAATGCAGCACTTTTCTTAAAAGTACCTTGGATGCGTCACGCAAAACAAACAAAATGGCCGCAGGGAAGGTGATGCATCGGTTCCTTACACTCAGGGAAGGTGATGCATCGATTCCTTGCTCCAGGGGAGGTGATGCGTCGGTTCCCTACTGCAGCGCAGGGGAGTTGATGCGTCAGTTCCTTACCGGAGAGGAGGTGATGCGTCGTTTTCTTACTGCGTGGGGAGTTGATGCGTCTGTTTCTTACTGCGGCCCCCAACGATACGACAGTCTTGGCGCCTCGATGTGATGCGTCGATATGGTACGATGCGTGGTTTCGTGCAGTCGCACAGCAGGCTTGCATCGGGATTGGTGTGGTGATCGCGGACTTCGGAGAACGAACGTCGTGCGGCGATTTCTCAAGCCGCTGCAGGCGCTGCAACGGTTTCTTCGCCGATGCATCGGAAACAGGTGCGGATGCGACACGCTTCTTCGATGTTGCGTCGATTTTCCAGCTCCCAGCGACAAACAGTCTCTAGAGCTCCTAAACAGCAGCAGGCACCGCTATGCAGGTTGGAATTCCCAGCAAGGAAATTCAGGGAGCTGGTGGTGAAGTCTTTGTGTCCCTGGGACTTCAGAACAGGAGGCAAGCTCAGTTTCAAGCCCTTGGAGATCTTTTCTTCAAGCAGGTGACAAAGCAAACAGCAAAGTCCTTTTTCTCCTTTCCTTGGCAGCAAGCAGCCACTGCAGGCCAACCCCAGACAGCAAACAGCACAGGGGCAGTATTCCTCCTCAGCTTATCCGGCTCTTCTCCTTGGCAAAGGTTCCTCTTGATTTCTCAGAAGTGATCTAAAAGTCTGGGATCTGGGCCCCTCTTTTTATACACCAAAATTCTTTGTTCTCTGAAGGCAGAGAGGGTCTGTACCCAGCCAAAACCAATTCTGTGGGGCACTTTGCAAGTGCCCAACAACCTCCATTGTCAGTGTGTGGCTTGGCTCCAGACACACCACAGGGGGCGGAGCCGTCATTGTGGAAGGCAGGCACAGCCTTATTCAGGTGCAGGATCCACTCCTCCCACCACAAAAAATGCAGACCAGGCCTATTCAGCCCTGACTCATCAGACTTCGGGAGCCGCTGCCCCTCTCCAGCCCCTGTCATCCAAAAGCCAGACATGCAATACACAAACCTAGCAGAGGCACACTGGATGGTTAGGCAAGAAAATACCTACTTTTCTAAAAGTGGTATTTTCAAACACAGAATGTAAAACTCACCCTCACTAAAAGATGCGTTTTAACATTCTGAGTTCAGGCATACTAAACTTTATTTTTCTACCTTGTTCCCAGGCCCAGTTATGTTTATAAGATGTTATAAACAAACTCCCCATTCTGTCCTATGGGAACAGGTAGCCTTGCAATAGTGAAAAACGAAATTGGCAGTATTTCACTACCAGGACATGCCACACACAACAATGCATGTCCTACCTTTCACATACAATGCACCCTGCCCACAGGGGTACCTTGGGCCTACCTTAGGGGTGACTAATATGTAGAAAAAGGAAGGTTTTGGGACTTGCAAGTGTGTGCACTTGCCAAGTCGACATGGCAGTCCCAGACTGCACACAGGCTCTGCAATGGCAGGCCTGAGTCACATTTTATAAGCTGCTGCTGTGGGTGGCACATTCAGTGCTGCAAGCCCACTAGCAGCATTTGATTTACAGGCCCTGGGCACATATAGTGCACTGTACTAGGGTCTGACAAGTAAATCAAATAAACCAATCATGGAATAACTAATCCATAACAATAATTTACAAGAAGAGCATATGCACTTTAGCACTGATCAGCAGTGGTAAAGTGCCCAGAGTCATAAAACCAACAAAAACAGGTCAGAAAATACAGGAGGAAGGCAAAAAGTTCTGGGATGACCCTGCAAAAAGGGTCAAGTCCAACAGGTAGTATTCCAAAACTGGGAGTGTCCAGGGAAATCCAGGACATCCGGTACCCTATTTGTTGTGGATTTTGGTACATTATGAGTTAATGCTCACAATATGTGACAAATGCAGCACTCTCGGGCGGCTATACACACAGTAAATATATTATCAATGGCCGATGTAGGTGGTTAGTGTCACTGCACATCTCTTCTTGAGCCTATTCTTTTGGCCCTCAGGAATGCTGATATGGGAGTTTGTGGTGGACAGAAGACATCCAACCAATGTACATTAAAACGTCCCCATGGAGAATCCTGGGAATTGTGCAGAGTGGAACTTGCAAGCGCATCTTTGGTGTTTCAGGTTCACTGTACTGGCCAAACAGGTGCTACAATTACACAGTTTGATGGTATTAGATTTAAAGAAGCTGGAAACAAGGAAAACACACATTGCCAAAGAAGGAGTACTCAAAAGCCTGAATCAATATCTATTTTCCAAAATATAGTCTTGCAAGACGCATCTCCTTGAAGGCCCTATGCATCCCACACTGGGCCATCCATGGTTAAAAGCACTCGTCTTGCATCACGATCTGCCATGAGCAATGGACATTCAACAATGTCACCTCTAATTATCCTTCCCGGGGACCACAAATCTGAATGGTCCCCGGGAAGAATGGGTAGTGCAACTTTTTTAACAGCAGACTACCAACCTCTGCAACATCCACCAGATCCAAGTAAGAAAGACGATGACCGACCTCCATTTCGGAAGTGCAATAAAGTCATGGCCAACTCAAACCCCCGCTACTTCCCCAACATTCCCCCCCCCAATCATTAATGAATCATGGCACGTACACTGTTAATAACAACCATTTATTTGTCCAGGAGAAAAAAAAGGTTCTGAGAGGACTCCTAACACCTCCCACTTAAGTCACACAGCACTCTGCGGGGCATATTCTCAAGGACTTATCGCCGAGTTAGCGGCACTTTATCGCAGCCAAAGTGGCGATAAATTCATCGCACCATTCACAAGCAGGTGCTAACAGCCGATATCACCAGTTTACCCGCGATAGCAGCCGCAAAAAACATCGCCACGGATGACACCGGCAACTAACGCTAATGATATGCAGAGTAGGCGTTCCCGTGCAAAAAGCAGCGAAAACACCACTTCGCAACATTCTCAACGACCAGCCAGATTGGCGATAAGATTCAAAAACATGCGATAAGGCGCGTTAGCAGCAGGGATTTAACACCTGCTCTTACCTGGTGTTAAGTCGGACGACAACCTGCACCATGAAAGGGAGCCCAGCCCACAGCCACACCAGAAGAACAGCAGATGCCATGGAGCTACTGATCATGCAGCTCGGAGCCCCAAGAGGGCCACAACACGCACCGCCACCACCGCCAGGACCCCCACCCCTCCAGGACCGCCCCCCTGGACTACCACACCGGCAGTGGGGTATGTGACGTGCCAGGCCCCTTTGATTGGCAGGGTCACATGTCCTGTGACGCCTGTGCTGGATGGGTGTGGTGTGGGTCTGAACGAGCCCTCAGAGAGTGGCCATGGCATGCTGACGACTAGACCAGTGATCAGCAGATCACTACAGGGACGACCTGGGACATCTAGCGTTGTCGTCCCCCCCTGTAAGCGTAAGCGGAGTGGACTGGCCTGGCGTATGGAAGGCCAGCGTAGGGGTGAAAGCAATGAACCCGGGGCTCTGGGCGTGCTCCAGTTCTGGGCTGGACTTGGAAGTAACTGATGCGTGTGTCCCTGTTGTAGTGACTACGCCACCCGGACCGCAATCAGCACTGTTGCACCCGGTCACTCAAGTTCCACGACATGAGCAACATGGAGGTCAGGGAGAATCTCCCACCCTACATTCAACCATTCTCACATACGTGAATGATCAAAGGCATGACACATCTGTGCGATTCTGAATGTTTAATTCACATCCAGTGGAGTGTTGCAGCTGGAGCAGTACAGGGCAATGCAAACCCCACTTCACAGTATTGGCCCGTGGAGGGCCAGCCAGAGTCCTTCAGGGAATGACAAGTACATCGGAAGGGGAAGAGTTCAGTCCGCAGTCTGATCGCTGTGTCATTGGTAACCAAACAGGAGATGGCAGTCCATGTCGAGGTCCAAGGTGAGTGTCGTAGAGTGTATCGGGGGACAGTGGACGGTGATGATGCAAAGGGCAGGACCAAGCAGAAACCCGCCATTTTGCGGAGATGAATGCTACTGCCTCCTCCTTACCAGTAAGGTTGGTTCACCTGCATCTTCGTCCTCTGATGGCACATGTGCCTCACACGTGGGTGGTGGTGGATTACCTGCCGCACTGTGAGGGACTGGGACATCAGGGGTCGAAGATGTGGATGTAGAAGCTGCAGCAGTGCTCATCTGAGCAAGGCCTTGAGGCAGCAATGCCATGACGATGTGCTGCAGGGCATTGAAGGCCCAGCCACATCCCGCTGGTGTGCAGCCATGGCAGCCATCCTGTCCGCCGCCATCCGCACCATGTTCTCCATGAGCCCCCGCATCTGTCCCAACTCCCGGCAGACATCGCTGGAGCCACTCTGACTGGACGGTTGTTCTTGTCTCAGTATCATGACTCCAGCGATGTCAGCCATGGATCCCTGGAGAGCATGGAGCGGACTGTGGGTGTCCGTTAGGGACTGAAAGTGGTCCCTGATGGGAATCAGACACCCATGTATGGCATCAAGTTTGGCTGCCATGCAGTCGAACCCCACCCGCACCTGATCAGCCACCTTCTCCTGGCACTCCAACACACGGCGTTGGAAGGCCATGTGTTGTTCGTGGGGGTCCTGGGAGTCAGCTGTGGTGGTAGGTGCTTCATGCTGTGTGGTCTGTGCAGGGGGTGGGGTTTCCTCGATGCAGCTGGGCTGCCCTGCCCCTGGGCGTGGGTTCCTGAGGGTGTCCATGAGCTGTTGGAGGGCATCGGGGTCGATGGTGGTGTGGTCCTCTTCGTCATCAGTGAAGAGAGGTTGGGTCTGCTCTGCAGGAGGTGTTGGTTGTCCCTCTGCAATGTGAAGGGTAGATGCAGTTTAACATTGTGTTCACATGTATGTTGACGCATTGTACAAATTTACATACAGACTGCATGACAATGTACATTGTGACTGTTTGGGAGGAGCTGCGTATTTGATGCAGGACAGTGGACATTTCGACAACATCACGGATGTGTGTTTGTACATGTACATGTTCATCCCACATTTCCCTGCTATGCCAAATGTGATTGCCCAGTTTCTACACACAAGCGGCACCACTTGGGTCCTCTGTTCTGTTGTGAACGTGTTGCAGTTCATACCACATTGTTGTCAATGTTGATGTGCTCTGAATATTATGTGTGTGTGCTGCATTTTGGGAGAGTCACCCCTGCAGCTCTGATGTGGCTGGCCCTTATCCCTTTCAGGCGGTGTGCCTTGACTTCTGTGCTTCTACAGTGCTGAGATGTTGCATACTTGGGTAAATTGGGCACTTGGTGTGAGTTGGGACTGTGGGGCATGGTTTGTCCGCAGGTGTGTTGTTGAGGTTAGGGGTTGTTTGTGCAGGTGGATGTGTCAGAGTGTGACCTGCTCCTTTACGGATGTGGTCCACACTCAGCCACCTCAGTGTCGTGGCGTGCAACATGTCATGGTATGTTGACTGCAGCCATGCTATTCGTCATGCAGTGTCACTTGCATTGTCAGTGTGGCTCACTGACACGCCGCTTTGCTGGGTTCTGCACATGTGCATGGGTTTGTTGTGATATTGGTGATGTGTGGAGAGCGCCCCCTCTGTGTAAATTGTGGACGGGGGCCCACTTGCTGTTTCTATGTGTGCTGCAGTATGCCAAGGAGATCAGGGGCATGACCCAGAGTCATTGTGGGTGTGCAGTGTGCTATTCTTTATTGTGCATGTGTGCCATTGTGCCCATCTCCCCCCGTCCCCCCAGTCCCTGGTGGTTACTCACCCTGTTGCTGTTGTGTCCGGTCATGTTGAGTAGTGTCCGGTCCCCCATCTCCTGCCACCGTCTCCCCACTGATGACTGTGGACACCATTTCCTCCATGTCATCCAGCTCCTCCTGTGGCGCTGGACTCCCACCTCCAGTCTGCATTGCTGCCTTCTGGTTGTTGGCGAGTTTCTGCTTGGTTTTGCGCTTGACATCATTCCAGCGCCTCTTGAGCTCTTCCATTGCCCTCCTCAGCACTCCGACTGCATTCACCTTGTCCAGGATGGACTGCCATGTTGCATTTTTGGTTGCCAATGACACAGTGGAGGTGACGAACAGTTGTTGATGGTGTTCTGCCACCTCCGTGATCAGGATCCAGTTTTCCTGCGGACTGAACTTCGTCTTCCTTTTCTTCTTGTCCTTGCCCTTCCCTGTCCCCGGGTCCCAGGCTGGACCTTCGTGGGGCTTGTGGGGTTTTGGCCGTGTTCTGTACCTGCTCCGGCAGCCTCCATTGTGCTTCGCTGTGGTTCGGTTTTTGTTTGTGGTTTTTTTTTCTGCTTTTATGGTGATTTTTCCCACCTGACGTGTGTGATTTGCAGGCCTGGCGCTGCTTTTCGCTGATTGTCTTATCACGATTGGGCCCATCGCAACTTTTTTCACGTTCGACTTTGGATTTTTATCGCCGTCCCGGTGAGTTACTCGCAGTCATTTTCTGCGTTATCGCGAAACTATCGCATGTTACCGCCGTGTTGGGAATAGGACGTTAACACAGTGTTATTTTCCCGCGATGGACTGCGATGTGAGAAGTTGCGTTAAGCGAATTTGGCGATAGTTAACACACGTTCTTGAGA
The DNA here is from genome assembly GCA_963921515.1 of Calotriton arnoldi. Lineage (NCBI taxonomy): Eukaryota > Metazoa > Chordata > Amphibia > Caudata > Salamandridae > Calotriton > Calotriton arnoldi. The sequence continues at coordinate 1,617,543 of CAWUFW010002649.1, read as the reverse complement.
ATATCCCCCCATGAATCTTGCCATGCTACAAATCAGACAAGAATTACACAGTTTTGAGGCCACACAAGCAGCGAACTGCTGTGCAAATGTCCAATACAAAATTAGTTGGAGAGGTGAAACAAGTCCTCAGTAGCAGATACCTAACTAACAAAACACAGCTACTAATATTATTAAATTGCTACACTTTTTGGCAGTCATTTAAACTAGAACACCCGATGTTCACTTGTAGAGATTTAATGAAGATTCAACAGCTAAAAATGATCTTCGTTACCAGTTCCCTCAATCCAGCAGCTCCCATGAGCACTATATTCTCATAAACGTCTTGCGTACAGCAGGCGAGCTGCTGTTCACAATCACTTTCTTAAACTAAAAAAACGCTGCATGTTTAATTAATTCACTCAGGGGTGTGGTCAGCGAGCATAGTTTGCTCCTGGTGATTCTCCCTAGGTGTAGTATTTTCGTGGGTAGTAGCATAAAGGTTTAGGGTGGGGTTTCATAAATAAGTTTAAAAAAATTCAATGTATCAACAATGAAAGAAACAAAGAAAACATGTGCTATGGTACAGCATCAATGTATAAATGAGTGCATTTTCGCTCACGACAGACATCCCTATGTGTTGACAACATGCTTCCTGTTACGTCATCATTACGAATGGCCCAGTGTTTGATGTGATATTTATCGCACCAGATGAAAGCCAGCTCCACTGGCATCTGAATGTAGCACCTATAACAAGTTTTAGCGCAATAACGTGCAGACGTGAGTGCTTGGTGCACAAACATCCACACGTTCTTGTAATTACGAGATGTTTCCCCCTCATTGTATTACAGCATCCTTGACCTGCTGAAATGTACCAGCGGAAAAGTGCATAGTTACCTGCAAAGCTCATAATTACGGGGTGCCATAACAGGAGTTACTGCACCTTTAAGCTTCTTTCATAATTTGAAGAACAAATTCAAGAAGCACTTTGAGGCACTGTTTGAGTTGCTATTAGATTTTCAAAAATCAAATACAAAAGAACATTGTCTTAATTGAGGACAACTATGGCAGCAATTACTAAAGGTCAGTTCCATGAATCAATTCCAAGGCGGAGTAACTTCATTAGGTCTTCCTGTTAAATTATAATAAATAAACACATTTTCGAATTTTTAGAAATAAAACATAAGCAAATATCACAGTTTTGACGATGTTGATCTTGCTTGCCGTTTACATAGCACATTAGTATCAATGTATTTAAGTGGGGGGCAAAATATTGCCACACATAAAATAAATAATTTACATTAAATTATATATATTATGTATATTTTATAAATTCTGCGTGGGTGGTCGTCGGCATGTACATTGTATACAAGGTATGCCCCTCAGTACAAAAGTCACACAAGATGCGTCCTCCATGTTCAATTGGTCACCTTCGTTCTCGAACCATACCTGCACATGCAAACTTTACAAGAAACGCTAAAATGATGCTTCATAGGCTAATTATAAGAAACACAATAATTGGGATTTACATGGAATTCCTCCAATTTAAACAAGTTGTGGGACTTACTTGTTTTTTCTATTACTACTTTAGAATTCGAACTGAAGTAAGAAAGTTTGCTACGGAAGAAATGCATCGCCTGAGTTTGGATTCGGGGTAACAACCACAATGAACAGTATTTTTTTGCAGAGAAAGAGAAACTCGTGTCATTTACTGTATGTGAATCTCTGGTGCCAGGAAGGCTCCTGTTAAGATCTTGTGAAAGAAATACAATATATAGCGTGTCTGATAGCAGACAGCCATTCTTCCTTTTATATACTGTAGTCACGCCCCCTTTAACCCAAAAGACAATCCGTCACCCAAGGCTCATTGGTTTTTTATGTCACCATTCAGAGACAATGACCAGTGCTTTTAAGTAAGAGTTTTTGGTTTCATTATCCATTGTCTGTTATGTAATTTTCTTAATTTCCATTTTCCCTATTTCTCTGTCGTGACTCAGATGGCGGGTTTTGTCTAGGCATCTGGGCAATATCCACCCTGCTCACGTGCTCTAACTGGAGCCAAGTTAATGATGCTATTTCTCCCTGCTGGACCAGCTGCCACATCTGGATGCCAGACAACATGTTTTCAGTAAATCCTGCTGTAGTGGGGCATGTTCCCAGGTCAGTGTTTGGAGTTCTCAAGTGTAGTTTCAGCAGCTTTTTGGTGTGTGGGCCACCTGGGCCTTCTCAGCCTTTTCTCCATCTTAGACTTGTTGTTCACATGCTGCTCTTTCTGCTACACACATGTGTGGTGCAGTGCTAGACTTGGTGGGTCACAGTGGCGGCTGGTGGATTCTGAAAGTGGTAGGGCAAAATATGTTGTACCCTAATGTAATAAGCGAGCGAGCCTGAACTGCAAAAGGAGGGTGCGGGGGGGTTCTCCCCCCGCAAGAACATTTTGAAAAAAATGGATTCAAATGGTGGGTTTTACACCACATATTTACTGCAAATTGTTGAAAAAAGGGGGATCCAAATATAGCATTTTGAAGCACAAGTGTGAAGAGAACATTAGAATCAAATCTAAAATGTGCCCAATCCTCCAACTGGACTGCTTGCAAAATGACCCTGATGCAGCGCGTACAATAAAAACTATTTTTTTCCTCCTAGGTCACTTATCGGTCATCCAGGGGCGACTTATATTTTCTCACATCCACATGACGATGGGGCCCATAACATCGCCTATCACACACACACACACACCTGGATTTCCTCTACACCTTTACGAAAATCTATACTCCTAGGAGAAACATGAGAACTAAATGAAAAACATCATTTATGTACCGCTGGAAAGAGCCGAGATACCTTATTACTTTAACCTATCACTTTCTTAGTTATTTCTTAAGATATTCCTGCTCATTGTTTTGTCGATGGATCATCTAGTAAGAAATCAGTTTGTAGTGATTAAGACCAGCTAAATCACAATAACCAATTACTAGTGTCACAATCATTTAGTAAAATAACCACTGAGTCATTTGATTAAGAATCTTAAATTTTATATAATTTTAAAAGCATGAGAAAGAATTTAGATTTTTTATTCAATTATTCATTCATTATTAATTCAAATATTTATTAAACAAAATCAATTTTATTGCAGAAAGGAAATTTTGTCATGAAGCAAAAACCCTAATTACCTGCCTATCTTTCCTAATTTAGCCTAAGGATTTCTAACCTAAGTTTAAGAATTAGAAATAACCTGATTCTCATACTCAACTGGAAAAAATAAGACAGCAACAGAAACTTCAGCTCGTCAGCATCAGCTACCTGCAACCCGTCCCATCTAACAGTCTTTCAGCATCTCCCGCTCAGTAAATGGATCGATCTGGACCACCAAGCACTGGAAGCCACCAACTCCAACACCGACTCTGACTGCGACTCTCCAACTCTGACCCCTCCCACTAAGAGTAGGCCCTCTTATACCCTAATTCTAACTTTGCTAACTAATTGTTGCAACATTAATAACGCGCTTTTCTTTCATTGGTCCATTCATTTCATCTATTCATTCTTAATCAAGTTCTCCCGGATCCAACTTGTTCTTTGGAATGTATATGTTCATTTCCTTTCTCACAGTTCAAGACATGTTTCCATCCGCTTCGATCAGTACATTTGTAACTTCTTTCGATACATTCGAGAACTCTGCAGGCATTGTCCTTTCTCTTAAAACGGTTTCCCACGGTTCTTTGCTGATCACCACGGCACACTATCAGTTCAATTAGGTCACATCAGCCTTGACCATTCTTGCATCCTAGCCTCTCAGCATCATCACGTGGTTAGCTTTTCTCCAACTTTTTCTCCCTTGTCACGCGTTTCCCCGCACATGCGCACTTCAATAACCGGCAGCCATTTTATATCGCCACTCGTTTATACTTAGAAGCACTATTTTGAAATAAACAAAACATAATTAAAATAGAGAAACATAGCCTTTTCGTTTCTCTCCCGTCATCTACGTACCCCAATTAGTTATTACCTAGCAGAAAGCAACATTTAAGCTGTTCCTTATTTACCATCACTATTGTTTTTGCAACGACACGTTTATATTCTATGAAGCACAAATCATGCATTTATTATTTATTTAGTACGCAATTATTCTTATGTTATAAGTAGACACACAGACATTCGTTAATAGATTATTCAGCCCATATACTTGTGTGTTACCCTTCCCTCACATACAGTGTTGATTAATACATTTAAACGAACATTTTATTAATTATTTATCAAATTTGTTAGGGGTTAAAAAAAATTATTTTTCTCTGCTCCATCAACTCCCCCTTTGGTGATTTTTAAATCACCACATAAAACCCAAGTTATACTTCTTTTTCAGGCAGCATATGTCTTTCATCCTTTTGCTTTTTGTTAGTTATACATCTGTTTCCATTTCATCTTGTCTTCTTGTCTCTTTATACATGCTTTCTTTCATTTTCTCTAACTCAATTTCACCCATTTCCTCTCTCTCTCTTTCATTATTCTGTTATTTCTTTTTATCTTATTTTGTCTTACTTTTCTTTTTATACACGTTATTACAATTTTCAACACCATGGCTAACAATATTGCTACAGTTGCTATTATTATAACTTTCCCTATCATTAGTCTACTCATTCTTGTTAACCAATTTGCTACGGAAGAAAACCCTCTACCAAGTTTTCCCAAGACACTTTCAACCTCCAGTGGAACTAATTCTTTGTGCAAATTTGTAATATTTGTAATATACTTTTGTATATTTTCACTTTTATCAGGAATGTAAGTGCAACAATGTTGGACTTTCAGCATTCCACAGACTCCACCCTCTTTTGCCAAAAGAATATCAAGGGCAAGCCGATTTTGCATCACCATAGCTCTCATGGCAACCATTTCGGTATTTACCATCAAGAACCCTCCCGCAGTATCTGTAGACAAACGATCTACTACTGTGGATAACTTCCGAATTTTAAATGCATTCAAAGATATTCCCACTGCTGGTATTAATGCTCCAAAAATATCACCTACAATTTCTGAAAAACTTTCCCTCTTTCTACGTGTAAAGCTGTTAATCATCTTGTATGTTCCTTTTTCTTCTCTGTCCATATGAAAGATTTTTGGAAAGACCAGGCCTACATAGCAAGTTCCATACCAATGGTCTGGTAACCTGTAATAAGCTCTATTCCCACAAATATAATAGATACCTGGAAATATTGGATCCTTTCCACCTTTGAATCCCCAACCTCCCAAAATTTGATAATTGTCATGGCAGATACTGGAACCTACAAAGTAATTGTCATAGACTGTCTTATTTCTTCTAATACACAACTTTCCTGTTTGCGGCCAATCTAATGTCATTGCTGCATTTATCTTTTTCCCTTCATGATTTCCTTCCTCAAATGTCCACAAATGTGTTCCTTCCTCTTTTATTGCTTCTCTTTGAAATTTCAATCTTCTTTCTTCAACCATTTCTAAAAATACCTTTTCTTCTTTCTTTAACTCACAGGTAAGGTTGTTTTTAGCTATTTCTTCTAATGTTAATTTTCTATGTTCTAAAAAGAATTCTCCTAAAACCTTTGCTTGTTTTACTTTGTTAAGTTCTGGAACTACAGGAACATTTGCAAAAATCTTATCTATATCAGTATAATAAAACTCTAATCTACCTGTTTTATAAAATAAACTTGCTATTACACTACAGGTTATTCCATAAGTTAGAGGTAGGTGATGATAAGTCACACCTTCTGACACTGATGCAGGCAACTGCATACAAACATAACAATCTCTCACATCCATTGTCTCTACATATTCGTACAACAATTTTGTAAAAACATTTTTAGAAAAGTCTGTTACTGACTTATCCTTATGTAATTCTGCACTACTTCTTAAAATAACTGGTTCTTTAATATTAGTTTCTTTTTCTGGTTTAGTATCATTCTTTGCTTCTATTACAGCTAAACTAATAGGAATTGTGATTGCTAAAACTATCCATACTGTCATTAATAAACCTGTACAAAAGCAGCACATTTTACACCATCTTTTTACAAACTCACATTTATCTCTTCTATCTCTAGTATTTTCCATTTTTCTTTTATCTTTTTGTTAAGTTTCAGAAAATTGTGTCACTACACCTCAGAAATGACTTAGATGCCACTCTGCTTTCAAAAAGTCTTTGCTTGGTACTTTCTTTTAATTCTTTTCAGAATTCTTTCGTTGTCACATCCGGTGATTTGTCATATCCAGTAAAATTGTCACATCCGGCAGAAGCACTTTAAGTCTTCACTTCAGGTTTGTTGCATCTCACCTTTACCCATTCGGTTTCTTAGTCTTGGGTTCTCGTGAGTGTTTCCTTCTTCTTCGTAATCCGTTAGTGCGATGTACAGCCACTCAGGTGACTTGTACTTCGAATTCACTTTCTTTGTTCTTTTAGACTTTTGCAGTTGTTTTCCACTTGGCTTTTCTTGTTCCTTTTGACTTGTTATTTCATTCACCTGTTCAGCACTTTTTTCTCCTGTTCTGATTATTCTGTATCTCAATTTTCTTATATAGTTGCTGGGCCAATTGTCTCCTTTTCTTGGCCTTTTGGCTTCACCTTCTTTTTCTCCTCTTTCTGATTTCCAGTTTCTTTTTCTTGATTCAGTTTTTGTTTTCTCTTCTCCACTTTCTTCAGATTCTGTTTCAACTTTTTCACAATTGTCTCTTATTTTGAAACTTATGATCTCATCTTCTCTTACTGGTTGATCTTTCTTCTCCTTCTTATTTTCCCTTTTTACTGTCCCTCCTCGGTGTTCTTCCGAATTGGTATTTTCCTCACTCTCTCTTCTAAATTTCCCTGTTCTTTTGTTTCACTATCTGTCCCTATTGCTCCTCGGGGTTCTTCTCGATTTTCTAACTTTTTATTTGTCTCTTTCCTTATTTGTCTATTAATATTACTTTTGAAGGATTTCCACCATAACTTGTACTTGGTTGCTCATCTAGATCATTTTCTTGTTCATTCTCTTCTCCAATTGGTTTATATCCCCAAGTTCTGCTTCGAAATTCTTCACAGTTTGCAACTGAATCATCAGATCCTGAACTTGTGTCAGATATTTCCAGATGTCGACTTACAGGTCGATCTTCAGGTTCTGGAATTTCTGAAATTCTTCCTTCTTCTTCTTCTTCCTCTTCCTCTCTAGAGGTGCTTGCCGTTGGGGTTTCCAGATGTCGACTTTCAGGTCGATCTTCAAGTTCTGGCACCCTTTCTCTTATTCTTTTTGTCCCAGTCGCTGAACTATTATCCCACACTTCCAGATGTCGACTCACATGTCGATCTGCAGGTTCTTGAACTCTAATTGTGTGGCTGGCATGGACCCAGTTCTTCACTCCTGCACACTTGACTGCAGTTGTTGTCACTAGGATTACCTGTCATGGCTCGTCCCAGCGAGGAACTAGACAGTTTCTTCTCCTGTGGATTTTTATGCGGACCCAGTCTCCTGGATTCAAGTCGTGGGCTGGTTTTCTTTCAAGAGTGGTCGCATCCGGTCCAATCTGATGAAACACAGAACGCACCACATCAGCCAGTCCTTTGCAATAATCCAGTACTAGATCATCAGTTATAGTCAATAACTTGTTGACAGGTACTTGTGCTTGTCTCATTGCTCGTCCCATGATCACCTCATGAGGACTAAGTCCAGTTTTCTTTTCAGGAATGCTTCTGATGGTCATCAGAACAAGGGGCAGTGCATCTGGCCATTTGAGTCCTGTAGCTTGACACATTTTTCCTAACCTGTTCTTAATTGTTCCATTAATTTGCTCTACTACCCCAGAAGCTTCTGGTCTGTATGCACAATGCAGTTTTTGTTTAATACTCAATGCTTCACAAATCAATTGGATCAACTCATTTTGAAAATGTGTTCCTCTATCTGTCTCAACCGTGACTGGAAAACCATACCTTGGAATGAACTCTCGCAGCATAAGTTTTGCTACCGTTATTCCATCATTCCTTCTAGTGAGGTATGCCTCCACCCAACGAGAAAACAAACAGACGACCACTAGAACATATTTTAGTCTGTTACAAGGGGGCATTTCGATGAAGTCTAATTGCATTCTAGTGAACGGACCTCCTTCTCGTCCTATTGTTCCTAGACTCACTATTGTCTTTCTTCCTGGATTAAACTGTTGACAAACAAGACATCTTTGACAAAGACTTTCAGCTATGGCTCTGAATTTTGGGTTATACCAGGTTTGTCTAAAAAGTCTGATCATTGCATCTCTCCCAATATGAGCTTGTCCATGGTACATCCGTGCCATGTCTGCAATCATGCTATCAGGCATAACTGGGCTTTCATCTCTGTAAACCCACACACCATTGTTTTCTTGTCTTCTACATCCTGCTTTTATCCAGTAATCTTTTTCCTCATCATTTGCAGCTTCCTGTAACTGTCTCACCTCATCCCATGTCTCGACAGTGTTAGTAAAAAGCAAAGGAGAAGAGATATGCTCCCTTTCTCTATTCTTGTTTAGGGATACCATGTTCTCTGCACAATATCTGGCTATCTCATCCGCATAGTTATTACCAACAGCTATGTAATCTTCATTTTTCTTATGTGCCTTGCATTTCACTACAGCTATCTGCTTAGGCAGCTGTATCGCCTCAAGCAGTTTCTTTACAAAATCTCCATTTCTGATAGGTGTTCCTGCAGACGTCAAGAAACCTCTTTGTGACCAAATCTGACCGAAATCGTGCACGATACCAAAACCGTACTGGCTATCGGTCACGATCGTAACTCGTACATTTCTTCCCAACTTACATGCTTGAATCAAAGCAATCAGTTCTGCAACTTGGGCAGACCTTATTCCTTTCAGACAAGACGCTTCCATCACAGTTGCCACTGTGCACCACTGCGTAAGCTGCACTTAAAACTCCTTCTTTCGTTCTTAAGCATGAGCCATCCACAAACATGACATAATCTGATTCCTTTAAAGGCTCATCTTTTATGTCAGCTCTTGGTTTTGTGCAATATTCCAGCACATTCAGACAATCATGATCTACTTCATCTTGTTCAATTATACTCTCTTCATCTGGCAATGATGTCGAAGGATTCACATTCATACATCTATCTATGGTCACATTTTCTGCACTCAAGATTACTTTTTCGTACTTAGTCAGCCGACTATGTGTCATGTACTGTGTTTTTGTTCTTGTCAACAGAATCTCTACTGAATGGGGAACATATACTCTCAGTGGATACCCCATCACTATACCTTCACTTTGTTCCAAACTTACACAAGTAGCAGCAACAGCTTTCAGACATCCAGGCAATGCTTTTGCTATAGGATCTAAAACAGCTGAAAAATAAGCAATTGGTCTCTTCATTGTTCCATGTTTTTGTACCAGTACTGAAAATGCACATCCATCTCTTTCACTGCAGTACAATTCAAAATCCTTTTCATAGTCAGGCATTCCTAAAGCAGGGGCCTCACACAATTTCTTTTTCAACTCTTTGAAAGATTTCATTTCTTCGTCATTCAACTCAAAAGGATCTTTTACATCCTTTTTGGTCAGTTTTTGTAATGGTTTAGCAATCAAGGAAAAACCACTTATCCATTGTCGGCAATATCCAACCATTCCCAGAAACATTCTTACCTCTCTTTGCGTCATTGGTGCTCTCATTCCTTGAATCATTTTTACTCTTTCTGTCGCTATCTTTCGTACTCCTTTCTCAATTTTATGCCCTAAATATTGGACTTCTTTTTGGCAAAATTGCAATTTTGAAGGGGACACTTTATGTCCTCTTTTCTCTAGATGGTTCAGTAAAGCAATTGTATCACTTACACATGCTTCTTTTGTTTTCGATGCCACCAACAGGTCATCGATATACTGCACCATCACTGACTTTTCTGGCATTTTCAAATCTTCCAGGGACTTCTTTAAAATCTGATTAAAGATCGAGGGGCTTTCTGTATACCCCTGAGGAATTCGGCACCATGCCAAAATACGCTCTCCGAACCGGAACGCAAATAATGGCTGGCTATCTGGATGCAAAAGAATAGAGAAAAATGCGTGACACAAATCTATCACTGTGTACCACTCAGCTTCGTGTGGAATTTGGTATAGAATTACTGCAGGGTTTGGCACTATTGGACAAAAAGGCACAACTATTTTGTTAATCTTTCTCAAATCCTGTACTATTCTATATGTTCCGTTTGGCTTTTTCAGTCCCATAATAGGTGAATTACATGGACTGCTCATTATTTCTTTTAGAATTCCCTGTTCGATCATTTTATTTATTACAGGAGTTATTCCTTCAATTATTTCTGGAGTCAATTTATACTGTGGCGTATTTGGGTAAGTTGTTCCTTCTTTTACGGTTACTTTTACGGGATCAACTTCTTTCATTAATCCAATATCTTCTCCTGTAAAATCCCACACATTTTCTTTCACTGCATTTTTCAGTTCTTCTGGAAGTTTTTCTGCATCAAATGCAGGAAACAAACCATTCATTTCAGGTTCCTGATTCATCAAAGTTACTTTATACAATACATCTTCATCTGGGGCCTGAAATCCAATTCCATCTGGTGTACAATAAATTGTGCAATTCATTTTGCACAAAAGGTCACGACCTAAAAGATTTACAGGCCTACAATCGGACACTACAAATCTATGCATTTTGCTAAAAGAACCAATTTTTACTTCCACTAATTCAGTAAGTGGTGTTTTAATCTGCTGATTTGCTACTCCTACTACTTGGATGTATTCACCTGAGAGAGGAAGGTTTGGAATTTCCACTGATCTAACAGTAGAACGGGTAGCTCCAGTATCGACAAGGAATGTTACATTTGCACCATTCACTTCTCCATCCACAAAGGGACCAGACTGATCTACCTCTAGAGTTGCGCCAAGTACGCACTCTTTTCCCTCTCCTAGGCACCGTCATGAACTTTCATCCGCCTCATCCTCACTCTGTCGCAACCAATACTGAGAAATGTTAGCTGCTCGCGGCAACTGTGTTACCTGCTCTCCTCCGTAGAATCCTGTTTCTGTACTGTATCTTTGCTGGTTAACAGTGTTGGGAAGTGGTGGTTGTGGCACCTGACCTTGTTGAACAACTACCTCATTCTGCACCTGTGGAGTTAATGATTGATTTTCCGGATTAGGTTTAGGTGGGAACTTACACTCATTTCTCCAATGCCCTAATTTTCCGCAATTATGACAGGGCAATTTCTTCTTTGCCTCCTCTAGACTCACTTGACCTTTCCCTTTACCTATGTTAGGTCGCGATTTATTCTGTCCTGTTTCATTCCCACTATTATTGTCCAATTGAGCTTCTTGTTTTTCTGCCACTTTCACTTGTGCCCACATTGCTTTCTCTTTCAATTTACGCTGTCTACTCTCAATATCATCACTACAATACTTAGCATACCTCAGTACCTCATCTACCGTGCCATTTTGCCAATTAATCATATGCTGTTTAATCATTTCACTAATCTCTGGTTTCAGCCCAAACACAAATCTGTATACGAAATGACTCATATCCTTTTCACTCAACTCCTCATATCCACTATACTGTTTGAAAACCAACAACAACCTTTCATAATAGGCATGTACAGACTCCTTACTTTCCTGTGTAGTTCTATCGATTTTTACCCAATCTGTTTCTTTAGGAGGAATCTTATTTTTCAAAAAGGTAATCCCCTTATCGTACTTCCTCATCACCTCAGGACCTGGAGCTCCTGTCTTAGGATCTCTTGGATATTCTGTAGTTGGCCAGTCAACTGTAATTTTACACTCAGACCACAAATCAGTTGGCACCACTATGTCAAACAATCCATCTAAATCTATCCACAACACCTTTGAAACCTTTACAAACCTCTCTACTTGTCGGTACCATTCAACTGGTTTCTCTCTCAGCTTCGGAAATTCATTTGTAAATGACAGTATATCCTGTCTAGTCCAGGGAACATGCACATAACTACCACCTGGAGTTTCTCTCATAGGGTATTCTCTGGCAACAGGTTCTTTTTCAGTTATCATAAAAGCCAAAGAAGCTTTGTCGGTAGTTTTCTCATTCTTTTTCGTCCATCTAACTTTCCATCTGTCCACATCACCCCATTTTCTCAGTAAAACAATTAACTCTTTTATCTGTGTCAGCCTTCCTGCTGTGTTCAAGTTTTCTATATCTTTCTCACAAAAGTCTACTCTGTAGGGTTTCTGCAATGTTTTCACTTTCGCAAAATCTATTCCAATTTCACTGGCTATCTCTTCTAGTTTGTCATGTAAATTCTTTGCTCTCCATGTAATACTTTTGCACAGAAACATTATTTCATCATCCTGGTAATTTTTATCTTTTCTGTACCAATCGTTCCTATAATTAATTCTTCCATGTCAATTTTTAACCTAATTACATCTAATGGTTTTTCTTCTGGTTCTTTCATTTTAAATGCCTTCATCCACTCATTTAACTCATCAGGTGTCGGACCTATGGGTGTATTATTTAGTTCTATCCAATTACCACTCTTTTCAGGAGTCTCTGTTGCAGATTCTGTTACCATATGCATTTTCCTACCATTACACTCATTCACAGTCAAATTTGTAGGTGGACTTGGTCTGTAAGTACTAGCCAAATTACTTGTACTTGTACTTGGTTCCATCCTTTCTTTTTCTCTCTGAAATTGTGAACTCATAGGAATCACTAAGGACCGTTCATCAATTTTCTGATTCTTAAAAACTGGTATTACTGGACCTATTGTTACAGGTACAGTCACAGCTTCCATGTTTTTCGTTAATTCCCTAATTTTCTCAGTCAGTTCTTTTGTTGTCCTTGCTAATTCACTTGCATTGTCACTTTCTACTCCTTCATTTTGTGAAGTTCTTATTTGATCTTGTGACCTATTTATTTCAATTCTTTTTACCGGACTTTTATTTCGCACAGTCTCTATTAGCGGCGCATTTGGTGTCACCACTGTAGAACTCTGCTGATACGGAGGTGGATTTCTATTTAAAATATCTTCCAGCAATTCATCATCCGTTTCACTCTCATGCATATATTTCTCCCTCTCCATATGTTTCTTTTTCTCAGTACGTTTTCTCTTAGTCTCTTCCTCAACTGTAAAAGCCGGAAACAAACCTCCTGTCATGTTCGCACATCTCCATCGTTTTATTCTATCCTTATGATTTATTCCCCACATTCTTCCAGGCATAAACTCATGATCTCTTAAACCTCTGAATCTCTCTCGCTCATACATCTCATCCTCCCATTCCGTCAATGCTTCAAACTGTGTCGGTCTAGGTCTAGGTTCTAGATTTGTCATCTTTTCTCGCAAATTTCGCAAAACCGCTACACTAAATGAACCATTCTCAGGGAAAGCTAATGCACCATCATTCTTCGTATACTTTGCCCAATTTTCCAACCATATGCATGTATGATATCCATATTTCAGCATCATATGTGAAGCTGCTGATTTCGGCGGAGGAATTACTTGTCCCTCTCTAGTCACAACCTTTTTGTCTTTCTTAAAGAAATTCTTAATTTTTGTCGTCCATGACGTTCTCTCCCTTTCATACTTGTAATACGGCATGTTTTCGATTGGTTCTTCTCTTCAAACCAGCACTGTTCCGTGTACGGAACTTCAACCAATCACAGCGCGACTCACACTAACGAACCAATCAGAACAATTCCCTTCGTCCGCGGACCAACCAATCCTAGCGCGGCACTTTTCTACGTCACTCTTGACTCTGTGTTCACGTGACTAGCGCACTATCCAATCCTAGCGCGGCACTGTCGATGTCACTCCTGCTCTTTTACCCCAACTTTACAAAAATTATCGGCAAATTTTCTTTTCACTGTTTCTTTGTTAGTTACAACAATTAAAACAATTCCATAGTCTGATTCGCTAAACAAAGTGACAGCTTTGTCCTTTTACACAAGAATCCTGTATTTCCAGTAGGCAGCGCTTACCTCTACCCTACCACAGAATTATTAACTCTCGCCGATAAAGTAGCACTTCCCTCTACCTCACCCTTCTTTCAAGCAAACAATTAACTCGTTTCTCTGGGGATAAGACACATGTGGAGACTAGGCTCCTGAGAATTAAGGCCAAAGTTTCACAAGAAAACGTGATTTGCTATCTCAGTTACACACCTTTCGTACAGAAAATCCCTAACATAACACAACCTGTGTTATTACCAAAATGAATTCAGACCATGTACCAAATTCCATGTGACTTCTCTTGCCACACGTGTTCCACTTCCTACATCCCAGAAGCGTGAAAACTCACATATAACATAACGCGACTCAACATATAGTGTTAGTCATCAAAAAATAATCAATAATCAATAATCACTAAACTAATCTATAGAAACCATAACTCTGCTACCAAGAAATCTGATGCAGCGCGTACAATAAAAACTTTTTTTTTCCTCCTAGGTCACTTATTGGTCATCCAGGGGCGACTTATATTTTCTCACATCCACATGACGATGGGGCCCATAACATCGCCTATCACACACACACACACACCTGGATTTCCTCTACACCTTTACGAAAATCTATACTCCTAGGAGAAACATGAGAACTAAATGAAAAACATCATTTATGTACCGCTGGAAAGAGCCGGGATACCTTATTACTTTAACCTATCACTTTCTTAGTTATTTCTTAAGATATTCCTGCTCATTGTTTTGTCGATGGATCATCTAGTAAGAAATCAGTTTGTAGTGATTAAGACCAGCTAAATCACAATAACCAATTACTAGTGTCACAATCATTTAGTAAAATAACCACTGAGTCGTTTGATTAAGAATCTTAAATTTTATATAATTTTAAAAGCATGAGAAAGAATTTAGATTTTTTATTCAATTATTCATTCATTATTAATTCAAATATTTATTAAACAAAATCAATTTTATTGCAGAAAGGAAATTTTGTCATGAAGCAAAAACCCTAATTACCTGCCTATCTTTCCTAATTTAGCCTAAGGATTTCTAACCTAAGTTTAAGAATTAAAAATAACCTGATTCTCATACTCAACTGGAAAAAATAAGACAGCAACAGAAACTTCAGCTCATCAGCATCAGCTACCTGCAACCCGTCCCATCTAACAGTCTTTCAGCATCTCCCACTCAGTAAATGGATCGATCTGGACCACCAAGCACTGGAAGCCACCAACTCCAACACCGACTCTGACTGCGACTCTCCAACTCTGACCCCCTCCCACTAAGAGTAGGCCCTCTTATACCCTAATTCTAACTTTGCTAACTAATTGTTGCAACATTAATAATGCGCTTTTCTTTCATTGGTCCATTCATTTCATCTATTCATTCTTAATCAAGTTCTCCCGGATCCAACTTGTTCTTTGGAATGTATATGTTCATTTCCTTTCTCACAGTTCAAGACATGTTTCCATCCGCTTCGATCAGTACATTTGTAACTTCTTTCGATACATTCGAGAACTCTGCAGGCATTGTCCTTTCTCTTAAAACGGTTTCCCACGGTTCTTTGCTGATCACCACGGCACACTATCAGTTCAATTAGGTCACATCAGCCTTGACCATTCTTGCATCCTAGCCTCTCAGCATCATCACGTGGTTAGCTTTTCTCCAACTTTTTCTCCCTTGTCACGCGTTTCCCCGCACATGCGCACTTCAATAACCGGCAGCCATTTTATATCGCCACTCGTTTATACTTAGAAGCACTATTTTGAAATAAACAAACCATAATTAAAATAGGGAAACATAGCCTTTTCGTTTCCCTCCCATCATCTACGTACCCCAATTAGTTATTACCTAGCAGAAAGCAACATTTAAGCTGTTCCTTACTTACCATCACTATTGTTTTTGCAACGACACGTTTATATTCTATGAAGCACAAATCATGCATTTATTATTTATTTAGTACGCAATTATTCTTATGTTATAATTAGACACACAGACATTTGTTAATAGATTATTCAGCCCATATACTTACGTGTTACCCTTCCCTCACGTACAGTGTTGATTAATACATTTAAACGAACATTTTATTAATTATTTATAAAATTTGTTAGGGGTTAAAAAAAATTATTTTTCTCTGCTCCATCAACCCCCAAGCCAAGCACATACAACCAACGGAAACAGGCCCTCTAAGTGTTTCCCAACTGTAACACATCTCTGAACCACCTATGTT
Source organism: Calotriton arnoldi (assembly GCA_963921515.1). Taxonomy (NCBI): domain Eukaryota; kingdom Metazoa; phylum Chordata; class Amphibia; order Caudata; family Salamandridae; genus Calotriton; species Calotriton arnoldi. Next base: position 1,601,437 of record CAWUFW010002649.1, on the reverse strand, counting down.
GTCATTGTATATAATAATGAAAATGCTGCAGTTTGTTCTTATTTATCTTATGCAACGTACAACCATTGACAAAGCCTATAGTCCTGGCTGGTTGTAGGTTTAATGTCACTTGTATTATATATCTGGAGGCAATGACAGAAGAAGCACAATACCAGTGGGGCAGCACACTATGCTAAGTACAGATCTTTAGCTTAACAGTTTTAAGCCACGCTCATAATTACATCGGCTGCCCCTACGAGAGACCCCCCCCAGTTTTTTCATCCCACTTAAAGCCCTGCACACAGAAGTGTATGTGTGTTTCTTTTGTATATGGAGGGAGGCATGGTAGAAACAAAACGAAAGGCAGCGCATGGTTTGAGGTGGGCAGGGTTTGCTAATATTTTGGACGTTACACTGCTTTGTTTGGCAAATGCCTCTTTGCGAGGGCAAACAGAGCAAACTGTTATTGGGAGTAAGACCTTAGAAAAGAAGAGGGTCATAAAATGCTAAATGTTCCACTGATTGGTTTTCCTGCAATAATCCATAACTTTGAAAGATAAAAATAAATGATTGTTATTATGGGCTCCAGTTGAAAATTTGTATCGCCTGAATCAATAATTTGCCAATAACTCAAGGCACACCACTGCATCGCATCACAGCTCACTGCAACCCATCACATCAGAGCTCAAGGCAACTTGGAACATCATAAGACACATCACACCACCACAGAGCAGCTGGTCACAGTATCAGGATGTATTATGTCATTGTAGTCAATCCATCACTGACATTTTTGCTAATTGTTCCCTAATTGAAGTATGTGGTTTTGATGGTCTATATGCAATTGCATAGTATACCATACCCTACGAAGGGTTTCTAGGTCCTGCAGTCATTAAACCAATACCTGTAACAGGTAAGTATTTCTGGGCTTTCGAAGGGTATGCAGTTAAAGGTGGCCCTCATTTCAAGAGGGAGGTTATTCCAGATGATTAAAACTTGGAAAATAAAAACTATTTCCAATTGAAGTGTATGTAAAAGCTAGAGTTTAATGAAGGCACGTGTCACTTGTGAAGGTACAAAGAGGGAAACACTGCATTTTGGATACTGATACAAGATAAAGGCAGTGTCTGCTAGGCATTTCATTAAAATATCAAGCAAGTAATTTTAAACACAGCAACTTAGTTTGCCATCTGTAGTGCAGCCTGTGAGTGCAGGATGTAATCCCTTATTTTTCAAGCCATGCACTTGATGAACTGTTTATTTTGCAGCACTTTAAGTTTGCAAAGGAGTATTACGCAGGCCCGAAATAAACTGAATTAATGCCATGCTACCAAGAGTTAATTGTTGTCCCGCTAGTGGGAAACAGCATCACTTTTTCGAGTGCAAGTAAAAAATATAACAAACACTGTGTAATAAAGCTACAATCCGAAGTAATCCTCAAGCTTGTTTAACTTTGTCACCAAAACGAAATTCTAAATAGAGGTCCCTGACCTCAAACTTAAGTTACTGGCAACGCCAGTAAAATGCCTGTCATGTGAAATCAATTTAGGCTGCATGCAAACATACAACAAAGAACAGCCTCATATGGGCTAGTGAAACATGTGGGTAGAACGCCTGCTGTTGAGAATGGTTTACGTGCGTGTTTAAATTCTGTGGTTGGGGTGATTGTGCTTTTCCTGCTTCAGAGGAAAACGCAGCGTGAGGCCTTGAAATTAAAATATCACGGCACTCTTTTTCCCCCACTCCAAGTAAGCAAATACATCCTGCTCTCTTCTTCCCTGCCACTGTCTCGCCTTTACTTACTGAAGTGAATATTCCTTCCTGTCGGATGGCATGTAGCAGGTGCGAGTTGTACACCGCTGCACTTGGAACATGCAGGCAGCGCTATCAGAAAGCAGGATAGAGCAGGAGACTGGTGTTTTTGTTCACCCTTGCTTTATCGTGCATTCTCATAGGGCTTGAGGGTAGGACAGAAATGCTTACTGCAGATTTCATTCCTGGCCTGTAGGCTAAGTCCAGAAACGGACCCCCTGGCCCGTCTCGCCAGCCTGTTTGCACATTTACTACTGCACATACATACTCTTTTTTAGTCTCCGCTTTACACCCCAGAGAGAGAGAGAGAGCAAGCAACAGAGGGGGGAGACATAGGAGAGATGGGAAGAGAAGTGAGAAGCGGGAGACCGAGAGGCAGTAGGAGAGGGAGAGAGAGAGATGAGAGGAGAGAGAAGAACGTGAGAGAGGGAGAGGGATAGGGAGAGGAAAAGAAACGGAGAAGTGAGTAGAGGGATATAAAGAGAGAAGAAAGTAAGAAGAGAGAAAAAGACGCAGAAAGGGAGCACATGAAGTTGAAAGTGAGAGGAAGATGACTCAGGATTGGAAGAAACGGCAGGAAAAAGAGATCCCCAGAGAGAATGTGAAAGAGTGAGATAATGATTATTGAGAGACAGAGAGTGACAAAGGAAAGAAGTGATGGAAAGAGACAAAAGAGAGTGAAGTAGGCAGACAATCTGACAGTTATCCTCAGAGTAAGAGTGAAAGGAATGCGCAAGATGGAAAGAGAGAGTGACGGTGAAGAGAGAAGAGGGAGGGAGGCCGCGGACGGCTATAACGAAGTCCGCAGGGGCACAGACAGATTAAGAGAGATGCACAGCTTTTGGCCATTCCTCATTTTGCATTAATCAGACTTTAGCAAATGAAGTTTCGAGAACTTAGTGAGGTGGTAGCGCAGAGGTTGGGGCTGTCAATGGAGACAGAAAGTACAGCATGAGAGGGCAAGGGAGATGAACACAAGCAGCCTGCTCCAAACACTGGAATAGAAAGCTGCGTCTTACTGTCTGCCATGTTGTCGCTGTGAACTGCAAAGTGCCGGCCCGACTCCTTCACACGCGTCCACACGTCACGATGACAGGAACCTGCAGTGCTTTCGGTACCACTGACACTACAGTAAATCATTTGTCTGTCTGAACAGACACACATGGAATGCACTGTTGCTAAAATGGCGCCGAGCTCCATGGTGTGGGAGTACTGGCTGTCTCAGACACCACTCAAGTCGAGTCTGCGCAGACTCGATTTCTTGCCTTCCTGCCTGCCACACCCTTTCCCAACTCGTCCCAGGGTGGGGCCCACCCACACCCACCCACACCCACACCCACACCCTGTAACGAGTTGGGAAAGGGTGGGGTGACAATGCTCTGCACTCCCTGATTGACGTGGCGGCTTAGCAACACCGGGCTTGTATTTAAAACGCCCGGGGCTAACTTTACCTCCACGCCATCAGGGGGTGGAGACTGGGCCTGGATGCTAAGTCTTTGCCGAGCTGATGACCTCACAGCCCTCAGGGCTGAGAGATTGTCAGCCCGGCAAATACTTAGGCTTTGGGCATGCCCAGGGGAGCAGTTAAAATGCGGTGTTAGTCACGTGTCTGCCTTGCTATCACTGAGCACAGCAACAACGCTGGTGTCGGTGAGTGGAGCAGACAGTGCTCCTCCCCCATTCTATAAACTTACAAGGGGGCATTTTTTAAATTAAAAAACAGATTTAACTTTATGTTTGCTTTGTTTCTTACTATGGAAGTAAAGGGGGCGGAACCCCAAACCCCGTGCACAGAAACAGCCACTTGTGGGTCATCAAGTTATTCTATGCATTCTGGTGTCCCCTACGGCTTCCTTTGTGGTTGTTTTTTTGTCCCTGTCCATGGCACCTTTTCAGTGCCATCTATGCCACTTGTTATTGTGATCTGAGGGTCCTCATTCCTTGCATCTGGTGATTGCTCTTTGTGTGTCCTGTATGGCAGTGGATTTTCTCTGGGGTTCTGCAAGCCCTTTTAAGGCCTAGGGTTGTCATCCTCCACTATTGGGGTTTCTTTATTGTTGCTTGGCTCCTGAGCTGTGGTTTTTTGGATTATGACATCTCTTCTGCTCTAGAGCATGTTGGGGGTTCCTTGAGTCATCCAACTGGTTCCCTCCATGGTAGTTGCACTGCTCTTGGTTTTTTCTGTTATCTCCATGCAATTTTGGGATTTTGGTTAGCTCTAGCTGTGTTGTCTTTGTACCCAATCTGCCTTTCCAGGCTCATGCTCTTACCAGTTCTGGGTACTGCTGTGTGGCCTGTCTGTTGCTCCACATATCTTCACCATGGGTCACCTTTTCATAGCTGTGCCATGGGCTTGGAGGCAATGTTCTATATGGTCTCTTACCATTCCTAGATTCCCCCAGCTGGTTAGTTCTTCATCCTGGCCAGGTGTTCTTACTACGTTTCTACTCCCAGTAGATTCTCGTTCAGGTATTTAGTCTTGATCCCTCTTATGGGAGCATTCATAGGCTTTGCTATGGTCATCAGAGGTCACTTTGTGTTTCTCTGCTTTTGACCTGTAGCAGTTACCTTGAGTCAGTGGGTTTGGATGATCTTTTCATTAAGATTTCTTGTCTTCAATTTGGAAGTTCGAGCTATTGTTTGTGATTGTTCAACTAGAGTTTAGGCAGCTTCCTGGGTGGTGTCACAAGGTTTGCTTTTGTAATGGATTGAATTACCATGGCTTGGGCATCATCTTAAAATGTTTATTTTTTCTTCAACTGGGAGTTTCGGGGTCATGATGGACTGTTATTTTGTTTTCCTGCAGTCTATTTCCTTGCATGCATGTCCTGCTCTGATGCCTTTGTACTTGGGTGCAAAAACAATGTGTCCTGTGATTTTTGTGGTTCTTGGAATCCTTGGTGCATGTCCACATATCCAAGGACTGCAGCAAGGGAGATAAACGAGGTAGTAATGTCCTGAATAAGTATCAGTAATCTCTATTACTCCAAGTCGCTTTCTCGCCATAGTCCACTTTAATGACCCTCCTTCCCATCCTGAGGCTTCCTCTGCGGTACATTCCCTCGGGCTCTGCTGTGATTCTAAGTTGGTAGGTGCTTGGTATGTGAGTGACAGGGCTTTGGGTGAGGGGCTGTCTTTTGGTTAGCGGCAGCGGGGCAACAGCATAGTAAAACATGAAAGGCTATCCACTTCTACAATTATGGAATATATTGCTGTTTCAGGATACGACTCATCTCATGTACATCATGACAGTGATGAGTGAGACTAGGACTTGGTATAAATTAGATTACAAGCAAGTAACTGGGACAATATCAGGCTGGAGTTCTGCTGTTAGAGTTTTGTAACAGAAATACAATAAGAATTGTGTTAATTAACAAACAGACGTGCTTCTACTTCACACTACTGGCAGCAGGTTTGCTGTGAACATTTAAAAAGCAAAAAGGAGTACTAGTGTAAGAAATGGGGTTACTGGTTGGGGAGGGGAGTGAAACCCTTCTCAAGCAGCAACAACAATTCTTCTCAGGGTGAAGTCAGAAGCAAACCTTAAATTAACCTGCGCTCTACCTTTGGGTAGCTCAGGCACAGAGCCGTCAAGCTTAACTTAGACGCAATGTGTAAATATTTTGCAACATTTCAAACAGTAACAGACTGAAAACACACCATAAAAGGAGCCCACAACAGAGTTTGAAAAATTAGAGTAATTTTTAGTAAATAAAAGAAAAAAAGACGTCAAAATTCCAAAAAGTAGAACCAGAGATATTGAATTTCAAAGTATTTAAAGAAAATAGTGCCAAAAGGCGCAAAGTGCAAATGGTGGATATCTGGTTGTGCTGGACCAGGACAAAGTCAAAAGTTCAGGCTGACCACGATGGACCGCAGGCCGGTTACAGGGACCCAGTTAGGCCAGATGAACATAGTATCTTAAGTCCTGGGTTGCCGAGCATTGCATGGATCTGCATCGAATATGCGTCGCACAGTCAAGGAGATGCGTCGGTTCGGAGATTTGGCGAGGCTGCAGTGCAAGATCCTGTTGCTTCAATGTCAAGGATCCCATTGACCGGGCTTCTGATGCAAAGTCCAACATCGAGGATGTGCCACGCCGTCCGGACAATGAGTCGGTTTCGAAGAGCTGCGAGGCTACGGTGTGGAGTCGGGCATCATCCTCGAGGCTGCTGCAAGTGAGAGATGCAAGGGACTGCATTGGAGATGCATCAGGAGGAGGAAGGCAAAAAGTTGGGTGAAGACAATTGTAAAGCTGTCTGGGATGCCTTCACCTGTGCCGTTTTATCTGTCCTGTTTATTCTTTCCTTTGTGTGGTTTGGTGGATGTGGTAGATCTCATTTGCAAACATTGACTGCCACCTATAAATGACGTGTGCTATTAGTGAATATTGCCTTTTCAAGGAACTGGTTTTGCTGGTGGCTTTATTCTCATTCTTCCCTGCTCCAAAATTATATTGGAGCATGAACTTTACTGTCGTTACTTACTTTTTCTGTCCTCACCCTGGATTATTCTGTTCTGAATCTGTATTTGTACTCATACTTTGCTGTTTTATTCCCTGTACTCAACGCTTATGTTTTTGATGTTGGTTTACTATGTACAGCCCTCCCTTTAGAGATACATATCCATTGTATTTGAGAGGAGGTTGCTAGGGCATTCGTTTGAGCCTCTGCTTATGTTTTTCTAACACTAGAATGTATCTGTTTTTTTGCTTCTACTTTATTGACTGTGTTCAGCTCTTATGTTGTTGATGTTGGACTGTTTTGTACGGTGCTCTGAAGCTCCTGGGTCAAGTTTGTGCTATAAAAACTGCATAAACAAATAAACATTCATAAACACATGCATACCTAAAAAAAGGATAGTTCTAGCTTCGAATTGAACCTGGTTATGAACCTACTTCTACTATGTGCTGTCTCCATTTAAACAGTGTTTGTCCCACAGGGGTGTGTTTTCCTCCTGCTTGAGTGCCCATGACACAGTACCCCATATCTGAGGTATGGATAATAGCTATATTGGATAAAGACAATAACTAGCTGTGAGATGTTTTCTGATTGCTTGCAAACGTAGCACTTTGCTACCTGTAGTAAAGTTCTTTCTTTCAAGCACCCCACAACTGTTCTCACCTATTCTGGCGTCATGAATGTAAATGTAGGGGTTTTGATCACCCATTATGTTTGTCGGCTCCACCCACAGTTCTTCTGAGACTGGAAGAGATGGAAATAGCCGAAAACCAGTGGATGCACTGTGTCATTACAGAAACTGTGCTGGAGATGAGGGGGTCCATTTTGAGTGACTATAGTGGAATGCGACCCAGAATAGTGCCTGTAGCTGGAACTAATGCATGCATTCCGCCCACGCATGGCCCTACCTGCTCAGCGGAGATGAAACTGTAAACAGTAAGTTATAGCAGCAGAAGAGGTGCTGGGTCGCTGCTGGTCTATATAACCTATGTACAGTAGAACAATAATTTGCTACCCACCACAGTAAGGGGTGGGCGCTCTCGGGTGCTCTCCCGCCATTTTACCTCCCCTTCTTGCATATTTGCTGCATGGCAGAGGATCTAACAGCTCAGAGCATCGCTTCCTTGTCACAATGACAGCAAAGAAGAAAATAGAGGTTTCAATGACAATCTGACTGACAGTGGCAGTAGGATTGAGAAAGCCCCAGTAATGTCACTGCATTCAATTAGTTTAAATAAGTAACCTGCCTTATTTCTACTAGTATTTCTGGAGTAAATCTTGCTTAGCCAGTAATTAGGTATATATAAATACAGGTTTTGATGAGAAAAATGAAGAGAGAGGGAGAAAACACATTATAGGTACAGTATAATTCTTAATATTATGGAAATTCCAGGGAGTTGACATTTTTAACTAGGCAGGTGTGAATCTCATCCTCCAAACTGCTATGAAAGGTGACAACAACAAGAATACCAATGCAAATTGAAAGTGATTTCTGTCATACCACTATAGAAAACAAATACTGCAAGGCAGGCTCTGACCCTGGTATGTGTGCCTCTGTATTTACATTGACGTCAAGAGGTGGGGCAGTGGTGCTGGAACAATTTTCAGAGTGAGGGTTCTGCCATCAATATGACACCACTCTAGTGATAGGAATTGTGAAAAATCCAAACTAAATGTAAAGAAAAGGTGTTGCAAATAAGTCACATCCATACAGCAGGAGAGCAGTAAGGGTGTAGCATGTAGCTTTAGCACACATTGTTGCAAGTATGTAACTAAAGTATGGTGTGGTAGCGAAATATCATTTACAGACAGCAGATTTTTGCATTGAACTGTCCACTAAATTTGCACAGAAATGCAGTTTTACTTGTGAAAGTGTGTAGCACACAAACGATAATGTGTTAAAAACTAGTTTCCGGGAATAGTTATCATTTGCGCATCACCGAGTAAAATGTCTAGATTTGGTCCTATAAAAATCTTTGTTTCCATCACACTTCAGAATTAAAAATGTGCTCCATATGGGCATTTCCTATCTGCTGATATCTTTTGAAATGTTTGTATAGATCATTTAGATGTATTTAAATTTTGTTGTGTGGAAGAAAAACATCCTACAGCTTTTCTGTTCACACTCCCTGTAGCTCAGCAAGATTGTCATAGCTAATCTAACAATATCCTCTCACTTTGCAGTCAAAGAAAAGTAAACACCTATCTCCATGTTAAAAGAATAAGCAGCAATTTGTCAGAAGATGTAGCCTGACATTTGACTTCTGTCTTTGAACACACGGCTAATGTGGCAAGGTAAATCCCATGTTTACAGGCACCTTTACTGCTAATTCACCTTTTGAACTCCAGCATTGCTATTTTTTTTTGGGGGGGGGGGTCTGCGGGACCCCCTGCACCTCTACTATCTTCCAGTGCCTATAAGGTATAGTGATTGCTAGGGACCCTACGCAAATTTTGCTGCACTTCACGGGGCATTGGGGTGGGGGGGCAACACAGACTAGGACCCACATCCCTCAGGATTGATTCTACTATCTGCACTGGGAGAAACTGGAGCCCAGGATCAAGTTGTTTTTCTTAGGTTGGACAATACCATGTCTGGTTGTCATTAACAGCGAGTACAGCACTGTTTCTGGTTGTTGCGACTTGATAACAGTCTGTTGTGTGCACCCTATTGCTAACGCTGTACTGAATTTAGCATGTGGAAAATGTTGTCTTCCCCAAACCTGTTTAACGAACACTGAGGGACTGAAATACAACTTAGAGATCACATTCAGTTTGCAATACATTTTAGAGTTTTTATGAAAGCTCAGTACAGTCATCACACATTGCAAGGCTATCACAAGAATTTTTGTGGATAAAGTGGAAAAATACTTTATCACCTGGCAAACTTGCACATTTCACAATGGGACCTGTGCCACTCTCTTTCAAATCCTCTATTCTCATCGATCTTCTCCCCTACTACCCAAGACCCCAGACACCCAGCCTACCACAAGGAGCGCAAGGTACCTTCAGGAAGTCCTGGTGAGGAGTCTGAAGAGTCCAGTTAAACATGAGGTTCTGTACAGTATCTTTAGGACATCATCCTACCCCAGGTTCAGGCTGACATCTTCGTCAAGGGTAATTGACAGCAGTGAAGACGGAAATATTTGTTTCGATGGAGATGCCCACTGACCTAGTCAGTGAAACTGCTCTCCTCCCACACAGCTCCACCAGCTAAGTGCAGCCCCCGAGCATGCTCTGTCAGGGTGTTCGAGGCCCTCCTCCACCCGCAGGCTCCCACCTGCGCCTCATCCCTGGTGGTCCAGTGGGAGAGCATTCTGGTCTTCTGCTGTTCTGCTCTCTGTCTTTCTTCTCTGCCTTTTTTTTCCTTTTGCCTTTTTTTCTGTTCTTGCCTGTTTTCCTGTTGTTCCTTTTTTCCTGTTTCCTTTTTCTGTGCCCCTTTTTCTTCTCCCCGCGCCTCCTTCAGCCTTTTCTCACCGCTGCTGCCCCCTCAGCCCCTTCCCCCCTTCATTGCCCCGTTCCCGCTTCCTGCCTCCCAGCTGACCCACCCTCACCCTACTTAATGGCGGCTGCTCTGCAGCTGCACCGCTGGTGCACCGCTGGTGAACGAAAGGCAAGCCGCCTACACCCGTCCACGCCCCAACCGCGCCCAGCACCAGGAATCCTGCTTCCTGAACAGCCTCTGCTACGACTCCTCTGCTACGACTTGATGCCGAGCAACACCCACGGCCCTCTCTCCTGCCTTCACTGCCGCTGCACCTTCATCAACCTCCGCACCTCAGCTCCATCACCCAACCAACCGACCATCACCACACCCAAACCACTCAACTGCATCCTCCTCAACGTACGATCCCTCCACAAACACGCCACATAGATCTGGGACTTCCTCGACGCCGCCTCACCTGACATTGCCTTCCTTACAGAAACCTGGATGAATGCCAGCTCAGCACCAGACATCATCATCGCCATCCCCGACGGCTACAAGATCGTCCACAGGGACCGCCCCAACCGGCCAGGAGGAGGCATCCCCATCATCCACAAAAGCACCCTCCGCCTGACCACTCACAAAGATGACCCCACAACCCACATGGAGCACCTGCACTTCCAGATCCAGACTAACCCGAAAACCACCCTCCGTGGCACCCTCATCTACAGAACACCTGACCCCTGCTCCATGGCAAACCATCAACTGCTCCCTTGAGACAATCTCCTTTCCCGACGACTGAAAACACGCCGAAATCAACCCACTCCTGAAGAAACCCTCTGCGGACCCGACAGACCTTAAAAACTTCAGGCCCATCTCCCTGCTCCCCTTCCCAGCCAAAGTCATCCAAAAAGCCATCAACAACCAACTAGCCGACTTCATCGAAACAGATAACATCCTGGACATCTCCCAATCAGGTTTCTGAAGCAATCACAGCACCGAGACCGCCCTCCTCGCCGCCACCGACGACATCCACTCTCTCCTTGACCAGGGTGAAACCGCAACCCTCGTCCTCCTTGACCTCTCGGCAGCATCCGACACCGTCTCCCACCGCACCCTAACCACTAGACTCCACAACACTGGCATCCACGACAAGGTCCTCGACTGGATCCAATCCTTCCTCACAGGCAGAACACAACGGGTCAGACTTCCGCCCTACCTCTCAGAACCGACAGAGGCCAACTGCGGAGTGCCCCAGGGCTCCTCTCTCAGCCCCACCCTCTTCAACATCTACATGCCCCCCCAAACATCGTTAGGAACCACAGACTCAATATTGTCTCCTATGCCAATGACACACAGCTGATCCTCTCCCTCACCAGCAAACCCAATGTCACCAGGCACAACTTCCAAGAAGTGATGAAATGAGTTGCCACCTGGATGAAGAACAGCTGCCTGAAGCTCAACTCAGACAAGACAGAAGTCCTCATCCTGGGATCCACCCCCCCTGCATGGAACAATACTTGGTGGCCCTCTGAGCTAGGAACTCCCCCCACCCCGACGAACCACACTCGAAACCTCAGCATCATACTAGACGCATCACTCACTATGGACCACCAGATCAATTCAGTATCCTCTGCCTGTTTCAATACCTTCCTCCTGTTGTAAAAGACCCTCAGATGGATCCCCACCAAACCAGAAAGACCGTCACTCACGCACTCATCAGCAGCAGACTCGACTACGGCAACGCACTCTATGCCGGCGTTACCCAGAAAAACCTCCGCAAGCTCCAGAATGTCCGGAATGCCACAGCCAGACTGGTCCTCGACCTCCCCCGGCACAACCACATCACTCAACAACTCCACTGGCTCACGGCAGACAGAAGAATAAACTTTAAACTTCTCCCCCACGCTTACAAGGCCCTCCACAAAACCAGACCAGCATACCTGAACAGCCGCCTCTCCTTCCATGCACCCAAAAGTCACCTCCGCTCCGCCCAGCTTGCCCTGGCCACCGTCCCACGGATCCGCAAGACCAGAATCAGAGGAAAGTCATTCTCCTTCCTCACTGCCAAGACCTGGAACACCCTACCCCTACACCTCAGACTATCTCCCACACTACCCCAGTTCAGGAAGGACCTCAAGACCTGGCTCTTCGAATGACCCCAGCACTTAGACGGATCTGCTCCCCACCTCCCCCCAACGCCTTGAGGCCCTCACGGGTGAGTAGTTGTGCTTTACCAACCCTTGATTGATTGATTGATTGATTGATTGTTAAAATATTGAGGGGCTTAGAAGGGTGGAATTTCAAGCAGGCTTGGGAGTTTGAACTCATCACTGTCTGGCTAACCATGGAAGGAGCGACGTCAAAGAGAGGGTAATGGGGTATAGAGCCTGACACTGTCTGACCAGACTCTTCCATCCCACAAAAACAATTACCAAAGGCTTCTTGGTCTGCCACTGACGTTCTGGGGAAGTTGCAAAACCCCTGATGGGTGTCGACTGTACAGAACCTCCACATGCTGCCGGAAACCCTGCCGCTGTTTCAGAATTGAGACTGGTTCCCTGCTCTGCGGTCTCAGCCCCTTCTGTCATCCCTCTCCCCAGAAGGCCCCTCCCAGGCTTCATGTCTTGATTTGAAGATGACAACTACATTCCTCAGCTGACATCAGTCCTGAATTCATCGGTTCGAGTTCCGGTAAGCTTGCAGGCTGGTCACTAGACAGGGCTTTTAAAAAATACATCCGTTTGGCTCAATTTACCTACTAAGAATTTGTGGAAGGCTAAGTTCAGTTTGTCAGGATTTCACACTGATTAATCATAGATCTTTTCCGGTTTTCATCTTCAGTGTGAAAACACTTAATAAATGGAGCTCTTACGATTTAACCTATGCTTAGAGAGCAAAGTCATCTGCGTGGAGAGGAATACATTTACTAAACACCTAACGTCACTTTCAAGTGTTCTGTTTTTTCTACCTATACAACTACAGTTTTTTCCAGTCTGGTGGATGTTGCAGAGGTGGAATTTAAGCTTTTTTCTCAAGATAAAAAGTTTAAGAGAAAAGAACAAACTTTAAAATGTCGACATTTTCGACAAGTTCGGCCTCTGTGCATGTGTGTATCAAGCTGTGAGTAATATACAGCTTCATTCCAGAGTTTTCATTTTGTTGTTTTAAATGTTCACAGTGAATTAGAACACAAGCACCAAGCGAGCAATTCATGATCTGACAGCAACTTCATTAGATCTTGGGCTGTAGTATGAAAATGTCCCAGGTGGCACAATGGGCATTTGCAACTGGTTTTGCACCCCTGGAGTACATTGGTATTTTTAGAAGGGTCTGCAAATGCTTGCGTTGTGTTTGTAGTATGGGTCCAGTTGACACACATTTTGCTGTCAAACAATCTCAAGTGGGCGTTCCTTCATTTGCAGGGGTTTGTCGCACACACAAATGAGGGAACACCTCTTTTCTTGTGCCATGCTAGCAGACAACAAAGAGGCTTTAGGGAGATGTACTGACTGTGCGCTTTAGGGAGAAGTACTGACTGTGCGCTACCAGGAAATGGCACACAAGTAGTGTACCTCCAGAGGATATCACATGAGAGGGGGGGAAAGGGATTCAATGGCTTCCCAGGCAGTCACACAATGCACCCACCTGGACGGGCATACTTGTCACCTCTTTCACCCAGTGGGGGCTCCTCCGCTATGGCGGAGGAGCATCGCCCCCTGCTTTTAAGCAGTGCGAAGAAGAAACATAAAATGATAACTTTAAGTTATCATTTTATGCTTCATGCTGCTTTGCGAGCGGGAGGGTGGGCAGGGCTGCTCTGCTCTTGGAGAAGGACAGGAGTAGTTTGTCCCCCCCTTAAGTGCGCAATGACTGTTTGGTCAGCCCTCTCAGGCCGCCCAAACCAGTCATGCACACTTTCCCTATTCTCCATGCAGGCTGCATTACAGCCTGCATGGAGAACAAGCACAGGCCCCCATTCCCTGGTTGAGCATCAAACCAGGTCGCTCAAAACCAATCACAACTCTGCACTGCAGCGTTGTGATTGGTCAGTGTGGCCTGCTCCTCGAGTTCCACGAGGAGAGCAGGAGCAGATACGCGGCACCCGGCGCAAGGAAAAGTTTATTTAATTTTTTTTATATGCGTAAGGTGCGACCCCCGAACGCGCCTCCACGCCCCCCACGAGACCCGCCCGCCTCGCTACCTGCGAGCCATGCCGGCCGCCTCTGCTTTCACCTAAGGCCCATAAGCAGGACTGTTTTCAATGCTGAGCTATTCCCATGCCCTGGGAATAGCATCTTTTTTCATGATTGGGTGCAATATCTGGGTCTGTACTGGGTGCACCCTTTGAAGATGCCCTATCTTGAAGACCAGAACAGTGTGGGCGATATATGTCATTTGACATCATGTTATTGGACTCTTTCACAATCACTGTATATAAGTGGTACCATCCTGCATCTGTAATATAACATAGTGTACGAATTTCAGTATTAATGTGGATTTTGCACATTGGGTTGAACATAATATACATTACTCTACTGCAGCTGGAAGCAGTTTTACCTACTCTCCACATGCTTTCACATTATCAGTGATGTTTGAAAAACTGTAGCTGCAATCGGGATTCACAATGGTACTGTGTGTCGCCAAATAGGGATCACCCAGATGGACACGCCTGTCTGCAGTAGGATATTGAGTTAAATGTGAAGCATGGGATGCACTCACAAAGGCTGCATACACCTTCTGGTGATATGCTTTCATAACACAACTGCCAATACTTTGCAAATACATTTGAAGAGCTATTAATTTAGATGTTTCTTTATTCCGTTTTTAAATGTACTTATTGAACATAACAAGGACTCGTAGGGATTCAGAAAGTACTGTAAAGGATGTTTGGGGGTGAAAACTTAACAATTTACAAATATCGACATGAGCTCTCATCCCGCATGCAGTGTAAATCTTGATTCCGGCGCAAACAGGAGTTTACACTCACATCAGGATTGTGAGTTTTGCGGTAATTGCCCCACATCCCCAGTTTTCCACATATACATTCTGCTGGTCGAAATATGTAGCAGGAAAAATGCCAAGGAAGTGGAAAACGTGGTAACCGCGTTTTTGTGCTCTGATACCACATGTGATGCTTCATTCTGACCTCCGGAACTGACAAATGGTTGGTTTTATAACACAAGGAAATTACAGCCACCTGCATTACAGCCCCAGGTTCATAAAGCTTTTTCTGTGAACAATTGTTTCTCAGTCCAGGCATAGATTTGAGCTACTGAACATTTGGCTTTACATTAAAAACAAAATAAAGAGAAATGGTGGCAAAATCATTGTTATAATTTTGTTGTAGTGCTTACCTTTTACAGGTTGTACAGGTTGTACATTTATCAAATCTTTCTTTTGCATTTGCACTTCTTTTTTCCTTTTTCTTTTGCTTCTTATAAAACTCTGTGGGGCATATTACCAAGGATTTGCGATAATTATCGCAAAGCTCGCTTAGCGCTGTTTTTTTTTTCGCCGGCTATCGCTGGATTTCATCGCGGAGATAACGCGTTATTATCAACGCTTATCTCCAAGGCGATAAAAAATCGAGCGATAGCGGCGAAACCGAGCAATAGCGCGAGAAATCCAGTGATAAATTCACTGTGCTAATGAAAAGCTCTCTAATAGGCAGGTGAGGACTTAACCTTACAATCCACCTCCCATTGACAAGATGGTTATGTCAAGTTTTTATCAGGTGTTAAATTCCAGCGATAATCGCGACTTTTTTTATCGCTTCGCGGGCATTGGTAATAGGGGGAAGTTGTGTTTGCGACTGTTTGCAGTCGCTTTTAGTTGGGAACGCCTACTTTGCATGTCATTTGCGATAAATATCGCTGACATGCAAAGCGGCACCAAAACGGTTGCTTTCGCCATAAAGCTGTCGCTAACAGCTGTTAGCGACAGCTTGCTAATAGGGCGATAGAAATATCACCGCTTTAGCGGCAAAAAGTGCCGCTAAAGCGGCGATAACACCCTTGCTAATATGCCCCTGTGGATCTTTGCTGATTACTCAATGGTAATATGTCTCAATAATTGTACAAGAAAACTAAACAAATCCCTACCTACAACTTCATGTGGATCATGTGTTGTGTTATATAGTACTGCGGAAAGCTACAATATTAACACTTGAACAATGAGGTCCTGATTATAGAAAATAAAGAAATCGAAGAGATGGAACTAAGATTAAAAGAGAGCACGTCTCTGGAAGATGCAAAAAAGAAACTAGAAGAAATCCAACATGACATCACTGGATACAGAGAGTATTTAGTAAATAAAAAAGCAAATAAACTTAAAAATGACATTTCCAAATATAGTTTGGAACATGTCTATCCTTACCTTCAAAAGGATTTCTATGATAAGCCCAGAGAAGAACCTTATAATAGAAGAACCTGGGTACAACCTAAGAGGAATTTCCCAAAAAAGAGGGTTATGTTTTTTGACACATCTTACACGAGCTCAGACTCAGAAAATGAGCAGACAAAAGATGACTATAACACTATAAGGAGGGAGGCGACCCCGGGAAACAGCAGGGACACCCTTTCTTTTTTAGAGAAACGCCCCAACAATCATGGCCAGAACAGGGGCAGAGGCAGAGGGGGTTTTTTCAACCCGAACCCTGTCCAAAATCACCCGAATACCAGAAGCCAGAAACATTGGGATTAACAGACAAAGCTCCTATCATTAACCTTTCAAGTAGAGTTCTGACACAGGAAGAGGTGACGGTACTGGAAAAAGGGTTAGGCTATGCTGTCACATCCCCTGTGGACAGATACACACTTGAAAAAGATGTCCAAAATCTTTTTAGGAAGATACGCCTCAATTGTTATTTTTATGGAAAAGAAAAGATACCAACCACAAACAAATCAGGCTTAAAACCAAAATCCACATGGACCCCCCCAATACAACTAGTGAATAAAGATATTGAAGCATTTGAAAAAATAGTGGAAAAAAGTATAGACGACCTCCTAAATAAAAAAATCTGGATTGATAAAAACCTTACTACCCAACTACGCATGGCCTTATCCACTCTAGAACAGTGTCAAAGTTTAACTATCAAGCCTGCGGATAAAGGGGGAGGCATCGTAGTTATGGATACACATGACTATAACAACAAAATGATGTCTCTTCTGAACGACACACGTCATTACTGTAAATCCAGTAGAGATGAGTGGTATGCTTTAATATACAAGGTGACAAACCTTCTATTACTGGCTAAAGAAGACGATATCATCTGTCAAGATAAATATAATTTTTTGAACAACTTGCATCCTGTAATTCCAGCCTTATATGGGTTACCTAAGGTCCACAAGAGCATGGACAATCCACCCATGAGACCCATAGTGTCCAGTATAGATTCGCTCACCGAACTGCTGAGCAAATATGTTGACATTTTCTTGCAACCACTCGTAACACACAGAAAGCATACATTAAGGACACAACAGCAATGATTAGCAAGATTGAAAACCTCCCATTTGATAGTGAAACCCAATGAATGGTGACCTTGGATATCGAAGCATTATATTTGAATATCCCTCAGGATGATACAATACAAATGGTTAAAGATTTAATGAGCGATAATGGGGACTTATCGTCGCACGCCACTTTAATAATTGACTGTGTGGAAATTATACTTAAAAATAATATCTTTCTATTTACTAGTGATTTTTTCAAACAAACGAAAGGGACCAGCATGGGAGCAACTTGTGCTCCCAGCCTGGCATGTCTCTATGTTGCTAGGTTCGAAGAGAAACACATTTTTAATGTAGCAGCCCCATTTTCTGAAAATATAATGGCATGGTCGCGTTATATCGATGATATTTTTTTATTTGGGAGGGAACAGACGAATCCCTTAGAGAATTCATTGATTGGCTTAATCTTGGTGATCAGAATCTGCGATTTACATTGTCAATTAACAACACAGAGCTGTGATTTTCTTGATATTAAGATCAAAAATGTCAGTGGTCAACTCCAAGTAGAACTTTTACAAAGCCCACTGACAGAAATACTATTCTTCATTATAATAGTAATCACCCAGCAAGCCAAAGGAACAGTATCCCCTTTAGCCAATTTCTAAGAATAAGACGCAATTGTAGTAACATTAATGACTACAATATACATGCTGATGTACTGACAAAGAAACTTTTAGATAGGGGCTATCCAAAAAAGTGATTAAACGTGCATATAAACGCGCGAAATACTATAACAGGGATTCATTTTTTGAGACCAAACAAAGTAATAAAGATCCATTGAACTTGCCTCTAGTCTTTGTTACTAACTATAGTAACATCAGCAATAAAATCAAAAACATCAATAATAGAAACTGGCATCTTATTGATTCTCAATATAAATCCACATTGAAGAAACCTTTGTTTTCTTTTAGGCGGAATAGGACAATTAGAAACTATCTAGTCCATACGCACAGGAAGGACAACCCGAACAAACAATTGAGCATTACTAATACCCCTCTACCTACTGGCACCTTTCCATGTACTTCCTGTAACAATTGCACCAACATCCTGAAGGGACAAAAGATTATCCACAATGATGTAACTCATAACTTTAAAAAGATGGCCAATTGTCGCTCAAAAAATCTCATTTATTTAATCATGTGCCCATGTAATTTAGGTTATATTGGGGAAACCTCTAGGGAAATCAGAATTCGCATTAATGAACATAAGTCTGCAATCAGAACCAAAAAGAGGAATGCCCCTCTAGTAGAACACTGGATAGAGGAGGGACACAGTATAGAACAGTTGAGATGGTGTGTCATAGAAATAATCGAAACAGACATACGTGGCGGCGATCTCACCACAAAACGTAAAAAACAAGAGCAATTTTACATGTCTAAATTTAAGACATCTAAACAGGGATTAAACAGCAGAGAAGACTGGGAAAGAATAATGTAGAAGTTCCTTGTTCGCCCCTGTTTCTCATAGTACGACTGACATTCTAGCTGATAATATCGCGCCTTGTGATGCCTTCCAGACCTTATGTCCTGGAATAACACGGCCCCCAAGATGTACATATCAATGTGAGATTATTTATTCCAATTTATACCCATTGCTATGATGGATATCAATTTGGGATTATTTATTCCAATTTATATCCATTATTATTAGGATTGAATCGACTTTACTCTAATGGTTTCCCCGTTCCAACATGGCCGCCGTTTTTTATAGAAGGGTGATGCAATAGGTATTCTGATGTTTATTATTATTGATAAACATCCGGGTAATATAAGGGTTTTTTTTTTTTTTTAAAACCCCGTTGCTATAACTAAAGGATAGAGAAATCCGAGTAAAGGAATGCAAGATTTCAAGATCTAATAGAGGAGTATGGTCTAGTACAATGCGCATTACATATCACAAAGATGGCCGCCGTCTTCAACAGAGGACTGCAATTGTTAATTTCGGAGGTTTTACGGTTATAATTCATCTTTCTAAAGTTTCGTTATTCAATATCTCCGATTAATTAATCAAGTGGCATTTCATAGACTTTGTATAGAATAAAACTCAGGAAACAAGCTGCAGTGGTATAAATCAAGAGGATCACATGACAAGTATTTCGCTACTTAAACCGTGCTCCGAGTCAGGACATTTACGTATCCTGACCCGGAAGACGGAAGACGTTCGTAGCGAGCAGGGAGGCCGCAGTATTTTAATCGGGTGAGGACGGAGTATTTTTAGTCCGTTAGCCTCTCCCCTATAGATAGTAAAATCCAAGTTGTGTAGCAGGCGACACACAAAAGGGTGCGAGTAACTTAGTTTAAATATGCACAGAACGCTACAACTGGAGGGCAAAAAATACCCATACCGTCTTTTAAAACGGGATTCTATTTAATAACGCAAACGTAAGTCCTTAATGTAAACACTCACACTTTACCTTGTGTAAAAAATGTAAGCCCTTAATGTAAACGCTTGCACTTTACCATGTGTAAATATGTAAAAAAATATATATTTCTGTGTGGGTAACAACTCACAGTGTCAAAAAAACTTTTAGTAGAGGCATGGAAGCGTGGGCGAAATGACATACTCTGCCAATCCATGTAAGAGATGGTTATGTCCGGGTTATTGTAGTTCCAATACACAGGGCATACAATCCGATAATTAAAACGCACGAGAAATCGTCATAGTAATCGAGAATTAAATCGCACGAGAAGCCGATGTAGTATTCAAATCCCGCTTTTTTAGATAATAGCGGAATTAATAAAATCTAAGATTGGGATATGAACAAATGTTCTTTCCTGTTATGTTTTTTACAGATTTTACTTATTTCGTTGCAATTGAAAGACAGCAACTTAACCAGGTAATGAACGATTTAAAACATAAGCTTCAATATTAATCCCCATTACCTTGTGGTACATTAAAAAACAACTATTTCATATTTCCCTTTTCAGTTCGTTTACCGTCACATGAAAGACGATTATCATACAGATTACGGGCACAATCACGGCTCACCTGTACTGTTTATGAAACGAAACTGGTTTTTAAAGGTACATTTTTATCCTTTGGCCTTTTACCACACTTGGAATTAAATATTATGTGGCAACACAAAACTGAGCCCCCCCCCCTTTTTTTCTTTCCACATATTTTTTCTTTTCACATATCCTTTCTTTCTATATATTCTAAGGACCCTCAATTCTTATCCCTTATGACATCGGTGGCTCCTACGAACGCAATGGTGATGGAATAGTACCATAACAAAAGGTACAGCGTTTGTATTTATGAATAAGGTGGAGATCATCATGATCTTTAGTAATAATCCTTGCAGCAAGATGCCTAAGTAAAGACTAGGACTAAATAAAACCTATTCATACTTTCCATTGTTGCCTTTAGGTTATTTTCTGCTTCTATTATCACAGAAGGAAGTTTATTCGCCCAATTGATTAAGGGTTGATGACTCTATCCTTTGTACTACAATAGGTAGGTTTTTAGTATATGGACGGATCATGTGCTGTTGTTGTTGGTGATCTAGCGCGCTGCAGATGTGTAAAAGCAGGCATAGCTTGGGTTACAATGGTTATGATATGTTAAACAGGGAATGCATAACATAATTTGAGCATTGCTACTATGGGGTCGATTCCGATTCGGGCCGGAAAAAGCACCGACCGACTCGGATCCGGAAAAAATACCGACCGACACGTACCCGTGGCGCACGACACACCAAGTACGATGCAAGGCGCGAAAAATCCGACCGACACGTACCGAAACAAAGTCGACCGACCGAGCCGCACGGAAAGCAGCAATCCGGCCGGAAAAACACGCGAATCCAACCGACCGACACGCACCCGGAACAAATCCGACCGAAACGTACACGCGAACTCCAAACCGCAAAGTACGATGCAAGGCGCGAAAACCACGAGCGAGTCGGACGGAGGCCAAGCCGTACGACCGACACGCATACAAAACCGAGCCGAAGCAACACAATACACCGCGACCGACGCGTACGCAGCATAGAAAACTGCACAAACACAGCGTGAACGAAACGGAGAACACCGTACGAGACCAATGCAGGGTCCGACTCGGTCACAAGAACGTTTCCAACATACACAAACAGCACAAAGGAAAAATCACCCAAAAAAGGCCAAACAAGCAATTACCAAGCCAATAAATACTGGGGGGTGGGGACAGAGAACAAAGACACACCCACAACTCCACCTATATAAAGGACACAAATCACTACCATGAGCCTTTGCAAATGCCATTCCACTGCCAGCACCCAAGAGAAAGCAACCACACACCCACAGCTCATCCCTCACACAAGCCACACACCATCAGCACACCAACAAATACCTACCTCACATACACCCAGCAAAACACACACTCACACACCCTCACCTGCACACCAACACACACATCACCCACCATCACCAACCATCACCATGCCCCCAAGAAGAATCCCAAGTTCCTAGATAGTGAATTGGAAGTCATGGTAGACGAGATCCTCAGGGTGGGGCCACAGCTGTTTGGCACATTGGTCCAACAGACCCCCATGTCGCAGAAAACCAAGATGTGGGAGAGGATTATCAACAGGGTGAACGCCCAATCACCATGTCGGCGCACAAAGACGGACATCCAGAACAGGTGGTATGACGTGCGCAGGAGGGTACGGAAAATGCTGAAGCAAGACTACATCAACAGCCAACACACCGGCAGTGGCCCTCCTGCCAAGCCAATATACCTCAGGCCCTGGGAGGAGAAGGTGCGGGCCATCCTTCCGCCAGTGAGCGTATATGGACTAGAGGACATCCCAGAGCCTGGTGAGCACACAACAAATGTACACAATATACTGCCACAAAACACACACACATCACTGTCAAGGGGAGAGTCAAACCATGCACTCATAGCAATTACACAGCAACCAGAACAGAATCATCCCAAAATGTGTATGTCAGTCAGATAAACACAACACATGCCATCAAAAAAGTCACATCCAACTGTGCCATCACATGTACAAACAACTACAACTACAGCTAGGCAGTGGCACAAATAGAACTAACAAACACATCCAGACATGTAGCCACCACAACAACACCAACACACAGTGAAGACCACTCAAAGGAAGGAATTCTGTGTATGCTGGCAAAGTCAGTGTAGCCAATAGCATCATGGGAGTCGCAGTCACACATATTGCCCCCCCCACAACTGTCCCATCAACACCACCATGAACCATGCGCACATCACAGGGAGTGGAGAAGGACTCACAAGATGGCTGACACTGGCTACTGCTGTGGGGAGCACAAGGCCCTGCTGGCAACTGTGCACCAACAAACAGCAGGACACCACTGACTGACATCCTGAGAGACAACTTACACTCCCTGCAATGCAAGCACGTTCCATGGTGGGATATCTGGCTAGCTGGGTGGGAAGGGGGACTTGCAGCACTGACCATAGTCACAAGCACCTCCCCTCACACACACCCCAACACAAACTCCACAGAACCCACCTGGTAGAATGCAATGCCCCCATCCTAACACAAGATCCCACAAAAACCACCACCCTGGGTTATGTTGTGTGAAGCACAGGGCCACTCTTGGGACTTTTAGCCAAACAACTGCCAGGACAACACTCCCAGCCATCCTGTCAGCACAGCCAGCCCACCCCACAGGGAAGCAGAGTCAAAAGGAAGGAAGCATGGGCATGCTGGGAAGGGGGTGGAGGCAATAGCATGATGGGAGTCGTAGTCACTGATATTGGTCACCCCCACAACTGTCCCATCAACACCACCCTGAACCATGCTCACATCACAGGAAGTGGAGGACTCACACGATGGCTGACACTGGCTACTGCTGTGGGGAGCACAAGGCCCTGCTGGCAACTGTGCACCAACAAACAGCAGGACACCACTGACTGACATCCTGAGAGACAACTTACACTCCCTGCAATGCAAGCACGTTCCATGGTGGGATATCTGGCTAGCTGGGTGGGAAGGGGGACTTGCAGCACTGACCATAGTCACAAGCACCTCCCCTCACACACACCCCAACACAAACTCCACAGAACCCACCTGGTAGAATGCAATGCCCCCCATCCTAACACAAGATCCCACAAAGAACCACCACCCTGGGTTATGTTGTGTGAAGCACAGGGACACTCTTGGGACTTTTAGCCAAACAACTGCCAGGACAACACTCCCAGCCATCCTGTCAGCACAGCCAGCCCACCCCACAGGGAAGCAGAGTCAAAAGGAAGGAAGCATGGGCATGCTGGGAAGGGGGAGGAGGCAATAGCATGATGGGAGTCGTAGTCACAGCTCTACATCCCCCACCACATGGCCCAGCAAGCTCACACTCACGCATGCACATCCCACAGAGAGTGGAAAGGCCCATCAAAGATGTCTGACACTGTTGCTGTGTCGTGGGGAGCACAAGGACATGCTGGGTACTGCACACCAACCAACAGCAGGACACCACTGTCAGCCATCTTGCCATTGCTCTCACACCCACACACACTGAACTCCACACAAAAGCAAGTAAGTATGGGAATGCTGGGAAGTAGGGTGGAGGCAATGGCATGATGGGAGTCGTAGTCACAGACATAGCTCACCCCCACAACTGTCCCATCAACACCACCCTGAACCATGCTCACATCACAGGGAGTGGAGAAGGACTCACAAGATGGCTGACACTGGCTACTGCTGTGGGAGCACAAGGCCCTGATGGCAAATGTGCACCAACAAACAGCAGGACACCACTGACTGACATCCTGAGAGACAACTTACACTCCCTGCAATGCAAGCACGTTCCATGGTGGGATATCTGGCTGGCTGGCTGGCTGGGAAGGGGGACTTGGAGCACTGACTATAGTCACAAGCACCTCCCCTCACACACACCCCCAACACAAACTCCACAGTACCCACCTGGTAGAATGCAATGCCCTCCATCCTAACACAAGATCCCACAAAGAACCACCACCCTGGGTTATGTTGTGTGAAGCACAGGGACACTCTTGGGACTCTTAGCCAAACAACTGCCAGGACAACACTCCCAGCCATCCTGTCAGCACAGCCAGCCCACCCCACAGGGAAGCAGAGTCAAAAGGAAGGAAGCATGGGCATGCTGGGAAGGGGTGGAGGCAATAGCATGATGGGAGTCGTAGTCACTGATATTGGTCACCCCCACAACTGTCCCATCAACACCACCCTGAACCATGCTCACATCACAGGGAGTGGAGAAGGACTCACAAGATGGCTGACACTGGCTACTGCTGTGGGGAGCACAAGGCCCTGCTGCCAACTGTGCACCAACAAACAGCAGGACACCACTGACTGACATCCTGAGAGACAACTTACACTCCCTGCAACGCAAGCACGTTCCATGGTGGGATAACTGACTGGCTGGGTGGGTGGGAAGGAGGTCCGGCTGCCAACCAAACACAACCAATGCAGACCATGTTCACACCCCAGAAAATACATAGAAATGCCCAAATAATGCAGGACAATGTGCCACTCCAATATCAACCCCTGACTGTGACGACTCAGGACAATGCAATGTACAGGCCCGCACCCAGAGGCACAGTCACAACTGTCATGTGTGTCAACCATTGATGCCTGCAGAAACATGACATACATTGTTTGTGTCTCCCAAAAATAGGTGATGATGGGGACACAGCAGCAGACGCTGAGGAGTCCCAGTCCCAGGCTCAAGAGGATGCCGAGCTCACTGGCGTCGTACAGCCTCTGTCCTCCTCGGACGATGAAGAACAACCTGGCACATCCGGTGCAAGTCAACATGCAGCACCAGCAGGACCACCAGCTGCAGCACCAGCAGGACCACCAGCTGCACCCCCTGCACCCACCCCTACAACGACTGTCACCATGAATACCATCCCTGCCGACATGGACAGAATAAGGAGCAACACCAGCACAGTGACCCTGGACCAACCTGGGGCCATGGACACCACCACCACCACCAACCCCCAAGGTGGACCATGGTTATCTGTGCATGCCACTGCACACACTGCACATGTCAGCAGGGGTGGTGGGAGGGGTGGGAGACAGAGGTCGCTGCTTGCAGACGTTGCTGGTGTGCATGATGACCCACAACTGGTACGCATAGCTGATGCGTACCAGTCCAGCACCGGAGAGCTCAGCCAGGTAGTGGGGCTCCTCAGAGACATTAAACAGCATCAGGCTGCCCATCATGCCCGCTTGGACTCCCACATGTCCCACGTGGAGTCACACATGTCCCGTGTGGACTCACACATGTCCCGAGTGGAGTCCAAGTGGGATGCACTGCATGAGATGACGGCGGTGCACAGGGACATTTTACAATGCCTCCGCCAGATGAACAGCAACCAGTCCACACCTCCCTGTGTGCCAACAACATCTGGTGCCGAACAAACTGCAACTGCCACAGGGAGGGAGGAGGACTCTGGCGGAGAGTCCCCTGCACCGCAGCAGCCTGCACTTGAGGGCCCCCCCCAAGAAGAGGGGTCGTCCGAGGAGGGAAAAGTGAGAGGCCGATGGCCAAGCGCAACTCCCAGGAAGCCTGAACCTGTTCTGGATGTTCGCCTTTGTGCACAGACTGTTCACCCTGTTGACGGCAACACTACTCCCACACATTGCATGGGGAGTACAAGTTGGACCAATGTGTCAGACAACTGTGGCCCCGATACTGGGGATCCTGTCTACCCGGACTTTCAATTCACCTAGGAACTTGGGATTGCAAGATTCATGTACAGCACAACCCATCCTATGCACTATTAACACAAATGTATCACAATAAACACACTAATACACCATACTTGCCTCTGTCGTGATTCCAACGTGGGTGCTGTTATGGGGATGATGAACTGCAAAATTACACTGTGTATGCGAACTGCAACAGCAAGGACAACACAGGCATGTGAGTACAGGAAACGTGACACACATGAGGGAGACACACCACCAGGGCTACACGACACATACACACCTAGGCCATCTGACTCATTGCCTACACTGATGTTGCCAGGGAAGACGGTGCAATGCACAGACACCACACCCATTCCCAGTTGTAGTCAAGTAGCCCACAGGTGCAGTAAGCAAATGGCAGTCAAATGTGTGACCACAGACAACGCACATCACAAAGTGAAGCACAGGTTTATTACACAGTTGCAACATGCCGTAACCACTACAGATGCAAGGTAACCCCACCTGGCAGCGGGCACACAGTCAACAACTGTAGACGGAAGGTAGTCCATGGGTGTGGCGCACATCACCTGTAGGGACACAACAGCTACCAGCCTGGATGTGCAATCACGTCGTCGGTGGACACAGTTGACCAAACGAATCTGAAAGTACCCTGTGAAGGACAGAAATGACACACAGTCAAAAGCAATGGAGTACAGGACAGAACAGCAAAACACATGCACAATACATGTTACAAGATACCCACCCAGAACCAAGTTAGCATGTCAACACTGTTGGGGAGTACAGCCCACCTGTCACCACACATCGCAACACACATCCAGTCAAGTGGCCCATGGACACACTCCCACAGCACCAGAGCACCACCCACACATCATGCCAACTCACATCATTGACATGACACCTCAGGATACTCACATTCAGCTAAAGAAGTTGGTGATGAGCTGTGTGCGGACATCACCATCACCATCATCATCATCATCGTCACTGGCATCGTGGTCCAGGCCAGGATCCTCCACAGGTGGCGGATGTTGGTCATTGTCATCCTGGATGAGAGGCAACTCCTTCCGCACTGCCAGGTTGTGGAGCATGCAGCAGACGATGATAATCTTGCACACTTTCGCAGGGGCATATGGGAGGGACCCTCCGGTCTTGTCCAGGCAGCGGAAGCGGCTCTTCAGGAGACCAAAGGTCCGCTCAATCACTCTCCTGGTCCGACCATGTGCCTCATTGTAGCGCATCTGGGCAGGTGTCACAGGGTTCCTGAGGGGTGTCAGCAACCACGGCATGTTGGGGTATCCCGAGTCACCTACGGACAGACAAGTGCACATTAGCTGACTTGGAAAAGTGGGCGGAATACTACAGATCAGATCACACACAATGGCACAAAGTCAGTACACACCGACAAGCCAGGCACGCTGGTTCTGCATCTGTGCCATCATCCTGGGGATGCGACTACTCCTCATCACAAAGGCATCGTGTGCTGAACCAGGGAAACGGGCACACACGTGTGAGATGGTCATATCTGCAAGACACACCACCAGTGCATTGACCGAGTGGTAGTGCTTGCGGTTCCTGTAGGCCTGCTCCTGGGCCTGTGGTGGTACCAAAGCCACATGTGTCCCATCAATGGAGCCAATTACATGCGGCATCCTCCCCAGGGCATAAAAGTCACTCTTCACGTCAGTGAGTCGTCGCAGTCTAGGGAAATAGATGTACCGGTTCAGGAAGAGCAACATTGCCGCCAAAACATCGCGGAGCACACGGCTGAACATGGTCTGTGACATCCCACCAGCAGTCGCCACAGTATGTTGGAAGGTACCAGTGGCAAAGAAGTGTAGGGCTGCCATCACCTTCACCTTGGGGGTCAGCGCTGTAGGATACGGCCGGCCAGGCTGCAAATGTGGGGACAACTGCACTGCCAAATCCTCAATCAGCTGCCTGGTGAAGCGGTACCGTCGGATGCTGTCCCGTTCCACCATCGTTGCCAGGTCTGGGAATGGCCGATGGACAGCAGGAGCCCTGCAGTGCAGAGGAGAAGTAAGCAAGATTGTCAGTCACCCCACATATGCGGCATTGAACACACTCAAGATCCCAACATACATCATTATGAGGCACAACTACATGAAGTGTGCAGTACCGGAAGGACATGTATGGTACATACATGGCCAACATCTGTCAACACGGTCCAACAGGTGGCATCAATTAGTCCCAGATTGGCCCATTGGATATCATGAGGCCGTGTCACAGTTCCCATCTCCTGCTGCCGAGTCACAATAACCCCCACAGGGACATGTGAGGACAGATGTGCCCCAGGCACCACAGCTCAACGACAGGTACATTCCCAGGGACCCTGTAATGCCACATGGACACTGGCATTACATGGAGTATCATGTATACACCACAGCAAAACAACCATGACCCCCACAGGTAGTGGCCCCACTTGCCACGGCAGGACAGACATGGACGTCTGTGACACACACGCACAACATCAGAGTCCATGCACACACAACGTGGATGTGGAGACTGTCTCCCATTGTGCACATGAAATCAGAGACATTGTAAACACCACATGCACAAAGACTGTGGAGGACCATCACTATTGTGCCACTGGGACACCCTGGCTCAAACATACCGTCCCACATGGGACTCACGGGGTATGTGACATGACATACACATACACCACTGTGAAATGTGACCATGGCACATGCACAGATATGAACAGTTGCACATCACAGTGGTCACGTACACGTAACACCCAGGATCCTGTCCCCATGAACACGTGCACAGCCTGGGGGTGGCTGCCCACAGGTGACACCCACAGGACAACATGTACACCAACATACACACAATAGGAAATGCAGCCTTACATGCCTTATGATAAAGTTTGGACAGGCTGTCGTGATGTAGGTGTGCCCCTCACTCCCTGGGAGCTATCTGTGGCTGGCATATGTCCATCTGAGACAGGCATGCTGACATATGCCAGTCACATGTACAGTGATGCGTTGAACAGCAATGGACCGATCGGTGCCTCCGGCCGGCCCATTGCTTTCAATGTGTGCGGGTACGCGTTGTACCCCTGTGCGCGTTGAACAGCAATGGACCGATCGGTGCCTCCGGCCGGCCCATTGCTTTCAATGTGTGCGGGTACGCGTTGTACCCCTGTGCGCGTTGAACAGCAATGGACCGATCGGTGCCTCCGGCCGGCCCATTGCTTTCAATGTGTGCGGGTACGCGTTGTACCCCTGTGCGCGTTGAACAGCAATGGACCGATCGGTGCCTCCGGCCGGCCCATTGCTTTCCATGTGTGCGGGTACGCGTTGTACCCCTGTGCGCGTTGAACAGCAATGGACCGATCGGTGCCTCCGGCCGGCCCATTGCTTTCAATGTGTGCGGGTACGCGTTGTACCCCTGTGAGCGTTGAACCGCAATGGACCGATCGGTGCCTCCGGCCGGCCCATTGCTTTCAATGTGTGCGGGTGCGCGTTGTACCCCTGTGCGCGTTGTACCGCAATGGACCGATCGGTGCGCACCCATTGACAATGGGCTTGCCTGGCAACGGACGCGTTTTCGAATTTCGAACGAGTCGGTTGCTGGAAAATCAGTTGGTCACCCACAACAATGTTGCAAAATTATGTATGTCATGAAGTTGAAGATTTGAAGGATGCTGTGGGCGTGTTTTGGTGCTGCTATTCCATGGATTGGCCAGATTCAGAAGATGCAAACGACTTGGACCTATCACTTTGGACACAAGGGACAGTATCTGCCTCTCCAGCACATATATATTGCTGGCTGTTCCCCTGAGAGCCCACTTGCCTGCACTACATGCTCCAAGACGACATCTGCCACTGCACTGCTGCTGTCTCTGCCCCTCTGGACCCTGCAATGGCACGTACTGTGGAGAGAGCCCCAGCCTTCAGCCTTGAAGAGAACCAGGCCCTGCTGGACAGCCTACTTCCACAGTACAGCAAGCTGTATGGGACACCAGGGGAGCAGGTGAGTGTTCTGTGCACTGCCTTTCTGAATGTGCATTTCGTCTGACTAGCAAGGCTGAGAGTCTGCACGCCACTGGCTAGCAGGCTCACTGAGTAGTTGTCACCCCCATAGTGTGTAGTGACTTGCACTGGACAGGTATGGTGCAGTGACAGTGCATTTGAACATGCTTTTACTTCCCATGCAATGATACCATGTAGTGACGTCTGGCAAACTGTCCATGGTCAGCTTTGCACTGCCTGTGTACATCATGTGCCCCTGTGATTGAGACATGTATATACAACTGTGTCATGCACGGATATGTTGCATGTGTGGTAATGGCCTTTTCACTTTGTCATCCTCACAGGTTAATGCCCATCAGAAGCAGGAAATCTGGAAGGACATCGTCCGGGCTGTCCGGTCCGTGGGGGTCTACAAGCGCCGGATCCGCAACTGCCAGAAGAGGTGGCAGGACCTTCGGGGCTGGACCCGGAGGATTGCACGGGTCCAGCTGAAGCTGTCGCCTCCTCGCAGGAGGGGCGGAACACGGACCCTGACCCCCACATGCTCCAGATCCTGGCGGTGGTCTTTTCAGACCTGGATGGGCAGCTGAAGGCCAGACAGCAGCAAGGAGGGGGTGAGTCAAAGACTGCACTGTGAACTCTGTATTACATGCTTTGTGCCCTCCTCTGGCCTGGTTCAACTGCCACAGTGCAGCAGTCATGTTGTCCAGGAGCCATGTCCCTCTATTGTGCACTGCCCACTGCTCATCTGATACCCAGGTGTGGCCCTTACAGTCAGGGAATTGTGTCACTTGGGACTGTGTCCTTGCAGTTTGCTTCACTAAAGGTGGGGGACAGCATCTGTTTCCCTAACTCTGTTGTGGGCATCATGGGTGGGTCCATTGTTCACACAACGCCTGGGTTTGGACATGTGATCTGCGTGTTGCTTTGATATGCGGTCCACTTGCTGAGCTGAGCCACCACATGTGCCTGGGGTATGTGGCACACGCCCATGCAGCGGGTGGGAACAATGTTTGTGCCCCAGGAGTGTGCAGATTACGTGTGTCACACATACATAGCCAGCTATCCACTGTCCAGGGCACATCCCTCATTCATGTGGAGCAGGACAGTCATGCCTACTCCAGGCCATGCAATGCACTCTGTACTCCCACTCCCGTGTATCAGCTGACACATTGTGCACAGTGATTTGACCCCTCCGGTGTCTGCCTCTGTGTCAGTGTGCTGTGGATTAGTTGCCAGGACTGCTGGGGTGTTTCTTGGTAGGGGCTCAGCATGCCCCTGGAGATGTGACCATAGGAGACGATACTTGTGTGTCACATAGGTGTTTGATCAGCTGCCCGTGCAGACTGGGGTATGCGAATGTGATGTTCAGGCAGCTGTTCCCCATTCACAGCAAATTGTGAGGGGCTCAGGTTCAGAGGGTAGTGTCACAGGTCTCCCATATGTCCAATAGGTGTGACCTGGACAGATGAGGGTTGAGATGATGTGTTGTGTGGGGGATGTACATGTGCACTTGTGCAGCTCCAGGACTTGCATTCCCCATGACCTACTATTGTGACACAGTGCATAGTGTTGTTGTCTGGCTGCCAAGTCATACATCACTGAGACAGTGATGTATGACTTAACAGTCATGCCTCTGCCATGGCATGTGTCAACTTATTTGTGGTCCTGCAGGGGAGTGACATGTGCTACATGCACACCATAGTGGCGCTGGCTATCAGGACATGGGTGCATCATGGTGTCTGTCGCTGGTATGCATCACATGCATTTCCTATTTGACTCTGGGCATCCCTTTCATCCGGAAACCTGTACTGACTCAGTGGCAAGAGCTGTGATGTGTCCACACCGTGTCCTCTGCACTGTCCAACTACTGTGTACTTGGTGCATGTGTCCACACTGGGGTGTTGCAATCCAACATACACCAGACAGATGGGTGCAAGGCCATGTGGGATGTGAGTGCCATGCTTGGCATCAGACTGACAATTGGCTTCTCCTGTTCAGTTAGGGCACTTTTAGCAATGTACAACTAATGATGCCAGGGCTTGCTCTGTGATGTGCTGTGCTCACAGTGGTGTGTGCGTTTTGTGCAGGTGACTGATGTCTGTCTGTTTCCCCATTGTTTGCAGATACATCC
This sequence comes from Calotriton arnoldi, assembly GCA_963921515.1. Taxonomy (NCBI): domain Eukaryota; kingdom Metazoa; phylum Chordata; class Amphibia; order Caudata; family Salamandridae; genus Calotriton; species Calotriton arnoldi. The sequence goes on along the minus strand of CAWUFW010002649.1, from coordinate 1,569,469 downwards.
ACGGCCACGGAAGGGGACAGCTCCACGGACCAGGAGGAGCCAGAGAGCCAGACTGGGTCAGCAGCCGAGGAGTGGTCGGAGGGACCCAGTGGCACGGAGGGCGAGGGAGCCACACCAAGGAATCCTCAGCACCATCCACCTCAGCTGAGGACCAGAGCAACTCGGAGGATGACTCCCTTGTGGAGGCGGGTGTCAGCAGCCACCACACCCCAGCTAGTGTTGCTGTCCCCGCCACCACCAGCACCACCACCGCCCTCCCATCGGCTCCCATTCCCAAGGTCCGTGGAGGCTCCCATGTTTGGGAGCGTGTCTCCTTTGGCCCAGGCACCGCACCCCCTGCCCCTGTGTCCCCTGCTGCCCTGAGTGAGGAGTCTGTGTACCTCCTTCTCCAGCTCCATGTAGGGCAGACAGCCATGCTGAGTGTCCTCCATGCGCACACCGCACTGTTGACTCAGCTGGTGTCGTTCATGGAGGGCATCTCATCGGGCATGTCTGACCTACAGAGGGGCAACAGGTCCATGGACTCCTCCCTGACGGCAGCAGTGTCCCTCCTCAGACAGTCCCTCACCCCTCCTGCCTCTGCTCCATCCACACTCCCCAGCACCTTGCCCGTCCCAAGCACACACACACCGGCACAGGCACACACCAGCACACACACATCCAGCACACAGACACACACGCCACAAACTAAACGCACATGCACGCACAGTCAGGGGACTGAAACCAGACTCACTGGGGATGGGGCCCTGTTACACACACACGCATCCACGGGCACTGCGCAGTCCTCAGTTGCCTCTCCCTCCAAAGCACCCTCCCTTGCCTCACCTGCAACCCCAAAGACCCAGCGCCTCTTCCTCAGTGACCTCGGCCTCTTCCCCTCCGATCCAGCTGCCCCAGCATCCAGGGGGAAGAAGAAGCCCCCACACGGAGCAGAGTGCCCCTCGCCCCCGGACACCCTCCCCCAGGCGCAGACAGACTGAGGCCCCCACCCGCAAGTCCCCCGGAGTGGTAAGAGCAAGACCCCGCCGCCGCCCTGCAGCTCAAGCACCAGGTCACCTTCCTCCATCCCTCAGGCCCCCACTCCACAGGTGCCCCCGCCACACCCTGCCCCAGGTTCCCCCATTCACAGATATACCATCCCCAAGAGGCTCCGGCCTTCTCCCCCTGCCACTTGCTCTCCCGGCACCACACCCCCGCTGCGCTTGTCTGTGCCACTGATGTGGTGAGGGTGTCCTCCCCCTCTGTTCAGCCCACCTTGCCTGTTCCCCATTCTCCTCCCCTGGTGGTAGGCACTGCAGTGGAGTCCACTACCACCCTGTCTGACTTGGGCACTGCAGTGGCGGACCTGTCCACTCCATCTGCAGGGTCCACTGCAGTCGTGCCGGCACCCACAACATCTGAGCCATGCCCCCCAGTTGTGCCGGCACACACCATGTCAGACACCTCCACTGCAGTTGTCAGTGGCTCTCCAGCACCCACCACCCCTTCCCTGCTTCCTCCTGGTGAGCCCTGATCCTGTCCCTGCGGTGCCTGGCCTACCCCCCGGTTGCCCCTCCTAGTGGATTGTCCCTGGTTTTGTGCAGGCATGTGTAGGGTGGCATCTGCCACTGTCACCCACTTGTGACTTTGTTGATGGACTGGCCATTGGCCTTTGTTTATGTTCTACCGGACTTCTACTTTTAATGCCACATATGCTGAATAAAGCAACTTTCTGTTCTCTAGTGCTTTTGCTTCTGATGTACATGATGTTGATGATGCTAACCATGCCCTTGCTGCAGTGATGGTGATATTTGGACTCATGATAATGAAGTGTTACTGTGCAGGAACCCATGTGGTCCAGGGGTTATGTGTCCTATCCTGTGGTGTATCCATGTCATCCATAGCAGCATCTGAGAGTGTCATGTGTTCAGTATTTGGCAATGAGATTTTCTACTTAGATTGGCAACTTCACATCTGTGGCTTCCACCCCTGCACATCTGTTGTGCCTGCCATTGTTCTATTCGTCTACTTCCCTGACCGTGTGGCCATCTCCAGTGAACATGCAGGTTTGGGCATCAATGGGGAAGGACTCATCTGTGTTGTCAGTGCAACATTGCTATACAAGTGTGTTGGATCTGTGCTGATGATTCCGTTGGCACTTCCATGACCAGGCTGATGGGACGGGAGCCCTCATTTGTTGCTAATTGTTGATTGTGTGTCCCATTGCTGCCATGGTATGGTATCTGTTCGCCTCACATCTGCAGTCTCCACAGGGTATCTGCATGTGTGTGCCCATTGGTGCAAATATGTGGGTCTGCATTCGGATGGTCACTTCTGTCATTGTGTCATTGATGATTGTTGACGGTGTCAGCCCCCATGGGTGTTGTTTGTCTGCACATGGCCAAAGTTATGTCTTATTTGCACTGCAGGATTTGGCTCCCCCAATTTATGTTGCAATGGGACACATACACTACTTTGCCACTGATGTGTTTGTTGTTCTGTGACCAGGAATCATCCATGCAGTTTGGCAGTTGCACCTCTTACTTTGTCAACACTTGCCTTTTGGTCACTGTGATGATGGGGGTTTGGACCCCATTGCCACAATGTTCAAGATGTGCTGCAGCTATGGACCCCACACTTGCCTTTTGGTCACTGTGATGATGGGGGTTTGGACCCCATTGCCACAATGTTCAAGATGTGCTGCAGCTATGGACCCCACACTTACATTTTGGTCACTGTGATGATGGGGGTTTGGACCCCATTGCCACAATGTTCGAAATGTGCTTCAGCTATGGACCCCACACTTACCTTTTGGTCACTGTGATGATGGGGGTTTGGACCCCATTGCCACAATGGTCATGGCCTGCTTGCATTGTGGGTGCCACACACATATATGTGTGGCACATGTGCTAGGGGGTCACATTGTATGTTCAAAGTCATGTTCGGTGTTGTAGGCATTTGACACAGTCTACACACGCTTGTCATGGTGTTGGGGGATGTCTTCTTCTTGCATTCCCTAGGTTGTGGTGTGCTGGCTGTGTCATGCATTGTCCATCCTATGAGTGGGGGTGGTAGTAGTGGTAGGCATCCTGCCCCCTGGGTGAGGGTGGTAGTAGTGGTGGGCATCCTGCCCCCTGGGTGAGGGTGGTAGTAGTGGTAGGCATCCTGCCCCCCTGGGTAAGGGTGGTAGTAGTGGTAGGCATCCTGCCCCCTGGGTGAGGGTGGTAGTAGTGGTAAGCATCCTGCCCCCTGGCTAAGGGTGGTAGTAGTGGTAGGCATCCTGCCCCCTGGGTGAGGGTGGTAGTAGTGGTGGGCATCCTGCCCCCTGGGTGAGGGTGGTAGTAGTGGTAGGCATCCTGCCCCCTGGGTGAGGGTGGTAGTAGTGGTGGGCATCCTGCCCCCTGGCTAAGGGTGGTAGTAGTGGTAGGCATCCTGCCCCCCTGGGTGAGGGTGGTAGTAGTGGTAGGCATCCTGCCCCCTGGGTAAGGGTGGTAGTAGTGGTAGGCATCCTGCCCCCCTGGCTAAGGGTGGTAGTAGTGGTAGGCATCCTGCCCCCCTGGGTGAGGGTGGTAGTGGTGGTAAGCATCCTGCCCCCTGGCTAAGGGTGGTAGTGGTGGTAGGCATCCTGCCCCCCTGGGTGAGGGTGGTAGTAGTGGTGGGCATCCTGCCCCCTGGGTGAGGGTGGTAGTAGTGGTAGGCATCCTGCCCCCTGGGTGAGGGTGGTAGTAGTGGTGGGCATCCTGCCCCCCTGGCTAAGGGTGGTAGTAGTGGTAGGCATCCTGTCCCCCTGGGTGAGGGTGGTAGTAGTGGTAGGCATCCTGCCCCCTGGGTAAGGGTGGTAGTAGTGGTAGGCATCCTGCCCCCCTGGCTAAGGGTGGTAGTAGTGGTAGGCATCCTGCCCCCCTGGGTGAGGGTGGTAGTGGTGGTAAGCATCCTGCCCCCTGGCTAAGGGTGGTAGTGGTGGTAGGCATCCTGCCCCCCTGGGTGAGGGTGGTAGTAGTGGTGGGCATCCTGCCCCCTGGGTGAGGGTGGTAGTAGTGGTAGGCATCCTGCCCCCCTGGGTGAGGGTGGTAGTAGTGGTAGGCATCCAGCCCCCCTGGGTGAGGGTGGTAGTAGTGGTAGGCATCCTGCCCCCTGGGTAAGGGTGGTAGTAGTGGTAGGCATCCTGCCCCCTGGGTGAGGGTGGTAGTAGTGGTAAGCATCCTGCCCCCTGGCTAAGGGTGGTAGTAGTGGTAGGCATCCTGCCCCCTGGGTGAGGGTGGTAGTAGTGGTGGGCATCCTGCCCCCTGGGTGAGGGTGGTAGTAGTGGTAGGCATCCTGCCCCCCTGGGTGAGGGTGGTAGTAGTGGTAAGCATCCTGCCCCCTGGCTAAGGGTGGTAGTAGTGGTAGGCATCCTGCCCCCTGGGTGAGGGTGGTAGTAGTGGTGGGCATCCTGCCCCCTGGGTGAGGGTGGTAGTAGTGGTAGGCATCCTGCCCCCCTGGGTGAGGGTGGTAGTAGTGGTGGGCATCCTGCCCCCTGGCTAAGGGTGGTAGTAGTGGTAGGCATCCTGCCCCCCTGGGTGAGGGTGGTAGTAGTGATAGGCATCCTGCCCCCCTGGGTAAGGGTGGTAGTAGTGGTAGGCATCCTGCCCCCCTGGGTAAGGGTGGTAGTAGTGGTAGGCATCCTGCCCCCTGGCTAAGGGTGGTAGTAGTGGTAGGCATCCTGCCCCCCTGGGTGAGGGTGGTAGTGGTGGTAAGCATCCTGCCCCCTGGCTAAGGGTGGTAGTAGTGGTAGGCATCCTGCCCCCTGGGTGAGGGTGGTAGTAGTGGTGGGCATCCTGCCCCCTGGGTGTGGGTGGTAGTAGTGGTAGGCATCCTGCCCCCCTGGGTGAGGGTGGTAGTGGTGGTAGGCATCATGCCACCCCTGGGTAGGGGTGGTGGTGCGCATTCAGGCCCCTGTGTGCATATGTGGCATTGGTGATGGGCATCCCACCCCTATGGTGCTGCTGTTGCTGGTGTAAGTATATTCTGCATCCCTGTGTGTGTGTGTGATGTGTCGTGTACGTGTTGTATGTGTTTCGTGGTTGGTGTCTGGCTTACCTTCTGCGCCGTACGCGTCCGTGCCTGTTCCGGTAGTAAATGTAGAATATTGGTATGATCGGGACGAAGGGATTCATGGTTGGTTCGTGTCGTTCGTCCTTCTCGTTGCTTCGCGTCGTCCTCGTCGCTTCGCCTCGTCCTCGTCGCTTCGCCTCGTCCTCGTCGCTTCGCGTCGTCCTCGTCGCTGCCGTGTTCGTCTCGGAGCCGTGGATCGTGTTGTGGCGCGAATCGGAGCTTATGTGCGCCTCTCCCGGATGCTTTGACGTGCCGTGCGTAGCGACGGGTTCGGCGCGTACGGAAAGCACATCGTACTTGTCCGGCCGGACGGGGCTGCATTTTTCCTTCCGTGCGACTCGATTCTGCGTTTCCGGATTCGCCTCGGTCGGAGAACAGGACCTGGTTTGGGTGAGTACGGCTCGGCCGGATTCTTTGCTGTTGTGCGCATCGTACTTGCTCGTTCGGTGTGCTGTACGGATCGGTCGGGAAACAGGCTTTCGCATGGCTTTTTTCCCGACCGAATGGTATTGGGTGCGCCTCCTACCGAGATCGGAATCGGCCCCTATGTGTTTTGAGGCTAATATATTGTTGTATTATTTAACATTGTTTTTAGAAAACTCTGTCCTGAAGAAGCTGGTTGATCCATGTCTCACCGAAATGCCGCGTCGACTGCTTTGTAGTTTTCTTAGCTTTTACCAATATTTTGTGTTTAATATTTTTACTTGTCATTTTGTGCTCAATATTATGAAATTGTCATTTTAACTTTACTTTTTAATTGTGTAAAATTCACTGTGTAAAAAAACGTTTTCATAATTATGAATAAAAACTGAATTATTTTATATGTTGTTCCTGTTTTGAATGTTTCATCTGACTATGTTAAATCCATCACAACTGGCGTCAGAATAATCATTGTTCAAGTGTTAATATTGTAGCTTTCCGCAGTACTATATAACACAACACATGATCCACATGAAGTTGTAGGTGGGATTTGTTTAGTTTTCTTGCTTGATTACCCGTCCCCTACTTCAGTCAATAGGGTTCCTCCTCTTTTTTCCATACATTACGCACAGCTTGTGAGCTGGGAGTTGACTTTGTATATAATCCCACATTAATAGGGATTGACAGTCCAATTTTCACTATGGATTCCCTTAAAACATACGGTTTTACAGAGGACCAATTCAATAAAATTATAAATGGTACCTCAAAAAACATTTCCTCTATCACAATAACCAATGGTGATGAAGAGCTATGAAAAACCCTATGGAATAATAAGAAAAAAACAATAAGGACCGAACTGCACGCAGATTTTTTAATTGAATATTGCAAAAAGGGCATCATACCCAAATGCCTACAGGTGACTAATGAACCTGGGGTATTTATTAAAAACCAGAAATTTATAGAAAACTGGACTTTTATTGCAAACAGGTGCAGCCGTAATTGGAGGCTTTTAATAATAGAGACAGCACATGAGGTCCTGATTATAGAAAATAAAGAAATCGAAGAGATGGAACTAAGATTAAAAGAGAGCACGTCTCTGGAAGATGCAAAAAAGAAACTAGAAGAAATCCAACATGACATCACTGGATACAGAGAGTATTTAGTAAATAAAAAAGCAAATAAACTTAAAAATGACATTTCCAAATATAGTTTGGAACATGTCTATCCTTACCTTCAAAAGGATTTCTATGATAAGCCCAGAGAAGAACCTTATAATAGAAGAACCTGGGTACAACCTAAGAGGAATTTCCCAAAAAAGAGGGTTATGTTTTTGACACATCTTACACGAGCTCAGACTCAGAAAATGAGCAGACAAAAGATGACTATAACACTATAAGGAGGGAGGCGACTCCGGGAAACAGCAGGGACACCCTTTCTTTTTAGAGAAACGCCCCAACAATCATGGCCAGAACAGGGGCAGAGGCAGAGGGGGTTTTTTCAACCCGAATCCTGTCCAAAATCACCCGAATACCAGAAGCCAGAAACATTGGGATTAACAGACAAAGCTCCTATCATTAACCTTTCAAGTAGAGTTCTGACACAGGAAGAGGTGACGGTACTGGAAAAAGGGTTAGGCTATGCTCTCACATCCCCTGTGGACAGATACACACTTGAAAGAGATGTCCAAAATCTTTTTAGGAAGATACGCCTCAATTGTTATTTTTATGGAAAAGAAAAGATACCAACCACAAACAAATCAGGCTTAAAACCAAAATCCACATGGACCCCCCCCCAATACAACTAGTGAATAAAGATATTGAAGCGTTTGAAAAAATAGTGGAAAAAAGTATAGACGACCGCCTAAATAAAAAAATCTGGATTGATAAAAACCTTACTACCCAACAACGCATGGCCTTATCCACTCTACAACACTGTCAAAGTTTAACTATCAAGCATGGGGATAAAGGGGGAGGCATCGTAGTTATGGATACACATGACTATAACAACAAAATGATGTCTCTCCTGAATGACACACGTCATTACTGTAAATCCAGTAGAGATGAGTGGTATGCTTTAATACACAAGGTGACAAACCTTCTATTACTGGCTAAAGAAGACGATATCATCTGTCAAGATGAATATAATTTTTTGAACAACTTGCATCCTGTAATTCCAGCCTTATATGGGTTACCTAAGGTCCACAAGAGCATGGACAATCCACCCATGAGACGCATAGTGTCCAGTATAGATTCGCTCACCGAACCGCTGAGCAAATATGTTGACGTTTTCTTGCAACCACTCGTAACACAACAGAAAGCATACATTAAGGACACAACAGCAATGATTAGCAAGATTGAAAACCTCCCATTTGATAGTGAAACCCAATGGATGGTGACCTTGGATATCGAAGCATTATATTCGAATATCCCTCAGGATGATACAATACAAATGGTTAAAGATTTAATGAGCAATAATGAAGGAGACTTATCGTCGCACGCCACTTTTATAATTGACTGTGTGCAAATTATACTTAAAAATAATATCTTTCTATTTACTAGTGATTTTTTCAAACAAACAAAAGGGACCAGCATGGGAGCAACTTGTGCTCCCAGCCTGGCATGTCTCTATGTTGCTAGGTTCGAAGAGAAACACATTTTTAATGTAGCAGCCCCATTTTTTGAAAATATAACGGCATGGTCGCGTTATATCGATGATATTTGTTTTATTTGGGCGGGAACAGAGGAATCCCTTACAGAATTCATTGATTGGCTTAATCTTGGTGATCAGAATCTGCGATTTACATTGTCAATTAACAACACAGAGCTGTGATTTTCTTGATATTAAGATCAAAAATGTCAGTGGTCAACTCCAAGTAGAACTTTTTACAAAGCCCACTGACAGAAATACTATTCTTCATTATAATAGTTATCACCCAGCAAGCCAAAAAAACAGTATCTCGTTTAGCCAATTTCTAAGAATAAGACCCAATTGTAGTAACATTAATGACTACAATATACATGCTGATGTACTGACAAAGAAACTTTTAGATAGGGGCTATCCAAAAAAAGTGATTAAACGTGCATATAAACACGCGAAATACTATAACAGGGATTCATTTTTTGAGACCAAACAAAGTAATAAAGATCCATTGAACTTGCCTCTAGTCTTTGTTACTAACTATAGTAACATCAGCAATAAAATCAAAAACATCATTAATAGAAACTGGCATCTTATTGATTCTCAATGTAAATCCACATTGAAGAAACCTGTTTTCTTTTAGGCGGAATAGGACAATTAGAAACTATCTAGTCCATACGCACAGGAAGGACAACCAGACAAACAATTAAGCATTACTAATACCCCTCTACTTACTGGTACCTTTCCATGTAGTTCCTGTAACAATTGCACCAACATCCTGAAAGGACAAAAGATTATCCACAATGATGTAACTCATAACTTTAAAAAGATGGCAAATTGTCGCTCAAAAAATCTCATTTATTTAATCATGTGCCCATGTAATTTAGGTTATATTGGGGAAACCTCTAGGGAAATCAGAATTCGCATTAATGAACATAAGTCTGCAATCAGAACCAAAAGAGGAATGCCCCTCTAGTAGAACACTGGATAGAGGAGGGACACAGTATAGAACAGTTGAGATGGTGTGTCATAGAAATAATCGAAACAGACATACGTGGCGGCGATCTCACCACAAAACGTAAAAAACAAGAGCAATTTTACATGTCTAATTTTAAGACATCTAAACAGGGATTAAACAGCAGAGAAGACTGGGAAAGAATGATATAGAAGTTCCTTGTTCACCCCTGTTTCTCATAGTACGACTGACATTCTAGCCGATAATATCGCGCCTCGTGATGCCTTCCAGACCTTATGTCCTGGAATAACACGGCCCCCAAGATGTACATATCAATGTGAGATTATTTATTCCAATTTATACCCATTGCTATGATGGATATCAATTTGGGATTATTTATTCCAATTTATATCCATTATTATTAGGATTGAATCGACTTTACTCTAATGGTTTCCCCGTTCCAACATGGCCGCCGTTTTTTATAGAAGGGTTTTGCAATAGGTATTCTGATGTTTATTATTATTGATAAACTTCCAAGTAATATAAGGGTATTTTAAAAAAAAAAACCCGTTGTTATAACTAAAGGATAAAGAAATCCGAGTAAAGGAATGCAAGATTTCAAGATCTAATAGAGGAGTATGGTCTAGTACAATACGCATTACATAGCACAAAGATGGCCGCCGTCTTCAACAGAGGACTGCAATTGTTAATTTCGGAGGTTTTACGGTTATAATTCATCTTTCTAAAGTTTCGTTTTTCAATATCTCCGATTAATTAATCAAGTGGCATTTCATAGACTTTGTATAGAATAAAACTCAGGAAACAAGCCGCAGTGGTATAAATCAAGAGGATCACATGACAAGTATTTCGCTACTTAAACCGTGCTCCGAAGACAGCAACTTAACCAGGTAATGAACGATTTAAAACATAAGCTTCAATATTAATCCCCATTACCTCGTGGTACATTAAAAAACAACTATTTCATATTTCCTTTTTCAGTTCGTTTACTGTCACATGAAAGACGATTATCATACAGATTACGGGCACAATCACGGCTCACCTGTACTGTTTATGAAACAAAACTGGTTTTTAAAGGTACATTTTTATCCTTTGGCCTTTTACCACACTTGGAATTAAATATTATGTGGCAACACAAAACTGAGCCCCCCTTTTTTTCTTTCCACATATTTTTCTTTTCACATATCCTTTCTTTCTATATATTCTAAGGACCCTCAATTCTTATCCCTTATGACATTGGTGGCTCCTACGAACGCAATGGTGATGGAATAGTACCATAACAAAAGGTACGGCGTTTGTATTTATGAATAAGGAGTAGATCATCATGATCTTTAGTAATAATCCTTGCAGCAAGATGCCTATGTAAAGACTAGGACTAAATAAAACCTATTCATACTTTCCATTGTTGCCTTTAGGTTATTTTCCGCTTCTATTATCACAGAAGGAAGTTTATTCGCCCAATTGATTAAGGGTTGATGACTCTATCCTTTGTACTACAATAGGTAGGTTTTTAGTATATGGACGGATCATGTGCTGTTGTTGGTGATCTAGCGCGCTGCAGATGGGTAAAAGCAGGCATAGCTTGGGTTACAATGGTTATGATATGTTAAACAGGGAATGCATAAGATAATTTGAGCATTGCTACTATGTGTTTTGAGGCTAATATATTGTTGTATTATTTAACATTGTTTTTAGAAAACTCTGTCCTGAAGAAGGTGGTTGATCCATGTCTCACCGAAACGCTGTGTCGACTGCTTTGCAGTTTTCTTAGCTTTTACCAATATTTTGTGTTTAATATTTTTACTTGTCATTTTGTGCTCAATATTATGAAATTGTCATTTTAACTTTACTTTTTAATTGTGTGAAATTCACTGTGTAAAAAAAACTTTTTCATAATTATGAATAAAAACTGAATTATTTTATATGTTGTTCCTGTTTTGAATGTTTCATCTGACTATGTTAAATCCATCTCAACTGGCGTCAGAATAATCATTGTTCAAGTGTTAATATTGTAGCTTTCCGCAGTGCTATATAACACAACACATGATCCACATGAAGTTGTAGGTAGGGATTTGTTTAGTTTTCTTGCTTGATTACCCGCCCCCTACTTCAGTCAATAGGGTTCCTCCTCTTTTTTCCAATCAATAATTGTACATACATTTTCTTATCAGCCAATGGTCTTTTGTGGTGTTTATCTGACCAATTTCAATTGTTTATTTGAAAGATTTCTCTCGTCTTTCTACACCCTGTGTTGCACTAGTTAAGGTTCTTTATTATACATCTTTCAAGAAAGTGTAAGGTTAGATTGTTCACTTCAGGGCCTAACAAGGTTTTTGATCTGAATTTGTTATATTAATTTGGTTCTTGCTCCTCACATTCAACAGATTCTGCATACATTTTTTTTTTTAAATCAATGCTTTATCAACAAGTCTAATTATTGTTATTGGTACATTCACGATCCCTTTTTGCAACGCTTCCTTCTGTGTTTTGTTAATATGCAGTCTGAAATATTTGTAATTAAACTTTACTGGTCTTGGCTGTTGTTCCTGGTTTGGTTTATGTTGCACTTGTTTTTTCTTTTAACTACCGATCTCTCTATGCAAAAAGTACAGTTTATCATATTTGGTCCACAGCAGACTACATTCGGTGGATGAAGTCACACTGTTTTGATTCTGCAACCGCTTTATTGTATGTATGGAAATTTTGGTCATTAGGCACTTCTAACAATACTAGAATTGCCCAGATGACTATTGCATCACCGATGATCCCAGGCCGAGGACGATGCATGAAATACAGAAGACAAAGCAGTGTACTCTCAGTCATGTTTTTTTTTTCCTGACTCCCACCACCTCTTTGGCAGAGGTGACGTGTCATGACTGGCAGCAAGGAGAAGCAAGCAAGCAAGGGGGAGACAGAGGCTGAGAGGCTATGAGAAGCCCAGGACTCAGAGGACTCAGGACAGCGAGTGCTGGGGAGCTCCGGGAGACCCAGACGGGACCGCGGCCCTCGGAGGAGGTGGCAGTGGGCGGTGGCAGGAAACCGGCGGCGTTGTGAGATTACCCCAAGTCTCGAGAGCACGGCGTGGCGCCGCTTACCGCTCCCCTGCTTCCCCGCTCCATCGGCTTGCCCCCACATGACACCGCTGCAACATTCCCAGGGAGGAACAAGCGGCTGGGAGATGCCACCGGTCCTGCCCCCGGTCCCAGGAATTGTGGCAAAGGCAATGGCCGGTGGGGGCCTGCGTTCCAGGACTTTGGTAGCATAACTGCATAATGGTAGCAACAGTTTAAGCATACGGCGTACAGCACACACGACATCCTGTGTTTTGTTTTATTTGGTAACGCCGTGTTGGGGAGAGCAAAGAAAAGCCAGGCTGGCAAAACTGGGCAAGCCTACGGTTGCGTGCTCGTGCCCCTCCATCGCAGGGTAACATCCGGGAGGTGAGGCGGCGCAGCAAAGCCATCAGGCTAATTCTTACATCTACTACATTTCATACAGCCCCAGAATAAGACTCTTAACTGCGAGCTCTTGCCCCTCCACAGAAGTGTGACATCAAGGAGGTGAGGCGGTGCAGATAAGCCTACCATACAGAAGTCATCTTGAATAATAATGATGCCAAAACAGAAATGTCAGACTTGCAGAAATGGACTGATTGACAGCCTGGCATTGCAGCCCCCCGCACGGGCCCCACCTCTCTTTCATCCTGTGCCTTAGCCTGAGAGAAAGTGCCCACGCGTCTGAACTAACTAGAGACACAACAATTCAATCATCTATGCTAACCCCAGCCTCCCATAATGGGCATGACAGCATAAATACAAAGAATATCGGCATGCCATTGGCTGGCATTGCACCCTCATTAGTGCCCAAACCGAATTCAAAATGGATGACAGTTGCTGCCCAAGTCATTCATGAGTTATGGTAGTCCCCGGAGTGGGCGAGCCCGCCACCAAGCACACAGCTATTCAACGGTCTGCCACTAAATTTAACCAGCTCGCCCTCGACAAGAAAATTGGCGAGTTTCAATGAACAGGAACTGGGATTTCTGTCAGATCGCTTTCTCAATAATATCGAAGCACAGATTGACGAAACACTCGGCCAAACCCCATCAGTGGAGAGGGTAACAGGCGGAAAAGGCTCCGACCCAGCCCCCTAGAGTACGCCCACACCCAACGCTCAAGAGCTGTCGTCAATAAGAGCCTCACAGGACAACATTGCGAGGGCGCATCTTTGGCAATCTATTAAAATGGAACTACAGCTGGACTTGATACAGCCACTGGTAACCCACCTAGTAGAATTTGGGCCCAAGTTAGATTATCCAGAGTTCCATTTAAAATCACTTGAGAAGGAGAAATCTTGTCCATGCTCCCCAATTATTGATAAATTATGCTCCTTACCAGAGGTATTGGGAGCACTAGTTGGAGCAGTCAAGGCATCCTTAACAGGAATAGAGCCCTAGGCAGAGTCAGTAATCTCTTCTACCCCAGAGGCCCACGGCTCAAGTACTCAAGGTGCAGACTCCTTAATAGTTGCTCATTCTTTAACATCCCTAGCCTCGCAACCACATCACCAAATACAACAGGGAGACTGCAGCCCGTCAAATACAACTCCGAGAGAATGTAAGGGCATCCCCATACAAAAAAGGACTCAAGCTCCCTTCAAGGATCTGATAGAAAAGAGCAAACGCAGTCTCTAGTAACACTTCACTGAATGCCCCCAAGCAAATTTAACCAGCCTATCAAGAAGGGCGCAAAAAGGCTAAAGAAGCAATTTAAGAAGCAACGTTTTCTAAGAAGATCTTCAATAAGGAACAAAGTCAACAAAAATCCAGAAAAACAGCAAGGTTCAAAGCCATTCAAATTATTCCCGACCTTTCTGCCTCCATCAATACCAAAGGACCAGCCCTCCGCCACGAGTTCAGTACCATATCTCGCAAATACGCCAACTGTCATGGTATTCGGGCAAGCACCATTACCCGCGATAGTAAGAAAGCGACAACTATTGTGGGGGCAACCAAGAACTTAGAGAGACCTTTTGGACCAAGGCACATAATCCGACTGGAACCCCCTGGAAATGTTGTTAGCCGGTTGCCAGATGGAGCCCGCAGCATGCCCCCCGAACTCAACAGACCATCTAAGTGCAGGCTGTGGGAGTGCAGCACAGCCCACAGGGAACAGCGGATGGTAATTGATCACTGGCATCAGGGAGGATTCTAACAGCCAGACGGAATCAGTAGCATGCCCCTGGAATGTCAGGAGCACAACAGAACACCCAAGCCCAGGTAGCGAGAGAGCAGTACAGCCCACAGAGAACACAGGGTGGCAACTGATAACCAGCAGAAGAGAGGTTTCCAACAGCCCACCACAGTTGACTGAGCACAGCGCTCCCCCTCGGACAGATACTCTAGTTCATTCTGGCAAGCCAGCATGGGCCTCTTTGCTACTCACACTGAAGCCCACTCAACAAGAGAAGAAGAAGGGGGGGGCAGCGCCGAATTACTGTTCATCCCCTGATATATTTCAACAGGCCCAACAGACACCCTCAACAGAGGGAATCTACTAAAGTTATTTAGTTACGTCCCAGTATTGAGGCACATAAACCTCTGAGGACAGGGACTGGGTAAGTTTCGAGCCCCCCGCCTAAACTCAACTGGGGAAGTCACCAAGTCAACATGGAAGAAAGAGGCCCAGAGAGACGCAGTGTGGGAAAGCGTGTCCTTTGCAGAATGGGGCATTGATTTATATATACCTCCCCCAGTAAAATATCTGCATGTCCTTCTAAACTTAAATTCCAAGGTAACCCCTACACGTGTGTTGAAGGGAACTGCTGGTGGAAACCAACATTGGATTTTGGACCCAGAGGGCTCACGCACGCTAACCGTTGTCTGCACGCACAATCAGAGGGAGGTGCACTCGAACACGTGCAATGCCGCACACAGCAATTGGGGGAGCCAGTGAGCGCTCCACTAGAAAAATCGGGGTATAGAACCTAGCCTCGCAGGAGAACGCAGTCCCCGGCCCTTGGGACTAACCAACTCACTATCAATTCTCTTGAGGAATGTGGCAGTACTCAGGAGTGTTAGAGCAAAAGGGGACACCCTGGCTTACTTGGAAACAAATTATATCCTATGCTTCCAGGAAACCTGGCAACTTGCTCCCTTGCTTCTGTCAGGCTTCTATGAGATCTTTACACCGGCAAGGCGAACAAGCATCTTCAGACGTCTGTTGGGGTACTATCAATCTTTATCAATCACTCAGCAGACTTAGAGGCCATCACACTCACAATTGATAGTGAAGCGGGCGAAGCAATCGCGATTAGGGGCCTGAAGCTCAACCGGAAAAACACGGACCTGATACTGGTCAACTGCTATATAAAATCCTTAAAAAAATCTAAGCAATTAATGATTCATGGATTGCTGGATAGTCTAGAATTGCTAATCTGCGACCACCCTGCTCATGAACTGATAATATTGGGTGATTTTAATATCAGTGGCTTAGAAGGGCCATCAGATTCCCTCTCCTGGAAGAGAGAGGGAGGCAAACTGCACAAGAATTTTTGACAACTTGTAAATTGGTATCGGCACAATGGGAGATGTTTGCAAAAGAGAAGGACCTCTCATTTCCCCCAACCTCCAAAGGGTGCTCAACCATTGACTATGTCTTCCTCTTCAAGAGCCTGGATAGGCAGCTGGCGTACTTCGAAATCACAGAAAGGCAGGAAAGCTACCACAACCCCTTAAAGTTCACTGTGACTCTCCAGCTACAACCCCTCTTGAACAGTACTCCCATGGGTTCTTCAACAGGTGAGGAGAAAGTCAATTTAGTCAAAAGAATAAAATGGAGGCCGGAACGCAAATCAGTTGTAGCAACCTGGCTAATCAATCAGACCCCCCATAATAAACCTGAGGCAGCAGGATCAGATCTTTAAATGGTGGGAGAAGATAGTTGAGGGCCTCAAAACCCTCTTGAAAGGTGACCCAAACAGAACCCACCGGCTAAGATATGGTGGGGCTAGGTGGCCGGTACAGCAATACAACAAGCCCGTCATCTTAGCTATAAGGACCCTCCACAGAGTACAGCGTCTAAATCAACTAAAACCTACAACCAACACAGTTGCAGATGTCAAACAAAAGAGAAGAATCTTCAAGAAAATAACTTGGGAACACTAGGAGGCAAAATACCAAAAGGAATGGGCAACCCTATTTCAACTGTTGAAGGATCCCAAATATGCACACTTTTAGGAGCATGTGAACAAATTAAAGACCCTCAATGATTCAAGGGAGAACGGAGTTTCAGAAGCAGTTTGGGTCAGCCACATCACAAATCTATATTTCAATAACCTGACACCTCCGACCATGTCTATCCCTTGGACAGAGAAGATGGTCAAGCAATCCTCGGCCGCATATACAAAAAGGGGGATTGGTCAGTACCTGGAAATTGCCACTTAATTTCACTTCTTGACCTGGAGGCCAAAATGTGTTGCCTGCAGTCTGCTGGAACAACAAGAGGCTTGGGCCTGTGACCATCAGATCGTACCATTTTTTCAATCGGGCTTTAGAGCCCGGGCATCAACAGTGGACATCATCCTGGCACTATCCTTTCTAAGGCACCAAGCCACTAAACACAGCAGCTTACCCATATTTTGCTGTTTTGTCGATTATAGTGCAGCATTTGACAGGGTGCATAGGGCAACCCTATGGAGGAAGTTGGTCGCATGGGATATACCCACAAAGTTGTTAAGTGCTATAATTTCAGTGTATTCAGAAACAATTGCTGGAGCAGGATTTCGCAAAAAGGAAACCTGCTCGGATTGACACCCCCGTAATACATACTAACAGTGTGTAGTGAAAAATTAACAAATGCAAATCACATGAACACGTGAGAAACCGCTTTGCGCGTGCGTGCACTAATGTGAACTAAATGCATGAAAGAACTAGGCCGCATTTAACATTGCGTTTCAAAAGAAACAAAGCTAATGCATGTCTAGGCCGCATTTCGCATTCGCATCTTGCATCTTGCCTTAAAACGATAATAAATAATGCCGCTTTGCATGAAGCATACGCTAAGAAAAACATTAACAAGGGTTAGTGCAAAGGTGGGTGGTAAACAGTGAAAAGTGCATTATCATGTAATTAATGAATGCTTATGTTCTATTTGCCGTAGTGAGTCGAATGGGCCTGAAATTTCTTAAGTTGTCCGGATAGATGAGGGGCTGGAGAATGAACAAAAATGACATGACAAAGCAGAATGAAGTGCTGAGCGCTGCAGAGAAAGTGTAAAAGGTTCAAGGCTATGCAGCAGAGAACATTGTATGTCTGCCAAACGGATGAGCCTGGCCGTGGGATCCAAGACTTCTTCCGCTGACGTAGTTGAGAAATATATGAGAAAATAAAGAAATGTTTCAATGTCGGAACAACGGAACGAGTCAAACCTGATGTAATGGGAGAGGAAATAGAACAATGAGTATAAAGAAATTGTGAATGGGAACCTGATGGTGTGACAGACCACCTCCCAAACAGGCCAATGATCTGTCAAGTTTCACGAATTGTTTCAACTAGTGTGGGATAGACATGTATGTTTTAGGGAATAACTGAGGTGCCTTTGGGGGTGTGGTTTAGCTTCTTGCCTTAGCCTGAGCCTTAGGTCGGATGCAGAGGAGAGAGGGGTGATGCGCCGCTGTCCGTCGGTTTGCAGAGAGGCCTAGCTGTTCCTGTTCCTGTCCCTGTCCCGTTCCTGAAATCTTTGTCTCCTGACTCTATTTCAGGAGACCCCCACTAATCCCTAGGCTAGGGGGGTGGTATTTCACAGAATTTCTTTGGGTTTGTATTATCTTGTTGACTCGTACTTTGCATAATCTACTTGCAAATGTATTTTTGTCTCTGAAACTTATGTCTCTTCATCTATCCACTCCGTCATATGTATATTGTTTCACATTATTTTGCTGAAACTTATGTCTCTTCATCTATCCACTCCTTCATTTGCATATCGTATTTTTGTAGATGAGTTTGACACTGTTTGCATTGCTGATTGATTTTCTCTCCCTTATGTGAGATTCTTTGTTTGCATTGTGACCTGTATGCGGTGAGCATTAATCATTTACAATTATTTGAGATAAACTTTATTAAACTTACCGAGAGTCTGTGATTATTTAGCTGGTTAGATAGTCAGTTAGTTTTATTATTACCATCAACTACTCAACTAATTGGTCCATTGACTGAGAGGAAAGAGAGTTGATATACAGGTATAGTCATGTATTTAGAATCATTAAACATGAATCTGTGAAGAAAACAATTTTCCCGTCATTAAAACTTGACCCCCAGCGCATCAGGGATTTGGGTGAATGTGTATGGGCCATTTATGTATGATGTTATCAAGTATTGATCCCTGATCTGGGGATGCTGCTCTCAGTGGCGGTAGCGTGCTGGGATAGATGTACGGCGAGATCCAAAGATAGACCGCTGTATGTGTCCAGTCTTCCCCTTACGGGACTCCCGCAGGTAGGGCTGGGGCCCCCTCTTACACAACGGCAGCTGTCGGTATGGGAAGAGGCGGGAGTGTTGATGGTTGGAGACTGCCATAGAGATGGTGTGCTGCTCCCATTAGAAGATTTCTTGGAATATCATGAATTGCCGCAGGGACAGTTCTTGAACTATCATAAGATACGGGGGCGCTGGCTGAAATGTGGGGAGGAGACGCAACAGAACCTGCCACCCATGCGGTCCTCCAGGCAATGGTGACGTTGGGAACGGCGGGACACCTAGTAAAATGGCTCTACCTGGCAATAATGGAGATGACGCACCGGCCTTTGCCTCAAGTGCGGGAGAAATGGGAGGACACCCTGAACAGGCAGCTGACCGAGAAGGAATGGAAGAGGGTCCTGGGAAGCCCAAAGAAGGTGTCTAGAAATGCAGCATTTAAGCTACTACAATTTAATATTCTCCATAGGACATACCTTACACCGCACAAGTTGAATGGAGTGTACAGTAGGGATGACCAGGCTTGCGCTAGATGCTCATTAATCGATGCCAATTTTGATCATATGGTATGGACATGCCCAGGGCTTCAGGATTACTGGACCAGGATAGTAGACACTGTCAACAAGGTCTTGGTGCGGAACCTGGTGCGCTCACTGGAAGTATGCCTTCTGGGCTTATTCCCGAGACCCAAATCCCAAAAAATGGGGCATAGGTTTATAGACCTGGCTTTCCTCTTAGCCAAAAGAAGAATAGCCCTTAGGTGGAAGGCAAAACAGAGTCCCTTGGTAGTAGATTGGGAAACAGATGTTTCCTGTTGGGCAAGAGCAGAGGAGAAAGCTCTGCTCAGAGAAGACAAGATTACGAAGAGGCGTAAGCCTTTGGCAGAGCCGTGTGCGGATATATTGAGAGCATGGGACACACGTAATTCACCTGATCAAGAGTCACAGGGAAGCACGACCGACTCTGAGGGACCAGGGGAGACACTCAATCCCTAAGTACTGGATGACTATTGCAATTTTGATGGGCGAATGTGGATGTGAGCCCCGGGGAACAGGTAGGATTATCCCCCTTGTATGAGGCCACTATTTGGATATCTCCCTTGCTATGTTCGTTGCTGATCCCTGCTCCTGTTTGTTTGGGGCTCTCTAGGCGCTCCCCACTTTCTCCCCCCTCCCTCTGGAGGCCCCCTAACCCCATAATAGCATCGATCACATTGTCTTAGATAGCAGTATTGACTGTGGACCCCTGGTAGTGTTACAATTATTCCTTGTGCAGTCAGTTTAAGGATGCACTGAGTTAATTTGCTTTTCTTTTCCTTTTTTATCGCTTTGTTTTTCCTTATTTCTATTCATTTTGTTTGAATTATTGTAGGGCACTTGTATATGCATTCTGAATACATGTATATCTGAGATGGATAGTGTTATTAACGAATCCAGCCACTCCCTCCCACGTATTTTAGGGTGGCGAGAATATAATGCCTCCTGAATATAAAATTGTGATAGTGGACTCAGTGGAAAAGTGATAGTCCTCTCTACGATATAGCAGAAACGTATTTTGGTACAGCGGTATATACATAATGTGTTGATGAGAGAACAGTTGAGAAATGTTTTACAGAGAATATTCTTGCTGTGGATATGGAACTGTATTGAACATGATAATGTTATTGTTGTAATATGCTTTTGTAATTAGCCCTTTGCCCTTCACCCTCCCTTTCCCTCTCCCACTCTCCCCCTCCCTTTAATTCCAGTTGGTATCTCCCATCTCTAGAACCCTGAAGAGAAGCTCTCCTTAGAATGTTGAGTACCCTGCCTGTCAGTTGGTGCTAGAGGATCAGAAGAATAAACGCCTTCACTTACTTCTCCTGTGTCTTCATCTTTAACATTTGGCGGCGATCTACACTGCGTTGGGGGCAGTTCCTGATCCTCTCCCCTCTACTCTGCGCCACCAACTAAATTTTCGAAGATCTACGCTACTTACTCTTCATCCCACACGCAAGTAATTGACATTGCTTACCTTTTCAGTCATCTTGCGGTGAGTGCTACTCTGCCTTCTTCAACTGCCTTGTTATTTCTACATTGTCGCTGCTGTGTGAGACTTTTGGCTAAAGAAGACTGTTGCGCTGTGTGAGGATTTCTCATTTATCCTCCGTCACATTTGCCTGTAGGAGGCTCCGCCGTGTTTCGCAGTGTCTCCTTGCCTCTCTGGCCTCATTTTTCTGGCTCCTTTATCATCGTTTTGCCTGCCGGCCGTCTTCGACACTGACAGGCACAGCTGTTCTGTGTTTAAGATCATTCCCGTCTGCGCCTTCTAGCTTTGCAGGAGTTCGTGGACAGCCTTTCCCACTGCGCTGACGGTTCAGGCCGACAGTTCAGTTGCTGTCTCCCTCAGCTCCTCATCGTTCCATGTGTGGCGAGTGGTGGAGCCGATTTCCTGTCAGCTGTTGTGGGTCTGCTTGAGGAGAGCGTTCCTCTCAGCTGACTGACCCTCTGCGCTGACGTGAGCAGTGGAGCCGTTTTTGTTCCGGCCAGCTGATAGCGTCGGCTGGGAATAAGTTGGTGTGTTTGCAGTTCCTATCAGCTGACTACAGCAGAACGGAGCACGAGGATTGTTGATCCCCTTCAGCACGTTAGGAACACACTGCAACTGCAGAAATCATTGCCACAGAACGTCTCTTTGCAGTTCACTGAGAGTTCTTCACTCCGCCTCTCCTCAGCGTTTGCATGAGGTCACCTGGAGTTCATTCTCAACGCCACAGTGTGCCTTCTATGCGCTGATGGGCACAGCTGTTTCTAATTTTGAATAGAGTGTGCTGTGTTGGGGATAACCATACCCCGTCTTCGCAGTGAACTTGCTGCACCCCAAGTAAACAATTAACTGTTTATTGCCTGTCTGATCGCTGATAGGCACAGCTTACAGAAACTCTTCTTTTGGACCCATTTATATATTTTTCACATAGGACCTTTTTATATTTTTTTCATTTTCCTTCTTCTACAATTTTTGGCATTATTCTTTGTGATATTTATTACAATAGTATTGCCATAATAAATTATATTAGTAATTGTACTGTTGTGTTCTTCTTTCACACGCTCTCCTTTCTTCCTTTAATTTTCTTCTCAATCTTTAGTTCTTTTCTTCCATCTCCTTCTGCCATGGCTTCTTTTGCAATGTCTCAACCACCTTCTTTCCTGAATGAGGAAGGTGAACCACTCATCCCTTGGAAGAAATGGGTTAATCTTTTTAATCCTATTTAATAGCTATAGGAGGAGATAGATTCTCTAATGTACGAAAGCAACATATTCTTTTACATAATTTAGGCAAACATGCAAGAGAAATTTATGATGATTTACCTGATCTTGCTGAGGAAAATCAAAGTACAAATGAAGATGCCATGGGTGATACTCAACAAGATGTTTATCACAATACCCTTAAGAAATTGGAGATTCAGTTCGGGGAAAAGTTAAATGTAGTTCTTGAACGACACAAATTTGTTTCCAGATCCCAAGGAAAAAATGAAAAAGTGGTTAATTACATAGCAGTTTTAAGAGGTTTAGCTGCTACATGTGATTTTGGTACCTTGACTGAATCTTTAATTAGGGATCAATTGATGAGGTGCACCAGTGATAAAAAAATACAAGAAAAGCTATTGGCTGATGCACCTGATCTTAAACAAGCCATAGGCATTGCAAAAAACATAGAACATACTCCCTTTTGTATGAGTGAAATGAAAGAGGCGGTTGATGTCAAGCAAGTCATTGATAAAAATGTGTATAGAGTATTAGGGAAAGAAGATAAAAACAAATCTGTTATCACTGAGAATTTTAAGCAAAAGATTGAACCTGCAAAATTCAAATGTTTCAGGTGTGCAAATTCGAACCATTTAGCCAATAACATCAGCTGTCCTGCCAGAGGAGTGGTATGCAGGAAGTGCAATAAAAGAGGGCATTTTTCCAAAGTTTGCAGAGACATGAAAAGCAGTGTCACTCACTTGGTCAATTGTGAAGAAAATCATAGCGAAGATATAATTTTTCACATTGCAGATAATTTAGGTGTCTACAACAACAATTATCCTACATGCAATATACTATTGGATGAAGTTCCTTTTACAGTTTTTGCTGATTCATGCTCCCCGTTTACCTTGATTAATGAATCGTATTTTCTGGAGAAATATAAGAAGAAGAGTTATACTTTTCTACCGCCTGATGTAAACCCTGGTGGTTACAACAATGACCCCATACCATTGGTTGGAATGCTAGTTATGCAGATTGGTTTCAAGAATAGATCCACTATTGGGAATGTGTATATAACAAAAAATGGTTCAAACCTGCTAGGGTGGAAACACCAAAAAGATTTAGGGATCAAGTTAGATCCCAATGCCCCAGAACCGGTCTATCTCATAGATGAATCCATGACTGGCAATGACATATGTGAGAAATTTCCTGAAGTCTTTTCCAACAATTTAGGCTTACTCAAAGGTTACCTCCATAAGATTAAATTGAAGGATCAGTAAAAACCTGTTGTACATATAGCCATGTCTGTTCCATTGCTGGTACAGGATCCTTTAAAAAAGAATTGGATAAATTGGAAACCAGTGGAATTATTGAAAAAATTGAGAGTTCTGAGTGGCTTGCCCCCATTGTCATAGCATCTAAGGAAGGGGGTAAGAGCATCAGGTTGTGTGTCGACCTGAGAGATCTAAATGCAAACATTTGGGTGGACAGACATCCTCTCCCCAACATCAATGAGATGCTTAGCGTCATTCAGGCAGCGAAGTACTTTAGCGTTCTGGATCTTTCGTCGGCATACCACCAGGTAGCTCTCCATCCCGATTCCAGGGCTCTCACGTCTTTCATAACCCCATTCGGTGCATACCAGTATTGCAGAATGCCCTTCGGATTAGCATCCGCTGCGGCAGTATTTCAGCGTATCATGCAACACATTTTGCAGGGCACTGATAAAGTTCTATGTTTCCAAGACGACATCCTTATGTACGGCGAGTCCAAGGAGGAACATAATAGAGTCCTTGAAGAGGTTCTGAGGAAATTAAGCAGAGCAGGATTTACCACACAGATTGACAAATGCAAAATTTGTGTGAAATCTGTGGTTGACCTTGGTCATACCATTACCAGTGAAGGTATAAGTCCCAAGTCCAGTCTTGTAGATGCAGTTAAATTAGCACCAGCACCTTCCAACAAAGAGGAACTGAAGTCGTTCTTGGGCTTAATTGAATATATGTCCAAATATGTAAAAACTTTGCTGAGTGTGTACATTCTCTCAGATCTTTGTTGAAGAAGGGCACCCCATTTGAATGGAATGTTGATTGTCAAAAGAATTCTCACATATCAAACAAGCCATCGCGGAAGCACCTCTTTTGAGCATGTTTAATCCCAATGCCAAAACCACCTTAACCACAGATGCCAGTATGAAAGGATTAGGTGCATCACTCACACAAATTGTTGATGGTGAAGAGAAAGTAATAGCCTTCGCATCCAGAACACTTAGGGGTCAATTCCGATCTCGGCCGGTAGGGCACCGAATCGGATTCGGCTTAACCGGATCCGATTCGGAGCCCTATTTCCCGACCGATTCGTACGTGCATCCGGGCGAGCGAGTACGATGCGTGCGCTCGCGAAATCTCCGACCGACTCGTTCGCAGGACCCGACCGCTCCGACCGACTCGCACGGGGACGACTCGCACCGCGCAATGGAGACGTTCCCCGGCCGGGTAAGTACGATGCGCACCTCGACCGCTCCGACCGACTCGCGCAGTCTGGCTCCAAGGAGCTGTCGGAGCCGCACTTTGGGGGTCCATGTCGGACCCCCCTGGAAGCGTAGGCATGCGGGTCGCACACAGGGGGAACCCATGGGTCCCCCCTACACGTGCATGTACGGCGCGACCCGCATCGACGCGAACATGCTGTAGGGGGTGCCCTTGTTCGCGTCGTGCCCATTGAGTCAATGGGAGCCCGTGTACGCGTCGTACGACTGGCTCCCATTGACTTCAATGGGAGTCCGACTGAATCGAGTCCGATAGCATACGTGCGCATCGTACTCGTTCGGTCGGGCTGCTAGGGTCCGATTCGGTCGGAAATCTCTCCGGGTCCAGCTCGGTCGGGGAGATTTCCGGCCTGAATCGGAATCGGCCCCTTAGTGTCCCTGAGCGTAAATACTCCACCATAGAAAAGGAGGCTCTTGCCTGTTTTTGGGTGGTAAATCATTTTAAATTTTTTCTATGGGGTATCCCATTCACCATAACAACTGATCCCAAACCTCTCCTACCTTTGTTCTCCACAAAATGCATCGAGAAGGCCACCCCCGCATCTCTAAATGGGTGTTGGGTCTACAAGGTTTTAATTACAATATGATATTTGTACCAGGTGAAAAGAATCGGGTTGCAGATTGTTTGTCTAGACTTCCAATTGATGTAGAAGATTCTTACACCAAACCCTCTGATTATGCTATTCTTTCTATTGACATTCCTGCCATCAGTAAAAAATGAGTGGGAGAAATGTGCACAAGACGATGACACTCTAGTACCCCTCAAAGAATTCATTAGTAAAGGGTGGCCCAAGAACCTCAAAGATGTTCCTGAGAACCTTAAACCCTTTTGGATTGTAAAAGATGAATTATCCATTATTGGTAACCACATACATAGGTGCAACAGGATCTTACCACATAAAGGCATGTATGAACGCATTATTCAGATTGCTCACGAGGGTCACCCCGGCAGAAGTTTGACAAAAAGCAAGATTAGAAATGATTACTGGTTTCCCAATCTGGACTCTATGACAGAAAAGGTGGTAAAGGATTGTTTGGTCTGTGGGTCCAGTGACAAGACCAAAATCACTCGCAAGGCTCCTCTCCTTCCCATCCCGGTTCCCTCCAAACCGTGGGACAAGTTAGGACTTGACATTATAGGTCCCCTCAATCTACTTAATGCCTCTCAGAGATTCATGTTCGTATTAATTGACTATCATTCTCACTGGATTTGCACGAAATTTGTCACTTCTATCACCACTTCGGTACTTATTGAATTTCTTAAGGACACATTTTCTAAAGAAGGTGTTCCCAACACCATTGTCACCGACAATGGAATTCAATTTACTTCTGAAGAAATTAAACTGTTTATGAGAACCTTATCCATCACTCATTTAAAATCTCCCCTTTATTGTCCCAAGGCTAATGGATTGGTCGAAAGGGCCAACAGGATGATAAAGGATACCATCCAGTTGGCTTGTGTCTCCAAAGATTCTGTTGATGATGCCATAAGAAAGATGTTGTGGTCTTACCACACTACTCCCAATAGTGTTTCCGGAGTTTCTCCTTTCACTTCCCTCAAGGGAAGGAATCCGGGCTCTAAGTTGACTCCCAACTGGCTCAATGGGGGATGTCCCGTTTGGGTTGACAGAACAACAGTCTCAGATAGAGTTACAGATCATCAAGCTGTGTACAAATCCAAGTATGATCAAATATGGGGAACGAGCAACAGAGAATGGCACATTGGTCAGTGGGTGGTAATCAAAAGACCTAATGTTAGTCATTCTAAAGTTTCTTCCTTCTCCAAACGTTTGAGAATTAAACGTGTTAATAACAACTCTGTGTTACTGGAAGATGGTAGCACTTGAAGCATGAACAATGTTGCAGTTTGCTCCAAAGTGTGCACTCCTGAGTGTAGCAAGCCTGAAGGATCAGAAGAGTTTCCTCCCAGCGCCAGACCGGCCAAGGATGTCAGGAGTCGTCATCCACCCAGTTGGCAAGCTGACTATGAAATGTAACTCCTTCCTTGTTGGGGATTCTTTCCCCCTTACTCTGTTGTACTTTATTATAGATATTCATCTTTCTTTCCTTGTTCTTCCCTTGCAAGGGAGATGTGTTGTAATATGCTTTTGTATTTAGCCCTTTGCCCTTCACCCTCCCTTTCTCTCTCCCGCTCTCCCCTCCCTTTAATTCCAGTTGGTATCTCCCATCTCTAGAACCCTGAAGAGAAGCTCTCCTTAGAATGTTGAGTACCCTACCTGTCAGTTGGTGCTAGAGGATCAGAAGAATAAACGCCTTCACTTAATTCTCCTGTGTCTTCATCTTTAACAGTTATCTTTTACAAATGCCAATAAAAAAGATATTTAAAAAAAAAAGTATTGATCCCTGATCAAGTGTCACGCTGGATCAGTTTTCTGGTAGCAGAGGACGGTTTAATTATTGATTAGTTTGGTAATAATTATTGATTATTGATTATATGTTCTTAACATGAAAAGTTAGTGTCCTGTTCTATGTTGTCTAGAAGTACAGGTACAGAGTTACCTGAGGAATCCCGGGGATGGAAATTTAGCCTGAAGTAGGCAGAAGAAGAGTGTGGATAAAGAAATCACACTGCAGAAGTACTTTGTCTGTTGTTATAATGGTAAATAGACATAATATCGAAAAAAAAATATCGAATGGACAAAATATCGAATCCAAAATATAGAATGGACATAATATCGAATGGACACAATATAGTCGTTAAAAATATCAAAATTAAGGTAAGTAATATCGATTGTTAAAATATTGAAGTGCATAATATAGGCATTAAAAAATATTGAATTTTTAATAATATCAAATTTTTTCTTAGTGTATTGTATGTTAGTATATGTGTTAAAAGTGTATATTAGTTGTTGTAATGTATGTTTAATTTTTAAAAGCAATGAATATTATGTTATTTAATTTTTGCGTAATTTAATTCCGTAGCAGGTAGTGGGTTTATAGGGGAATAGGGTGGGAAGTAATTTAATTGAAATTAAGTACATATTAATAAATATTAATTGGTCTTGATAATTAATTTATTGTTAATTAATTATTAATTGGTAATTAAATTTTATTAATTGGTAAAAAAAAAAATGATTAATTGGTAATTATGTTAATTCCATTAATTAAATAGTTGTAGCGGGATGTGGGTTTATAGGGGAATAGGGTGGGAAGTAATTTAATTGAAATTAAGTACATATTAATTAATATTAATTGGTATTGATAATTAATTTATTGTTAATTAGTTATTAATTGGTAAATACATTTTATTAATTGGTAATTAATTTTTTTAATTGATTTATTGGTAATTATGTTATTTCTATTAATTAAATAGTTGTAGCGGGATGTGGGTTTATAGGGGAATGTAGGGGAAGTAATTTAATTGTAATTAGTTAATTATAGAAAATATTTTTTTGTATTGATACTTAATTTACTGGTAATTAAATATTAATTGGTATTTATTTAAATATTTATACAAATCTGGTAATGATTATTAATTGGTTGTTAATGATTTATTAATAGGTAATTAATTTTTAATAAATAATATGTATTGTATTTATAATAAATTAATTATTAAAGATTTTGTAATTAGTGTTATTAATAATATTTATTAGTATTGATAATTAATTATTTTTTAGTAAAATATTAAAATATTACTTTCCCTACTGTTGCACTCACTGGCGTGGGAATAGTAATTTTAACCCTCCCGCTATCCTACCCTGTCCCTACTGTTGCACTCTCTGGAGTGGGAATAGTAATTTTAACCCTCCCGCTATCCAACTATTTCCCTACTGTTGCACTCTCTGGAGTGGGAATAGTAATTTTTACTCCTACGCTATCCAACGCTTTCCCTACTGTTGCACTAACTGGAGTGGGAATAGTAATTTTTACCCTCCCGCTATCCAACACTTTCCCTACTGTTGCACTATCTGGAGTGGGAATAGTAATTTTTACCCCTACGCTATCCAACGCTTTCCCTACTGTTGCACTCTCTGGAGTGGGAATAGTAATTTTTACCCCTACGCTATCCAACGCTTTCCCTAATGTTGCACTCACTGGAGTGGGAATAGTAATTTTTACCCCTACCCTATCCAACACTTTCCCTACTGTTACACTCTCTGGAGTGGGAATAGTAATTTTTACCCCTACGCTATCCAACGGTTTCCCTACTGTTGCACTCACTGGAGTGGGAATAGTAAATTTTACCCCTATGCTATCCAACGCTTTCCCTACTGTTGCACTTACTGGAGTGGGAATAGTAATTTTTACCCTCCCGCTATCCAACGCTTTCCCTACTGTTACACTCTCTGCAGTGGGAATAGTAATTTTTACCCCTACGCTATCCAACGGTTTCCCTACTGTTGCACTCACTGGAGTGGGAATAGTAAATTTTACCCCTATGCTATCCAACGCTTTCCCTACTGTTGCACTCACTGGAGTGGGAATAGTAATTTTTACCCTCCCGCTATCCAACGCATTCCCTACTGTTGCACTCTCTGGAGTGGGAATAGTAATTTTTACCTCTACGCTATCCAACGCTTTCCCTACTGTTGCACTCTTTGGAGTGGGAATAGTAAATGTTACCCTCCCGCTATCCTACGCTAAAAGTAGTGATTATTATTTTATATTATTATGTTAATATATGTATGTATTAAAAAATAAAAATGTATGTAGATTTTTTTACTTAAAATAATTATTTATTAATTTTAAAGTAATTTAACTAATTTTAAGTATGTTTTACTTTATTTTATTTATTATTTCATTAATTTTACATTACTTTTAACAGATTTATAAAATTCGATATTTTGACTAACTATATTTTTAACGACGATATTTTGGATTCGATATTTTTGTACTTACCTGTTTGGAGATAGGGAGTCGATATTTTGACAGTCGATATTTTGTCCACAATATTTTGTCTGCTCGATATTTGTGCGATCGATATTTTGTCAGTGATCCGGAATAATACTGTATGGCAGAAGGCTGTAGGTGTTATATTTAGGGACAATTTCGTATGTAAGTAGAGTGTCTGAAATAGCGAAGGGTCCACTTCCGAAACTCTGGCCTTATCCCCAGAGGAGTACCAAGACCTCTTTTTACACCAAAAAGTCCTCTAGCAAAACTTTGGCCTTATCCCTAGAGGAGTACCAAGTCCACCTGTAGCTTGCTTGGGCGTAAAATAACGCTGGTCGTTATTTTATTTGAAGTAAATGAATTTCTCGTTTGAAGTGAAGAACTATCTCTTTATTTAGAGGAACAGACAAGATAGCATGGTTTTATGTTGTTACTAACAAAAAATGTTGATTAAGAAGATTTAGAAATACATCGCCGTATTATTTTGTAAAGGGAGGGTCAGTAGAAGGAGTAATACTGACGTCACAAAAAGGCCGCGCTGGCATTGGTCAAGCAGCGAGCGTGAAGTAAAGCTCTGATTGGCAAGTTGGTGTGAGCCGCGCTGGTATTGGTTGAAATAGCAGATACGTAAAGAGCCGTGATTGGACGGTTGGTGTGAGTCGCGCTGTTATCGGACGAGAACTGACAAATAGAATAGGTAGAATACGGAAAGGTTTTCCTTGTGTGTTTTACTGAGGTACATTAGTGTAAAGAGTCAGAAAAATGAAGTTGCTAAAGAAAATAAAGAATTTCTTTAAAAAGATAAACCAATAGTGACTAGATAGGGAGTTTTTATTCCACCTCCAGGAACGCCAGCTGCTTATATGATGTTGGAGCGAGGATACCATACGTGTACTTGGTTAGAGAATTGGGTGGAATATACAAAGGATGATGGTGTTATAGCTTTCCCACATCATGGTTCGTTTAATATGAGGATTTTGCAGAATTTGAGGAATCGAATAAGTTCACTAGAGCCAAATCTCAGACCTACACAGTATGAAGCGTTAGAGGAATGGGAAGTAGAAGCGTTCGAAAGAGAGCGATATTGAGGTGGTAGGAGATACAGAAATTTAATGACTAGATATCCCTTTGAGAGAAGAGAGGATACAATGAAAAGATGGAGGAGAGCTGTGGTAACGGAAGGTTTGTACCCAGTTTTAGTTGCTGAAGATCAGACAGGAGGCAAATGTAAAGAGAAAAAGGAAAATATAGAGACTTCAAGTTTAAGAGATGATCCAAACGATTCTGATGATGAGTTGTTAGAGGATATTATGACCAAAAGACCTCCGCCATACCAGGAAAATTCAGATGAGATGACTCCGAGTGCACCACAAATGGGAACTCCATTAACCCCACAGGTTACAGAAATAGCTAGAGTAGTACGAGAAAAAGAAATGGACTTATTAAATAAGGCAAGGGTAGAGCAGATCCAGAAAATAAATCAGTTAAGTCTAAATGCAGAAGCATTGACGGTACCTGTAACAATTGGTCCTGTAGTTCCATTGTATGGAGAAAAACAGAATGTATCAAAAGTACATACGTTTACAGTTCCAAGGAGTAGCGACAGAAGTGGAATGGTGAAGGTAGCGAATGAGGATGGACAGGCTGACACGAATACTACATTGTTAGATCTTCCGGTTTGTGAGATAATAACAGAAACCCCTAGAAGAAGTATACAAATAGATCCAAGGAGAATAGGGCTGAATGTTATTTAAGCGACAGGGAGTTCAGCAGGTCCTTCACCAGAGGAATTAAATGATTGGATAAAGGGAATGGAAAAGCGAAAACCTCACCCACAGAGTATAAATGTGAGCCAATTGAAAGTAGATTTGGAAGAGATGATTATTGGTACAATAAGTCCAGACAGACTAGGGACTTACTGAGATGAAGAGCTGTTGTTTTTGTGTAAAAGTATTACTTGGAGAGCGAGGAATCTTCATGAGCAAATAGCAGAGGCTGCTAATGAATATGGACTAGATATAGAAGTCAAAGGTGTGGCAGAAATCATACAGATTGGCTTTTACTGAAAAGGATTTGGAGAGTCTGATTGCGTCTGCGAAAAGATTACAAATAAAAGAGTTGATGAATATTCTGAAAAAATGGGGAGATGTTGAGCGGTGGAAAGGTAGATGGACGAAAAAGAAAGAAGAGGCATCTGGAAAAGGGACATCGATGTTTCCGTTGAGAGAGACAGAACAAGTTGAAAGGGCGTGTCCGATGAGAGAAGTCCCAGGTGGTGGATATGTTCACGTTCCTTGGACAAGACAGGATATATTGTCCTTTACGAATGATTTTCCCAGGTTAAGGGAGAAACCGGTTGAGTGGTATGAGGTTTGTGAAAGTTTCAAAGGTTCTGTTAAAAGATTTAGATGGTTTGTTTGAGATTGTCGTATCAGCTGATTTATGGACAGAGTGTAAGATTACGGTCGATTGCCCAAAGGACAAATACCCTAGAGATCCTAAAACAGGTGCACCATCCGATGAGGTGATGAAAAAGTATAATCAGGTAATCACCTTTTTGAAGGGAAAAATTTCCCCTAAGGAAACAGATTGGGTTAAGATTGACAGAACGACCCAAGAACCAAAAGAGTCAGTGCATGCTTACTATGAAAGGTTGTTGCAGGTATTTAAACAGTACAGCAGGTTTGAGAACATTGGAGACAAAGATATGGGACATTTTGTGTATCGTTTTGTGTTTGGATTGAAACCGGATATTAGTAATATGATTCAGCAGCATTTGATTTGTTGGCAGAGCAAAACAATTGACGAAATTTTGAGGTATGCAAAGTATTGTAGTGATTACATTGAATCAAGACATAAAAAGTTAAAAGAGAAAATGATGTGGGCACAAGTGAAGGTAGCAGAGCAGCAAGAAGTAAATAATAATTCTCAAACAGGTTACCAGATGAATGGTCAGAATCAAAATGGTCAGGTAACCAGTGGAGATAGAGGTAAAGGTAAAATGAGTAAAGAAGAGGCTAGGAAGAAACTTCCTTGACATGCGTGCGGAAAGTATGGACATTGGAAGTACGAGTCTTGATCCGCTCAAAAGAATAATTGTTGTAAATCAAAATTTAAATCCACAGCTGCAGAATGAGGTGGGTGTGAATCAACTGCAGCAGCAGCAGCAGGTAGTTGCTCCACAGTTACTGGTGCCACAAGCTCCTATGCCCAATAATGTGAATGCTCAAGTGCAGAGGTACAGTGCGAACACTGGATTTCACGGAGGTGATCAAGTTGGTAAGAATCAAAATGTGCAAATGGTTCCGCAATACTGGTTGCAGTGCAATGAGAGTGATTCAGACTCATCTCAATGACGGTGCCTGAGGGGGGAGGAAGAGTGCGTACTTGGCGCATCTTTAGCGGTAGATCAGTCAGGTCCATTTGTTGACGGAAAAGTGGAAGGTAATGATATTACATTCCTAGTGGACACTGGTGCTACCCGTTCTACTGTGAGAGCAGCAGAAATTCCAAACCTACCCCTCTCTGGAGAAACTATCCAAGTTGTAGGAGTCTCGAATAAGCATATTAGAACACCAGTCACAAATCCAATAGAAGTTCATATTGGGAGTTTCAGAGACATGCATCGTTTCGTGGTATGTGACTCGAGTCCAGTAAATCTCTTGGGAAGAGATTTATTGTGCAAAATGAATTGTACCATCTATTGTACACCAGATAGTATTGCATTTCAGACTCCTGATGAGGATGTCGAATTCAAGATGATGTTAGCGAAGCAAGGGACAGAAGAGGATGAGTTGTTTTCACTTCTCACAGAAGAGAGTTTGCCCGAAGAATTAAAAAGTACAGTGAGGTCGGATGTATGGGACTTTACAGGAAAGGAGATTGGCCTAATGACAAATGTAGATCCAATTCAGGTTATAGTGAAAGAGGGTGCTGTATATCCAAACACACCTCAGTACAAAATGAGTCCAGAAGTAATTGCAGGAGTCATTCCTGTGATTGACCAGATAATTGAACAGGGAATTCTAAAAGAAATAATGATTAGTCCTTGTAATTCGCCTATTATAGGAATTAAAAAGCCCAGTGGAAAATATAGAATAGTACAGGATTTAAGAAAGATTAATAAAATGGTAGTACCCTGTTGTCCAGTAGTACCAAATCCAGCAGTGATCCTTTACCAAATTCCATGCGATTCTGAATGGTACACAGTGATTGATTTGTGCCAAGCATTTTTCTCGATTCCTTTACATCCGGAAAGCCAATATCTTTTTGCATTCCGGTTCGGAGACCGTGTTTTGGCATGGTGCCGAGTTCCTCAAGGGTACACAGAGAGTCCTTCAATCTTTAATCAGATTCTAAAATAGTGTCTGGAGACCTTAGTCATGCCAGGAAATTCAGTTTTGGTTCAGTACATTGATGACCTACTGGTGGCATCAAAGACACGAGAGGCATGTGTGACAGATACCATTGCCTTACTGTACCATTTGGCAGAAGGAGGACACTATGGGGCCGATTCTGATGCGGGTTGGAAAAGCTTCCCGACCGAATCGGTTGGGAAATGGTGTCCGACCCACTCGGATCGGGAAAGTCCGACCGGCGGAGTAGGATGTATCCGGATGCTTCCAGATACGATTTGGTTGAACTCCCATTGACTTCAATGGGAACATTTGTTCCTAACCGCATCAGAACTGGGCCCTCGGTCGGGAAGACACGTTCCCGATCCGATTTGGAAGGAGCAAATGCCATTAGGAGGCCTTCCTAACCGCATCAGAATCAGGCCCTCGGTCGGGAAGCTTTTCCAACCCGCATCAGAATCGGGCCCAAAGTGTCACCAGCAAAATTACGATTTTGTAAACAGGAAGTCCAGTACCTAGGACACAAAATAGAAAAGGGAGTCAGAAAGGTGACACCAGAAAGAATTAGTGTAATTAAACAAATGAGTCCACCAAAAACTCAGAGAGAAGTCCGAATGTTTTTGGGAATGGTTGGATTCTGTAGGCAATGGATCAGTGGTGTCTCACTGATCACAAAACCTCTACAGAGGTTGACACGAAAAGATCTGAAAGATCCAATTGTGTTGGATGATGAAAGTATGGAAGCTTTTAGTAAACTGCGAAACAGTCTCTGTCGAGCACCTGCATTGGGAATGCCAGATTATGCAAAAGATTTTGCATTGTACTGTTGTGAAAGAGATGGGTGTGCACTTTCAGTTTTAACTCAAAAACATGGAATGGCACGACGTCCAGTAGCATATTTTTCTGCTACTTTGGATTCAGTGGCTGCAGCGTTACCAGGCTGTTTGAAAGCAGTAGCTGCTACTTGTGTGAGTCTGGAACACAGTGAAGCAATTGTGATGGGACATCCAGTCAAGGTGTATGTGCCACATTCAGTTGAGATCCTTTTGACCCTCACCAGGACACAGTATATGACCTCTAGTCGGCTGACTAAGTATGAAAGAGTGATCTTGGGTGCTGAAAATGTGACCATGGTAAGGTGCACTACAGTAAATCCGGCAACCCTGTTGCTGAATTCATATTGTGAGGAAGTGAGAGAGGAGGCGGATCATGATTGTTTGGATGTGACAGAGTTGTGCACAAAACCCAGGCCCAATATTGAGGACGTCCCATTAGAGGAATCAGACTGTGAGATGTTTGTTGACGGATCATGTTTAAGAAATGAAACCTTAGCGGGAGTTTTAGAAGCATCCTGTCTAAAAGGGGTAAACTCTGCCCAAATTGCTGAATTGATAGCTCTTATTAGAGCGTGCAAAATTTCCAAAAGCCTGAGGGTAACCATATTTACTGATACTCAATATGGATTCGGGGTTGTCCATGATTTTGGACAGCTATGGATGCAAAGGGGATTTCTGACATCTTCAGGTTCCCCTATAAGGAACAGCAAAACAGTAAAAGATTTATTGGATGCTTTACAATTGCCCAAAAGAATTGCAGTGGTCAAATGTTCCGCACATAAGTCAGCAGATGACTATGTGACGAGGGGCAACAGATAGGCAGATCAAGTAGCGCGTTTCTGTGCACGAAATGTAATTGCCCTAAACAGAGGGATTGAAAAAGAAAATACCAATTGCCACCTTATATTTTCTTCTTCCTTTGAAACTTGGGATGAGATTAGGCAGTTACAGGAAGAGGCAAGTGATGAGGAAAAAGAAATCTGGAAAAATTCAGGCTGCAGAAAGAGAGCTGAGGATGAAATGTGGGTTTATATAGACAAAAGACCAGTCATGCCAGACAGTTTACTATCACACATGGCAAGGGTATACCATGGAATTGCACATGTTGGAAGAGATGCAATGATCAGGCTCTTCAAGCAGTCATGGTATAACCCAAAGTTCAGGGTCATTGCAGAGAGTCTTTGCCAGAGGTGCGTCACCTGCCAGCAGCAGAATCCAGGCAGGCAGACAGTTGTTAGTTGGGGACGAATTGGAAAAGCAGCAGGTCCATTCACCCGACTTCAGTTGGACTTCATAGAGCTTCCCCCGTGCAACGGGTTGAAATATGTGTTGGTTGTCGTCTGCTTGTTTTCTCGCTGGGTGGAAGCCTATCCAACGAGAAGGAATGACAGTCTAACAGTCGCAAAGCTGCTTCTAAGAGAACTGATTCCTAGATTTGGATTTCCAGTCACGTTAGAAACAGATAGAGGAACCCATTTCAATAATGAGATAATTCGGATGATTTGTGCAGCATTCAAATTGAACAGAAGCTGCATTGTGCCTATCGACCCGAAGCATCTGGAGTGGTTGAACAGATTAATGGAAATATATATGTAGAAAGACATCCCACACGACCTACATCAATTCATCTTTGGCTAACATAGCTCAATGGGCTTTCCCTTGCTGAAACAATCATTAGATACAACAAAGATTCATTTATTTATGTCTTTATTTATTGCAATTTCTTTTCTTTGGTTGAGACATGGAACTTTTTTAAAAAGATTATATATTTTTGTATTTTTCTTAAAACATGAAAAAACCTTTAGTGTTTATATATACAGTGCAATTCATAAGTCAATTTAACATCATATAAATCTTTCCTATAGCCACAATAAACATATTTTTACATGTCCCCATATTGTGAACCAACCTTCATTGCATCATATCACACCTCACACTCTCATCCTAACATTCCAAACACACACATTCACACATCAAGTACATAGTTAGTCCAGCTTTCATTGGCATGCTAAAAAACCCATGACGAGAGCCCTTCACAAATTTTCATGGTTATGCTGCCAGCTGGGGGTTCAACAGGTCGACGTACGTTTCAGTGGATCTGGTTAACTAGAATCCACCTTCTTCAGGACCGCTTATTTCCGTTATTTTTGTGTAGCGGAGGTAAGATGGGGAATTAGTGATTCTCGTTGGTTATGCACTCTGGGTAAAGGCACGCATGCTGGAAAATGCAGGCACATCTGGGGCCTTCTTTTTAGTTGCAGATGTAGCACTATTGATAGTGCCGTTAGCATCTATCAGCGCTTCTGGGTACATTTTCTATCTCACGAGTGCAGTTTCCAGTATGGTGAGTCGTTTATTGGTGTGCTATGTCACATATTATACTGGTAGAGCTGGGCGCTTAGCACACAGTATCCACAGAGATGGTATTGGTGCTGATTCTTTGTACTTTTTATGGTGTTATTTCGTCCAAGATACCGGGCTGCCTCCGTCCCGCTTTTGCAGATAAATGGCACAATAAAATCTAGATTAGGAAAGGGGTGTGCATCCACAACACTGAAATGGCCTGATGCTGTACCCCTTATATTGATGAGTCTTAGAAGCATTCCTGACAAAAAGACGGGTTTGAGTCCACATGAAGTCCTGATGGGAAGAGCAATGAGACAAGCATTTATACCAGTGAACAAACTGATGAATATATCTGATGATCTAGTGCTTGATTATTGCAGAGGATTGGCTGATCTGGTGCGTTCTGTGACTCGCCAGGTTGGAGAAGATGCCACTACAACACAGCCGAATCAAGCTCATGATCTGAGTCCTGTTCTCGTCAAGAAACACATGAAGAAATTGTGTTTAGAACCCAGGTGGAACGGGCCTTACCAGGTGATTCTGGTGACGACAACAGCAGTGAAGTGTGGTGGTTTGCCAAATTGGATCCATGCCAGCCATACCAGACGAGGCCCAAGTCCACTTGAAAGACAAGAAGAGCAGCAATTGGTAAACCAAAGCCAAAGACCAGAGGCTGAAGTGTGTGAAGCTGAATAATCTAGAGTAACAGATTCTGAAGAACAAACAGATGATGAACAGCCAAGCACAATTCAAGTAGAGTGGGTACCAGTTACTGGGTCTCATGAGACTGCTGTTGAACCAGAAGAAAGAGAAGTGAATGAAAGTCAAGAAGAAGAGCAGATAGAAGAAAGGCCAAATAAGAGAACCTGTGTACCAGATGAAGAAGGTGAAAAAGTAGTTCAAGTTAAAAGGCCAAGAAAAGGTGACAATTGGCCAGGTGCAGTGAAAAGACTGAAATACACTCTTGTGAGGAGAAGGTCAAAAAGGAGACCAGAGTAAATTAATGAGGTCTCAAGTCAAGCAGAACAAGAAGAGTCAGAAGAAGATTTTGTACGAAAAATAAGGAGAGTAAGAATTCCAAGCAGAAAATACACAGTAGCCGATTGGACTTACGTTATCTTGGAGGAAATTGAAAGCTCAGATCCAAGTGAAGAAAAAGGCAGTGCTGACACTGAGCAAGTGGATGAAAGCAAATTGAAACCACCTTAAAAGAACTGTGAAGAATTAAGGTGCAACCTTGCCAGATGAAATGAATTAAAAGGACTCAGAAGACTTAAAGAAAAGAAAGGGATAAAGAAGAAAGCCTTGAAGTGTAGGATTACACTATATTTTCAGAAAATTATTTTTAGTAATTTTAGAGTTTCTATAGATTTAGATTTTTATATTTTTCTAGTAGAATACAAAAATGGCTGAAACAAAAGTGACTGAACATCCAAAGTCTAGTCTAAAACGTAGATGAATTAAAGCTTGCTTATGTAGTGTCTTTTTACTGACATTTATGTGGATATTATTAACTGTCATTGTACCAATCCTAATGGTAACTAATAATGGAAACAATACTAATGATGTAATCAGTGAAAAAGTGAGTGATGTTACTAAAGAAACCCCTAATACTAACATAGAACAAATAGATGGAAGCATTCTCCATCATGCTAAATCAATTAGTGATTTCTCGTTAAATGTTTTTACTAAATTGTTGTATGAATATGTTAATACAATGAATGTGAGTGATTGTTAGGTGTGCATGCAATTACCTTCGTCTGTCTCAGAAGGGGTGACTTATCCCCACCTTCCTTTAATCTATGGTGTGTCTTGCAGTGTCCTAACCAACCTATTCTACGTGACGGGGAAGCTGGAGTACCATTATTCTAATATAGATTTAGTATTTTCAGAGATACCTGTTATAAAAGAGCTGAACAAGGTTTTAAGAAGTAAAAATGCACGGTATATGGGAGAATCTTTTCATATTATTAAGACACTAGATATAGAATATGCTTACAAAAACA
Organism: Calotriton arnoldi; assembly: GCA_963921515.1. Classification (NCBI taxonomy): domain Eukaryota; kingdom Metazoa; phylum Chordata; class Amphibia; order Caudata; family Salamandridae; genus Calotriton; species Calotriton arnoldi. The sequence goes on along the minus strand of CAWUFW010002649.1, from coordinate 1,530,722 downwards.
ATCTAACATGTAGTTTGCGGGTTGAAGAAAAAGTATTCATAGATATGGTAGAATATAGAAGAGAAAGTTTCCAAAGAAAAGCTGCTGAACAAAAGTCACAGGTATCACCATGGGCATTTAGAGAAGGAAATTATGAGAAAGGCAAGACATACGCTGCAATGTCCTTGGACTGGTATCAAAAGGGGGAAATCTGTCTACTTAGACTAAGAACTAACTATAATAATTATTTCATTGGTACTAGTGAATGTGAGCATACTTTCCAAATTACTGGAGGTTGGGGATTGAAGGGTGGAACTGATCCTGTTTTCCCAGGAGTCTATTATGTGGGTGGTAAGAAAGCCTATTACAGGTTGCCTGCACATTGGTATGGTAGCTGTTATTTTGCAATTGTTTTCCCGAAGGTCTACCATGTAGACAAAAGTAACAATAGAATCAATGAAATAAAACAAGGACTAACACGTAACAATAGAGCTAGTTTCTCAGAAATAGTAGGTGATATCTTTGGTGCACTGATACCCTCAGTTGGAGTCGTTCTGAATTTGCATAAAATTCGAAAATTGTCCACAGTGGTTGATCGTTTATCGACAGATACTGCTGGTGGGTTCTTGATGATTGACACTGAAATGGTTGCAATCAGATCAAGGGTTTTGCAAAATCGACTTGCCCTTGATATTTTATTGGCAAAAGAGGGTGGAGTCTGTGGCATGTTGGAAATTCAACAATGCTGTAGTTATATCCCTGACAAAAGTAAGGGTATTGAGGGATATATTAAGAATATTACGAAATTACATGAAGACTTGACCCAACTGGAGGTTGACGGTGTCTGGGAGAGACTTGGTAAGAGTTTCTCTTCTGTAGGTAAATGGTTTTCTACCTTTGGAAGTGGTTTTTAGGAAAAATAATAATGCCAATCATTTCAGTAGCTGGAGTAGCCTTAGTGATAATAACAATATATAAATGTTGTAAGTGTAAGTGTGGAAGAAAAGAGATGACAGAATCAAAAGACAAACGAAAAGCAAGAAAGAGAAAAAGAGATGAGATAGAACTAGAAGATATGAAAGGAGATTACTATGATGAGATGAAGGAGTTAGATGAGAGGTTGATGAAAAGGGAAAAGATTACTGATCTTTAGATAAATAAAGATGGTACTTGGTATGGTGGGTATTTTATGATGGCCCCAGAAAGCCATCAGAGGGGGGATTGATGGAGCAGGATTTCGCAAAAAGGAAACCTGCTCGGATTGACACCCCCGTAATACATACTAACAGTGTGTAGTGAAAAATTAACAAATGCAAATCACATGAACACGTGGGAAACCGTTTTGCGCGTGCGTGCACTAATGTGAACTAAATGCATGAAAGAACTAGGCCGCATACTAGGCCGCATTTAACATTGCGTTTCAAAAGAAACAAAGCTAATGCATGTCTAGGCCGCATTTCGCATTCGTATCTTGCATCTTGCCTTAAAACGATAATAAATAATGCCGCTTTGCATGAAGCATATGCTAAGAAAAACATTAACAAGGGTTAGTGCAAAGGTGGGTGGTAAACAGTGAAAAGTGCATTATCATGTAATTAATGAATGCTTATGTTCTATTTGCCTTAGTGAGTCGAATGGGCCTGAAATTTCTTAAGTTGTCCGGATAGATGAGGGGCTGGAGAATGAACAAAAATGACATGACAAAGCAGAATGAAGCGCTGAGCGCTGCAGAGAAAGTGTAAAAGGTTCAAGGCTATGCAGCAGAGAACATTGTATGTCTGCCAAACGGATGAGCCTGGCCGTGGGATCCAAGACTTCTTCCGCGGACTTATGAGAAAATAAAGAAATGTTTCAATGTCGGAATAACGGAACGAGTCAAACCTGATGTAATGGGAGAGGAAATAGAACAATGAGTATAAAGAAATTGTGAATGGGAACCTCATGGTGTGACAGGCCACCTCCCAAACTGATTAATGAACTGTCGAGTTTACGAATTGTTTCAACTAGTGTGGGATGGACATGTAGGTTTTAGGGTACAACTGGGGTGCCTTTGGGGGTGTGGTTTAGCTTTTTGCCTTAGCCTGAGCCTTAGCTCAGATGCAGAGGAGAGAGGGGTGATGCGTCACTGTCCGTCGGTTTGCAGAGAGGCCTAGCTGTTCCTGTTCCTGTCCTGTCCCGTTCCTGAAATCTTTGTCTCCTGACTCTATTTCAGGAGACCCCAACTACTCCCTTGGCCAGGGGGTGGTATTTCACTGAATTTCTTTGGGTTTGTATTATCTTGCTGACTCGTACTTTGCATAATCTACTTGCAAATGTATTTTTGTCTCTGAAATGTATGTCTCTTCATCTATCCACTCCGTCATATGTATATTGTTTCGCATTATTTTGCTGAATCTTATGTCTCTTCATCTATCGACTCCTTCATTTGCATATCGTATTTTTGTAGATGAGTTTGACACTGTTTGCATTGCTTATTGATTTTCTCTCCCTTATGTGAGATTCTTTGTTTGCATTGTGACCTGTATGCGATGAGCATTAATCATTTACAATTATTTGAGATAAACTTTATTAAACTTACCGAGAGTCTGTGATTATTTAGCTGGTTAGATAGTCAGTTAGTTTTATTATTACCATCAACTACTCAACTAATTGGTCCATCGACCGAGAGGAAAGAGAGTTGATATACAGGTCTAGTCATGTATTTAGAATCGTTAAACATGAATCTGTGAAGGTAACAATTTTCACGTCATTAAAACTTGACCCCCAGCGCATCAGGAATTGGGTGAATGTGTATGGGCCATTTATGTATGATGTTATCAAGTATTGATCCCTGATCAAGTGTCGCGCTGGTACGCAATTGTCCCTGTGACGACAGGCCCATGCTCAACCACCTGGAAAATCAAAAAGCAGGGGTGTGTCCTGGCTCCCTTGCTCTCTAATTTGTACACAGCTGATAAAGCGAAAAGTCTGGAGCCTGGCGGCTTGGCCCCACCAACCTAGGTCCTGCCAAGCTCCAAATTATACAATACGCCAACAAGTTAGTAATCATGGATCGCATAAGGGCTGACTTACAGTGGGCGTTGAATGTCCTGAATACTTACAACAAGGCTGGTGTGTGGTTCACAGAAAGTAGTATAGCAGTGGCACAAATAAATGCAATTTAAAAAAAAGGGTATTACCATTATTTACAGGATTGGTCAAATAAATCGACAATAAAGGATTGCTTCGGTAGTACCAATATTAAGAGTTATGAAGGCGACATTTCTTCCTGCAGTGCAATATGGCCATCTTGCGTTTCCCAGAACTTTAGACGAAGTCTCGGAACAAGCTCACTGTAGGGCATGCAAGAAAATCTTCCAATAACCTTGCTTTGTTCGCCACTCAAGGCTAAGGCTCGAATTAGGTTTGGTGTCTCAGACTTTAGATTGTCAAGCGACCATGCTGAAGTATTATATCAGGGTTAGAATGCTGAACATACAATCACTAAAAAGCCATCTAAAATACAAAACCGCAGGCAATCCTTGGTATGACCTTGTAAGTAACGCCGTGTGGTCCTTCCAGATTGAAAACTCCATCCACCAGGTGGGAAACATGCCATTTACCACTCAGAAACACGCAATTAATCAGCAATTAAAGGCTACCTTGAGGGAGCAAGATTTGCTGACCCTCAAGAACTCAGATGTGGCACTGGTGCTAAACACTTCATAACTACTCGGGTCTCCACAGCCATATCTACAGAAAGACATAAATGTGGAAATTCGCAGACATATCTTTTATATGAGATCACTAGCTCTGCCAATCAAAGATTTCAGCCCCTCTTGAGCCAGCTACAGACGCAAGAGCGCTTGCAGGCTTTGCTTTTGCCAAAACGAATCATGGTTACACCTGCTTTGCTGCTGCCCCTCCTTGGAGCTTCAGAGAAGACAGCATTTGTTTTTCACACTCAGCCTCATGGCCATACTTAGGCGGTGTCTATCCTTGAGCACTTATATGGCCAGCAAGGAAGGGCAAACTCAAACAGTTCGATTTCATAGTATAGACTGAGTGTAGGTTGGAAAATTCTGGAATGCACTGATTGCCTTGGCAAATTTTAAATGTATACATCTAAAATAGCAGAACCAGAGAGCTATTCGCCCATCACAGCCCTAATTACTTTTTAATTATACCCCAGCAAATATACACCATAATGTACTGTTCATACATATTCTATTTGCACATGTTTTAAATGCAGATGTGTTAAAGAATTTTATCTGACAACTGTATTATCTACTGCAGATCTTAACATTGTTAAAGCATCTGGCAGCCTGGGCTTTTGATACCCGATTGATTCCAATGGAGCAATGAGGCTTTAGGCTGAAGCATTCTACAATGGACCACTGTTTCACATTGTGGGGAGCTGCAAGGAATTCAGTGGAGTCGGTAGGTGGCCTTTGCTGCTGCTTCGTTGACTTTCGAGCAGCTTTCTACAAGGTGGATAGAGATATACTTTGGCACAAATTACAGCAGTGGAAGATATCTGGGGCATTGTTGGGCTTGGTGATGAAGCTCCATAGTGGCAACTGAGTTCAGATTGATCTTGATGTTCTTGGGAACCTGACTAGGAAAATTCCGGCTGAGAACAGCGTGCAGCAGGGGATCGTCTTAGCACCTCTGCTGTTCAGTCTGTTCATTATAGACCTTCCCCAGATGCCGTGTGCAACACACAGCTTTTCACCAAAGGTTGGAGGTAGGCACATTAGGTGCCTCAGGTACGTAGACGATCTGGTGGTGATGGATCTTACACCTATAGGGCTGCAATGGAACTTAAATGCCCTAAAAGCTTACTGTCTAGAAAATAAATTAACAATAAATGTTGATAAGACAAAAGTAATGCTTTTTGCTAGGAGGGAAAGGAAATTTGCATGGTTCCTAGGTAACGTAAGATTGGAGCAGGTTAGAGAGTGTAAGTATTTGGGGCTTACCTTTTCAGATAATTTGAGGTGGGATAAACAAATGGCTACTCAGAAGCTTTCCTTATCTGCAGTAGTGAATGGGGTGAAAAGGTTTGACCGTAAGTTTGGTAGTCATACCTTTGAGCCTCTAAGCAAAGTTAAAAAGGGTAAGTTATTCCCACAGGCCTTATATGGAGCAGAAGGGGTTGGCTTTGGACAGGCGAGTCATATGGGAAGGGCTTGAAGGTAATTCCCTAATACTGCTTCTTGATCTCCCTAAAAATGCTGTGATCCAAGCTGTAAGGAGGGAGTTGAGCGCCATAGCCTGTAGTGTGCTGGCCGATGCCAGAGCCGTGAGCTTTTATTTGTCTCTTAAAGATGGTGGCCCCGGCGATAAATTGTCAGAGCAAATCTTACCGGAGATAATGTCAACTTTCTCTGATAATAGGAACTCGGTGACAATAATGTTAAAGCACTTGAATGTCCAAGAGATGTGTATGGAAGGAGGGGAAGTTGTTTCGATTCACCAGATAAAGAGTACACTTAGGCAAAGTGCCAGAGAAACTAGTTTGACAGAAGATTTCTACTACCTTAAAACGAAGAGTTCAGTCAATCATTTCCTAACTTCACAGTAGAGTACAGATCTGTTCCAATACCTTTATAATATCCCATATAAGTGCTTGCGGAATGAAGTTCTGCACTTGAGGGTGGGAATTGATCCTGGGTGGCGTATTAAGGGATTAAAAACAGAGGTTGCTAAGAACAATAGTCAGTGCCCCTGTAAAAGAGGTAGGAAATATTCAGCGAGTCACTTATTATTGGACTGTGCATTTTTTACTGAGACAAGGAAAAAGGTACTTCGATCTGTGTTAAAAAAATACGGGATTCAAATTAGGTAAAGGGGGCTAGAGCTGATTCATAGTCTTAGATTCCGAGAGGAAGCTATTGCCATTGGCCAATATGTGTGTAAAATCATAAAGACTCACTTGGTTCTATCTTCCCATTAGTGTTTAAGATCTAGGTCGGTATTGGTGTGTGTATAGATAGTAAGGTGATGCCAAGTAAATGAGAGGGTCTCTTAATAGAAAGGTTGAGATAAGCTGTTATGCACATTGCACTTTAGAATCCTGAATGGGGGTAAAATGTTTTGCTTTATTGGTTAAACGCATATTGTACTTTAAAATGCTGATTGGGGCAGAATGAAATGTTTTTCTATTTGTCAAATTTTTATTATTATTTATAATGAAATGTTTTAAATATATGTGAGACTTTGGGGGGTGGATTGTATTGGTCTGGATAGGGAGAAATGTTGATGTTTATATAGTTGTAATTGTGTCAGTTATAAGTAGGCATGGCTGAATGATGCAACCATGCATTGTTGTTTTAGGGTACTAAAACTGTCGATTTTAGGAACTTGAAATGTGTGTAATAATTCTATAAGAATATATTTCTTGGAAATAATGTATTTCTACCAAGTACTGCAGATCCTATGTAGTGTAATGGTTTTAATTAACTAAACAATAAAGTTTACAATTACAAATAAAATATTTGTTGTGTTCCTCCTGATGTACTTGTTTTATCTATTACACAATGCTATTGGACCTTTGTTATTTAGCATTATCGCATTTCATAAACATACTTCTGTGATTGTTAACTATACTTTATGTCAAATGTTTAGTATTTCTGGATTTAATTCTTGATAATGTTCACGCTACTTGTAAACACAATCTGTAGTCAAATTTATCTCTGGTACTTTCTGATATTTTTCCGTTGAGGTTCTTCTTTGTACTAATACAGTATCTCAATGATTTCTTCACATTCTCTATCTGGTGCTTATCGATGAGCTAGTTCTACTATTTGAGCTTTAAGTACACCAATGTCATGTCCTATGATTTTCTGACTGTTTGATTGTTATTGATGGTTAGTTATAAAATTGATGAACACTAATTTAAAATATAATCATGCTTTGTAATAACATATTTTCTTTACTTGTCTATTATGGGATTAATAAGAACATACATCTCCCTTACATTTTTTATGCTCATAATATTTTTCTACATTTGATGAATGAACCACTTGCCATGGAATTCCATATAGTGCAACTCCGCGAGCTCCGCCCACCCCTATTCAGCATCTCCTAATTCCTTATCGTTGCAATCAAGGCCCTGAGTGCTAAAAACTGTCCTCTAGGTATATTAAATTCTTCAGTCAAATCTTCAAACCTAAGCAATACTCCATCCCGATATAGGTCCCCAACACGGTTAACCCCAAAGGTAGTCCATCTTTCAATCCCTGCTAACGCTCCTACTTGTGCCACTATTTTCATCCATTTTAATGGCATATCAGATGAATAGGGTACCTGGACCTGCGTTTGCTGCAGGCAACATCGCCAACATTGTTGTATCACTAGCAGCTCTTGAGAAATTGCAGGAAGTCTCCACTGAGGAAGCCAGAAGACTTTAGGTACGTCCTGCAACTTCATTCAGAGACTCTCCGATGATGAGGCTCCCTCCTCGGAAAGCGCCTGCAGCCTTGCCCCACTGAACTTTACCTTCTCAAAACATTTTTCTCAAAAATTTCGAAGGTAAGCACCTACTGGGCCCAATCCACTTTTTGTAACTGAACCATGCTTCATCACGGTCAGCCATATTTTTTTATTTTGACCCAGTCTCGTGCAACTAGAAGCCCACGGTTGATGCTTTGATCTTTTAGGCACTATTTTTTACGAAAAACTTTACAAATTCAATATATTCTTTGCTTAGAGTACTCTTGTCAATTTCCCCAAAAGACGTGATGATCATTTCTGCCTAAAGTATCAGAGTTGCCATGAAACACCAGGTGATACATAGGAACATTGTTATAGGATCCTTCGCCATCACATGTGCACTGTCTTATTATGGTTATAGTTAGTTATAGAGTCTGGTTGGGAACAGTTAAACTGTGTGTGTGTGTGTGTGAGTGAAAGTGAATGAGTGAGTGAAAATGAATGAGTGAAAGAGGGAATGAGTGAGGGTGACAGACAGGGTGGGGAAGTGATGAGTAAGTCACATTGAGAATGAGTGAGTCAGAGCAAGAGTACCTGGAATTGAGTGAGTGTGGGAGAATGAAAGAGTAACAATGAGTGATGGAGTGTAAGTGAGAATGAGAGTGAGTGACAGTGAGTAAGGATAACTGTCAATAAGATTGAGTGAGTTAGGGCAAGAAATAATCATTGTGACTAAGTAGAAATGAGTGAGTAAGAGTTAGTTCAATGAGTAAGAGTAAGTGAGTGTGAATACATGAGAATGAGCGAGCCAGAGTGAGGATGAGTGAGTGTGAGTAAGAGAGTGAGTGAGAAAGTATGACTGAGTAAGAGGGAGTGCGAGTCAGAAGGAGAGATTGAGTGTGCTGTGAATGAGCAAGAATGAAGGAATAAGAGTAAAAAAGTCAGTTCAATGGCATGAGTGAATGAGAATGAACGAGTGTGAGTGAGTGTGAGTGAATGAATGTAACTGCGCATTAGTGAGAATGTGGTGTTCTGCTTGCAAGTCTGCCCCCATGACAAAAATGCTAGCACTACCATACTAGAATCAATTGTTAGTATAAGGACCAAATACTGGCATACTAGAGGTAACAGTTGACTTTGGGACACCTGTGTCAAAATTCTGGTGCGCTCATACTATAGGTAATTCTTGCCATAATAGGCACCCATGGAAAAGTGCTGGCCTAATGGAGAAAATTCTTAGAATATGGGACACCCATGGCAAAATGCTAGAACTGGCACATTAGAGTTGATTCTTGGAGTACAGGAGGAGAATTGTGGCATATGGCAGAAACAGCCATGACAAAATGAAGACCCTGACATACGTACTGGCGGTGTTTTTGACATAAGGCTCCCTCATGGCATTTGGATGGCATCAATGGCAAAATGACACTGGCATATTGTATGTAATTGTTGGCACAATGAGGCACAGGCCCAATGGAGGTTCTTTTTGCCATATGGGGCAGCAAGGAAAAACATTGTGGTGCTGGCATACTGGAGGAAATTGTTGGCATATGAAGCATGCATGTTGTCAAAATGCTGCCAGAGAGAGATAAAGGAGCGGGGAGTATCGGGTAGTGAGTGAAAGAGGCCTAAGGTGAATGTAAGACTGCGCATTCTTGGAATTTGTCTCACTGACATTTATTTGCATCGCCACTGGTTTTTGAGCTCAGCTTTGGGCACTATTACAAATTAAGCCCGCGTTTCTCTCCCAGACTGATCGGTCTTAAGCCTCTCTCATCTTAAGGCTATTATACCCTATCTACCTGCTCTTTCATAAATGTAATTCCATCCTACAGTTCAAGCCTCGAAGCAGCATCCAATTCCCTTTTGTTAGAGGCTAATTACTGCAGGAGGTTGCCTGAAGAACCAGGCATGCTGTGATGTTTGGAGCGAGGCATGAAACTAGCTGGAAGTTTTTACAAATTTGTTTGCCCATTCTGTGTGCTGCTTTAACAAAAACACAAACAATAATAATAATAATAATAATAATACAGCATTTTATAGAGCGCGAACAGCTACCTCAATAGAGGTGTCCCAGCGCTGTAGCAACAGGTGGCACGCAAGAGTTACGCAACAGTCAAGGCTCCTAGAAAGTTAGTCAAGGCTAAAAAGCCATGTTTTGGCTGCTTTCCTGAATTGCGGTTCCGAAACAATCTGACGCATAACATTAGGCAGGGAGTTCCATAACATGGATGCCCCGACCGTAAAAGATCTGCCACCCAGCCGAGCTTTCCTCACTCGTGGGGTGCAGAGCAGATTCTTAGAATTGGACCTCAGTGGACGCGTCTGCTTATAAGTGCAAAGCCGTTGTTTCAAGTAGCTGGGGCAAGTTCCATGGATTGACCGGAAAGCTAGGGTTAAGGCCTTAAATTTGATTCTTTTGTCTACCGACAACCAATGTAGTTCCTTGATATGCGGAGAGATATGATGCCGAAATGGAACTCGTCTGATCAATCTCGCAGCCGCATTTTGAACCATTTGGAGTTTCTTAACAAGGTAGGCCGGCAAGCCCAAGTAGAGGCCATTCGCATAGTCCAGCCGAGAAGTCACTGTGGCATGGACTACGACCCGACGACAATCCTCCGGCAACAGATGTAAAAATTTTCGCAGGTTTCTCAGTCTGCCAAAGCAGGCAGCGGTTATCTGCTGAATTTGAGCCGAAAAGGATAAGTCAGCCTCCCACTTTACTCCCAAATTTTTGGCAATACCTGCTGGAGTGGGTGGTGGACCCATTTCCACAGGCCACCACAAGTCAGCAGCAGGGGGATGGTTTTTACCAAAAAACATCACCTCCGTTTTTTCGGCATTAAGTTTCAATTTGTTATTATTCATCCAAAGGGCTATATCTTTCAGGCAACCCTTAAAGCTCTTAAAAGAGTCTTCCGACTGATCGTTGAAAGGAATTACCAACTGGGTATCGTCGGCGTAAGAAATTGCCTTCACACCCCAGTTGGATATCAGTGAAAATAGTGGGGCCAAATAAATGTTGAACAGTAACGGGCTTAGGGCTGACCCTTGCGGCACCCCGCACCATAAGTGCTTACGACCGGACTGGTATGGTTGTAAAGCCACCCTTTGTGTGCGCTTATAGAGGAATGACTTCAGCCAAGCCAGGGCTGTACCCTCAATACCAATGTCCAAGAGACGTTGAACCAGAATAGAGTGGTCTACCGTGTCAAACGCCGCTGATAGATCCAGGAGCACCAGCATAGCTGATGCCCCTGAATCCAACGCCATCCTCACCGAATCAGCCACCTCTAATAACGCCGTCTCTGCTAAAACCAGCACGAAAACCAGATTGAGTATCGTGCAGGATACTGTGGTTCTTGATAAAATTGACCAATTGACGACGCACTAACTTTTCTAGCATTTTCGCTGGCAGCAGGGAAATAGGTCTATAATTATTCAGTTCCCCTGAATCAATATTGGGCTTTTTCTTAAGGGGCAGAAGAGTGGCATGCTTCCATAAATCAGGGAAGATACCAGATGCAAGAGAGGTGTTCCAAATTTTTGACAACACATAGCAGGAGGAATGTGCCAACTCTTTCCACAATTTAACACAGATAAAAATAAAATCCACACAGATTTTTGTAGCACAAAGCACATCAAAAGTGCTTTTCATTGCAACCCGTTCCTAACAAATAGTTAGGAATCCTAAAATGACATATTAGGACATCTTACAAATCATTAGCGGTTTACTTATCGAATAGTGCTTACTGTCCTGTTCACCTCCATTACATTTCCGACTTTTTAAAGAACATTCTATTCTAAGGATTCTGCAAAATATATTGAAACTGTGTACAGGGAAGCTGAGCCAACTATCTCAAGATTATTGATGACAACCTAGCTTGCTGTTAGACTAAATGCACATTGTGTTGAAAATTCATTGCATATAACCTTTTTAGGATTGGTGGTGCTTTAGAGAGCATCCATTTTGAAATTACAGTGGATGGCATTTTAATCGACCAGCAGCCTACAGGAAACTAATTCCACACCTTCCAGAAGAGACTTTCTGCTTTGCTCCTGAAGGTCAAAAGAACATCTCCTCCTTTCCTCCCGAGTTCAGAATAAAACGCCCATTATAAGTATATTAAAATGCTATTACCCTGATTAAATCAGGGGGAAAGGGCTAGAAGGTGATGAGATGGATATGATAGAAAAGTCAGAAAAGTATAATTCAGAGATTTGTATTATTCATGAATTGTGCTGGGGCAATCTGCAGCAGCTTTATAGCCATTTGACTCACAAGTTATTCACATACATTTCCACCTAATGTGTGCTAATCGGCTGAGTTGTTTTTCCTGACACAGACCTCAATTTCGATTTTTTTGCCTAGCTTAAAGGGTAGATTGTGTACTGCTGTATTTTTGGCTTATGTATTATTAAAACTGCAGAGCATAATTGCGTGTCCTAATTGTGTGCCAATGTGTCCTGAATAAAAAAAGTACTTTTCCATCTTCAAAAAGCACAATTGCCACTTATGAATTTGACAAATATTTAGGAGTACAGCAATCTCTAACAGTAATTGGATTTCATCGTTTATCGTAGCATTCATATGTTTATGGTAGGAAATGCTAAAGTGTGATGTATTTTATGATGAAAATAAAGTTACAAGGGGTCTAAAGTGTATGCTGGATTTCTTACAATAACATGCGAAGCGGGAGTACTTATGCAACGAACGCAACAATGCAGATACATTTAACTATTTATGCTCACTGCGTTCTTGCTAAGAACTGGAATGGGCTAATACGTATTCAGTAGCTTTGTTTTTATTATTTTGAGGGCCAGGCATGAGTAACGTTGGGAACAGCATGGGCCGAAAGAAGTAGACGCTTCCGAGTCACATAAAATGAGTACTGGGTGCCAGAATACAAAACACTCTAGACACACACTATTCCATGCCCTTGCTGTTAAGTAAGGCAGTGCTTTGAGCAGAAGCCTTTTACAACTTGTATTTGGAAAACAGATTAGCAGAGGTGGTACCTACCTCAACAGACGACTCAGCTTCTACACCCCCACCCGCCAGCTCCGCTCGACCAGCCTCGTCCTCGCCACAGTCCCCCGCATCCGGAAAACGACCGCCGGCGGCAGATCCTTCTCCCACCTCGCCGCCAAGACCTGGAACACCCTCCCCACCAACCTCCGACAGACCCAAGACCTACTAGCCTTCAGAAGACTCCTCAAGACCTGGCTCTTCGATCAGTAGCAGCACCACCCCCCTCTTCCACCAGCGCCTTGAGACCCTCGCGGGTATATAGTGCGCTTTATAAGTGACATGATTGATTGATTGATTGATTGAATATGTGACAAGAATTTGCGTGCATATTTTGAGTACTGTACTTTGTTGTGGTGGTGATGTTTTGTGCTGTTTTTTGTGCTGTGTTTTTGTACTTCTTAAGTTCATTGTGTTGCTTTTGCACTGTGATTGTGTTGTGGTCTGTTTTGTCTATTTTATTTTAGTGTACCCTGTTCTGTTTTTGTTGTGTTATTACTTTTATAGTTCCACTTGCAGTGTCAAGGTTGAGGAGCTTTAGTTCTTCATCTCTTTAATCACAAGTCAGCTCACCAAAAACGTGTTGTCCACCCACTCTATTTAGAGTTGGAGAACCACCATGTTTCTGGCAGCCGAGTCTGGAGTAGCATAATTTTGGCTCCATCCTTTTACATTTGGCTAGGCCATATATATATATATATTTTTTTTTTTTTGTTGCAGATTTATATAGCGCGAACTCGACCCGAAGGTATTGGTGCGCTTTACATGAGCACCAGTTACGTTACACAAGGACACATTCATTTTTTTGGTAGGCAAGGGGAGATGAAGTGATTTGCCCAGAATCACAGGATGTGGAGTTGACCACGAGGCTCGAACCTTGGTTTCCTAGCTCCAAAGTCGGCAGTCTAGCTGTGAGACCACATCCTCTCCCCAATATATATATTATATATATTGTAATTGTAATAAATATATATTTACCTTTGGCCTTATGTACTCGTGTGATGCAATAATACCAATGAGATGTGGTGCACAAAAGGTATAGAAGGTGCATTTATTGTGTGTTGGAGACATATGTGTGTGCATATTAACATTTTTCCTTTTTCAGAGACGTCTGGATTGCTGATAATAATCTTCTATAGGTTTAGATTGTAAGGTGGTGTACTAAAATGAATTTAACGCAGTGCATTAGCCTAGGACTAGCGAGAATGAATCATATATGTATTCAATGCTTTCTTTATAAATTGTGGCCAGCTGTCGTTTTTGGTATAATACATGTATTAGTTTATTGTGCCACATACAAGAGTACAGTATCCTTTTTTGACTATAAGTTGGTTGTAGAATTAATATGCATTTAACCGGTTGCGTGCTGAGGAAGAAATGGTTCCGTCCTCTGGCGCGGTAGGTGTGTGCTGGGTAAAGAACTGTTCCGTCCTTGCACGTACCCACGGGGGAAGCACTAGCACTCACCCCTGTGTGCCAGCCCGCAATATGACCCCCAGGGATGGCAGCTGAAGCGCTTCTGCTGCCACGCCTGACCCCTTCCCCAGTGATCTGATGACGTCAGTGCGCACGCATCATCAGAGCACGCCGGAGGCGCTGGAAGCCATTTGCTTCCAGCACCGGTAGAGAAAGGAGGTGAGTTTTCCTCCTGGAAGGGGCGAGGGGCTGCAAAGAGGCACCAGCGGGAAAGAAAGAGTTTTTCCTTTACCCCTGTGTCTTTTTGAAGTGCATTCCTGCTGCATGATCATGGGGGGGCCACAATCGTGCAGCAGGAATGCGCACACTAGGCCACCAGGGATTGTTTCTGGTGATATTTTGTGTTTTGGGGAGCGGCCCCTTGGGCAAGGGTTGCTCCCATTTAGGGGACATATATTTTGGCCATTTCTGCCCATCATGGGGGCAGATTGGCCACATTTTTAAGCCAATCTGCAGAAGCCACTAGCCACCAGGGACATTTATTTTGGCATGTTGGGGAGTGGCCCCTTGGCAAGGGTCGCTCTCCTTTAGGTGGCATATATTTTTACCATTTCTGCTCCCCTTGGTGTAAGAGCAGCCATATTTTTTGGCTGATCTGTCCCCAAGGGGGGCACCAGCCAGCAGGGATATTTTTTGGGACAAGTTGGGGAGCGACCCCTTGGGCATGGAGGTCACTCCCCAAGGAGGGCATATATTTTGGCCATTTCTGCCTCACTCGGGGGAAGATCGGCCATATTTATATGGTGATCTGCCAGAAGCCCCTAGCCACCAGGGATATTTATTTGGGCATGTTGGGGAACGACCTCTTGAGCAAGGATCACCCCTGTTTATTTGGGCAGTAATATAGCCATTTTCTGCCCCCCTTGGGGGCAGGTCAACCATATTGTTAGGCCAATCTGCCCCCAAGGGTGGCAGAAAGCCACTAACCTCAGGAATATGTTTATGGGCATGTTGGGGAGTAGCCCCTTAGGCAATGGGTGCTCCCCTTTTTTTGGGGGGGCACAATTTTGGCTGTTTCTGCTCCCTTTGGGGGCAGACAATCTTATTAGTCTCATCTGCCTCTGGGGGGCAGAAAACCACTAAACACCATGGAAAGTTTCTGTGTGTGATTTAACTGGAGTACGGTTGATGGTTTGCGTGTACTGACTATGTGTGTTGTGGCATTTGGCTGAAGGTGTGTGTAGACTGGTACTTGGCTGGTAGTGTGTGTGGACTGGTGCTTGCCTTGCGGTGTGTGTGGACTGGTGCCTGCCTGGTGCTTGGCTGCTGGTGTGTGTGGACTGGCATTTGACTGGTGGTGTGTGGGGCTGGCAGTGGGTGGACTAGCGCTTGGCTGGCAATGTGTAGACTGGTGCTTGGCTGCTGGTGGTGTGTGGGCTTGTGCTTGCCTGACACTGTGCATGGACCTGCGCTTGGCTGGCAGTGTGCGTGGATTGGTGTTTGGCTGGTGGTGTGTGTGGCTGGTGGTCTGTGGACTAGTGCTTGGCTGGTCGTGTGTGTAGATTGGCTCTTGACTGGTGGTGTGTGTGGACTGGTGCTTGCCTGACAGTGTGCATGGACTGGCACTTGACTGGTGTTGTGCGTGGACTGGCTTTTGGCTGGTGGCGTGCATGGCTGGCAGTGTGTGTGGACCAGCACTTGGCTGGTGGTGTGTGGGTACTGGTGTTTGGCTGATGGTGTGTTTGAACTGGCGATTTTGCTGGCTGTGTGTGTTGAGTGGCTACTGGCTGGTGATGTGTGTGGCTGGCATTTGGGTGGTGATGGGCAGACATAGCGCTTTATAATGTTAACCGTTTTATTTCTTGTCATCATTTGCATTTGTGATTGTAATCCTTTATTTTTCCTTTTTATTCTAGTTCAAAGCTTTTGATTCCCTTTGCTGCGACTCCTGCTTGCGGTTTCAGCATTGATAGATCTGCAGTTTGTGTAGTTGCATGTGTTTGGTAAGAGAACTTTTTTTATACTGTCTACTCTAAATGAGTATCATTTCCCTGCATGAATGTGCTTTTTGTAAATGCTGTAATAATAGCAGCATATTTAGCTTCTGTTTATTATGTGTGAAATTCTCCATTTATTTGTGCACGATGTGTATTGTGCTGTCTTGTGAGTAACTTTCTTTTGTTTTTCCTTTCTAGTGTGATATTATTGGTGCTTGCTGTGTCTGTGCAGAGTAGGCGCTGGTGAGCGTAGCTGTCTCTGGGAAGTGAGTGGTATCGTTTTTTAGTATATAGATGTTTGTGTGCTTTGTATTGATTCACTTTTCCTTGCAGACTACCAGTAGTTTTACTTTCCATTTGATAAAGCCACACTTTGTTTATTACTTATTTTACACTGTGTGTGTTATTATTGACTTATTTGTCAAGTTATTTTTGTTAGTAAGGATTGTGGCTAACCACAGGATTACCACCCATCAGGTTGTTAGTACGCTTTTGGAATCTTCCTCTGACAATGATTATGAGACTGACTCTGCATCTGAGGCAGAGGAGGAAGTGCAGGGTTCTGGCAGTGAATTTTCTGTCTGAGAGGAATCATCTGATGATGAAGCCACTCTCAGTGCGGAGGAGGTGCCTCTTTTAGAGGAGGACACTGGTATGCCGAAAGTGCAGCAAAAGGCATCTGGATTGCAGCCTGGGGCTGAAAGACTTCCCATTGGAAGTGCTGAACTCTGAATTGCCCCAAACAAGGTGCAGCCTTTGTTGCCTGCCTTTACTGGTGTTGCAGGATGTAGAGTGAATACTGAAAACTTTTTGCCTATAAATTTCTTTCAACTGTTTATGGATGATGTATTTTCAGATAAGATTGTTGATCAGACTAATTTGCATGCTGAACAGTATTTGAGGGACAACAGTGCCAGACGTAAGCCCCACTCTAGAGCTAGCTCTTGGACTCCCACAAATCGGGATGAGTTGAAGAAGTTCTTGGGTTTAACTTTGTTGATGGGCTTGATAAGGAAGCCGTCTCTGTCTTCACATTGGTCTACTAGTCCCTTGATGATAATAGCTATATTTCCTGCAAACATGAGTTGTGATCAGCATTTGCTTCTACTTCGTATGCCGCTTTTTGTTGATAATGCTTCAGCGTTGCCACAAGATCACCCTGATTGTGACTATCATTTTAAGAATCGTTGTGTCCTTGATCACTTTGTAGATCAATTTTCTGAGATCTATGTTCCAGGGAAAGAAATAGCAGTGGATGAGTCTTTGGTCCTGTTCAAGGGCCACTTCGTTTTTAGGCAGTACATTCCACGGCAAGAGGGCACGTTATGAAATTAAGATGTAGATGCTGTCTGAGCGTAGTACTGGATATGCCTATAATTTCAGGATTTACATCTGTATGGATTTAACTATTGACCCCTTGGTTGTCTGTCCACTTTCTGAGTTAGTGTGAAAATTGTGTGGGAACTTGGTAGAGCACATTTTAGGTCGAGCATTCGAGACCTCTTGTATATACTTTAGTATCTACTTTAGTATATATACTTTAGTATATACTTATATGTGTATGTACTTTGTGGGCTCTGGAGATCAGCCCTAGGACTTGTCTGCTTCCGCTTAGGGTCTTTTTTTCTGTTCAACTGCCTTTATTTAACTGTCTTGATAGAAAATGACTAGCAGAGGTCAGTAAAATACCAGAATTGCTTTCTGCTGAGGGACTTCCTTTTTTAAATTTTTCTGGCAACTGCCTCTATTTAACTTTCTTGATAGAAAACGACCAGCAGAGGTCGGTAAAATACCAGAATCACTTTAGCATTCTCTAGATTCCAGTTCATAGAAATTGTCTTCCACAATAATATTTTTTCCAAATCTTGTATTTTCAGTGATATGACCACCGAAGGCCCTGCTTTTATATTAAAAGAAGAGCTTTGGACTATACCATTTCCCGATGAAAGGCAATATTTCTCTCCATGTGTTCCCATACCTGGCGTGTCACGCAGTTTGGTGCTTACTTTTCCTCCAAGTTAAAGAACAGTAGATGTTTCAGCACCCAGGCTAATGTGCTGCATAGCTAAATACATATAAGGTCCCAAAGGCGAGACCGATTGCATTGCAAATGCTTGTTAACAAAGGTCACCAATTATATGTAGATAACTTCTATACTGGTGTTCAATTATTCAGGGAATTGTTCAAAGGGAACACTGTTGCTTATGGCACAATCCGCTCTTACCGTAAAGGTTACCCCAAAGAGCTGGTATGTATAAAGCTTCAGAGGGGACAGTGCAGTGCCTTTCGTAGTGATGAACATCTAGCTGTGAAATTTGCAGACAGGATACATGTCCACATGCTGACAGCCACTCATGATGTAAGTACTACACCTTTAGCTGTTTGGGGTCAGATTGCCAAAGGGCACAAACCTTTGTGTATTTTAGACTACAATAAGCACATGGGTTGTGTGGATAGAGTAGATCAGAGGTTGCAGCCTTACAGTCCTGTTCGTAAGTCATACATCTGATATAAGAAGTTGGCTATCCATTTGTTTGATTTAGCAACCTTCAATGCTTTTGTTGTATTCAAGGATTGGTCTCCCGATTCAAAGATGACATTTGTTCAGTTTCATAAGTTTGTGATAGTCAGCCTTGTTGTAGTGGAACAGGCAAATGTTTCTAGAGTAGGAGTGGTGGAAGACGTGGCTAGATTGAATCGCCAAAGAAAAATGGCAGCATGCACTCCAAATTGTGATGCATTTCAACATGTTTCGATGCTCAAGGCAGTATATAGGGTGTGCCACCCTGGAATGCGCTCTGTCCACGCACATTAATGTCTCATGAAAACAGTTGGAGCCTCATCAGGTCCCACAATCCAGGATGCAACCTAGATTGAAACATCGCCACTTTCCTGATTGCATTCCTCCCACGCCCCAAAAACCTTTCCCAGTAGGAGTTGTAGAGTCCGTGTCCGAAAGAGGCGTGTGGAATAAGAGGCTTATGTACTGCCCCAGTGTCCTTCTAATCCTGGGCTATGTGTGCCCGCATGTTTTAAATTGTATCACACACAATGGAGTTTTTGGGAGCAACCGTGAGTGTCAAAGTGAACTGACTGGTCTGTACCATTTTAGATTTTTTCTTTGGATTTCACGGTTGGCATTAGTGTGATGTATTTAATTAGAGCTTCTGTGTTTGTAGGTATAGTTTTGCATCTACTTCCAATTGGTTTGTGTTTTCTTTTTTGTTAAAAAAATGTGATGGCGGTCTGTGTGACCTGGCGCTTGTCTGGCGGTGTGCATTGACTGGCGCTTGGCTGGCAGTGCACGTGGACTGGTGTGTGGCTGGAGGTGTGCGTGGACTGGCTCTTGGCTGGCATCATGAGTAGACTGGGGCTTGGCTGGCGGTGTGCATGGACTGGCGCTTTGCTGGCAATGTCGTTGGACTGGCATTTGACTGGCGGTGTGCGTGGACTGGCACTTGGCTGGTGGTGTGCATGAGCTGCCATTTGGCTGGCGATGTGTGCATAGTGACTTTTTACTGGTCACTACACACACTGCTAGTAAAACGCCAGTCCACACATTCCGTCAGCCGCCCGCTGGTGTGATTGCTGGGTCAGTCATGTGAGCGTATGAAATTGATGGGCCCTTGAATGGCGCTGTCTGTTGATGTGAGTGTTGTAATGTGCTGGGCCTGCGGCTGGTGGTATGAATGGTCTTGTATGTGTCATGCATGAAAGGTGTGTGAATGACCTGTAAAGAGGATGGTGCCTTCATACAGCTTTACAGCTCACAAGCTGTGAGTCATTGGTTCCGTTTTTTGGCCTTTCAATCGCTAACAGTGTATTTCATTTTTGTGAACTCTATTGTTAATAAAATTTACATTTTGAACCTTTCACTCACCCTCATGCCAAATTCAACCAGAATGTGTGTTTACTTGAAGAATAGATGCTTGTGAAGAATATGTTGTCTTTTCTGTGTTTTGCTGCACGGGTGTACATTGTCTGTAGGGAAAATGTACCAACTCTAGATATTTTCGTGAATTACACACCCAGGGGAGTACACGGTGGTCTGCTTCTCATGGATCCCATCACATTTTCTTACCCACAATGCCCTGTGAACATCAAAAGGTGCCTAAATTCACACATTTTCCTTGCATTTCTGTACCATATTATTCCAGAATTAGAAGGAAACCACAAATTCCCTACCACCCAGAATTCCTCCTGTTCTCCCGATAAAAATGATACCTCACTTATGTGGGTGGGCCACGTGCTCGCAACAGGGAAAGACCCAAAACATATTGTGAACACATCAAAATTGTCTATCACAAAATGACCTGTTTTTGCAAGGTGGCACCTGTGTTTTTGTTCCCGAGCTCGGCGACCATCTAGGGAAAACTACCAAACCCAGATATTTCTGAACAATAGACACCCGGGGAAGTCCAGGGAGGTGTGACTTGCGTGGATCCCCCAATAATTTCTTACCCAGAATCCCGTTCAAACCTTAAATTTAGCTAAAAAATAGCATTTTCCACACATTTCTGGGTGGGAGCACCGCACCAGAACAAATTTTCTACCACCTAGCGTTCCTCTCGGTCTCCCGATAAAAATGATACCTCACTTGTGAAATGTGAGGAAAATGTGTTTTTTAATCAAAGTTTGAGGTTTGCAAGGGATTCTGGGTAAAGAAAACATGGTGAGAGCCACACAAGTTAGCCCACCCTGGACACCTCTAGGTGTCTAGTTTTTAAAAATGTACAGGTTGGCTAGGTTTCCATAGGTGCTGGCTGAGCTAGCTTGTAATATCTAGAGCTACCCACATTGGAAAAAAAGGCTCAGTTTTCAATGGAAAAATTGTGATGCGTCCACGTTGCATTTTGAGCTGTTTCCTTTTGTGGTCACTAGGCCTACCCACACCAGTGAGTTACCATTTTATCAGATGACTTGGGGGAATGCTTGTTGGAAAGACGTTTATGGCTCCCCTCAGATTCAAGAACTTTTCATCACAGAAAAGTGAGTAAAAGGTGTTTTTTTATACACATTTTGAGGTTTGCAAGGGGGTAACAGAACAAGGTGAGAGCCACATAAGTCACCTCATCATGGATTTCCCTTGGTTTCTAGCCTTAATAAATGTACAGGTTTTCTAGATTTCCCTAGATGCCGGCTGATGTAGGGCCCAAAATCCACATCTAGGCACATCGCAAAAAAAGGGTCAGTTTACAGTGGAAAAATGTGATGTGTCCACGTTGCATTTTCTGCAGTTTCCTGCCACGGGCACTAGTACTACCCACACAAGTGAGGTACCATTTTTATCAGGAGGCTTGGGAGAATGGTGGGAGTAAGGAAGTTTGTGGCTCCCCTTAGATTCCAGAACTTTCCATCACAGAAATGTGAGGAAAATGTGTTTTATTAGAGAAATGTTGAGGTTTGCAAGGGATTCTGGGTAACCGAACCTGGTGGGAGCCACACAAGTCACCCCATCTTGGATTCCCCCAGGGGTCTAGGTTTAAAAAATGGACAGGTTTGCTAGGTTTCCAAAGGTACCGGCTGTGATCGGGCCCAAAATCCACAGTTAGGCACATTGCAAAAACACAGTCAGTTTTCAGTGGCAAAAAGTTATGTGTCCATGTAGCATTTTGGGCTGTTTCCTGTTGTGGCCTCTAGGCCTACTCATACAAGTGAGGTACCATTTTTATCATGAAACTTAGGGGAACACAGAATAGTAGAACAGGTGTTATTACCAATTGACTTTCCCTGCATATGCGCCTTCCAAATGTAAGACAGTGTGCAAGAAAGAAGTCATTTTGAGAAATGGCCTGTAATGCACATGCTAGTACAGATACCCACAAATTCAGAGATGTGCAAATAACCTCTGCTTATAAACTCCATATCTTGTCCCCATTTTGGAAATACATAGGTTTTCTTCATACCTATTTTTCACTCTTTATATTTTACCCAATGAATTGCTGTATAGCTAAGGGGTTAAAGAAACTGTTAAGTAAGTGTGATTGTGGGCCTTAAGCTTACAGTCGAGACATTTAGTACTAACGTGAAAGTTGTTTTTGCATGTTTTATCCTCTGCAGGTACAGACCAAAAGCATTCATTAGCTAGGAAAAAGCACATTGTATTTCAGAGGTAGTGAGACGAGAAAGAACTGGCAAAGTCAAATAATTTAATGAAGAACAAAGGGAGTGTTAAAAGTTGGTGCTATCAGACAAAGCGAAGAATCCAAGGATGGCTTGGAAGCAGAGACTGCAGCGTTCAAGGCAGCAAGTTCTTTTTGGGGAACTGGAAAAGTGCTATGATGTGTATGAGGTCATATTTCTCAAATGTTCTATGTGCATTTTAAATAGTGAACCCATCTTGGGTTTGGCCAGATTCCCTTTAGACTTAGAGAGGTACAGACCTCTCTTGTCATCTCTGATTGTGTGGCTTCATGCTATACATGACCCCTTACCAATAGAACCTTTACAGAGGTTCTGGTTCTGACACATTTCTTGTTTCAATAGGGTTTTCCGTATCCTTAGTTTAGTGTATAGTAGATGTTGTGACTCATTTCCATGTATGGGGAGAAGGATTGAAGCCATTTGTGTAGTCATCAAATCCTGTTCTTTATCTTTTGCATTGCTGGCACAGAAAATCTTATATGTGCCTTGCTGTTGAGGATCAATATTGTACTTCGCTTTGGTCTTACTTTGATAATTCTGTACTTTTATAGCATGTTCTTGAGATTGATTTATATTAGTCTGGCTTTGGGTTTGTAATAAACCTTTTAACTTCAAGTTACTGGCTCAGACTTTCATAGTTCTTTAGATTTCAATTTGTAGCTAACCCATTTTCCTTTCAGGCTACTTAAAAGGTCGATTGACAGGACAAATTGGAAGAAATTCCCCAGAGCGTTCTCAAGTCTATGCTGCCTCTTCCAGCCGAAACATTTGACTGGCAGACTGATGGACATTGGGCCATCAGTTAAAGTACCTTCTGCATTACTGAGGACGAATGATCGAATGCACTTTTTCCCTGTTCAGGCCCTCCACTAAAATTCTGGTGGCCCTGAACAGAAAACCAGAGAAATCATGTTTTTTTGTTATTAAATAACAAACTCATGATTTGGGATTTTATGAACAAAAATTATTTTGCTGAGTGGTTGGACCGATTCGAAACTCCGCATGTAGCTCACTATTTGAAATGACCTCATAATATGTGGACTACTTTTCGGGCACCCATTGTACCAAAATAATGTTCCTACATCACAAATATTGGCAACCATTTCAGGATTCTGGCAAATACACCTTGGCAAAAATGAACTTTATTCATCATCACTGATGTGGTGCCTTGTTGCAAGCCAAGAAGACATGAGATTTATCTGAAAGCATGTGATTCTTTTCGAAGGCAGGACAATATCATTAAGATGGAACATACACAAATATTGCTATCAGTGATTGATATATCCCTAACCAACAATGTCTTCATTTTCAATAATTAAATCTAGAAGCAACACTGTAGAACTGCAATGAGAGTTTTCTTTCTCATCAAATATGTGAGCCTGACTGTGGGCTGGTGGGAAAAGGAGATTGCATAGGCTGAAAGAAATGATCTATATATGGAGCAAACAACCTCATGGCTCAGATATATAGCTGACATTTTAATCTGTAGTTGTACACAATAAGAATTAATGGAACACTTTGAGAAACTAAACAACAATCAGATCGGTCTCAAATTCACATAGAACAGACAACCTCAAATTCACATATAGCAGACAACTATTAGGAAAATAAGTGGAAAATGGAAATTAGATGACAAATTTATTATGAACTGTAATGGAACAGATCTTACTTATAATGGCAGCAACAGTTCCCCTTAATACTGAACCAGTACTGTTTCTATGTTATACACTAATTTGGGTGATTCAGATAGTAAAAACATGTTGATCATAAAGTCCATTTGTCTTTATATTATAGTGTACAACGTTTATAAGTAATGAACAAATGGCATGGTAACAACTGGGGAATAGAGATAATCTAGTGGACAATATAAAAATGTAATAAATTCCAATAAAGTTGATCTTATGAATGTCATTGAAAGTTCCCTGCAATATTAAGACAATTCTGGCTGTAGGAAGCAGTGGTTGGCAGGCCACTGGATGTTGGATGCCAGTCCAGGTGCCCTACTGTTTGATGATCAATCAGGTGATCAATCACAAAAAAGACAAGTTTAATTTAAAATCATGGTTAACTTTGGTTTTAACAATTTAATATATGTTGATAAAACCTATAAAACATAAATTCACTTTAAAAATCACAGTTAATGTACAGTTATGGTTACGAAGTAAAACTGAAAACTCACTGAAATTCTCAAGTACTTGTTAGCTCTGCATTCCATAACTCACACAACAACCATGAACACCAAACCCCACAAGCCAAATGTAAATCCTATGACCTCACAGTATGTATAGTAATAAAGTAACAACAGCTAAAGGCAAAACAAAATTAAATAACAACAGATATTCAGACCAATAATTGATCCTAGAGGTATAATCTTCTTGTTCATATTTTTAAGTTTAATATTATGTGTAATCTAATTTATTAACAGCATTTGCAATTACATCTATTGCATCATGCATGAGGTCATGTGGCGTGTGCCTTATGGTTTGTATGGCTCTTGTACAAGATATGGATACTATTTGAGCTATTCAGGTGTAAACTACCTATCCCCCAGATGTGTCCAGAAGGGTATGGGTAGATGTAGAATAAAATTAAAACAGTGATGGTCGAACTGGAAGTGTGACATTTAGAGGGCTTTAGAAGTTATTTTCAAATGTTTCTGTGACTTAAAATACCTTTAATCTTTACTCTGCTAAGCCCTAATACCATGTCTACAGTAATACACACAGCTACTCTGTTGTACCATTGTAGAGCACTGCCAAACCATGGCTACTTTATCATCAAGTGAGCAGTGGATGAAGTGTTATAACCAGTGTACTATGGGGCCTAGTGCAAGGAAGGCCCCCGGCTGCTGATTGATTTGTAAACTATAGCACTAATCCGGTTTCAGTAGGTCTCTCAGGCCTCTCAGGCCTCTCAGGCCTCTGGGCCCAGTGCCACTGAACCTGCTGCACCACTGAAAGCTGCGCACCTGAGTGGCCACTGTGTGGTTAGAATGAAAATGATGTGGAATGCTCTATCTCCTCAATAGCCCATTGAATAACCAGCAGTTCACACCTGCATGAACTCTGTTTAAATCTGACCTTGTGTGTGTGTGTATATATGTAGAGAGTGGCCATCCCTTGTGTGGAATAGTTCCATATGTCTGCCCTATCTGTTTTGCTGGCTGTAGAACTCTGGGCACTTTACCCCAGTTAATCAGTAGTAATGGGCCTGTGCTCCGCTTTGTAACATGGTTGAATAGGTATACACCTGATTGGCATATATAAATTACCTATAAGTCCCTAATATACGGTACCAAGCGTACTCAAGGAATGTAAGTAGAATGCCACTAGTAAACTACATCACCTACTGTGAGTAAACATGTCTTCAGGCCTACTATTTTAGCCTGAGTATAGGAGTGCTAAAACTGTAATTCGACCTTTTAAAATAAACTCTTTTGACAGGCAAGTAAAAATGTTCCTTGTAGATATTAATAAGTCCCTTTATGTAGGTGGTATGGCCCACAAGGCATTGTGTATGGTATTTAAAAGTAGGACATGTAGAAAGTTAATGCTACTATTAAATGTAATAATGGTATCCTCAGTTAGGAAACACCTAGAAACATCATTCCAGCACTCTTTGTAATAGATACTAAACACCCAATTTAATGGTAAAATCAGATTTCTATTAAATATTAAGGAACATCTACTTTTAGAAAGTTACCTTTCCCCCACCAAAGGCGCTGGAGGCTAATTTGCATTTGCCTCCAGCTGCAGCTCTCTGAGTGCTTTAGACCTGAATGAGGTGTGAAAGCTTCTCCAAGAGCAGAGACAAAGTCCTGGGTGTGGGGAG
Organism: Calotriton arnoldi; assembly: GCA_963921515.1. Taxonomy (NCBI): domain Eukaryota; kingdom Metazoa; phylum Chordata; class Amphibia; order Caudata; family Salamandridae; genus Calotriton; species Calotriton arnoldi. The sequence continues at coordinate 1,504,907 of CAWUFW010002649.1, read as the reverse complement.
TTCTTTCTTTTGGTAGGCTGACCATTTAGGCTGTGTCCAGGAATTTAATTTACTTCTAAGAGGCCTACCGAGTCACAGGCAGATGTCAGATGACACTTTGACAGGCCTTTTCTTTTGTTCCCCCATTCAGTCAGACACCAATCATAGTGGGAGACTTACTGTCCCTAGAACTGATTTAGAGTGACCATAGAGAAGGGGCTGCTCACCTCCCTGGGCACCCCTCTGGAGTGGGCACGAAGCTCTACAAAAGGGGAGAAGGATTGTGCCATCTTGGATTTAGGCAAACAGGTTGCTTGTAGTAGGGCCCACAGGAAACACTGTAAAAAAACACTGGCAACTTTCACCCATTAATGAGGGAGTATCCAGGAGTCACCCCCACCCACAAGTTGGTGCCAGACATAAACCTCGAATCCCTAGTACCTCCTTAGAACACTACTGATATGTTGTTTTGTTATGTGTATTTGTATAGTGCACAACTCAGCTGGGAGGGAATCCAGCTCCTATTAGATCTGAGGAAGTTCAAAAGATAATTAAACCTTCTCTCTGAGTCCTAAGAAGAGCCTTGAAGGACTGTACCTGCTCCCTCTTGTACACAAGACAAAGAACTGGACTCCAAGGGTTATAAGGCTAATCTTCTAACTGCAAGGACAGAGCAAGCTACAAGAGCCCTTCTTGCAACTGCCTAGCTGACCAGTTCCAACTGGACTTGCCCTGGACCTAGTTGATGGCCTCTGCTGGAGGGAGACCTGGCCCCCAAGTGATGTTCCTGAGGTCCTGGATCCCTTGCCTCTGTATGACTGAACTTCTCCTAGCACACCTGAGAACCTAGGTGTAAAAAATTGGGTTACTGGTTGAGGTGGGTGAAACCATTACTCAAGCAGCAACCACAATCCTTGTAAGGGTGGGGCACAAGCAAACCCCAAATTAACCTGTGTTCAACTCTCTGGTAGCTTGGCACAGAACATTCAGACTTAACTTACAGGCAATGTGTGAAGTATTTGTGTAGCACTTCAAATAGTAATAAACTGAAAACATACCACAAGGAAATCCCACACCAAATTACAAACATTGGGTAAATTTTAATGAGTAAATCAAGACCAAAGTGACAATAATCCAATCAGTAGAACCAGACATATGCAGTGTTAAAGATTTAAGTGGAAGTAGTGCCAAAAAGCACAAAGTGGTAACTGTGGATATCTGGCTGTGACAAAGTCGCAAGTTCAGGCCAACCACGATGGAGCGTTGGGTGGCTACAGGTACATAGTTAGGCCCGCTGAACAAGAGTACTTTAATTACTGGTTGTGAAGAGTTGCGGAGACCGATGTTGAGGATGCGTCACATGCTGAGGCAATGCGTCAGTTTCAAGGAGCTGCAAGGCTGCAAGGCGAGAACGTACAGTCGTCAAGGATACCATTGATGAGAGGCTTGCAAGGTGAGGGCCTGTGTTGAGGTTGGGTTGCACAGTGGTGGTTCCAATGGGGCTGCGGGCTGCAATGCAAATTCCTTGTGTCAGGAAAGTCCATGCAGCAGAGGCGATGTGTCAGTCCTGCTCTGGGTTGTGCCAGACAGCAGAGGAGATGCTTCAGATTCACCAATGGACTGGCAGAGCAAATTCAGGCCCACTTCCAAGGGTCCAGAACTAGGGGGAGGGCCTCACTTGACAGGGTAGGACTTACAGATGGTGGGTGCTGGGTTCAAGGTTGTTGGAGATTTCTGTCCGTAAGGTTCCAGCCAGGAGGCCAACTCTTGCAGTCGCTTTTGGGTTCTGGGTTCAACAGATGCAGGTCCAGTCCTTCTTACCCAGCCAAAAGGGCAGCAGGCAGCATATCAGCACAGCAGGGCAGCAGTCCTTCAGAGCAGCAGTCTAGCAGAGTGGCAGTCCATTCAGACGTACAGCAATCCTCCTTCCTGGTAGAGTGCACAGGTCCAGAAGTTTACTAAAGAGTTTAGTCTAAGGGTCCAATATTTACACCTGGTGCCTATTTAAATGTGGAGGAAGCTTCTAGAGGTTTTCACCCACCTGAGGTGTTAGGCATCCCCTTTGTCCCTACCCTGCCCCTTGCTTGTCTGGTGTCTCAATGGACAAGTGTTAAACCCAATCTGAGAGTGCCCAGGCAGTGCCTTTGTGATGTGCAAGTGTGGTAGGTGACAGCTCCTCCCGCTTATTAACTTAGAGTGGCCCATCCTGTCATTACCTTTCTTCCTTTTGTCTCACTGTCTGGGAGCAATATACAAAGAATAACTGCCAGCTACACCTAGTCATGTGACCTAGGATCAGGCTGCAGGCACCAAATGGTTAGGAGAAGAAAATGCCAATTTTCTAAAACAGGCATGTTCAGAATTGCGATTAAAAATCTGACTTTACCATTAAAGAGCAGCTTTGGTTAAAATTATTTAGACACCAAACTCAAACTGTCTACCTGCTCCCAATTGGAATTTACAGGTTATTAAATGTAATAAGGTAACTCCAATGTCATACTATGGGAGAGGTAGGCCATGCAGTAGTGAAAAACGACTTTAAGAGTTTTTCACTACCAGGACATGTGAAACTTAAAAGTTTTTAAAGAAATTTGAATTCCTTAATCCAGCCCTCTGGGGTGTTCAGGGCCTGCCCTAGGGGTGATCTACATGTATTAAAAACAAAGGTTTGGGCCTGGCAAAAGATATATTTTGCTTGATCGATATGGCAGTTTAAAAACTGCACATACAGGCTGCTGTGACAGGCTATGTCTGTGGGTGGCAAAATCAGTGTTTCAGACCCACTAGTAGAATGTAATTTACAGGCCCTGGGAACATGTAGTACCCCTTTACTTGCGACTTATAAGTAAATTATAATATGCCAATTTGGTGTAAGCCAATTCTACCATGTTTTAAGGAGAGAGCACAAGTACTTTAGCTCTGGTTAGCAGTGGTAAAGTGTGCAGAGTCCTTAAGTCAGCAAAAACAAAGTAAGCAGAACAGCAGGATTAAAAGCAAAAAGTTAGGGGAGAACCATGCCAAGGATGCCAGGTCTAACATTAGGGCATTAAAGCTTTTTGTCTCCAAAGACCTCCAGAGGACTGGGATATACCTGCCAAGCCAGCCCAATCAAGGTGTGTTGCTATGGGACAGAAGATTCAGGTTTGGCCTGCTCAGAGAATTTTTGCGATGGCAAATCCTCATCAGCTGGACCTCCCAGACACGGCATCCATCTTCATGGAGCCCTCTTTGGCTACAGCCTGCAAACTTGCACCACTGGTGGAAGCTGAGGTCCGAAAAAGTGACTAGTTTTGAAAGAAGAAATTTTGCACAGGTGAATGTGGCAAAAGTATTTAGCCTGAGAGCTACCCTTCCTGCATGCAAAATTCAGATTTCTCCGGCTTGTAGCTTTCAAACAAAAAATCAATGACTTCACCAAGATCTCACCCAATGGCTATCCAACTTCATGGAGCCCTCTTTGGCTGCAGCCTGCTGCCTTGCACCGCTGATGATTTTGACTACCATTTTTCAGACTAATTTCTAAGATAAAACCTTCGACTCGGTTGAACCCAGTGGCTGTATTAGACCCACACTCAATCACAGTCGGCCTCAAATCACGCCTAGGTCTTGGTCTACTGTGACCAATTGACTGCATTCGGTGCTTAATGCTGTTTGGAGCTATTTTCATTTTAAACTTAAAAAATTCATATCTCGGATTCCCGATGTTAGAAATGGGGGTCTCTGGTTGACACTGGCTTGCACCCTGTCCAAGTAGGGACCCTTCCTTCTAGTCAGTGTAAGGGAGTTAGACACCCAAGATAACCCAAGCTCACAAACGTGGGAGCTTGGCACGTGCAGTCAGGCTCATCTCAGAGGCAATGAGCAAAGCATTTGTACATTACATACACAGTACCACAGGGAAAACACTACAAATGAACATCACACTAGTTTAGAAAAATAACAAATCTTTATCTAAACCAAACAAGACCAAACAACCAAAATCCAACATATATAACTCGAAATATCACTTTTAAAAGGTTTAAGCAATTCTGTCCATAGAACTCTGTGAATGCGTTGATTTTAGCACAATGTACCTATGATGTATCAAAATCCAAGGCGAAAAACAGCTGCAGAGGAGGAAAGAGTCAGGAAACACAGTGATGCGTCGGCTATTGAGTCCCAGTGGAATGGAGATGTCAGTTCTGCCGCACACAGGAGAAGTGTTGCGTTGATTCCTTACTGCAAGGAGAAGTGATGCATCGATTTACAGAGGTGGCACCTTTCCGTGGGGGCGATGCATTGGAAACATGGCTCACAGGTGCGATATGTGGAAATCCAGATCCGCTAGCTGTCGATGCGATGGTGGCAAAACAGGCGCTGCGTCAATTCTTCCAGCTGCGGACCGGTAATGCGTCAATATTTTCAACCACACAGCAGCCCTGCTTTGGAGTAGGAGCGGGGGTCTCGAACGCCGGAGACACAGTGCTCTGAACTCGGGCTGCAGTGGTTCTTCAGTCCGGGCATAGGCGCTGCATCAATTTTTCAGCTGAACCACGGCAATCAGTTGTTTTTTCAACCACACGGCAAGCTTGAGGCGGCAAAAACGGTGTTGGCAAGGCAATGCGTGGATGTTCAAGTCTTGAAGCAGCAGAACCACCTCTGAGGGCCGAGAACTGGAATTAGCACCAGTTGGCAGGCCAGACCTCCCAGCAGTGGAGTTCAAGGAAGCTGCAGGTGAAGTCTTTGATGGCCCTGACACTTCTTAACAGGAAGAAAGCACATACAAGCCCTTGGAGAATCTTCTCAAGCAGGATACAAACAGCAAAGTCCAGTCTTTGTCCTCTCCAAGTTAGAAGCAGCCACTGCAGGCTAACCGAGCAAAGCAACACAGCAAAGGGACAGTACTCCTCTTGACAGAACACCAGCTCTTCCTCCTGGCAGAGACTCCTTTTGATCCAGAAGTGTTCTAAAAATCTGGGGTTTTAGGTCCAATACTTATACCCATTTTGGCCTTTGAAGTAGGCATACGTCAAAGGATAGTCTTTGTAGTACACAAATTCGGCCTTGCCCTGTCTTGGCTCTAGATACACTGCAGGAGGGTGGAGATAGCATTACGAGAGGCCAAGCACAGCCCTATGTCAGTGACAACTCCTCCCACCACTCTAGCTGAGTATGGCCCATCAGCCTGTTGATGGGCCATGAGGATATGTAGGGCACATCGCAGCTTCCTTTATGTGACTGTTAAGAGTGGATGCATAAACAACCCAGCTTTCATTCTAAACCAGACATTGAATCCACAGGCAACAAAGAGGCACAGGATGGTAAAGCAAGCAAATGGCCACTTTCTAAAAGTGACATTTTCAAACACACAATTTAAAAACCAACTTCCCTAAAAAATTTATTTTTAAATCCTGAGCTCAGGCAGCCCAAACTCCAAATTTCTATATTTTCCCAATTTCAAGTTACACTTGTAAGATGTTACAAGGCAGCTCCAATGATGACTGATGAGAGGGATAGTCCTTACAATAGTAAAAAACGAAATTGGCAGTATTTCACTATCAGGAAATGTAAAACACGCCAGTACATGTCCTACCTTTCAAATACACTGCACCATGCCCATGGGACTATCGTGGGCCTAACTTAGGGGTGCCTTACATGTAGAAAACGGGAAGGTTTGGGCCTTGCAAGTGGGTGCACTTGCCAGGTCAACATGGCAGTTTAAAACTACGCTTGCTGGCACTACAGTGGTAGGCCTGAGACATGTTTGCAGGGCTACTCATGCGGGTGGCACAATCAGTGCTGCAGGCCCACTAGTAGCATTTGATTACAGGCCATGGGCATCCACAGTGCACGTTGCTAGGGACTTACCAGTAAATCATATATGCCAATCAGGGATAAACCAATCACCAATACATTTTAGACAGAGATCATCTGCACTTTTGCACTGATCAGCAGTGGTAAAGTGCTCAAAGTTCTAAAGTCAACAAAAACAGGTCAGGAAAAATAGGGGGAAGGAGGCAAAAGGTTTGGGGATAATACTGTAAAAAGGGCCAGGCTCAACACAGGATTTATGTCATTTTGGTGTCATTTTATTTATCAAAACTTTCTCTATATTTCTAAATTGGTTAGCTATTTTACTTGTGTTGTGTTTTTACTTCATCAGTGTTTTGGTACTTCATAAATGATTTACACATTGCCTCTAAGTTAAGCCTGCCAGCTCTATGCCATAGCTACCAGACGTTTGACCTCCGGTAATTTAATGACCTTAGGGCTTCAGCCTGACAAGAATTGTGTTTATTACTTGAGGTGGGTACCGCTCTTAGCAGATAGACCAATTTCTTACAATATCTATGTTATAGGTGCATACAGATATATACACAGGTATTTGGACAAATTAATATGTACTGCAAGTACAGTGTCTGTTTGTTTTCTGTGCCCCCTAGTGGCGCATTCAACAGCTGTGGTGGTGGAACCAATGGGGCAGGGATGGGGTCATGATGAACAAACTAGGTGCAAGGGCTTCCTCTGGACTCCCTCTAGAGAGAGACGAAAGTGTGTGATGATGAAATTTGAATGTGGGAAACCAATGTACAGGACTGGAAGCTGCATTCCAGAGTGAGATTGTTGTCTATATTTACATGTATGCTTGTTGATTGCTCAAGCTTGGTCACGGAGTAATGATAAGCTGTGTATATTTTGATAGCTCTGATGTAATACTAGCTCTCTCATAGGCTCCTGATTCACTTAGACATCACTTACGTCTCTCGCTGCTCTTTAGGTTGTCAGCATTGTTTACATTTGTATTAATGCGGAAACAGACTATCTTAGCACTGTAACTGTTAGAATTGTTGCTTTCCCTATGTCTTTTACAATTTGCATTCTATAAATACGTAGTTTTCAAGAATGATGTAAGCACATTAGAATGGGTTAGGTAGCAGGTTCTTGCTTTCAGTGGTACATCCTGAAATAAATTCCATGCCAATGATTAAAAAATACTTAACTAAAGACACGTTGGCTGTTATTTTCTAAGGGTTACACTGTGTTTAGAGGAGTATAGTCTGTTTTAAAGCTAGATTTTCTTTTCTCAGATCTTTTCCTCTCCCAATTACAAAATCAATATGACAGTAATGTTCAGCCTGGTTTCCTGCCAAAGTATCTCACTGCAAGCTTTGGATATCACCTTATTATATGAATTGCTGTACTAGCTACAATGTCAAAAACTAGGCAGGTACATCCGTCTAAATGTAGGGAATGCATTATGAATAGAACACTTTAACCTAGTTGTTAAAGATTTTTCTGTTTTAATTAATGATTACAATAAATTACTTTTAGTCTTGAAAATGCTGAACATACACTAAACTTTAATACAATGCCCAGTTTAGTGCTATGCTAATTTCCTATTCAATACAATACAAGCAGTCAAATGGACTTTATCAATCTAAATCAGTCATCTGTACATATCACATTAATAAACAAATAGCATTTGTTCCTTGTAAATGGATACAAAAAGTTATTAATTCTTACTATTATCTTCTTTCAAATGTTGATTATAAAATAGTGCTTTTGTACAGTCTCTTTAGACAGCCAACCCTCCCCTGCATTGTAATCCATAAGGATTTTAAAAGCACGTTTTCGCAGCTTTCTGTATCTGCTCTATATAATGATATCTGTTGTATATAAGTGTCAGGTAGTGTAGTAAGACTGACTTTCTAGCGCTCACTCACAATAAACTTCCCATTTTTATGTATTGCTCTTCGTACTCTCACATCCTCCCCCACAACATGAATACTCACTTATCTTCCGTAATGCAGAGCTTTAAGGTCGAATCACAAACATTTTTGACTAGTGTATTTCTTTTTATTGAAGGTAAGTTAATGCAGTGCTTGCTCCAAATACCTTTCATCACCCTAATAGGAACACAGGATTCTGGAGGTTACAGAATAATTGTGCGTATTTGCTGCGTGGTATTTTGTCACTGAGGCTATGTGTTCTGTTCTTTTTTGTACTGCTGTATTTTTGTTCTGCATTATTGCAATGTAATTTTATTGTGTTTTGATGCAGTTGTATTGTTGAATTTAGTTTTGTCTGTTTTGTTGTGGTGTTCCCTGTTCAGTTTTATGTGCATAGTTATGCTGATATGTTTGTGTAGTTGTGTTATGTTTTATTATTTACTTCATTTGTGTCAACAAATGCTGCTGTGTGCAGCCAAAAGAAGCATGTCTTCAATGTTTCTGTGACAAGCAACCATTTCTTACTGACTAAGGTGGGAAAAATAGAGCGCCTACAACTCTTCAACTACTTAAGACACCAGTCAACCCAAAACTATGGCAGGAACTGTATCTTAATTTAGTGCTCATTTTATGTAATACAGCTGCCACTGTCTGAGAAATGATCGTTTTCTTCGTATGTATGTGGCATTCCTAAATATATCAGAGTTGTACTTCGGAAGCTCGATAAGGAAGCTCCAAGTCGCACAGAACTGCACTGCTGGACTGTTGCTGGGGGTCCCAAAAAACAAGTCGGCCAAACCGGCCCTGAAGACTCTACACTGGCTACCTGTTTTGGAAAGAGTAAATTTCAAGGCTCTGTGTATAGCCCATAAGGCCTTATGGGGAAATGGCCCTGCTACTAATAGTTCTCTCATTACCTCCTACCGCCCCGGAAAATCTTCACCTCGCAGTCATCCCGAAAATCAGAAGGGTAAGAAGCTGAGGAAGATCTTTTTTCTACAATGTAGCCAGACTCTGGAACACAATGCCCTTACACTTCTGCTCGGAATCCCGTCATCTCCCCTTCCGAAAACTACTCACGACCTTGCTATTCCAACAATCCGCCCTATAATCCAACAACGTACCCTTTGTCTAGCCGCTAGCGCTGGGATGCCTTAGGATAGCTACTCGCTCTACAAATGCTAAATAATAATAATAATAATAATAGAAGCATTGACAAATCAAATTTCTACTGCAAGATGCAGCCTCCTGAGGTCTCAGCTTCCTGAATGATTTTGCATTCAACTCAGGTGTACATCAGAAAACTGTGGTAGCTTTAGTGCTCCACACTATATTAGAACATTGGGCAATGTGCATCCAGCCACATTCTATTGCACTTAATTCCAGAAAACGTACTCACAATGAGCTCTGCTTGTCACTGGCCTGACATTGCTTCTGATCTTATTTGTAATCACTGCATTCAAGGCCGTACTGGTCGTACCGGGCATCGGGAATTTCCCCAGGAGGCTGGAAGGGTGTGGGGGGGGGGGTGCTTTTATTACCAGGGGCTGCTTTTGTAGAAGTGCAGCAGCTTTAAAAAAACTGCAGAGTTCCTTGTATACCCAACAGTTTTCAGGAAACAATAAAAGTGCCAAGATATCTGTTTATTGATATACCTGCCGGAGAGAGATCAGAGTTTTGTCTAGTGGCAGTTTTGACTCATTTAAGGTAGCGCAGAGGGTTAATATGCCTGCTGCAAAAAGCGTGTACTATGCAGATAACAGAACAGTATTTTATGTGCATAGCTCAGTGGGTTACTACTTTTGTCACAGAGATCCTTTTGTTACTGTGTAGTTCATTAGTTACAATCGTAATCTAGGTTAGAAAGTTTTGCTTTTTTGTCCCAGTCTTTCATTATCCTAATTTTGCTAAAAGGTTTGTTTGGGTAGATATAAATTCTTATTAGTAAAGTGAACACTAACCACTGTGTTACGTTTTGAATCCTGAGTTTGTGCTTCTCCAGACCAAGCGCTCTTAAAAAATGCCTACTGGTATGGATGATGTGAATCCTACACCCTGTAGTCCCTTTGTTTTGTCCTATGTAACATTTTCTAGACACTGATTTACGCACGTATGATTCATTGTCTCTGTATGAGTGTGTGAAGTAAAATGCTCCAACACCATATACTGCCATTGGCGGGGCTATAAAACAAATGAAATACATGTGAGAGAGGGGCTATGGAGAGAAGAGAGGCACTTTTGAAGGGTGATAGTAATGGAATTATTTAGGAACCCCAATAAAAACTGTTGTATCCTGGTGCACTGTAAGGTCAACATTTACTACGCTTTAAAAACGAATACAGTTGAAATTATGATGAAAAATGTGCTATAGAGTACACCATTTTTTCCCAAATTGTTTTGGGGGGAAAGCCCCCCTCCAATCCAGTTTATTGTGGTCAGGCTTGCTCCCTGTGCTTGCTCGATATGTACTGTATGGGGGCTGGTCTGACAGAATTTGCTGGGGCTGCTTTGGGTTCCCAATCCGGCCCTTACTACATTTGATTTGATTTTTCAATGCAGTGTCAGACGGTAACCTAAGGACACTTCTTGTTGGGGCTACAATATGTTTTATGTTCCTGAAAAGGCATGGATACACCCAGACATATGCCTAATTGTGAATCCTATATATTTTGATAATCAACCTATAATTAACCTATAAAGGTAATCCTCACTTCATAGTCATTTCCCTGACACACTGCAGGTCAGGGCTACCTTACTTGTTGGCCAGACATTTAAATGTTAAGAATTTAAGAAGGGTATCTAACTACTACAAAAGTGTAATTTTTGGCCACATTCAAACCTGTTTTAAAAAAGTCTGATTTTCATCTAGCACTAAACCATTTTCTACTTGCTACTTTGTGGAGGACTTTAAGTCTCTCCTACCGTACATGACAGACTTAATGCTTCTTCCAAATGTGAGGGTACCCTAGGTAGGCTAAGCGGAACTCTGCGGAGTGGAAGAAAAGCTCTGCAGCGCTATGCGGAGTTCCGAGAGCGGGCGGAACTGCTTGCCGCGCCTGTTCACTTGATGTTTTCCGTCATACATAACGTGAAGTGCGTTCTCATGCCGAAAATCTCACGCGAACGGCACCACCCGGTTCGCATGGGCGCGGCCAACTGGTTTTTGCTCTGTTTATGGTGCTGGGCCAACTTTTTAATCCCTTCCTAATCTCTTAAATCCTACCCCTCTGAAACCTACCTACCCCTCATATTTTATCCATTACCTTACCCTGTGTATTTGTGTTTTTGTATTAAACGTTTTTTCAAATTTTTTGTGTGTTTTGCGTGACTTTTGTACTTTTTATTTTTTTATTTTTTCCTTCCTTCCTTCTTTCCTTCTTTCCTTCCTTCATTCTTTTTCCTTCTTGTTTCTTCTCTTCCCTGGCCCCCACCCAGCTCCATGGAAGAGCAGGAGAGCAGCAGCACCAGGCCCATCTGAACCAGCACCACCAGCCGCAGCCGCCTAACTTGCCGTAGGCCGTGCCGCGAAGGGGTGCTGCCCCACGCCAAATTCACGGAGGTGGAGGTGGATGCGCTAGTTATTTATGTGAAGTGCCACCACTCCTCCACCCTGGCAGCAGGCTGCAGGCATGGTAGCGGGTACACCTTCCGGGAGCATAAGCAGTGTTGGGAGAGGGTACGCCGGTCGTGCGCCGCTGCTCTGGGATCCAGCGCACCCAACAATAGCTTATGCACCGGAGGGCAGACATCCTGGATAGGGACCAGGACCTGCTCGACCTGCTGGGCGTGGGGGATGTGGGGCTTGGTGAGTAATAATTATTTGTTTGTTGTGTTCTATCTATGCTAACATTTTTTTCTTAAATAGCAAGCATGCTGCTCACACTCAGGTAAGTTAAGTTTATGTTACAAATATTATGTCATCCTAGAGTAGACAGGTGCTCGGCGGCGCTACCTAATCCTAATCGTTGGCGCTCGCTTGGACTGTTTATTTAAGAAGTCATGCAGAGACTCCTTTGTCCTGTCACTGAGACAGTAGTTGTTGTAGTTGTATTTACTTTATTTCGACATCTTGTCATAAACGTTCCACTACAAACGTGCAAATTACAGCGTTATATAATACAATAAAATACATAAGTTAGTCCCAACCCTATTAAGACCAATAAAAACTGGGCAACAGTATTATTAAAAAAATGGCCATATATAAAATATACATTCAAACAGTAAAATATTTGCAGTAAATACATTAAATTATATCCATGTAAACCTCCACTCCTCAATACCTCCCAGCAGCGTTGCACGTTGATGGCCATAGATAAAGTGTACAGTGGAACAGTAAAATGTTACAGCATAGTACATTGAGTTTAACTGTGTAAACCACCATTCCTCAAATACTGAGGGTCACATAATCTGTTAAGAACATTGTATAAAATCACTGTCATTCACCCTCTGGGCTCTACTCCTAATACCCCACATTTGGCCCAAAAACGTGGCCACCGCACATGCAAACAGTGGCCTGGCATCAGACTTCAGAATTCTCATTGCAGTCCTATAATTATCAGTTCCCAACTGCTTACAGATTGGGGTCAGCCAGGTTTTCCTCAGTGTCATGTACAGCTGACAAGCGAACATTACATGGGCTAAAGTTTCTTGATGAATTTTAATACCAGGGCAACTACGTGTAGGCTCAGTGCTTGCTGTTCCATTTTCCAGTGAAGTCATGCAAGGGCAGGGTGCCAAACCTGAACTGGATATATAATTTCCTGTCCCTTGGAGGTTCTATGAGATCTAAATAGCCTTCCAGGGATCGATCCAGTTTATGGGCCATAAAGTCTAAGGTGAGCTTCCCCCATGCCCTGTTACTAAGTTCCCCCTGGGTTACCCACTCCCAATAGGATTCCTTTACTTCGCTGTTCCGGGGGAGCAAAGAGGGGTCAGTGACTTCCCAGATATTCCCCAACTCAATATCTGTAAGCAAATTCTTGATGCCTCTTAGCCAGCTGATTTTATTAGCAGCATCCCTGCATTTTCCATCCTCCAAATCTCGGGCATAAGGCAATAGTTCAGGGGTCGACTTGACCCTTAACCAGAACAGCAAGGGACGCAGTTTTGCTTTTGTGATGATGGAATGTCTACCCATGTCCAACATGAGGGGATGCAGGGGGTTACTCTGGAGTAACATTCCTAGGTTCCTATGAAATTTATGGTCTGACTTACTAAGCTCCTCCAATTGCTCCAAACCCCATAGTTCTGCCCCATACATCACAGAACTCACCACTTTAGCATCATACACTTACAAGGCCGGCACAACCGGCTTGGTATGAGATAAACAATGCTCTTTTCCCAAGACGCCAATCAACTGCTTGTGTTTCAAAACCATCTTTGATGTATGAGGTTTCCATGACAAGTTACCCAACAGCTTTAAGCCTAGATAATCGAAATCACTAACTCTCTCAAGCTGAGTTCCCCCAAGAGAGGGACATCCCCGATAGGATTTGTGGGGGTTCAGGGCCATAAACTTGGTTTCACTTATATTTATTGCTAAACCTTTGGCATCACAGAATTCTTCAAAACGGTTAAGAAGCCGCTGTAGCCCTCCCCGTGCTATAGATACCAGCAGGGTGTAATCTGCAAAAAGGAGAGTTACTACTTTTTCCCCCTTAACATGGGAGTGTCAGTCGGATTCATTGTTAGAAATTGTACAACATTGTTAATAAATAGAGAGAAAGTGTCAGAGCCAGGACACAGCCTTGGCGCATACCCCTGTTAACAGGGATTCGGTTGGTAAGCTGTCCTTGAGAGCCCCAACGTACCCTGGCAAAAATGTCTTCATGTAGACGGATCACCATGGTTACAATTTCCTCTGGCATACCTATGTCCCTAAGAGTTTGCCACAGTTTCTGCCTAGGAACTAGGTCAAATGCCGTCTTGCGATCTATAAAGGCAACATACAAACTACCCTTTCCAATTGTCACTGTTTTCCAACAAAGTAGAAGGAAGCGGAACACCTGATCAACAGTCTCTGTTTTCTCTCTAAAACCTGCTTGGCATGGGGATAGGACTTCATTTTCTTTAACCCATTCCTGTATTTTATGCAAGAGTGCCCTGCAAAAAACTTTCTGAATCAAGTCAATTAGACTAATTGGCCTATAATTACAAGGGTGGGACTTGTCACCTTTCTTAAACAGTGGCACAACTTCTGCTCCTCTCCATGGATCCTGGGATTGGGGCGCCATCAGCTATGGCATTAAATGATGTATTGTGTCCAACGAGGGGTATCCCAAAGAAAGAGATCACCGGGTATCCCATCGGGTCCTGGTGCTTTTGACTGGACTATTGTACTAATTGAGGTCATTATGTCCTTCTAGCCTTTCTAGTCCCCTCTGAGTCCCTTGATTTAACTGCTTTTATTAGTTGGGATCTGGAGTACCTACAATCCTTGTTGTTCCATGTTTGTGCACTCTTATTAGTGGGCCATGAGTTCTTTGTGTGTGATGCTACAGTAAAATGAGAGCCTAAGCGCTCAAAAAAGCGGCAATGAGCATATGTTACTTCCAACCTCCCTTCCTGGGTTGCCTTTAATGCTGTAACTTCTGCTGTACAGGCTAGCAGCTCCCTCTGCATATTCTGGAGCTCATCTTGATTGGAAGCTATTTTGTGCCACTTAAGGCGGCGCATATCGTTTGTTGGCCGTACCTCTTTGGTTGCCAGCCACTGGGTCTTCGGCAATACAGATGCTTCACCCCACATTGTTATCAATGTAAGGCAGAGGCGATTATGATCGGTATCAGTTGTTTCTCCTACTGCCATATCTATTACCTTATGGCAGAGCTTCAGGTCCAGCAAGATGTAAGCGATATGGCTGGGGCCGTTAAGTCTATTACAGGTATTTGCGCCCAGCTAATCAGATTCAGTCCTGCCATTGGCGGCCCTACGACTAAAATCCATGGACATGGCTTTAACTTGGAGAACTATTTCGGACCACCTCCTTACCGGTTTGAGATCCAGTAAGGGGACCACCCACTGCTTCTCTTCCTCTTGTGCTTCAACCATCTCCTCCCTATCAAGCGGTTCAAGTGTAACATTGAAGTCACCTGCTATTATTAGGAAGGGAGTGGGGTTATTCTTACCTAGGAGCTCCTCCAATTTTGTAATGGTCGCTGAGGGTCTACCCCCCCCCCCGGTGCCTCTCACATAGACGTTATAGACGTCAATGGTATTACCTGTGTTGCCCTTAAGGCAAATTCCCATGACATCTGGAGTATCCGAGGGTAGTTGTGATATACTACAACAAAGGCTAAGTTTAACTCATATAAGTAAATCCCCCGCTGGGCGTCCCATTTTATTTTCAGTTGCCGGGACAAAGTAACTAGCATATCCTGGCTTGTGTGCTGGAACTTTGCTCCAGGTCTCTTGAAATACACATATATCAAACTTCTCAATAAACTAATTCTAATGCGGGAGAGACAATTTGCTCTTAACCCCTGCCACATTCCATGAGACTAGCGAGAACTGTGGTGTTATCTCCTTTTGTTCTGGATCTTTGGGACTTTGTATTGTGTAATTCTCTGCAATATTACCGTCTGGGCTACTGTCTCTACCTGGTTTATTCATTGTCAGAATTAGTGGAGTAGTCCTGTCCGAACCCTGGTACGCCTGTTTACTCCTTTTTCTGGGGGAAGTGCTACCCGCTCCTAATAACTCGGAAGTATTTAGAGTGGCCAAAATTGGCATACAGACTTTTAACGATGTTTCGAAATTGGTACTGGTGTAATGTCCAACAGCCCGGCCACTTTGCATTGTAAGTCAATCGTTTTCCCCCAAGGATGACTCGAGTGCCAATCCTTTTGTGTGGCTACATGCCACTTGGAAATGGTCTTCAGATGTTGGACTAGGTCTAAATTGTATAGCAGAAGGTGCTGGGGGGCAGAGTCTGAACTCTAAAGCTATCAAATTCTCAACCAACCTTTCATTAACCAGTGTCAGCTCTAAACAATCAGTAGGGGAATATGGGACCTCATATATTCTGACCTTGACTATATCCTCTCTGATTAGGGACCTGCACCCTCTCACATGTCGTATCCAATGAATTGCCTTGTTCTTCAAAGAATCCTCACCCTCAAAACCTTTCTGAGGAGTACATTTTGGGACAGTGGTCATAAACACTTTGCAAGGATTTTGAGGTCTTGGGTACAAGTTTGGGAGGGGTCTACGCTCCACTTTATTGCTATTAAAAGATTCAGCAAACCGAGCCCATCTCAGCTGGATTGTTTGAATTAAATAAGCAGCCCCCAATTCTAGACCAGTTTCTTGGGCCCTTTTTATCCTGTGCTACCTTTAAGCTTGTTATGGTAACCGGGGCCTCCTTCGAAGCACCGGAATCTAGATCATACTTTTTCCCAGAAACAGAGTCATAGGTACTAGGGACAGGCGCTGAGGCGTTATTTGTTTTAATTGAAAGAGAATCACCTGTACAACTAACGTCTATTTCATTAGGGCTTTGCAGAGGGGCAAATCGATTGCTGCATGCAATTATCAAATCAGCTGAATCATGAGGATGTGTATCAGAGTGTGATGTGACTGCTGCTTCTAAGTATGAGTTTATCTGTTTAGTTGTAGGTGTAGGATCACTCTTGTCCTTGGGCTTTGCAAACATCTTTGGGATGGTGCATGTTACACCGGAGCTTGTGCAGGTAAAACGATTGTTGGTAGTGCTAGGAACAGCCTCTACCCCTTCTGCGCCTGTGTCTAGAATACCCTCACACTCGACCAGGAAGCTATCAATACGATCAAGAATGCAGTTGCTCCCTGCGTGTTTAAGTAATTTCTTGGCCTTCTTACCTTTTCCTATACTCGACCCACCCCCTCCCTCTGTCGCCTTTCTTTTAGCCATCAATTAAAGCACGGAGGGCCGACTCTGATATAATCCTTGATATGCAGCTGCCACACAGCTTGGTATAGGCTATAGGCTGTTGCACATTTGCCGTCACAATTAACCCTGGGCGGAGCAGGCGTAGTGCCTCTACGCGAAGTTCCACGGAGTTGGAAGGCAACTCCGTGGAACTTTGCTCCGCTCCGTGCCCTCCCCCTCCCAAAGTAATTAAAAGTAATTAAAAAAACACTTACCTGCCCCGTGGCTGCCTCCTCCTCGACATGGCTGCTCTCCTGCCTCCTCCTCGCCGTCCTTCGTCACTAATAACCCCTACGTTGTACGTCTTGCGCATGCGCACTCGCAAGACGTACAACGTAGGGGCTATCAGTGAAGAAGGACGGCGAGGAGGAGGCAACCACAGGCAGGTAAGTGCCTTTTTAATTACTTTTAATTACTTTGGGAGGGTGGAGGGGCCGGCTAACTACGCTCCGCCACAGAGTTGTAGTTTTGCCTGAACTCTGTGTTCGCAATGGAACGCAGAGGAGCATAGTTACCCACCTGGGCTCAGTCACAATAAGCCCAATTGGGTATTACATTGATCAAAACCCATTGATCAAAACCCAACAGTACCTCATAGTCCAAGGACAAATGTTTGGGGGTGGCCCAACCCACCCTCTTCCGGGCTCTGACGGGCACAGATGGGCCCGATCTTGGCCCAGGTCACGCCCCAGCAACCCCGTGTGCGCCCCGCGCTGCGGGACGACTCAGATGGATTTAAAGGCGCTCCGGCGCCTGGTTAGATCGTTGCAGCCCCTCCTCCTCCTGGGCCTAAATTCCCATGAGTAGTAGTCTCCCGCTACTGCCAGGAGTCCAGAGCATCTGTCACGAGGGTCCTGCTCTGCAGGACGCCTCAGATGGATTTTTAGGCGCTCCGGCTCCTGCTTAGAGCGTTGCGGCCCCTCCTGCTCCTGGGCCGAGATTCCTGGGAGTAGTAGTCTCCCGCTACTGCCAGGAGTCCAGAGCAGCTGTCACGAGGGTCCCGCACTGCGGGTCACCTCAGATGGATTTAAAGGTGCTCCGGCGCCTGGTTAGAGCGTTGCGGCACCTCCTCCTCCTGGGCCAAGTTTCCCGGGAGTAGTAGTCTCCCGCTACTGCCAGGAGTCTAGAGCAGCTGTCACGAGGGTCCGCAGGATTTATATACATAAATACAACGCATGTAGCAACGGGAGCCCAGCGGCAAATTTAAGTGGGGTCGTCCCGTCCAGATTCCTCCTTGCACTGAACGGCGCAGGACCGGCTTGTCCTTGGCCCGCACACGTCCCCTGAGATAGTAGTAGTTATTGGTATTAGTGATTTGCGCATTCTCTCGCTTCTCTGTGCCTTTATTTATTGTAGCTCGTACAGTCCCAACTCCCAACCCCAAGCGATTTCCAAGTGATGTGTAGTAAGTAACTAGTAACTACGCGTGCATCAACATGTATGCATTGAAAAAAAATGCACACTGAGTTGACCCGTCAAAGGATGAGAGATCGAGAATGTGATGAGAAGCAAAGATCATTTGTTGCAGTTTATTAGTTTTTTCCAAAATGAAGATTAAGAAATTTGGAATAGGAGTAGGAAATAAAGGAATAGGTCCACGATACTAATAGGAGAGGAGATCTGATTTATAAAAATTAAATCAAGTGTTACTGCGTATGCCTCTCCCTGTCAAAATATTTTTGGGGAGATTAACTGTGCCACTAATCTTGTTTTTTATTTTATTTTGTTTATTTCTTACATCAGCATCCATGGGCAGGAGGGATGATAATACCACCACTGAGGTGTTGGTGGGTGAGGGGGCTGGAGGTGCATCCACTAGTGCTGATGGCTCTGCTGGGCTCAGTAAGTTCTCCTGTTAATATTATTATTATTTCCCTATCTTGATTCTTTTACCTCTCCACATTTAAAATTATTTTTCCTATTTACTGTCCCTGTCTCCTAATTTTTTTTCCAACTCCACTTTGATCTGCTTCCTACATTCTTCTTATCCCTTCATTATCCTATTTATTACTTACTTTCTCTATATTTTAAGTTTCTGTACTTGAGTTCAAAACTATTATTACTATTCTGTAGCTTCCTTTTTCTTCTGCTTTGTCAGTAAGCTCTACCTCTCCCCTTATAGACTGGTGGTACAGTAAGACACAGAGTACCTATTTTAGGTCAGGTACTCTACTGTGAAGATTGCATGCCCAATTAAGGTATTCTACGCATGTTTGTTGAGAAGGATTTCTTTTTCTTGCTCATGCTCAAACAATAAAACGAGAGAGTGGGAATGGTCATGGTGAACCCCCCAGTGTTGTGCATGTATTATTGTCATAGTATACCAGTAGTTAATGACAGTGCTGCATGGCTGGAAGTATCATGAGGAGAACGGCCCCATTACATTTGCCAACTAATACCATATGCCCTTCATTGACCAATTATTGCACCACTTCATTGAGCTTAAATCTGCTCCTCTATTACAAAAGATTTTTGTTTGGCTTGATTACCTGGCTTTTCAATTATTTTGTTGTTGTTTTTTTGGGGAGTTTTATATAGCGCGAACTCGACCTGAAGGTATTTGAGAGCTTTACATGAGCACCAGTTGACGAT
The DNA here is from genome assembly GCA_963921515.1 of Calotriton arnoldi. NCBI lineage: Eukaryota > Metazoa > Chordata > Amphibia > Caudata > Salamandridae > Calotriton > Calotriton arnoldi. The sequence goes on along the minus strand of CAWUFW010002649.1, from coordinate 1,485,719 downwards.
CACATTTATTTTGTTAGGCACTGGATAATTAAGTGATTTGCCCAGTATCACAGGATGTTGAGCCTCCTTCCCGAAACTCAAACCTGGTTCCCCAGCTTTGAGTTCGACCGCTCTAGCCGTTTGACCACATCCTCACCCCAACCAACAAAATACCTAACGTGATGTTTTGAATTTTTGAGAGAAGATTAAGAGATATTGTAACCAAACTGTAGTGATTTTTAGTTTTGTGGTTGTGTTTTGCTTACAAAATAGGGGGTGGTGTATCTGGCATCTAAAATTATAAATGTGTAATATTTTTTTAGCCGCACAGACCACCAGTGCCGGGGCTGGCACCAGCGGAGGCGAAACGGCTGCAGTGATCACCACTGAGGGGGGAGTCCCACCGGCAGCAGGGGCGGGAAGTGGTAAGTCACATTGCTTACTTATTGAGAAATAGTAATTTACTCACTGCGAGGGCGTTGACTGACTCGTGAACACCCTGCTTTAGTAGATACAGTGGGAGTTGAGTAGTTATGTCCACTTCTATCTGCAACTCAGCCGACAAAGGTTCATAAATGAACTTTAAGAATGACTGGTTAATGTGAAAGGCAAAACAGGATGGAAGGAGAAAGGATGGGTGACATGTATGTAATATATGAGTGGAAGGATACATGGGTGAAAGGATACATATAGGTGGGTGATGATGATAGGAATAAATCTACATGGCTGGGTGAAGGATGGTTGAAAGGGTATATATGGGTGAAACTGGAAGGATGCCTTCCTGAGTGGGTGATTGAAAGGAATGCTTGGGTGGGTTAAGGCAAAGCAGGATGGGTGAATGGAATAGGTGAAAGCAAGGATGCATGGGTGGGTAAATTGTTGTTGGTGAAAGCTTTGTTTGGAGCTGTTTGGATGAATGGATTGATTGGATAATGATGACTAGTGTTGTATGGTGAAAGAGTGGATGAGAGAATGTAAAGCTTAAATGGTGCATATCAAAGCCAAGGGTGAAGATTAAGAATTCTAGAAGAACAATGCAATGCTGAATTTATAATGTAATTTGCTTGACTTCTGTGGATGGGATAGTCTATGACGAACGTGCTAAAGCTATATCCCAGTCCTTAATCCTTTCACTGACTGTACTGCAGTACATTGCTGTTGGAGATGGCCCTTCTTGCAGGGTTATCCCTAAACTTTTTGCTTCTTCCTCCTATTTTTTCCTGACCTGCTGTTGTTGGTTTTAGGACCCTGGGCACTTTTTCACTGCTGATCAGTGCTAAAGTTCATATGCTCTCTGTGTAAATTGTGTTATGGATTGGTGTTTCCATGATTGGCGTATTTGATTTACGTGTCAGTCCCTAGTAAAGTGCACTGAGTGTGCCAGGGCCTGTAAATCGAATGTTGTTAGTGGGCTGCAGCACTGGATTGTGCCACCCACACAAACAGCCTGTAAATGTAACTCTGGCCTGCGATTGCAGAGCCTGTGTGCAGTCTGGGACTGCCATGTCGACTTGGGAAGTGTAGCCACTTGCCAGGCCCTAACCTTCCATTTTCTTACACGTCAGTCACCCCTAAGGTAGGCCCAAGGTACCCCTGTGGGCAGGGTGCAGTGTATGTGAAAGGTAGGACATGCGCTGGTGTGTGTGGCATGTCCTGGTAGTGAATTACTTCCAATTTCGTTTTTCACTATTGCAAGGCTACCTGTTCCCTTGGGACAGAATGGGGAGTTTGTTTATAACATCTTATATGTCTCAACAAAAAAAGAAGGGGGACTAGGAGCTGATTGTGGTCCAGTACCCGTGCTCCTGATAATAATGATACCAAATCGAGGGTAACTGTTCCAACGGAAGGGGTGCTAGCAGTCACCCACTCACCGAGAAAGGAGAAAAGTGGAGAAGGGAGAGAGGGAAAAAGGGGAAAAGGGGAAGAAAAGGGGAAGAAGGGGAAAAAATGAAAAATCCTAGGTCTAGAACCCGCTAATCAGAGGCAAGCACATGTCTTGTCTCTTGTTGCCCTCACACACCCCGAAGGATGTCATGCTTCATCATCGGCGTATGCTCCTCGTCGGGCCGGCGCTGCAATGCCCTACGGGTCCCCGAAGGGTCACTTTGGCGGAGATCATTTGTTTGGAATGCCGTCAGATGAGTGTGGGTGTGTGGGAGGGAGAAGAGTCCTACTTGGAGGGTGAGAGGGTGCGTGAAAAGTAAAACTGGCTATGGGGTACCAAAAAGTCAATTAATTTATTGTGGAGGTGCCCTTGCCAGAATAAAAAACCCCGAAAGGTCGTGAGTTACTCCAACAGGCGTAATGTGCCTCAGTAACTACAAGGTCGACATGTTTCATGCCTCGATGGTCAGGGAGATCCGAGGCGCTTCATCAAGACCAACAGCAATGTGAAGTGACAGTGAAAAGTGAGTGAGGGGTCGAGAAACCCTATTCAGACAGGGCGGGCCTCATCTGTGAGAAACTACAGTGAGGCTACAACTTAAAAGTCAAACCCGCTCCTGACAAAACCTAGGATTGAGAGGGAAGACAGAAAAACAAGAGACACACAGGAGTCAATGTGAGCCTCCACAAAGCGCATGAGTCGGCGCATATATTACGTAAAACCACATAAGAGACTGACTACATAACAAGACTGAGGACTTACTGCCACGGGGGTGGGCTGTCGAGGAGGGCACAGCACGCAAGGAACGAGTCCTGCCAAGGGGTGGCAGTGGCAAGTGTGACGGGTGCAATACCCCCACCGAGCGAACCCCCAAACCGTGAGAGGACGTCGGAGTCATGGAGCCCACATGGTGGGTCACGAAAGTGCAATGGTAGCGCTGGCTGTGTGATGCTCCGTATAATCAACACGGAAAACACATCGCCGTTTAATGGTTGGTAGGAGCATATGTAGAGCGCCCTTACCTACAGGTGTGAGAGAAGTTGCTCCATAGGCTAGCACGTGAGGATGTCCGCACCTTAACGGGCTGCAAAAAGAGAGGAAGAAATGCGAGAGCAAAAGCACGGAGTGAGACAGTGCACTACATGTCACATAACAGCGATATACTGTGTTCGCCTGACAACATGGTCGGAGCCCCGGACATGTTAGATACTCACAGTTTCTGTAGGTGTCTGCGCTCTCAGAACCTACCCGCCATCACGTCTGCCTGTATGTTGCATGGCTGTGGTCTGTACGCTGTAGATATAGTGGCCGGTGGGGCGGTTAGAGGGAGGTACCCATTTCCGGAATGCCCCGGCATGTCGGGAATCTCCTGCGCATGTGTGAGGGTGCAGTGGCCGGGATGTGTTCTGCGCATGCGCGGGAGTGAAGAGATCGGTGCCTCAGGTGTAATCTGGCTCATGCGCTAAGAAACGTGAAACACATAGTTGCCATCATGGGCCAAAAAAATAGCGTTTACAATTAGGAGGAGTGATGTATTTGCCCCTTATCTCGGGTCCCGGCTTGGGGTTCAGAGCCCAAAGGTGCTCGTGTACTCGTACACTGGTATAATATGAGAAAAATGTTACTAGCCGATGTAAAAAGTGTCAAGGACTGCAATGGCAGAGGGAGTACTGATAACATGCCGGGACCTATATTAGTGGGCGTGACTAGTTCCTAATGAGAGTAGAGGAACAGGTAGACTCAACCAAAAAGGGGCTTGGTATGGACTTCCACAGTATAACGAAGGTCGCATTTTGTGAGGTCATACCCTAGTCTCACCGACGGTGCCACCTGACGCTGCCACCGAGCCACTGCTCACACCGCGACCTGAGGACATTACACGCCGCACTGCTGCACTTTGCACCGCAGCACCCGATGCCCGCCGACGCCAGCGCTCCTGACTTCAACCGCGAGGAGTTCGATCTGCAACGCGTGTGACTTCAAGGGCCCGACAACTCCTGCACCGACCTCCGGAACCGACGCCTGCGGACGCCATGCTCAACAAGAGGCCGCCAATGCCCTGCATTTATAAAGGTACTGTTTTGCGGGTCTTCCCGACACCATAGTTGGCCCGCGACGCCGCGGCCAGCCAGAACTGTTTGGATTTGTTTGTTCACGACGCCGTGATAGCCCCGGACGGAGCAATCGACTTCAAGGCACTGTATTTCAAGGTTATTTTGATAACTGAAAAGTACTGTTTTGTGGATTTTTATCGTTTTTGGTCTTGTCATAAGTATATAAAAATATTGGATATTTTTCTAAACTGGTGTGGTGTCCTTTTGTAGTGCTTACACTGTATTACTGTTGGTTATGTACAAATGCATCACACACTGCCTCTAAGATAAGCCTGACTGCTCGTGCCAAGCTACCAAGGGGGTGAGCAGGGGTTATTTTAGGAGTTTAACTCCCTTATCCTGACTAGAAAGAAGGGTCCCTATTTGAACAAAGGTACCTACCTCTGCCAACTAGAGACCCTCATTTCTAACAATCGCTTTTCCCACTGCAGATAGGATTTCCGCATGTTTTTTTATTTTTTTTTAATTTTGTCCTCATACCACCATTGTATGCAAATTGCAGCCTGTTAACCGTCCTGTTCCTCCCCAGGCTATTTGCGATATTTCAATAGTCCTGCGTACCAGCCTGTCCAGTGCTCTGGTTACAAGTTCCACGCAGGTGTAATCATAGGACTAATACGATTACGTTCTTATTATGCCATTCCAATTCAGAAAAGCCTCCCAGATCTTAGAGTGTGTATTAGTCTCTGATCCTATGTCCATTTTACAAGTACTTTTTACCGCCTGGAACCAGTCTATCCCAAGGGGTGGTATGGCTTCCGTCCATTTCTTGCAAACCTCTCGCCTAGCGAGGAGAATCAAATAAAAAAGTAGGGCCTGCTTATCCCTAGAGAGGGGCGTAATAGGCTTGTCTTCCACCCCTAACATAATCAGTGTTAAATTCATTTTTATGTTAGCGCAAAGAATTTCATTTATTGCCTTCCCCACTGTAGACCAGTAGTCCTGTAACATTCGAAAAACATGTGTCAATTATCTGCACTCAGCATACCGCATCTATGACATCTTGGGGCAACAGCTATTACAAATTTTGCCAATTTATATGGTGTCCAATATAGCCTATTGGCTGTAAAAAAAAGTGATTCCTTTTTAAGTTTGATGGCTTGACAACTTTATATAGCAACTTAAAAGATAGTTACCACAATTTCTGTGGCTCCGACATCTGTATAACACCGTCCCAGATCTCACAGGGTGCTTTAATTTTCTTCTCTTCAAAAGACACCAAAGTGCGATACCAGTCACTTACTTCCTTCTTTTTCGGGGCTTCCTCCTGTAACTTTTTTTCAAACTCCTAAAACCCTCCAGTATCATTTCTTTTTGCCTCCACCCAGGATAATAATTGCAAATATTTAGACCTTGAAAGGCCCGCCCCAGTCTTTACCCTCAGCATTTCTCATTGTACCACTTCTTCCATCATCATGAGGTCTCCCCAGAACTCAATTCCTGCCCTCCTAAGTGGGATACTTAATCGATCTTGCAAGCATTCCGGCGTGCCTGGTGAGTCCCATATTGGAGCCCCTCCTGAATAGTATCCCATTCTCAGTATATTCCTTATTCCGACCCACAAAATAAGTGCTGCCTTTAGCGTCTTCAATTTAACTTTTTTGAAAAATTTCTTTGCCCCAAATTTGTATAAAAACCCCTTCGCACCCCACTCCTTAACCATCTCCTCTAACAAACCACCCCATACCCGGGGCCCTGGTGTACCTAAAAGAGCTCTACAGTTCTTAAATTGAAATGCCATGCAATATAGCCTTAGGTCCGGTAATGCCAGCCCTCCTTCTGCCAATTTACGTCGCAGTTTCTTGCCCTGTATTTTATCAATTAGGCCTCTTGGAAAGGTGAGAGGTATGCAATTAAAAAGGAATGTCAACTTAGGCAGTAACACAATTTTGATAAAAATTTACCCTTCCATATAATGTTAGTGGAAGGTTCTTCCATCTCGTTAGTGATTTATCGGGATCCTTTGCAACCTTCTCTAAATTATGCTGGGGGATATCCTGTAATGAGTTAACAAAGCTAATTCCCAGATACCTGATCTCTCTCTGGATGTTCCCCCTCCAGTCTGGGATATTCCAACACATAATCCCTGTTTTCTCCTTGTTCACCAAGTATCCTGAAAAGGCCCCGTATTCTTCTGCTAACATCTCTACCCTTGGGATTGTAATGGCGGGATCTGCAGTATAGATTATTAGATCATCCGCATATAAAGCAATTTTCTTATCAAAAGCTCCTATACGGAAGGCCATGACCTGTTCATCTTGACGCAACAATTGGGCAAATGGTTCAATATATATGTTGAACAGTAGAGGGGAGATGGGGCAGCCCTGTCTCGTTCCTCTAAGAATCATAAAACTCCTAGTAAGAGCACCATTTAGAAGTATCCTAGCTGTGGAGCGATGGTATAGGGCTTTTAATGTAGTTATAAGATGAGGCCCAAACCCCATGATCTCCATCACTGCCCATAAGTACTCCCAGCAAACCCAGTCAAAAGCCTTGGCGGCATCCAATGTAACCGCCGCCAAGGAGGCCGACCTTGATATAACTATATCTATGCACCCTATTAACTGCTGGGTCAATTCATGCATCTGTCTCCCAAGGATAAACCCCTTCTGGTCTTCATGAATAAGCTGAGGAGCAACTGTGGACATCCTCCCTGCTAAAATACTGACAAAGCTCTTATAGTCAGCATTCAGCAGGGATATCGGCCGATACGATTCTGCTTTAGCCGGGTCCTTTGCAGGTTTTAATATCAAAACTATAGAGACCTCCCTCCATGATTCTGGGACCTGCGCCTTGCCCATGTATATCATATTACACAAGCTTTCCCAGACAGGCACTACTTCCTCTATTACCATTTTATATACTTCTGAGGGAATAGCATCCAACCCTGCAGCCTTCCCATTTTTGGATCGTTTAATTGCTCCCATAATCTCTTCTTGTGTAATTGGGGCTTCCATCATTTTCCCCCCTTCCTCATTCAAAACGGGGAGACCAAGCGAACTAAGCCAGCTTCTTAACTTTTGTGCATCGGGAACAATATCTTCCTTGTAGAGCTGCGAAAAAAGATCCACTATATATTCCTGCATAGTTTCCCAACTGTCTAGCTTCTCCCCTAAGTCACTCCTCAACTCCTTTATCTCATTTCTAGTTCTTTCTACTCTGGCTTTCCAGGCTAACAAAGCTCCTGCTTTTTCTCCATACTCGAATTCTTTCATATTCGCTGCTTGCCATCAGTTCTAGCCTGATTTTAAATTCTATCTGGACCTCTTCTAACTTCCTTTCTATCCTCCCCCTTTCCTCTCCCGCACTTATAGTATACAAAGCTTCCTCAAGAGTCCCAACTTCCTTTTCCATATGCATTATTTGTGCCCTGTCTTCTCGATTTTTTGCACAGGTAAGGCCTTTTAGGACCCCTCGCATATATGCCTTAAAGGCATCCCACACTATTCCTGGGGGGCGGTATCTTTATTATTGTCAAAATACTCTGCTGCCTCTTTTTTGAAAGCTGTCTCTACCCCCTTTTCTAACAGTAGAGCACGCTTTAAAGTCCATCTCTTAGGGGGCTGTGGTCCTAGGGCTTGTAAGGTTATCATTACAGCTGAATGGTCCGAAATATGAGCTGGAAGATGCTCGATCTTTTAATATTAGTTGCTAGGCATCTATCGACTACAAAATAATCTAATCTAGAAAAGTGATGGTGCTTTTTACTGTGATATGTGTACCCCCTCACCTTCCCTCTCAAGTGTCTCCACACATCTACTAAATCAAGATCCCGAATCATACTTTTCAAAGCATTCCTCATTCTGGGGACATATGCACTCTCCCTCCTTGTTGAGCGATCCAATACAGGATCCAACAGAACATTAAAGTCTCTGCCAATGATTGCAGGAGCTGAAGTGTCCGCCAGCCTCAGTTCTAACTCAATGATATGCTGTGGGTCATCCTCGTTGGGTCCATAAAACCCAACACATATGAAGTCATTTTCCGCCCACTTTAAACGGGCTAGTACCCATCTACCTGAGCTATCTGTACTTGATGCTTTAAGTTCTATCCCACTTCCGCTCCTGATCAATATTGCAACTCCCTTACAACATTGTGCTTGATCAAAAATAATGTAATTTTGGACCCATCCACACCTACCAAACAGCTCCTTACTTTCATTAACTAATAAGTGCGTCTCCTGTAGAATCATAATTTGTGCCTGCCTATTTTTTAAATATTCCATCACTTTCCTCTCTCTAGGTTTAGATCTAAGACTATTCACGTTCCATGTGAGGATGTCAATACTTGGAGTGTTAGCCATATTCTATTACATAGTTCTTCACTGCATTGTTAGATTTCTCCTGCATAAAAGGTTCTGAGGACTTTTTTTGGTTTTTTATTCCACTGCTCCCCACCATTGCCCCCCCACCACCTTCCCACCCCACCCCCCTACACCTGCGGTGATTTCCGCATGATTGATTTATTTTATATGTGATGTGTATCATTCATATTATTCATCTGTCTTGTAGTCAGGGTAAAATTGAAAGGCATTGGAGAAGAGCAGGGTCATTGGAATTAGATAAGTGTTTATTACAGCTGCGCCAGCTGCAGAGACTATGAGTACAACTAGGGTGCCAGCTGAAGCATTCCACCATTAATTAATTTAGCACAACAAGAAAGAGGATACTTGAACTCCATAGTGCATAATGCCTTTCTCATTAATGAGGGGTATTTTGTTTTTATATTTCAATTTCCACACAAATTGTCTATTGTTTAGTTACTTTTTAGTTATTAAGCAAGTACACAATACATGTGCATCTCATAGGTAGACCATGGGCACTCTGTTGTAGACAACATAGGAAAATAAATGCTTAAAGATAGCAATTCAACATCCTGCAGGGCATTTTAATCAAAAGGGTGTAGGTTATAGCTGAGGGAGTTAAAGGTTAAATATGCCTGAGGTGATAATAAGATTAACATGCACATAGCAACACAAGGATTCTTGTTTGGCAATCCCTGTAGACAGCTTGTATGACCAGCTATTTAAGAGAAAATCAAAATAACCTGACCCAAGATCCAACAGGCTTCCCAAACCTTGCAGAGACAAAGGTCTGATCACTTTGGACAGTTTGTAGTGGACTGATCGCCTATGAAAAATATTCACATGAAAAGGTCAGACTAGAGATGCTAATAGAAAATTCGAGTTATCTGATCATGCCAGAATCATTATTGTTGATATAACTAGACCATTCATTAGTAAATGGGCCTTTTGTGAAGCCCCAAACCATCTAAGCACTTTACTAGGAAATCCTTAGAAAGAAAAAAAGCTGTTTTTTTAAAACTGGTGTGCTGCTGTGTTTATTCTGCCGTAATTCCTTTCAGACATTTAGAGCATCTGTCATTTGCCTTTAGTTTTATGAGAGCGGACTCTAATCACATCAAATCGATTGGCCCTGGGGGACCATCAATGTACTGCTACAGTGCCACCCACTACATTATTTTAAACATGTTTTTGGCACAGAGCATTGTTTACAATGCATCTTTTTTCTTTCTAGCTACTCCTGGTCACCATCGTCCATCTCGCCAGGATGTAGCAGCCCGGCTGCGAAAGCAGAAGCTGGAGGCGATATGGGCCGTGTACCAGTGGCTAGTGGCCCTGGAGGAGGAGAAGGCAGTTGCCCAGGGCCCCGGCCAGGCCCCAACACCTCCAGCTTCCCATGCACAACATCGGTGCCGCAGTCTGCAGGCAGCTGCCCACCAGCAAACACACACTGCTGCCCTCCTCTCAGACCGCACCCTACTACGTTGCGTCCTTTCAAGGCTGGAGCAGATTGAAGTCCGGCACAGACAAATGGAGAGGCACCTCAATGAGCTCCTGAGCCTGGCCCACCGTGTCTAGTTCCCTCTGCCCCTTTTTTAACTTTTATTTTGCTGGGTGGGAATTGTTTGTTGTTGTGGGTGAGGAGGGTAGGGTTGTGGGAGTTGGGATCGGGGTTCTGTTTCTACAGTTCGGACTTTTTCAGGGACAATAGACATTTTGATTTTTGTTGGACAATGGTTGGGGACGGGAACATTTCATTTGTTTGGAGAGAGGGGTGGGCCAGCTGTTGGAGATGGGTGGAAGGGGTGGGTTTTTTGTTTGGGTTGATTAATAAATATTTAAGTTTCCTTATTTGATCCTCAAATCTAGGTTTTTGGGGGTGTTTTACTTTCCACTGCTGCCTTTTACTGCAACCTGTTTTTATCATTTGCTGATAGTGTGTAACAACAATTAGGTATGTGCTATGCCTCTTTGGTACCCCTGTTCTACTAATCTCATAGTCTGTCCAACCTGCAACTATAATGACCACTAATGGGGGGTTGCCACTGCCTTGCCTACAACAATGTAGTAGAACAACGAACCATAGTTCTCTTACCAAATAGAAGAAGCGAGGGCTGCAGTGTTTCCCAAGGTGCCATGGTGGTGATAGTAGTAATACGCTAGGGCAGTAACAACAGTGCAGGAATCAGAAGTCAAATCCCACTCCCACCTAGGAGAACTCCAACTGTAAATTTTAATCAGAAGGATTATTCATTGCAGGCAACTAATTTAAAATAAAACTAAGTTGGTGGGTTATATATTATATCATAGCTTTACAAACACTTGAGACCAGGCTACGACACAACAAAGAATACCTGATGCTGAATAACAAAGAAGAAGCAATACTAAATTATTCAGAGCAATTGTGATTCATTAAGAGGACTTAAAGTCTGACGTGGACATGGTTATTGGTTAAAGATTTAACACAACAAACAATCCCTAAATGATGATACTGATGAATGATGTGCTTCTGTAACTAAAATATCAATCACTTTTATGCGTGGGTGGGTAAATGGGGCCAGTGTGGACTATTGTTTCAGTAATAGGAGTAAAACTGAAGATTCTGCACTGAGTTTGTGTTGCTTTTACCACATCCGCCCCACCAAGTGTGTGATCAATTAATGGTGTAAATTATCAAGCCACACCTCAATAAATCACATGGCCTGTGGGAAGAGGGTTAGGGATTTGATGAATGGATGGGAAAGGGGATTTTGGGAAAGGTGTGACAAAGACAAACAATATACAAAGACAATATTAATTGGGGCTATGAACAACCAACCATCATCAATCATTTATGGGAGGAAAAGGAAATGAAGGAATGAGTACAGGTAACTTAAATACAATGCAAACCAAACAGTCACCTAGGTTTGAAAAATAGGAAATACATTACAAATTATGTAGGAGTGAAGCGAACAACACACACAGTTCTAAAACATAATTATTAAAAGAAAAAATTATGCTGTATTGCCAGATTGGGAGGTGCATCTGTATTCTTCTTGGATTGTCTGTCAATTTTGGGTGCCTGGCTGATGCAGTCTGGTAAGGTAAGTGTGAGTCTTATGGTGATTTTCCCTTTTTGTGCAAGAGAAGGCCTGCGGATTGTAAAACAAAAATGATATTGTAGAATCAAGGAGAAGGACAGAAGGTAAACTTCATAAGGAGTGCACCAAGAAGACTCAGAGGCAGTGCAAGAGAGAAGAATAGTCCTTTTAGTAATCATTCATTTTATGACTGATGTGCAATCAATTTGGTGAGAGCAATTTTACAACAATTAGCAATCACACACAAGTGGCCGCATGTATCGGGCTGATCAAGCTCTCAACTGTCATGATCATCAATTCATCATCATAATAATAATATGTAGCCTAACAGCATGTGCATAATCTGATGATCAAAACCACATGTCTGTCTCCAGTTACCTACAACAACAGGCCCTCTACCCAACCACCACATAATTTCAAATTTGAGCCAGCCAGCACATACACCCAGCAACATTGCATTTTCCAAATCATATAAAACCAACACACCTCTCTCACCTCAACACCACTCCACAGAGTTGGGAAGGCCTCTTTAAAGTCATCACCAAATCGGTTGATTTCAGTGAAGTTGATAACTTCCTTCTTCTGGTGGCACTTGTTGAAGTAGCCACACCCTGAGTCCTTCCATCATCCTCCTGACTCTGATTGATGTGTCCAACTACGTTCCGGCTGAGTCCTGACTCAAATGTGATAGATCATCCTGTAGTACTATGCTGTTGATGAACAACAAGAGAAAGATTGAGTCATTTTTTGTGTAGACTAGATTTGTGTTTGTTAGCTAAAGGGACTGGTGGAGTCTTTGAGGAGTATGAAGCAGAAAACAAAGCAATGTGGACCCATCAAACAAATCTTACCAAGTGTCAAAGGGGAAAGAAAAAATCACCTTCAGGAAAAAATTGATCACTCGTCGTTAGGACACCAACATTGTAAATCATCACAAGCACAATCAAGCTTAATAGTTATAATTAAATAAACACCTAGTGTCACTGCCTATTGCCACATGATTCATCTCAACACACTCATAAACAGCAATCACTCAGCATGCAATGCATGCCATTTACCTGTTCTAATTCAAGCATGGTCACCGTTGTATATTGCCGATCCATTGTTTCACAACATTGGCCATTCTTGTAAATCAAATAATGATTGGCAGTCTGGCTAGGGGAATAAACTAAGAAAGGATAGATAGGCATGTGATGGAGGCAGGCACAAATTTGCATCTCCAATGTCCTTGAGGGAAATGGGGGGGAGGCTTCTTCACTGCACACTGGTGCAACTCCAATCCGGCAATAAAATGTGCCTAAAATGGTGGGGCTGCATTAGTCAGTCAGAAACAAACAAACAAAATAAAATAATGTTCCCCTAGCTATATCCTTCTTTTTGTCATCAAAGCAGTTCGGCGATAGAGAGAGAAAGTTCTATGGTTAGTGGCCCAGGCCTAGTAGTCAGGGAGGTAGAGTACGTCCTCAAACTCAGGAAGTTCGCCCAGAAGTAGATCAGCTAACACACTGCTACCATGACCTGAGTCTGACCAATCACCCTTATCCTTCTCCTGTCGTACTTCAGATATGGTGTAATTCGGTGGTATAAAGTGCTGATTAATTTTGATCATGTTTAATCTCTCCATGTTTTGGGGTGAGAGACTGGTGCTTCTCACTGTGACAACTGCACCAGCAGCACTGAAAACATACTCAGTGGACACACTGGCTATCGCGCCACCCAGATAGTCTATTGCCAGCCTGCTGAGCACTGGCCATTGGCGCCTCATCTAACACCAATACACCAATGGGTTTTGATCAAGATATACCTCTGTTGGGTCATCCAGATAGGATTAGACCATCCTATCAATAGTCATTGGTGCTCCACCTTGCTCGACCTCTTTTGCCTTTGCTTCTGCACTGGACTTAAGCCCTGCCTTTAGAAACCAATCATATGCAGATTTTGGGGCTGATGCTCCGGTTCCTGTTGTTGCTGGTGTTCTTGTTGGTTTTGGCTGCTGTGAGCCAAGGGCACTGCCCTCAGGCTCTGAAGTTGAAGACTCCACTGCTTAACTTGTGCCCTGGAGGAGTGGGCCTCTAATTCCCAGCCATTCTTTTTCTAGGCCACTGGCTTTCTCAGAAATCCACGTTTTGTAGTTTGAAACATCCCCGTCTGAAAAAGGAATGAAAGTGGCCAGTAATTGTTTGTACCATGGATCAAGAACTGTGGCACAGATGTAATGTTTGGATGACACAATGCTTCTTTGCATCCTTGTATTAACAGATGAGCAAAGGATTAAGCTCTCCACCAACTCATGCACATCTTTTTTTTGTCAACACCTGCATACATTTCAGACACCTCCTTTAGCTGTTCCTGTAGCATATGCAACAACGGGAAAGCTTGGCCCATGGTACTGTCCTCCATGCAGACTTCCCATGTGAAACCCTCAAAAGGAAGCAGCATCTCTGTCAGGCATTCGACTAGGGCCTATTGGTCTATCCCAATGATCATGCCTTTCACAGTTGCATCCCCTCTTTGCATGACATAGTCATTGATCGGTCTGTACTGCTCAAACGGCATTCTATTATCACGCTGAATGACCCTCAGCTGCTTCTGGGCTTTAAAAGAATGGCTGAAATGAGTGCAGATTCTTCAGCAGGTGAACAGTAAGTTGCTGACTCGGTCTTCTTTTTTGAGAAAGTCCTGTACAATGATATTGATGCAGTGTGCCAAACACAGGACCCTGAATCAGCCACCATCTGCCATGGCCTTAACTATTTTACTGCCATTGTCCGTGGCAACAAATCAAATGTTAAGCCCTCTTGGTCACAGCCATTCAAAGACTTTGTTATTAAAATCTTCCAAGATGCTCGCAGAAGTATGGGATTTCTCCGTAGCAAACATGGTTACTGTTGCATGCTTCCGAGTGCCATTAAAAATGTCAGCAATGTCAACACCTGCAGATATCATTTCTCTAACCCCCACAAAATAGATCCAGTGTGCAGTGATGCACATGTAATCAGTGGCTTGGCAACTGATCCACATGTTGTCAGATGGATAGTGTGAACAGCATTCTGCTGCAAAGTGTGTCCAAGCAATTCCAGCACATCATGATGTAGCGCTGGAACAGCAACTCTGGCAAAATGGGACTGGCTGGGAAGCTTCCATTTCGGGCAAATGGCTGCCACAAATTCTAGAAAACCCAGCCCTTTCACAAAAGAAAAAGGGAAGAGGTCCAGCGTTAACATTTTAGCCAGCTTCGCGTTGTACAAACGTGCCGTTGGGTGGTTGCGTTCGTACTACCCCTCCTGCCTAAACATGCCAGGAATAGTAGCGTAGATGTTTTTCTTTTCTGGTGCCACTGATGCAGGTGACTTCTTTAGAGCAGACATTGGTAGGCTCAATGTGCGTCTCAGCGGGGCAGTCACAGTATGCTGCTCTTGCCTTGGTGTATCGACCTAAGTTTTGTGCCATTGCGATGTTGCTAAGGTGAGCAATACTACTGCACTGCTGGAGACAGGGCTGATTTGCATAATGAAAATGTTTTCCTCTTCTTCACCTTCCACCATGATCGGATCGGATTCCCTGCTCAGCCTTTCACTCCCTTCACCAACACCACTTGCAGTCTTTTTGCCGCTAAGGTGCTCCTCCCACTGGATTGTGTGGTGTTTTCTCAAATGGGTTGTTTGTCCTCCGGTACCATAGTTTGTACCAAGATTTACACTTGCTCCGCAAATGGAGCATATGGCAATGTTTGGCTCTTTCTTGCTAACCGTAAAGAAGTCCCAAACTGGGGAGGTCTACTTTCTGATGCTAGTGGCTCTGTCAATGTCGGATGAACTGGCTGTAAGTGGGCATTTTGATGTCTGCCTCTCTGCAGTACCTACTTCTACTGAGGTGGTCGTGGGTGTAGTTCACTGCCGGGTCATTGCAAATATGGCAGCTGACAGTGGTGATGGTGGATCCATCTGTGCCACATCCCTCAGAGCAGGTTGAGATGGGGTAACGTCAGTCTCCACTGGGGCTGGGCTAACATCCATGATGACTGGCTCGTCATCCTCCTCTTCTACATCCATAAGTTTAAGGCTTTCAGAAACCTTCCTTTTCCCTAGCTTCTCCTGGCATGTCTCACTCTCAGACTGAGATGGGATCCAAGTGGAGTCCTGATCATCAGAAGGGGGGCTTGGAGAAGAAGATGGTGGAGTAACCTTCCTTTTTCTTGCTAGATATCTGGAAGACAATGGATCCTCTGGAAGGGTGGCTTCATCTACTTTCTCAGCATGAAGCTCAGTCTCCTGAACTGCTCCTACTTCGGGAGGTACTACTATTGCTGGCTGTAGCTGTTTTTGTCCACTTATCTGAGTTTCCTGCAATGCACTACTTTGCGAAAGAGATAAGTCTGTTTCAACATCACTGATTAGACTGGCTGCTTCTGTGACAGACATGGGATTGGGCCTAGGTTGGGGTGTGTTCGCTGATGTGGGGGTGCTGCTCCCAGCTTGCTCCCCAGAGGCTGGTGTGGCAGGCACATGTTTTTTTTCCCGAAAAAGGTCTGGGTCAACATACCAGTGGTAGTAAGCTTCTTCTTATCACTGGCTACTTTCTTGGTAGCACCTTTCTTTGGGGCCATCTTGAAGCTGTCAGTTGGCAGTGGCACTTAGCTTTAGAAGCTGAAGAGATGTCCGTTATTTGTGGTCACGCGTCACGTCGTGCACAGGCCTTCTGTCTGGCAGTACTGTGGGTGTTGTTGTCTCTTGTGCACCTAAAAGCAAACAAGCAAGAAGAACATCAGTGAAATGTGGCATTTTTGCAGTTCAATTAATAGTACAAACAAACAATATAATTTAGTGTGGTCACTGGTTACGTAAGTTATTATAAATAATTAACAATACAGTGTATCCATTCGTAAAACCAAACCAACATAAACTTTCATGGTGTACACTCAGGAAGGATAAGAAAGAGCAACAACACCAGCATACATATGTAACTGTTTGCTTTATTTGTATCACATGGGATGTGGCACTCAGGGAGGTGCAGCTGACAAATGACAATGCAATAATCCTTGGGTAATGAATGCTGTTGTGCACCTATAGCAGACATGGGGTTGATTGATGCCAGATGTTATGAAAATGGGAAAAAATATAAATCAAATAAAAAAATGTAAGTAAAAATAATGTTAATAACAAAATTTAAAAATAAAAAATATAAAATTAAAATAAAAAAATTAAAGATTACAATTAATTTTTTTTTAAACAAATGAATTAAAAAAAAAACAATTAACAATTCAAATTGAAAGATAAAACTACAAAAATTACAATTATAAAACCTAAAACTAAAGAAATAAAAATACTTTTTTATAAATAAGTGAAATTATCCTCAAGCATATAATTTATTAAACTGCTATCTCATTTCTCAACCATCCCTGCAAGCCTATGACAAATGGCCACACTGGCTGGATGCACAAAATGGCTGCCAGCCAGTGCCATATGGTCATCAACAACAACAACACTTAGCAAGAAGGCATTGGGAACAAAGAGAAGACATGCAGGTCTATGGCAAAAGCACACTGGCTGCCTACACAAAATGGCCGCCAGCCACATGGTCACAACAACAAGCGGGAGGCCTGGAAAACAAAGAAAACATGCAGGCCTATGTACACTGACTATACAAAATGGCCCCTGGCCACATGGAATGTGGAACAAAGGCAAATGGCGATGTATGGTAAACACACACACACACACACACACTGGCCAGACGAAGGAGGCATGGTAACAAAAAGAAGACAGCATTAATTCAGCAATGCCACAAACGAAAATTAATAGGCTAAAAATGTTTACAACAATACACGTCCTCTGAAGGCATTACCCCACCTAAACACTGTTTGCAGGAGGATAACAATTGTGAAATACCACAAAAAAACACATCTTGTATTTTAATCCAATGCCATCCATGGCCTAAATGCTGTTTCAATTCAACAGACACCACAGAAACAGTTGTTTCATGCACCCATAACTAGTAATGGGCCTACTGCCTGGAAGGCCCATTGGCTGCCTAGGCCATATAGTGAATTAAAAGATGATTGCAATACAAAGTTCTTAAATCCAATGGTATATATGCAACAGACACAAACAGAGATCTTTCAAGCTCCAAATCGAAATGAAAAGTGACCAGGAGATGGACAAAGCACTGGGAGGAGCCTGCTAGACAGGAATAGGAAGTTGTAGACTCTGGGGCACTTCCTTCCTGTTGGAAAAGAAAGTTTTTAAAAAAGGACTCCTCACACAAAAAAAACAATGCCAACGGTCCATTTGAGGAGGTTTTTTACTCCAAATTGTCATTTTGGGAAGATTTTGATGCTTCTCGAGGAGAGAATCTTCCTCAGATTGCAGCCGCAGTAGATCGTGCGTGTTCGCGATTGCGTACGTCACAAAACATCTGCCAGAAGTCGCTGGCGGGACCTAAAGTCGTGTTAGCGACCTCAAAGTCTCACGGGAGCTTGCAGGCAGCTAGCAAATCCCATGGCACTCCCAAACGGCTAGGAATTCTCAAGGGCAATCGTGAGCGCCCTGCAACTCGCTCCCACATGCACAAAAGGACATTTAGAGCATGCCAACAAAAAAACGATGCTCCGTTGTGGAGTGCGTAGTTTATCGGTAGCTCCGCGTTGTCCATGGAACGCGGAGATGCCAAATTCCCCCATCTCCGTTAGCGGAGCAGAGCGAGTTTTATGCCCGTGCCTAACCCTATGTTGAAACCTCAATAGATCATTCACAAACACCTCTCGTATCCAGAAATTACAATTGACTTGGAGATATTTTACTGCAGACGGACATACTAAACCCATGCCAAAATATAACTCGCTGCTACATTTTGCTTTTGCCATTTACCATGATCAAGCTCCATGAACAGCACTTCAGATTGTCATTGTCTTTGAGGCTTTAAACAATGTGGTATACCCTCTTCCAGTTTCCACTCTTGTTGTGTCACAATATTGTAAATGTAAAAAAAAAAAAAAAGCCCTAATACGTCCATATTTCTTCAATATTTCATTTAAGAAGGAGGCGTGGCCCCAAATTATTGTGCCCCTTAAAACACTAGAACATGTATCCTTGTGCCCTAACTCATTCCCAAACAGTAATAATTTGTTCCTTCTTGGTGAAGGTTCCACGATGGAAATAATTGATACTTTGCAAATACAACAACATTTGGACAGCAGCAATTTTCTCAATATAGTACTATGTGGCTTCCTTCTGTCTTAAGTAATATCTGCTGGTGCAGAGTTGTCATAAGCAGGGTCAGCTTTAGGGCAATGCGACCAGTGCAGCCGCACCTGGCACTAACTTTGGGAGAGTAGGGAGGAGTGCTGTGTTTAAAAAAAACTTTTGGGTTTAAATTCACATGCTGCAGAGTTCCTTGTGTGTCCAGCAGCTTTCAGGCAACAATAAAAATGTCAGGATAACTCTGGTGATTAATGTCCCAGTTGGAGTGTGATCAGAGTTTTGTCTAGTGGCAATTTTGACTCATTATATGAAGTACAGAGGTTTAATGTGCAAAGAACATGTACCATGCAGATCACTGTACTGAGTGTAAGTAAACTATGATTAGCGCTATAAAGATATTGCATGGATGTCAGAGGGGCTATGAAGAGATGAGGGACACTGTGTGGTAGTGAGGGGATCCATGGTAATTGAGATGGGGGCCACCAGTGCTACATGCGGCCCTGGTCATAAGAGAGTGCAAGAGGGGATAAATTACTTGGGGTTCACTTTTGCTGAGGCTTGGAACTCCAGTGGAAAAAGTCAAGCAAACAGATAAAGCCTCACTTAAAATCAAAACCCTGATGGGTCCTTGTAACTTCTATATTGAGGAGAAGGCATTTGGAAGGAGGAGCTTCCTTGCAGAGAATTTCCCCATGTAGGGTGTGCACTAGTCTGTTATGTACACTTCAGTTTGCTGTAGCCTCTTCTAAATAGACATACCAATCTTACCTGAACATATTCCATTGGTGGCTGATTGCGTGAAGACAGCTTTCCTTTTGTCTCAAAAAGACATAAAGGAAATTTGCAAGAGATGTATTGAAAGACTTACGTTAGACAAAAGCCCAGCAACAAAGATCAACAAAACAGAACTAATTGGGAGTGCAGACACGGATAAGATAACCAAAGAGGCTAAAAAGGATTTTTGCAATAAAATCTGCATTAACTTTTTGTAGTGTTAATTGTTATACTTACATTCCGAATATATTTAAATATTGTAAATAAAATCTGAATGGAGGTTCATTAGGAGCTGTGTTTCTATAGGTGGAGGAAAGCAGAGTTGGCAAAAGGGCATTGGCTGATATTTAGTGGATCACTTTTCTGATATTGAGGTGCTTCTATTCCTATATGCTTGATTAAGAGATCTTATTTTTCTTAGACACAACACACAGACATGGTAAATTAGCTGACAAAAAAATTTAGACAATGAAAGTCTTTTTCAGAAATACAAAGTAAAATTCTATCATGCAAGCTTGGTCTGGGAGCAAAGGATAACTGTACATCGAAGGAAGCTAGGAGGAATTTACAGATCATGCACATCAAATTGAAAGGGATGCAGAGCGGCATGAAGAGTTATCTTCTATGTTTTTCCCTAGTGCATGGCTGGAACTTGTAAGATCTCAGTGATGGATGAGGTGTTCCTCAAAGTAGCATGTCTATGTCTCTTTTCTGATTGATGGGAAAACTGGGCTAAGATGGTGTGCATAGGGATGTTGATACAGATTCTGGGAAGCTAGTTGAAGAATACTTGCCCCTGGAATTTCATTTATTATATTTATTGATTTCCTATCTGGAAATCTTGTAGCTCATTGAGCTGCACTGTCACTTGGAGAAGTCCAGATTTTAATCCAAGTATAGGTGAGCATTTTTTTTACCTTCTTTTAGATGATACAAAAGATCATGAAGATTCTTCTGCTTGGTGGGATGCCCAATTGCGATCTACGAGGGTGGGAGAGATTTGATTTCTTTAGTCATTTGTTGACATGTGTGACAGCTTTGAGGATGGAGTATGTTCATCTAGGGGGTCTGCGAAGTTTGGGGAACTCCTATGATTAGAATGCTGCCCTCATTCAAATGGCATAGACTAGGGGTAAGATTTGTCAACACTTCGCTCTCACCAAAAGTGATGCAAACTGGCCCAATCTGTTGATATTGCCCCATGGATAGTGCATGGACATATCCACAATACCACCAATGGTTTTGACACAAAGTCCTATCTACTAAAATTAGTAGACAGGAATGTGTGCAAAACAATACACATCCTTGAGGCAGACGCAAAGTAGTCAAAAAACATTTCTCCAACTTTTCATGTGAGCTGTAATTGCCAGCACACATACGAAGTGGGAAAAGTTTCAAAGTAATGTCTGAACATTGTATTTTGCACTGGAAATGTACCCTTCAAGTACAAAACATATGTTAGAGACGTACACAAACACACATTTGCACTTTTATGCAAAGGTTTGTACACAGCGACAGGCAGCCTGAAAGTGCAACAACATTATTGAAGAGAGCAGCAGCACCATATCTTGATCGATATGTTTCTGTTCTCTCACACAACACAAGCGCAGCAACTATGGTTGCTGTACTGCATTGCATGATATATTTGTAAATCTGCGCCTTGGTCTTGAACTGTGGTTCTAAAGTCATCTACTGAGAGGTATGGCTTCTTCTGTATAGAAGCAATAGTTGGCACAAGCTCTCTGTACTTTATTAGTGATGTGTTCTTCCAACTACATTTCAAAACCAAATGGTAATCTAAGACATTTTTCATTTGAACGGATAACTGGTGTATATCTGTAGCAAGTCTTTCTTTTCTCCATTATCAACCCAGATATGCTTTTTTCTGGACCCTATTTTTGCTGGACTTGGAACTCTGGATATTTTTATCCCTTTATAAACTGGAGTAAAGGGCCTTGAACTCCATTTAAACATGGGTAAATTGAGTTATTCTTGATTGACAATTTTAATTTGCCTACAAGTTCCTAGAAAATGCATTCAGGGCCTGGAAGTTAAATGCAACCTGTGGACTGCAGCACGAGTCAGCCTGTAAAAATGGCTTCAGCCTACCACGTGTAGAACTGGCTGCAGCAGCATAAAAACCTGCTGTCAAACCAGTCAAAATAAATATTTTTGACAGGCAGGAAGCCCTGCTTTTAAATATTAATTACTACACCTTGTTGCCCACTAAGTAGGCTGCCTGATATTTAAAATTGGAACCAATTTGAAATTAAAGTTGGCATGTTCCTCTTGTGACTAGCCCCCGAAAAGCTATTTTTACTCACATGGCTGTTGCTAAATAGTAGAAAATGTAAAAGTACAGAGTATAAACTTTAATCTGTAACGTTTGACAGGAAACTGCTGCAAAAATAATTTAACAACTATTTTTAATATTTACTACCAATTTAATTTAATGGTAAAATTAATAAATATTTTGGAAAAGTACCTTTTAGAAAGTTAACTTCTTCCTGCATGAACTTCCGGTAGCCTATTTAGCATTTACCTACTGAGAGCTAATCTGCCAGTGCTTAACCTTAATGAGGAGTGAAAACTGAGCAGAACCAATGGCCACTGATGATGCAAGATTTAAAAATCATAATACATGGCATGTTCACTGTTTAAAGACACACAAAGCTGAAAGTGCACTTTCCACACGTTAGACACAGCAACACATGAAACTGGGACAAGTGTAGTAAAAGAACCGTAAAAAAGTGTGCTTTAAAATGCAAGATGAAGAAAACATATATACAAAGCAATACTAATACATATAAACGAGTTGCACTAATGAGAGTTCCTTATGAACATGTTGTTTATTGACGTTAACGGCTGAAATTGTGCTGTTAATAAAGTGGCCTATTGTTTTTAATGCCTTCTGTTAAAACACACCATTTAGAAAAGTTGGTGCAAAAATGTGTAGAAGTGAGATACGATCTTGAAATTTTGCATAATAATACTAGAGATTCTATAGTTTATGAAAAGTGTAAAACAAAATTTGTAATATGAACTTAGAACATTATACACTGATATTAATTTTGACAAAAATTGTGTTAGTAGGGTGTTTCTAACGCTAGCTATTTCCATGTAATAATTTGTGGTGAAAGTTCTACATATTCCCGATTTGAAATGATCTATTGCATTTTATTTGATATCGATTTAGAGTTTATTTCATTTAAAATGTGAAATGCCAATTTAAAGGCTTTTTCGAAAATGCTTCTCCTCTAATGCCGACCTTTTCCCTGACCTAATACAATGGTCCTTTTACAACTATTGAATTGTTGCTGTATTTGTTCTATACATGTTTAACTTTCGACATTCCTAAATATTTCTTCAACGTTCACAGTGAAATATTCCTGTGGGAACAGGATTTCAGCTGTTGCTATAGATGGATACTTTGTATTTTCGTTTTCACTGATGTTAGGCTTATGTGAATTTTCAAATCTTTCGTTTCTCATGACCAGCATGGGAAAGTATCTCACTGTTGTGAGTGTCCTAGGTGACATTATGTGAATCTGGCAAACACAAAGAGATGATGGACGGAACACTGAATCTTTTACGACACTCACCCCCAGTCACAGATCTGGGTTGAATCCATCATCGTTCTTTAGCTCACTTCGCCACCCCAGTTCAGGCACAGCCATATGCAAATCAGTCTTGACCCTATTCCTCATGGGAACAGTCCAGCCCGAACTAATGAGCCAGGTCTTCCCTGGACCAGAAACAAGCATCCTGGGACTGGTTTCGGGGTGACACCCTTCATCAGCCAGGCTAGCTTGAATCCAATGGCAAACTGAGCAAGGGACCCACGCCTGGGCATACCCTTCCAATTTAGGGTGAACAAAGCAAACACAATGAGATGATGGACGGAGCGCTGAAACTTTCAAACACTAACCCCCAGTCACAGATCTGGGTTGAATCCATCATCGTTCTTTAGCTCACTTTGCCCCCACAGTTCAAACCCAGCCATATGCAAATCAGTCTTGACCATGTTCCTCAAGGGAACAGTACAGCCCGAACTGCTAAGCCAGGTCTTCCCTGGACCGGAAACAAGCATCCTGGGACCGGTTTCGGGGTAACACCCCTCATCAGCCAGGCTAGCTTGAATCCAGTGGTAAAGTGAGCAAGGAACCCACGACCATGGTTGTGGTTGCCGAACAGGTGAATTGTGGGAGAATAACATTGTCTGGATTTACAGAAATCATTTGTGAATACAAAATTGAATAAAAATGAAATTTTTCAACTCACTGCAGAAATTAGTAAAGAAAGATGAGGCCATACCTGCCAAAGCAAAGTTAGAAGCACCACCTGAGGGTACGCCAGGATACATTGTCATGATTGTCAGGATTGCATCCATGTCTGTGGCTCAAGTTTTGGCACAAACTTACTGATAAAGATGAGATATTACAGTTCCCTCGTTATGAAACAATTTATTTGAGGATTTTAGAAAATTCAAGAAAAATAATGTACAAAATGAAGGACCTGTTAGAGCTGTTAGGTTTGAAAATTCCATTCTCGCTTACACTTGTTCTAAGTTATATTAGGTTAGCTGTGTGCGGCTAAATTAGACACCATTCGTATCCACGTTATGCAACCCACTGAGCTATCCCTGCAATGTGCGAGCTTCAGTTAGCGAATGTGACTCCATTTTGAATTTCGTAATCCCTGTTAGGCTGTGTCTGTACTAGGCCTCATTATTCGTATTGCTTGCCTCAGCAGAACACTGTATTCAGTTATTATTTTCTTTTCTGGTCAAGGTTGCCTTCTGACTTACTAATGAATAGGCCATTCTGCCCTCGCATACCTATCCTTGTGTGTAGCTCTGCTCCCACGTTAGGAGACGCCGAAACCCAGCACGGCAACCTTGAGATAGTGATAGCGTGTACCCGTCTAGCAGGTGGTAGCCCATCCTTCTGTGCCTCCTTTGTTCATGTTCGGCCTAAGCCGGTAACTTTCCATCGTGGCCGTGGTTGGGAGGCCCTTGGGAGGAATGATGATGCATTGCAGACTGTTGGGGGGCTAGTCCCTCAGCAGACATCTTAGGGTGCAGGTCAGATTGGACTCCTCTGCAGAGTATTGCTAAGTAATAAACAACTGTTTGTATTCTCTACTGTCTGACCGACTCTTCATTTTGTGGAAGGCGATTAGGAGGTTGTAGATAACCCGGGTGGCCCTTTTTGGGTCACTTCCTTCAGTTGGTGCCCGAACAGGGACTCCGCAAGGTGACCCAACTCGCCCGTAATCGGGTTGTAGGGTCGGGGTTGCGTCCGGTCGGTCGGATCG
This sequence comes from Calotriton arnoldi, assembly GCA_963921515.1. Classification (NCBI taxonomy): domain Eukaryota; kingdom Metazoa; phylum Chordata; class Amphibia; order Caudata; family Salamandridae; genus Calotriton; species Calotriton arnoldi. Next base: position 1,461,069 of record CAWUFW010002649.1, on the reverse strand, counting down.
GGGATCCCCACACGATTAGAGCCCGGTTCTCTTGGCTGCCCCGCCCGTCTGTTCGGGCAACTCCTTGTCTAGTGGTCACCGGCTGGGGTCCTGAGAAGGCAGAACCTTGGATTTGACCGTTTGGTCCGAAGATTCGGCAGTGGAGAATAATATTGCTCGACCTTAGTGCACCAGGTGAGTGATTTGCATTCTTGGAAAGTGTGGCTCCATGGTTGAACGGCACGAGCCTACAGGCTGTGTCTGGTACTGTCTCCGGACTGTCTTGTCTTGATCTTGGTGGGTTTGCGGACCCTTAAAAGGCACAGAGTGTTTGTGAACGGTCTACCAGGCCAACTGGAAATTTGGCCCATTCTTGAAAAGGTCTGGGGCTGTTTGCGAACAATCTGCCAGGGCAACTGGAAATTCGGCTTATTCTTGAAAAGGTCTGGGCTAGAGCCTGTCTTCTTGTTTAGGTACAGTTTTTGGACTGTCTTGTCTTGGTACAGTCTGCGGATTGTAGGGTGCGGTTTTCGGACTGCTTCGATTTGGTTTTGGACTATTTTGTTGGTTCGTGTTAAATTTGTCCATTAGGGGCAGAGCATGTGTCTTATATTAAGATGCCTTGTCTAAGCAAGTTAGGGTGTTTTGGATGTCGGTGTTGTTCCACTGAAGCTCGATTGAAAGAGAGGCAGCCTGTGCCTCCAGAGGGTGCCCCAAATTTTGATGTATACGTCAAGCATGGCATTGGCCCTATTATGTTTAGCACGTTGTGGAATAAATATACGAGGGACAATGCTGAGTTACAGAGGCCGCTTACTGGCTCATTTGATGAACAAAAGTTGAATTACTTGCAGGAAAAATTGTTCGCAAAAAGAGCAGATAGTTGATGTTTGATTCTCTGAGGACATGGCAGAAGGAAGCGAAGCAACGACATATGTGGGCAGAGAAGCAAGCCCGGAGGGGACAAAGCAATAGCCTATGAAAGAGAAAAGATCGAGAAAGGCATAGAGTGTGCAGATAGGAAGTTTGGATTGCAGAGTGATAAATGTTATGTTGCTAGGGAGGACGGTGATGTTTTCGCTGAGGAGTTATTGGATTCTCGACCCCCACCTCCTTATGCCCCCAAACGGATATATCCCATTTTACAAACACCTCAGTCTTTGGCCTCTGGTTCTGCTATTCCTACTCTTCCTGTTTCTAGCTCTACTGCTTCGGCCCCAGGCCGCCTGCTTCTTCCCCACTTTCGCAAGTTACAGGGGCGGGAGCCGTCAGTTCCCCTATTGTGTCTCCCGACTCCGTACCTGTGGTCACGCCTTCTCTTACTCCTGCAACACAGTCTTTGTGCGCGATGGTACCTGTTTCTTCATCTGCTCCTTCCCCTTTGAGTGTGTTACCTCAGGCGTTGCAAAATGCCGAGACGCCTGTGCGTGGAGTGCATGAAGTGAATTGGGCAGCGGCACGTGAACGCATGGATAAAGTGTTGGTGCGCTCTGCTGTGGGTGATAAGGAAAAGAGAATGGTGGCTGACCAGGCTGCACAATGGGCCCGGAATCCGATTTTTGGTGTGGAAGATGTGTGGAGCGTGATGAAAGATTATGAGCCGTTTATACAGCAACATGCTCTTAAGCATATGTCGGCTACGCTGATAGGCTTGTGGGAACAGTGTTTCAAGGGTATTGCACCGCAGATAATTTATGACATTCGGGATAGGGTATATACTACAGATATGGCCCCCAATGAGGTTTTCAGTAATGTGACGACATTGGTGGGTTATCGGGGTAGATTGCTTCTGAAGGTCCCAACGACAGCGTCACAGTTTCCCATGAGGGAAGTTCATCCCATTTACCACCCCGAAATACCGGAGTTGCGAGATGGGAATAATATTGTTACTCGCCCAAGAGTGGCGGCCCATTTCCAGGAACAGTGGATCTACACTCCTTGGAAGAGGAGTGAGGTAATATCCCTAAAAGGACAGTTGCCGGACCCTCGCAAAAATCCAACAGTGTACTATAAAGAATTGACGGAGGCGGCCTCCTCCACAGTGATGACATTGGCTGATATAGAGTTGTTTTTCGGTCTGTTGGTACCGGTAGATATATGGAGACAGGTGCATACGCAGGATCATGTGGTGGAATTGGGTGGAACATGGGATGAGATCAGGGCATGGGATAAGGAGCGCAAGCCCGGCGAGAAGCCGAAGGCAGAGCTATTAGCCTTGCCGGGGCGTATTATCACTTACATGCATTCCCTTATCCGGCCGAGATGAGTGGATTGGGACAAGTTGACTGCGTGTCGTCAGAAGAAGGATGAAAGTGTGTCCGATTTCTTTACTAGGTTTGAAGGGGTGTTTCTGGATTTCAGTGGCCAAGATCTATCGCTGGAGGGTGGTGTTCGTTTGTTCGTCAACAGGTTTGTCACTAATTTGCTTCACGAGATTGCGACTAGGTTACAGGCTTCGGAAAGTACTTGGACCACCTCATCCCCATCAGTAATCTTTGAGTATGGCACAGTACTACAAGCATAGAGAGAATGAGGACAAGGAGAAGGTGGAGAAAAAGTAAATGGAGTTGAAGACAAGGGTGTTGATGCAGCAAGTGGCGAGGGGGAATGGAAGAGGAACGGGTTTGGTTCCGGCCCAGCGGGGGTCCCGGTCTGACCGGAACAGTACACCGGGTGTGCCTGTGGGGCACAACCAATGTGCGTACTGTAAAAAGGAGGGGCATTGGCGAAGTGAGTGTCCGGAGTTGCTGCAGAAAGTTGAGGCCCCGAGAGGTAGGGGTTTTAGAGGACGTGGTAGAGGGGGAGGGGGCTGAGGAGAGGGGCTGTCTGAGGATACATTGTATGCTCATCGGAGCATGGACTATTTTGACAAACACCAGGGAAGGCAGTACTATCATGACGACTATGACATGGACGAAGTGACGGGGATGTCCCACAGCTAGGACAGCCAGGGACAGGGTAAGGGACCGGTTCCTGTGCCTGTAGATCAGTGGGGACCCTATGTCACTGCGGAGTTGCAAGGCACGCCCAAGACATTCTTACTTGACACCGATGCTATGAATAGCTCTGTTTCTCGTTCGCTGGTCCCAGGGGCAGCTCTGTCTGGCCAAAACAATGTTTCAGTAGGTTTCTCAGGCATGCTGGTTGTTAGCCCCATTTCCAAACCTCTTGCTCTGACTATTGGTCCCTTTACGGTGGATTCACCGTTCCTGTTAACGACAAATTGTGGGGAGAATATGATGGGATTGGATTTGTTGAAGAGATTACATGCCACCATCTTTTGTTCTCCAGATGGTGTTTACATGACCGTTGGGCCACAAGTGGCTCATGCCAAACAAGGCTTTGCGAAGGACGCACCCCTCCCCGCTAAATTCAAAGAGGTGCCCCTTAGCTTATGGGCAGCAGGAGACACGGATGTGGGGTTACTCCAGATCCCGCTGGTCTCTAGTCAGATCAAAGACAATGCTGTATTGCCACGTATTCCCCAGTATAAGATTTCAAAAGCAGGAGAAAAGGCCTTGTTGCAAATAATACAGGATTTGATTAAGTCTGGTGTGGTTGAAGAGACAGTGGTGAATGTGTGTAACAGCCCTATCCTTCCGATTCTCAAGAAGCCACCCTTGGACTCTTCTGATGCTCACCCTGATGTTTATCGCTTTGTAATTGACCTCAAAGAGGTTAATAAAATAGTAGTGCCCCAATATCATGTAGTCCCAGACATTACCACGATATTGACAATGATTCCCCCATCAGCAAAATTATTTTCCGTGATTGATTTGAAGAATGCTTTCTTTAGCATTCCAATTCATACAGATAGCAGATATCTGTTTGGATTTGCCCTGGCCGACAGGAGCTTTAGATTCTGTTGTGCTCCTCAAGGCTATACAGAAAGTCCTAGTATCTATAGTCAAGCTTTAAAAACTCAATTGGATTCTTTGGTACTTCCCGCTGGTAATGTGCTATTGCAGTACCTTGACGACCTCCTTGTGGCCTCTGACACTGAGGATGGCTGTAAAGATGCCACTGTTAAATTGCTGTTGCATTTGGCGCGCCATGGCCATAAGGTGTCCCTTTCCAAATTCCAATATTGTCGACAGGAGGTCACCTACTTAGGTCACCTACTGTCGAAGGAGGGTCGAAGACTAACACCTGAGCGCATAGCTGCTATCACTAATATGCCTGTTCCTAAGACTCAACGTGAAGTACGTGCATTTATTGGTATTACCTCGTATTGTCGACACTGGATCCCCAATTATTCCCTACTAACAAAACCCCTCCTTTACCTGACCACCAAAGAAGTGCATGAACCCCTGCCTTCGACATCTGCATGCCAGCAAGCTTTTGAGCAATTAAAGGTTGCGCTTTGCTCTGCTCCTGTGCTTGGTACTCCTGATTATCAGAAGCCTTTTGAGCTTTACGTACATGAGGCGGATGGTTGGCGCTTTCTGTTTTAACACAGGGTTTTGGTGGTAAGCAAAGACCATGCGCTTATTTTTCTGCTATACTGGATAACGTCGCCAGAGCTCTCCCGAGCTGCCTAAGAGCTGCTGCAGCGGTGGCAGTTTCTATCAGACAATCGGCGGGGCTCGTTCTTGATACTGATCTCACAGTAATGGTACCTCATGCGGTGGATACGCTTTTGAATAAGACAAAGACACAGCACCTTACTAGTGCACGTCTGACTGGATATGAACTAACATTACCATCAAAAGATGTGCCACTCTGAACCCAGCCTCGTTACTACCCCTCCCTTCGACGAGTAATGACACAGATGCACATGATTGTGTGTACAGAATGGAAGAGGAGACGAAAGGACGGGTAGACCTGACTGATGTTCCCCTATCTGAACCCCAAGGGGAACTATATGTCGATGGCTCTTGTTTCAAACTACCAGATGGCACCACCACTGCAGCATATGCAATTACAATGTTGCACACTATAGTTGAGACATTCCGTGTCCCATACCAATCAGTCCAAGCTGCAGAGCTGGTTGCCCTTCTTCGGGCTTGTGAGTTGAGTGAGGGACTGACTGTCAATATTTCTACTGACAGCCAGCACGCCTTTGGGGTCGCCCATAATTTTGGACGCCTCTGGGCGGAGAGAGGGTTCTTAACATCACATGGATTACGAATACAGAATGGCCCATTGATACATAGACTCTTGTCAGCTCTAACACTTCCCGATAAGTTAGCAATAATAAAATGTAGTGCCCACAAAGCAATAACAGATGATGATGGGAGAGGAAATGCGTTTGCAGATCAAACAGCTAAAGAGACAGCGAGATCAAAGATGAAAAAGATGTTTGTGGCAGGTCCTGCTAGGTGGGTCCCAGACAATGGAATGTTCGAGGACACATTAGAAAATGTCAAGGAGATACAAAGCGAGGCGACCCTAGACGAATTGGCAATATGGTAGGAGAGTACAGGGCGTCTGGATGAGGATGGGTGCTGGACTGATAAGGCCGAGAAACAGCGATGGATGTTACCTAATGCCTATGTACTTCCTATGGTTACCATGGCCCATGGCCCAGCCCACATTAGCGCCAAGGGTATATGTAAGGTGTTGGACCCAGTGTGGCAGAACGACAATATTTCCAAGGTAGCCACTCATTTAGTGAAACACTGTATGATTTGTATGACACATAATTCTGGGAAAGGTACTGCTACACCCTCTGGTAACTTTGCACCGCCTTCCTTCCCTTTCGAGGTTCTCCAGATGGATTTCATCGAAATGGAACGAGTCAACAATTTGAAGTATGTGCTGGTAATGATTTGTGCATTCAGTAAATGGATTGAAGCTTACCCCACTAAAGAAAATACGGCTATGGTGACGGTGAAGGCACTCATAAAAGAGTTCTTCCCGCACTTCGGATTGCCGCGTTTGATCTGGAGTGACAACGGAAGTCACTTCAATTCAAAGGTCATCCAACTGGTGTGCGAAGGTTTGCACATCAAGCAGAAGTTTCATGCAGCTAACCACCCCCAGTCAGCAGGTCTGGTTGAAAAGTACAATGGTACTCTCAAACTGAAGTTAGCAAAGATACAAGAAAGCACAGGATTACGATGGCCAGATGCGTTGCCCTTGGCCTTGTTATCCACCAGGGCAACGGCACACTCTAGGACAGAGTTGTCCCCGTATGAGGTAGTTTTTGGTCGCCCTGCCAATATCTGGGGCGTTCCAAGGCTCAAGCGCTTCTCTGAGATAGAGTACCCTTTGCTTGTAGACTACCTGTACGAGTTAACTAAAGATCTTTGTTCTCTTCATCAACAGATTCAGGAGACACTGTGGCTGGTACCAGAGGGGCCCGGGCATCAGCTACAGCCGGAGACTACGTCCTCGTCAAGAACTTCCAGAGGAAAAGCTGCCTGGAGCCATGTTGGAAAGGCCCGCTGTTGGTCCTCCTTGCCACTAGAACGGCGGTGAAACTCGGCGGCCAGAAGAACTGGGTGCATGGTACCCACTGCAAGAAGGTTCCTCTCCCACTTCCCTACGACAAGTGGGTGCTCAACGGCATTGCTGACCAAGAAGGGGAAAGGGTGCCCTGCTTTATTCCCTTCTCGGATGCCCGGTTAAGGTGGGAGCAGACGGAAGCAGAGAGTGATGCCGCCCTGCTTGAGGCGGTCCCTCCGGAGATAAGGGCAGCCCCAGCTTCTTCCCCATCTGAACCACAGGCATCTGAGTCTCCATGTCTTTCTGAGCCTGAGTTTCAACCCCTTTTTATTGATGAAACAGTGCCTGGAGTTGACAGGTACAACTTGCGCCCCCGAAAGAAGGGCAGTGCCCCAGAGGGACAGTCCAAGAGTTAGGGAAGGACTTGAGATTAGGGTGTAGGTACTATGTCCACAGTGCCTGTGTCAGATTAGGGTGAACTGCACTGGTGCACTGCCCTAGACACTGGACAGGATCGTTGAGGGTACTAGCCCTGGAGGGAGGGTGCCCTATCCTGAAAGAAGAAGGATTTGTTTCCAGCAAGGGCCGCGATCGAGCAGCCCCCTCGAGGGAGTGCTTCAGAGCACCATCGTTGATGAACGATAGGAGCCTGCCAGAGAGGCTCTAGACGGACGCTGGGTAACTTGTGCCCCTCTGGTCGGTCATATTCTTGTGGCTCCAGTTCATAAGGCTCTTCACATGTACCTATTTGGCCGTGCTGCCATGGAGGAGGAACAGCCCCTAGCGGCACCACCGCCAGGGCAGGGTAGTCCTGTGTGGTCTAGCTGGCCTATTAGGAGTAAGATAGTAGTGGTAGTGTTACTTCTCATAGTAATGATAATACTGTTTGGGGTAGTATGGTACTTAGAAGAACAGCATCCCGTACACTCTTTGATAGGGACTACCCCATCTCCACCTGAGCATCTGTTTATTACGTTGACCCCACAAAAAGAGAGACATAGACAGACATATGTTGAAAACGCCTTTCTGCAAATGCTTCACCAAGTACACAATACGACAAATGCCACAAATTGCTGGGTGTGTGGATTACTCCCCTCAGTTATGCACAAGAATGATTTACTGGTGTCTTTACCACTGTCGTACCTAAGTAGTTGTGAGGCATGGTTCCTGTTGCTTTCCATGGTGTATATACATTATCATACTGATGCTATGAATATGACGAAGTCTGATTATGAAGCAGTGTTGGAATATATAGTAGTACACCAGGGTTATACACCTGGGACAGGAGGAAAGGAGGGTACTGTGGTGTCTTGAAATAACGACGACTCAAATAAGGTGGAGGTAAGACCAGATTTAATCACAGTACCTCATCCAACAGCAGTGGCGCAGCAACTGTCACTTCATAGAATTCTCACATTAGGTCGCCTCAGAGAAGTTCTAACAGTGACATCATCACATAAGATTCCACACCACACTTCCCCCTCCCTTATAATAAAGAACAAAGTGAAATAATAAATAAATGCTTAATGAAAAAACAGGGAAGGAATAACCTAAGAATCAAAACACAAGAAGAAGAGAGTGCAAAAGAGTAAATGAATCATGAATGACTTCACAAACTAAGAAGAATGCATCATACCACAAAGTCCTTAAGGTAAGCAGGTTTTCTAATTTCCCTAAAACTTCTCCTTTGAGCTGGAAGAGAACTTGGGCAAGAACTTACAGAGGAATTTTGTAAGCCTGAATAACAGGCTCCACTTACACCTGAATGTGACATAAAAACTGAGTTGTCAGAAGAATTAGGCTTATTTCGTATTACAGAAACTCTATTCTTATTCCAAATGCGACCATCATGTGTCTTAACAGCATTTCTGAAACATTTGATTACTTGTAATTCTCTAGTAAACTTTGACCAATTAGCACAACCTTTGGGAGCTTTAATTTTAACAAAATCACCAACCCTGACATCAACATACTTCACACTCTTGCGAGAATCAAAGTCTGCTTTTCTCTTGTATTGAAAAGCTATCTCTTTTTCTCTCCACAAACCAGGGGTATTGTCAACACATCCTTTGCTCCAGCACATCCATCCTGGACATAAAAACGTAGACGGAGACCTACCTTTGAATAATTCAAAAGGAGTCTTACCAGTTGAACCATGAGGTGAAAACCGATAGCCCAGAAGTCAGTTAGACAATTCATTCTTCCAATTCAATCCATTCACCCTTGCTAGTTGTATTCCTTCCTTCAATGTTTTGATAACTCTCTCAATGGCACCATTGGTCTCTGGATGATAAAGTGCCGATTTCTTATGCACAACTCCACATTTTTTAAGAAACAACTCAGTCTCACGAGAACAAAATTGCACACCATTGTCCGTAAGTAAATATCTTGGAAAACTTTCTCTCTTGAATACACCCTCTAGAAACCTAATAACAGCTGCTGAAGAGATGTCCTGCACACATGCAACTTCCACCCATCTAGAATACAAATCCATTAGGACAATGACATACGGTGTGGCATGTTCACCTCTTATTGGCCCAAGAATATCCATTGCAACCTCTTCCCAAGGATACTTGGGAAGAGTTCTGCAAACCATGGGTAGTTGATTAGTTTTGAGTCCCTTGTCAGCCACTGCACACTCAATGCAATCTCTGATTAAACATTCAACATCATGATCGAGTGATGGCCACCAAAAATCCCTGCGAAGCCTCCCTTTGGTCTTAACAATTCCCATGTGACCTACATGGGCTAAATGTAATATCCTGCTTCTCAACTTCTCCGGAGGAATTAATCTCGTCCCTCTTAACAAAAACCCTTTATCGACAGCAAGTTCATCTAAAAAAATTCCCAACATCCTGTAAATGCCTTGAGTTGAGTTTTACACTTCGTGCCCGAACTGACAATATCTCTGATATTACACAAAGTCACATCCTTCTGAAGTTCTTCTAACCATTCCTCTTCACTAATTGATCCTTCAGTCACCTCACACACACTCATTTCCTCCTCCTGATCCAGGTCATCACATACATCAGTTTGGGTAACATCCATGTCAACAAGTCTAGACAAACAGTCAGCGGAGAAGTTGCTTGCACCAGGCACATACTGTACAGTAAAAGAAAAGTCCTGCAAACCTACCACCCATCTCCGTATGCGTGAAGAGATGGAATCAAGTCCTTTCTTGGCAAATATCTCCACTAAAGGTTTATGATCTGTTTGCACACCAAACTTAATTCCCCAGAGAAATTGTTTAAATCTCATTATGGACCAGAACACAGCTAAGGACTCTCGTTCAATCACCGAATAGTTGCGTTCTGCATCCCTGAGAGTACGTGATATGCATGCAATAAGATTTTCTTTGCCATTCCTAGTCTGAATGAGTAGGGCTCCTAACCCTTTACAACTAGCATCACACACAATTTTAGTATCAGATGAAGTCATAAAGGATTGTAACGAAGGAGCATCGCTTAAGTCCTGTTTCACATTTGTAAACTCTTGATAACACTCTTCATTCCAAGTGAAATCAGTGCCTTTCTTTAATAGTTGTCTCATATGAAAAGTTCGACTTGCAAAATCTTTTATGAAACGACTATAATATTCAGCCATTCCGAGAAAGGAAGAAAGTTCCTCTTTAGTCTTGGGTTCTTTCAGAGCTTTTATTGTATCCACCAGTTCTTTCTTAGGTCGGATCCCTGTAGAAGTAATTTTATAACCTAAGTAACTTACTTCATTGACACTAAATCTACACTTTTCTGCTTTTAGTGTCAAACCAGCATTCTGAAGCCTCAGTAACACCTGACGGGCACGTTGATCATGTTCTTCATGGTTAGAACCATAAATAATTATATCATCCTGGTAACATTTCACCCCAGGCTGATCTTTCAAGATAAGAGACATAATCCTCTGAAAGACAGAAGCAGCAGAAACAAGTCCAAATGGCATCCTCTTAAAACGAAAGATGCCAAATGGAGTTGTGAAAGCCGTGAGATCCTGTGAGCTTTCATGTAATTCGACCTGATGGTATGCTGACATTAGATCTAATGTGCTGAAGACTTTTGCATCTGCAAATGTTGTGATCATCTCCTCTATGTTAGGTAGCGGGAATTTATCAACAATAACTTCTTTGTTCAGAGCCTTAAGTCCACACAAAGACGAATGTCCCCATTCCCTTTGCATGCAACAACAATGGGAGCCAACCAGTCCGTTGCTTCAACTTCTTCAATAACTCCACACTCTACTAACTTCTTGAGCTCATTATCAACAGCTGCTTGTAGATGCATGGGAATCCTTCTAACCTTAGCAACAACTGGAATAGCATGGTCTCTTAGCTTAATTTTGTGTTTATAACCAATCAGTTTCCCAAGTTTGTTTTTGAACAAAACATTAAATTCCTCAACAAACATGTTATTGCGATTAATCAGATCAACTTGTACCTGAGGATTTTTACTTGGATGTAAACTAATACCCAATTCTTTCTGATGAATCCAGCCCAAAAGATCATCACCTTTGCAGGAAACATACATTTTTCCACTTGTGCTCTTGCCACACACAGCAATTGTTGCTACAAAATAACCCATCATTTCAATCTTGCTCCCACCATATCCTCCTGGTTGTAAATCCATTTCATTTAGATGCTTATCATCTGGGAACAAACTTAACAGCGTTTGTTTAGAGATAATGGTGATACGGGAACAAGAATCAAATTTCATTACAGTGTCTTTCCCATCGATACTGATTATTTCTGAAGGAAAAGTTTTTCCCGACTCTTCAACTTGTAACACAATCTCCTGGCATGATTCCTTGTTCCTTACTTTGTTATATTTCTTATTACGATTCTTACAACACTTGCTAAAGTGACCTTTAACACCACAGGAATTACAAACTTGGAACAAAGCAGGACAGAATCTATCATTGGCTTTGTGACCACTATACCCACATCTGAAACAAGTGACATTGGAATTCTGCTCCTTAGACCTGGAACCACTGACCTGAGAAAACTGTTTCACTTCTGGAACACTTTGAGATTTGACACAATTAGATTTGACTACATTAACTTCTGCAGTATCACCAATATCTGAACTACTAGAAGTATGTGACTCTTTCTCTGTCTTAAGTTCACCAACACACTTCAACATATGCTCAACTTGTTTGGCAACAATGAGAACCTCCTCAAGAGGTGGTTCATCCTTCATCCAAAGTTCTTCACGTGTTTTGTCACTATTACAACGTAGCACAAACTGATCTCTGATCCTTTCTTCTGCCACACCCCCAAATTTGCACTTAGATGCTAATTTCCTTAGTGCAGTGACAAACTCCTCCACAGATTCATCCTTGCCCTGACTTCTTAACCCAAAGTGATATCTTTCTAAGATTGTGCTGACATGTGGCAAGTAATGCCGATCCAACTTTGTAATCCCAATCTCATATTCGTTTAAATCACGTGCATCAGCATGAGGAAGATCAGGTAAGTTTTCTAAAACATCTTGCCCCTCTGCCCCTAAACAATGTAATAATAAAGCATGTTTACGTTCTGCACTTAGATTTGTACCACAAACCCTCGCATAGTTGATAAACACCTTTTTCCATTTGCTCCACTCTATAGAAGGTTCACCTGGAGAAGGCAGGAAAAACGGAGGTGAGGTTACATTCTGCATATTCAATTAATATCACAATATAAAATCACGATACCACAAATAGTGCCAAAAGTTGAAAAAATTTAGATAAAATATTTAACACTTGGAAATATAAATTGAGTAAATATTTTGTTCTTCCAAAATGTCTTCGTGTTACCAAAATAAAAAAAATAAAAAAATCTGAATGGCTAAATTTTATGTTCCTCCAACTATAAATTTTCAAATTTTACTTTGCATAACAGTAAATGCACTTCAAGTTGGAGGGCGAATCGTAGTTCCTCCGAACCAAACTAAGAGCATATGACTGTAAGTTAATGGTTTTTCCTCTACCAAATTGCCTGCATGGAAAACAAATATAGTTGCCACAGCATCTGAGAACGAAAGAATATTTCTCCAATATCTTTGTAAGCGCACAAACGGACCAAGGGGCGAAGAGATGTTCCTCTGAGCCCAGTGCACATTCCTTGACAGTCCTCGCTACATGGAAATCTAAACCTCAAAGCAGAGGCGTGCGAAAGACAGCTGATCGTGTTGCTTAAACTCACGACATTGAAGAATCACTGACAGTGTTTACACAGCTGGTCTCCGCAAGGACTTTACTGCGCAGACTCACCACAGAGACATCACCGGCAGTGTTGGCACAGCCGATCTCATGAAGACCTTCACTGCGCAGACAGTGTTCACACAGCCGAACTTCACTGCGCAGACAGTGTTCACACAGCCGAACTCGGCAATTACTTCACAGCGCAGGCTCCCCACAGCGACATCACCAGCAGGGTTGACACAGCCAATCTCCGCAAGTCCTTCACTGCGCAGACTCCAAACGGAGATAGTACTCACACACAGCCGAACTCCGCAAAACTTCCAACGGACAGTGCTGTGTAGACTCACCAAGAAAGCAACACTCAGTGTTGAATGAACGCCGCAACAATGCCACAGGAAGCGCTCAAACAGTTGATGACAGCAAGGCTTTCAACCAAAATGGGATCTGATGAAAAGTAAACCACCACTCGCCTTGTTGAGGTACACCTTTGAAATCAAGCAGCAAGGGATCCCATCCTCGTCGCCAAAATGTGGTGTCTTGAAATAACGACGACTCAAATAAGGTGGAGGTAAGACCAGATTTAATCACAGTACCTCATCCAACAGCAGTGGCGCAGCAACTGTCACTTCATAGAATTCTCACATTAGGTCGCCTCAGAGAAGTTCTAACAGTCACATCATCACATAAGATTCCACAGGTACCTTACATCCACATGCTTGCATGAATGTTTACGAGGGTAACAAGAATGCCACATGGCTGCAAAATGAAATGTTGGATTATCAGGGATTCAATGTTACTGAATACTTTAAATGTTTCCATGCATGAAACATCACTGAAGATAAAGCCATGCCCATACCTGTGGTTCATACAGCAGCTAGTTTCTGTGTCGAAGGTTCTGGGAATATTCCAGTGGGACAGAGCAGTTGAAACTACATCTATCGATTAAACACTACTAGTAGCCCACCTTTGCTCACTCCCCCAAATGTATACTTTGTTTGTGGGGAACAGGCTTATGCATGGCTCCCTAGGGGAAGGTCTGGCCGGTGTTATGTCTCTTTTCTTTTACCTCCCGTTTACATTGCACCGTCCAACTATCACAAAGACCATAGGCTGCAGCGGAGAAGTGTATACTTGTCCCGGGTAAGGAGAGTTATTAACACAGCAGATATCGATCAAACTGATACTACTCTACAGCAATTCACGGATGCCATGAAGGGTATTGTGCCTTTCTGGGGACCTATGTATACCAGTGTTAGCATTCGTCGTCTCACCAGGGTTGTTGAAGGGGTTATCAACACTACAGCAGGCATACTCACTAACATCACGGCTGAGCTCCAGGCTACCAGACTTGTTGCTCTTCAAAATCGGATGGTTTTAGATGTCATCCTTGCAGATAGGGGTGGAGCTTGTCGTGTCATAGGCAGCAGTTGCTGCGTTTACATCCCAGACCACGCCCCTAATGTATACTCAGCTATCCAGAAGCTACATAGGCTTGCATCCGATATTCATCAGGATAATGGTTCATGGTCCTTGACAGGGTGGTTTTGGGGTCTGATATCATCCTGGGGTTGGAAGATACTTCTTTTCCTAGTAGCTATTGCAGGTGTCATCTTCACGTGCTGCCTATGTGTCAATTGCCTTCCAGCATGCTGCACCTATTGTGTGAATAAACTCACCCCTACCCCTCAATTGTCAGGCCGTAATGATAAAGTATCTACTATGATGATGCAAGAAATACAGGATATGATGCAGATAGCTGAGGGTATTTTTGAGTACTAAAATATCTTGCTATACATGTGTTGCTTTATTTTCTTTCGATATTAAAGTGACTATGCATTTTCTCTTTTCCCTGCTTAGAATTGTAAAGACCCGTGCCTGATAGCGTCAATAAATCATTTAGCCTCCACTGCTAAAAGGAGGGTCTGTTAGGTTTGAAAATTCTATTCTCGCTATACACTTGTTCTACATTATATTAGGTTAGCAGTGTGTGGCTAAATTAGACACCATTTGTATCAACGTTATGCAACCCACTGAGCTATCCCTGCAATGTGCGAGCTTCAGTTAGCGAATGTGACTCCATTTTGAATTTCGTAATCCCTGTTAGGCTGTGTCTGTACTAGGCCTCATTATTCGTATTGCTTGCCTCAGCAGAACACTGTATTCAGTTATTATTTTCTTTTCTGTTCAAGGTTGCCTTCTGACTTATTAATGAATAGGCCATTCTGCCCTCGTATACCTATCCTTGTGTGTAACTCTGCTCCCACGTTAGGAGACGCCGAAACCCAGCACGGCAACCTTGAGATAGTGATAGCGTGTACCCATCTAGCAGGTGGTAGCCCATCCTTCTGTGCCTCCTTTGTTCATGTTCGGCCTAAGCCGGTAACTTTCCATCGTGGGCGTGGTTGGGAGGCCCTTGGGAGGAATGATGATGCCTTGCAGACTGTTCAATCAATCAATCAATCAATCATGTCACTTATAAAGCGCGCTACATACCCGCGAGGGTCTCAAGGCGCTGTTGGGGGGCTAGTCCCTCGGCAGACATCTTAGGGTGCAGGTCAGAATGGGCTCTTCTGCAGAGTATTGCTCATAAACAACTGTTTGTATTCTCTACTGTCTGACCCACTCTTCATTTTGTGGAAGGCGATTAGGAGGTTGTAGATAACCCGGGTGGCCCTTTTTGGGTCACTTCCTTCAGAGCCACTGTTATTGAGGCTTTAAATACCTGGAAGCATATTGCTCATCAGAAAGACAAAGAAAAATACCAAGGGAGGTATAGAAGAACTATTGATCATTATGCAGAAATTAGATGGGATGCTCAACAGAAAATGTGGAGAGCAGATGTAATACACAGAACACAATTGTATCCAGTGTTAGAGGTTGAGGAAGATGCTAAGGGCAAGAGACGAGAGAAAAAGACGCATTTAAAGTCAGATAAAATGTATTCAGAGAAGGAAGGAGAAGGGAGTGACATAGATGACAAACTTTTGAATGATTTATTGATGAATTGTCCACCATCTTACAATGAAACACAGATTAGCGACTTGACACATACTAACACAGCTAAGAAACTGAATGCTTCTATAATGCCTGAGGTGCCTAAAGAAACCATGCTTATTTCTCCTGTGAGTGGGAAAACAGAAATGTCAGCTCCTATGAACCTAATTGATTCAAGTACTCCAGATGCTTTGACTGTTCCTGCTAAAATTGGACCTGTTGTGCCCCTTTACAAGTCTGCGTTACAGGTACTGTTCACAATTTGACTGTACCTACTTGAGTAAATACAGTACATGGAAGTTCTTCAGGCCTAACAGCAAGATCACTACGTCATACATCCATGGTTCCAATTCGAACCAATAATGCTGCAGCTAAGAATGTTGTACCAAATCAGACACAATTTACTCAGACACAAACAATGGTGCAGGGGTTGTCACTGTTTTATTGGACTTCCTGAAATGAATTATCATGCTTCTGACATGACTGTGCCAATGGGTATTTCAGCTCCAGATACATCTGTAATAAATGTGCAGCCTGGAATGAGTGCAAATTTGAAAGATGGAAGCTTAAATTTAAATAATACAAGAGGGCTATCAAGGTTTACTCCTCAACAATTCGGAGAATGGCTTAAAGGATATATTACCCTGAATAATCAGAATTCAGCAGTAGGTCTGGCTTCAGTTCCAGTTTCAGCTATGAATTCAATCCCATTGCAAACTTCAGTTTCTAGTTCAGCACTTACTTCAGATTTGGTTGCAGGTTCAAGTTGGGTCCAAAATTCGGTTCAGGAAAATAGAGCACCCATGGATGTCAGCCGATTAAAAGCTGAATTAGAAAAAATGATTCAGGGAACAAATAGCCCGTCAAGATTAGATATCTACAAAGAGGAGGAACTATTATTCCCCTCTGGAAAAACATTACACAACAAGCAAAATTGACATATGAGAAATTTGTTGAATTGGCTCAGAAATATGGAACAGATATTCGAAAATCAAAGATTTTACAAAAATCATACAGGTTAGATTTTATTAACAAAGACATTGTGAACATGAGGGCACCAGGAAAGAAATTGCAGATTAAAGAGCTAATGGTGTTAATCAAAAAATGGAAGGAAAGAGTGAAGTGGGAAGTAGATTTTCAAAAAAGAAGGAAACAAAGCGAGTTAGAGTGTAGTCACCAACTAATGTTTTTTATGGTTGTGTAGGGGAAGTACAAATGCTCCCTATGAGAGAAGTACCTGGAAGAGGTTATGTTCCAATACCATGGAAAAGATAAGATATGTTGTTGCTTACAAAGAATTTCCCTAAATTGAGAGAAAATCCTGTGCAATGGTACAGACAAATTGAACGATTTGTGAAAATGTCAAAGTTCTGTAGATTGATTCGAATACTCTGTTTGGGATTGTGGTTCCAGGAGATTTGTGGGCTGAATATAAGGTTACTGAGTCAATACCAGAATGGGATCCTAGAACAGGAGCATCATCTCCAGTGGTAATGAGGAAATAACAACAGGTAATAAATCACCTGAAGATTACAATTTTCCTGAAAGAGATTGATTGGATACAGATTGACTGGGAGACCCACGAACTGAAAGAATCAGTACATTACTTTTACAAGAGATTAGTACAGGTTTAGTGGTTTGGACAATATCACAGATAAAGATGTGGGACATTTTGTTTACGGGCTTGTGTTCGGTTTGAGACCTGAGATTTCTAACATGATCCGACAGCAATTACTTTGTTGGCAGAGCAAACCACTAGATGAGATTTTACGTTATGCAAAATATTGTGGTGATGAGATTGAGATGAAGCATAAGAAACTCAAGGAGAAATTAATTATTGGCCAGATCAAATCAATGCAGAAAGGTCAAAATCAGATGGGTTGTGATAACACAGTGCAGGTACAGGGAGGTTATAATCAAATGCAGGGTGTAAATGGTTTTCAACAGCAGAATTTTCCATCCCAAGGTAGAGGTCATGGGAAACCTATAGATCCTAGAACTGGTGTTTGATGCGTCGCTTTTGAAGAAAACAAATCCATGTCATGCTTGCAGAAAATGTGGATATTGGAGACAAGAGTATATGTCTGTTATGAATAATGTCGCAAATCATGTGGAGAATGTGGAATATGCACAACCTCAAGATAATAACATGGGACAGGTTCAACGGATGCAAGGACACAGAATTGCGAATTCTAATGTATCACAGCAAATGCACATGCCCCAAGCTTCAATCCCACAATCCCACAACAAAATGTTCAGGTACAAAATGCAATGCAAATCAAAATCAGCAGATGAATAGAAATTTGTTTCAGAATCAGCACAGTATTTGATCCAATTGGATGACAGTGACCAGAACCCGTTGGCATGACGGTGCCTGAGTGGGGAACAAGACTATGTGCTTGGCGCAGCCTTAGAGGTAGACCAGAGTGGTCCCTTTGTGGATGGAGAAGTGGATGGGAATCCTGTCTCCTTCCTTGTTGACACTGGTGATCTCGGTAGAAAGCATCCAAGTTGTAGGAGTTATAAAAAAAATGTTTTTTACCCCAATTTCAGAACCAGTTACAGTTAAAAGAGGATCCTTCGAGAATCATCATCAATTTGTGGTATGTGACACAAGTCCAGTGAATCTGCTTGGACGTGATCTACTATGTGCATTTAATTGTTCAATTTATTGCACACCCAGAGGAATTGAATTGAAACAGAAATCAGATGTGGGGATGTATCCACTCCTGACGAGTGAGGATTTGCCCATTGAACTGAGAGACACACTGCTATCTGAAGGCTGGTACTTTACAGGTAAAGATATCGGACTAATTGAAGGTCTTGACCCAGTACGAATTACAGTTAAACCAAATGCAGAGTTCCCAATACTCCCACAATGCAGATACTATTGCCAGAATTACTCCTGTGATCGACTCAATGATTGAGCAAGGGATCCTGAAGGAGATAATGGCAAGTGTATGTAACTCCATTATTGGCTTGCAGGACCTGAATGGCAAGTTTCGTATTGTGCAGGATTTGTGAAGGGTTAACTCTATTGTTGTTTCATGTTGTCCTGTGGTATCGAATCCACCTGTGATTTTGCAGCATTCTGCAGCACACATAGAAGGAGCAAAAAACCATTAATGATTGTTTTTGTTCAGGAAGGGTCCCTTCCTGCACAACAACAATCATCCCTGCAATGCAGGCACCCTTGCACCATGGCACAAGGGAGTCTGCATTGTCGCACGGCTGCTGTTTGTGCACGGGCACAAGGAAGGACAGAAATGCACTGTATGTTCAGATACGGCTCATTCCTGCCCTTTTATTTTGACGCATGGCAGTGCAGCAGGAAGGCTTGCTGCACTGCTGTGCATCAAAATATTGTACATGAGGTCCAAAATATTGTACATGAGGTCCAAGTCATAAGCACAGAGAAATGCCCACTTTCTAAAAGTGGCATTTCTAAAATAGTAATGTACAATCCAGCTGCACCAGTAAGCAGGATTTATCACTACTATTCTAAACATACCAAACATGGCAATGCTACTCCTTTCAGATCAGGAATTACCACTTAACCATATATATGGGAATTCTCAATGCTAGCCTAAGAGAGAAGTAGACTTCACAGTAATGCAAAGCAAAATAGGCTGTTTGACACTACCAGGACATGCCACACAATAAAGGCACATATCCTACCTTTTACTTACACAGCACCATACCTATAGGGCTACCTAGGGCCTACCTTAGGGGTGACCTATGTGAAATAAAAGGGGAGTTTAAGGCTTGCCAAGTAGTTTTAAATGCCAAGTCATAGTGGCAGTAAACTGCACATGCAGGCTCTGCAGTGGCAGGCCTGAGACAGGTTTGAAAGGCTACTTTTGTGGGTGGCACAAGCAGTGCTGGAGGCCCACTAGTAGCATTTAATTTACAGGCCCTTGGTATATGGGATACCACTTTACAAGGGACTTACTTGTAAATCAAATATGCTGAACAGGTTTAAACCAATCATTCCATGTTTTCGAGGAGAGAGCACATGCACTTTAGCACTTGTTAGCAGTGGTAAAGTGCACAGAGTCCTAAAGCCAACAAAAGAAGGTCAGACAAATAGGCGGAGGGAGGCAAAAAGTTTGGGAATAACCCTGCAAAAAGGGCCAGGTCCAACACAACCCCCTTCCAGCCTAAAGCCAGGGTAGACTAATCAATACCTTGATGGACATCCCTTCTTAGGGCGATAGAACATGGACCCTGGCCTGCTACTGCAGGGGCATGTTCCAGGTCTACGCCTCTCTGAACCCAGTTGGATCCCTCTGTCTATAGTCTTAGGGCCCACCAATAGGGAATCCTTCTCTTCACCTGCTGACCACATCCGTTAAGTGCCTAACTTTAAGTTGTTCGCGAATGCATCTCAGTAGGCAGACAGTACCACCATGGCCAACAAAGTGATGAATGAATCAATGAATGAATGGGAAGGAATAGAGCGCAGCTTGTCACCCGTGAGGGTCTCCAGGCGTTGAGGGGAAGGGGTATGCCGCTGCACCTGGCTATTTGTCAAAAAGCCAGGTCTTCAGTCTCTTTCTGAACTCCAGTAATGTTGCCGCCTATCGTAGGGATAGGGGGAAGTTGTTCCAGAGTTTTTGGTGCAAGGTGGGGAAAAGAGCATCCTCTGGTTCTTCATCTGAGGATGCAGGTGGAGTGGGCAAGGAGGAGGAGCGGAGTTGTGTAGTGGGTTGGTGGAAGTTCACTCTTTGGTTGAGGTAGGCAGGGCCCTTGTTGTGGAAGGCTTTGCGTGAGGAGTTTGAAATGGCAGCGTTTGCTGACAGGGAGGCAGTGTAGTGTTCTGAGGTGGGGGAACATGTGGGTTTGTGTCGGGAGGTTGAGGACGAGCCTTGCTGCTGCATTCTGTATAGTCTGCAGCCTGTTTTGGAGATGGGTGTTTATCCCTACATATAGGGTGTTGCCTTAGTCCAGGCGACTGGTGAGAGAGCCTGGGTGATGGTGCTTCTGGTGTCTGCAGGAAACCATTTGAAGGTTTTCTCCAGTATGCAGAGAATGTGGAACCATGCTAAAGTAATGGCGTTTACTTGTTTCGTCATGGCTAGAGTGCTATCAAGAATGAAACCAAGGTTTCAGGCATGCTCTGTGGGTTTGGGAGGGGGCCTAGTTCAGTTGGCCACCAGGTGTGGTCCCAGGGGGAGGAAGAGCTACCGAAGATGAGTACCTCAGTTTTGTCTGTGTTCAGTTTGAGGCACTTGCTCTGCATCCAGCAGGCTTTGTCATCATGCACTTGTGAAACTTGGCTTTTGTGTTGGCGGGGTCTGCAGAAAAAGACAGGATGAGTTGGGTGTCATCAACGTATGATATGATGTTCATGCCGTAGGATTTGACCAGGGTGTCCAGGGGAGCCATGTAGGTGTTAAAGAGGGTGGGGCTGAGGAAGGAGACCTGGGGGACTCAGCAGATGATGTCTTTAGGGGCAGATGTGTGAAGTGGAAGGTGGATGCCTTGGGTTCTGACTGTGAGAAAGGAAGCGACCCACTTGAGTGTGTTACCTTGAATGCCCATCTGGAGGACGTCGATGAGGAGCGCGTGGTGAGAAACAGTGTCAAATGCTGTGGAGGGGTTGAGGAGAATGAGGGAAACGGTTTCGCCCTTGTACATGAGGGCTCTGATGTCGTCCATGGCTGCTAAGAGGGCGGTTTCCGTGCTGTGGTCTGCATATGGCTGGGTCTGAACTGAGGTGGCGAAGTGAGCTAAAGAACGATGATGGATTCAACCCAGATCTGTGACTGGGGGTGAGTGTTTGAAAAGTTTCAGCACTCCGTCCATCATCTCTTTGTGTTTGTTTTGTTCGCCCTAAGTTGGCAGGGTATGCCCAGACGTGGGTCCCTTGCTCACTTTGCCACTGGATTCAAGCTAGCCTGGATGAATAGGGGTGTTACCCTGAAACCGGTCCCAGGAGGCTTGTTTCTGGTTCAGGGAAGACCTGGCTTGGCAGTTCGGGCTGGACTGTTCCCATGAGGCACAGGGTCAAGACTGATTTGAATATGGCTGGGTCTGAACTGAGGTGGCGAAGTGAGCTAAAGAACGATGATGGATTCAACCCATATCTGTGACTGGGGGTGAGTGTTTGAAAAGTTTCAGCACTCCGTCCATCATCTCTTTGTGTTTGCTTTGTTCGCCCTAAGTTGGCAGGGTATGCCCAGACGTGGGTCCCTTGCTCACTTTGCCACTGGATTCAAGCTATCCTGGATGAAGCGGGGTATTACCCTGAAACCGGTCCCAGGATGCTTGCTTCTGGTTCAGGAAAGACCTGGCTTGGCAGTTCGGGCTGGACTGTTCCCATGAGGCACAGGGTCAAGACTGATTTGCATATGGCTGGGTCTGAACTGAGGTGGCGAAGTGAGCTAGAGAACGATGATGGATTCAACCCAGATCTGTGACTGGGGGTGAGTGTTTGAAAAGTTTCAGCACTCCATCCATCATCTCTTTGTGTTTGCTTTGTTCGCCCCAAGTTGGCAGGGTATGCCCAGACGTGGGTCCCTTGCTCACTTTGCCACTTGATTCAAGCTAGCCTGGCTGAAGAGGGGTGTTACCCTGAAACCGGTCCCAGGATGCTTGTTTCTGGTTCATGGAAGACCTGGCTTGGCAGTTCGGGCTGGACTGTTCCCATGAGGCACAGGGTCAACACTGATTTGCATATGGCTGGGTCTGAACTGAGGTGGCGAAGTGAGCTAAAGAACTATGATGGATTCAACCCAGATCTGTTACTGGGGGTGAGTGTTTGAAAAGTTTCAGCACTCCATCCATCATCTGTTTGTGTTTGCTTTGTTCGCCCTAAGTTGGCAGGGTATGCCCAGACGTGGGTCCCTTGCTCACTTTGCCACTGGATTCAAGCTAGCCTGGCTGAAGAGGGGTTTTACCCTGAAACCGGTTCCAGGATGTTTGTTTCTGGTTCAGCGAAGACCTGGCTTGGCAGTTCGGGCTGGACTGTTCCCATGAGGCACAGGGTCAAGACTGATTTGCATATGGCTGGGTCTGAACTGAGGTAGCGAAGTGAGCTAAAGAATGATGATGGATTCAACCCAGATCTGTGACTGGGGGTGAGTGTTTGAAAAGTTTCAGCACACCATCCATCATCTCTTTGTGTTTGCTTGGTTAGAGCAGAACCCCCATTTCGAGGGGTCCAGGAGTTTGTTGGATTCGAGATGGTTGGTGAGTTGGACGTTGATGACTTTTTCCATGACTTTGGTTGGGAAGGGTAGGAGGGAGATGGGACAGTAGTTTTTGAGGTCCATTGGGTCCGCTGAGGTTTATTGTTTGGGAGAGGTTTGACTTCTGCATGTTTCCAGGCAGTGGGAAAGCGGGCATCAGAGATGGAGGCAGAGAGGATGAAGGAAAGTTCCCTGCTGATGGCGTTGGGTTCATTGTTAAACCTGGGGTGGGGGCAAGGTTCCCTTGGGGCTCCAGAGTGAATAGATCTCATGAGGGTGGCAGTGCTCTGGGTGGCCCATTCCACCCCTTGGGTCTGACTTCTGTCTCCATTCCAAGGAAAACTCTGTCGACAAGGACAGCAACCAACAGAGACTACTGATGTTCAGCATCCAAGCCAGGCCCAAGTTCATCCAGGGGTCCTCTGTGGTTTCCCAGAGTGGGGGGCGGTAGCCCCAGCATAGGCGTCAATTCTTCAAAATGCCTGGGGTAGTGGAAGTGACATCATACATTATTTGACCTTTACTTTGACTCACACACACACATATGCTTAAACATACACACACATTCACGCCCTCTCTCTCAGATAAACACACACCATCCTGCAAGCATGCATACAGCACACATTTAAAAGCATTTTTTACTTACCATAACTGTCAGATAGGGTCATTTTGTAGCTAATTATTCTCTATTTTTTTCCACTAATAGTGAATAATATTGTTCACTGTTTGTGTAATAAAATTTAACAGAAAACCAGGAAAATGGAGCACCAAACGAAGTCCGTTAGCTTCTCCTGTGTTCCAGGTACTGATTTTGCCACCTCTGAGGTCAGGGGTCACAAAGTCAGTGCCAGGAGTAGAAAGGGGCAAGTCAGGGGCCACAGCTGCGACACAAGAAATGGTGCTGCATGTTTGTACTAATTCCAATTTCACTGATACATACATCAACTAATGAGAATTACTAGAAACAATTTAGTTACTTTATATTTTTAAATATTTTTATATGTTGGTACTTTAGAGATGTAGTAATGTGCCATAGTTACACATTCTAATTACAATGAAATTAAAATGCTTTATAAGTAACAGAAATTGAAGAAAAAATGTAAGCTTTTAGAAAGTTTAGAATGAAATATGCATTTCCATTAAATTATATTGTATATTTCATGAGCTAAAATTCAATTTGGCCCTGCATTTTCTTTCCATTCGATTCTCTTCTCATGAGAAGCTCGTACAATTACAATGTTGGATGAAACTATGTTTCATAAAAAGAGTACCAATGCACATACCAGGATTATTCGCAACTATTCGTACTACTTTGGGAACATCTGCCGTGAGAAACTGTCCTTTTCAACTTACTCATGTGCCTTTGCTAAAAGAGGATTGCTCGCACTCTTATTTTTTGAATGGCTTGATAGCTTACGTAATGATCTCCACCTTTTTCCCCTAAAATGTGTCTTCTTTATGCTGCATAACAATCATCCTCTACGAACTGATCAATGGACTGAGTGGTCTGACCAGATGAGGTGACCCAGGAGGTGTCACCCCATAATTTTGGGAAATTATATCATATGTTGGATTGATGATAAAGATGCCATTCCTTTTCGACCCTTTGCCACCTTTCCATTGAGGATAGCTTCCTTGCGGACTGAGAGACATCACTCGTTTCTTGCGGACTCTACTGGTTTTCCTTGGTCTGGCGCATACGTTGTGTGCAATACTCCCAGACTTTTCTCCCCAATGGGAGAGAACTCTTGAGCTGATAAAGTACATTTCCCTTCCTGAACTTTTCCTTTTGAACTTTGGAATTTGAAGGCCCGAAAGAGATTAATTTGATTATTCTGCATTACTAAAATCAAATGCCTGATATTGATGCATTTACTTTTCTTAACTTACTGATCAAAATCTAACCATCCTCAAATCCTGTTTCTGTCTCTCTATGGCTTGACTCCAATAATTGATTGTACATACCAATATAGTATTAATGAGGGATGGGAATTCTAATAGAGAAGTCTCTGGTCAACAGATACTGATGTTACTATTTTGTGTAGCTCTAACCAAATTATTGTTTCGTATGATCCTAGTCCGACTGAATTTCTTCAGGAAATCTGGTCTAGTAGTAATAATCTTGTATTGGTATAGCATAGTCTTGAGAGTTATATACATTAATCTAATCACAAGTTTGTAGGTCAGTTACCCAATTCCTGGCCCTCACTGGATAACTGGATTGTATCCCCTATATCCGACCCCTCACGGCACGGTTGAAAGATTCATCGGAGAACCAAGTGAATGCCTCTAAGGAGTAGCACCAGGAAATATAAAGATCAATAGTAAATGGGCATGTGGCACTACAGTAGTATCATTCCAACACCTCTCTCTCACACACACATATTCTCATCGCTGTGGCAGTTTTTGGTTGCCCTTTAGCCTTCTATATCTCCGCTCCCGAAATATACCTGTGCCTCTCTTTCACCTTGCATCTATATCTCTGTCTAATTCTCTCTTACCTACGGTCTCTGAGGGGGACATGGAAGCAGCTGACGGAAGCACTGTCCAAGCTTTTTCCATTCACTGCTGCCAGACAGGAGAAGAAGGGAGGCGAAGACTGTTGGAGATAATTTGGGAAGAGCATCAATGTGCATTCCTCCTTGGTCACTCACCACTCGACACGCCCATGACTGATGTGTATGTTTGGAAAAAAGTGTTTGTGTGTGTGTGTGTGTGTGCTTCACAATCGTAGTATTTGATAAACCAACTAATCCAGGCATGCGTCAGAAATTCCAACGTCATGAGTTGTGCCACTGAGTTTGTGCCAGAAGGACAGACATCAAAAATGAACTCCATTTGTGATATGTAGCAGATATTTTGAAATTACTTTAGTGTATTTCGTTTATATAAATTTATATTCAGAGAACTGTGGAAAGGGATGTGGCGTGTGGGCCAAGTGAATTATGCTGGATTAATGTTAGCTTCCGTTCTGACAGACTAAGGGGCAGATTTACAAGCCCCTTGCGCCACTTTTGCGTCACTTTTCCCATGTTAAAAGTGACGCAAAAGTGACGCAAGGGGCTTGTAAATCTGCCCCTTAATGTGGCTCAGGTGTTGAACCACAATTGCGCGGTCGAAATATCGCCCTAAAGATATATTAGGACAATAACATCAGCTCCAGAAACACCGTCATGGCAGAATTCATAATTGCAATCTACACTACACTTATAGTCACAATATTGTGGCATACAGCCTTTGTCAGACTACAAACCCTAAAATGACACCTGTACTCCGACATTGTCCAAAATCCATACTTTTAGATGCACAATAATTTATCAGCTGTTCTAAAATATGTTTGGCACATCCAAACTGCAATCCCATATGGTGATAAATTACACTGGATGCCTGGCAGTGAGTTTAGCTTGAATTAATGCGGGCGTGATATATCTTTGTGACCTGCTAGAAAAACAAGCAGGAGATGGTAAAACGTAGGTGCCCATATAGATGATTTATAGCAATGCAGCCCCCCTCAAACCATCCATCATCATTAACACAGATCTTTCATATCTGAATCACCACATTTTCATAGATCATATTTAGCATGATTAAGAAATGTGCCATCTTGTTGGATAACGGCGCATTAAGGTAAAGACGTGACAAAGTGGCTTCGCAGTTGAAAAAAACAGATGGAAAAAGAATTATTTTTTCGGACTTAGACACAATATTTGAAGTTTCCGCTCACGAGCATTATTTCGGAACTATTGAAGCACATCTCGAATGACAAAAAAAGAACTTGTTTATAATGTGCTTTAGTTCCCAGCCAGATTGCTCCTCTTATCTCGTCACATTCCTGACCTCAGCAGACTATTCTTCTCCTGGTTTTACACTACCACGACCATACTCTAAAGAATGAACAATACAGAGTAGCTGCATGATGTAGGCGAGGACAGTGAAGGGGTGTTAAATGTGCGTAAGGGATGAAGTTGACTGCCTGGATGGTGGAAAGCGTGGAACTTCCACACGTGGAATGGCATTGGCTATTAATTGCCGTTTGCATTCATTATACAACGTATGTTTCATTTCCGTCCCATACAGGCAACGGCTTGGCTACAAAATCTCCTTTTGTGAAAATCGTCGAAGATTCCATCTGGCATACTCGAGCAATCTCACTGTTTGGAGCTATGGCTTTAATCTCATCTTTGGCTTTGTTATTTTGGGTACCAGAGCCAGGGGCGGCTCCTCCGTAATGGCGGAGGAGCGTCGCCCCACAACCTGTGTCAGCAGAGGATAAATAAAATGATAATAACACAATGTTATCATCATTTTATTTATGCTGTCTGAGCCACGCCATACAAAAGTATAGGGCGGGGCGGGGCCGGGCATGTCAGGGAAGAGTAGAGTGCACTCATAAGTGCGCATGTTTGTTTCGCTGGCCAAACACACATGTGCACTTATGTTTCTCCAACCTTGCAGTGTGTCACACCTGGGCTGGAGAAACAGCACAGACTCCAATGCATTATCTGAGCGGCAAATGAGGCTGCTCAGACCAATCTGGGTGGTGCTCTCTTGTGAGAGCAGCGCCTGGATTGGGTGCAGGGCCTGTGCGCTGAGGGCCCATCCCCTTCCAGCTGTCGACCAACGAGAGGAACAGCGAGGCAGGCGTCAGCGGGACTGGGGACGGAGCAGGTGGTAAGTCATTTTTTTTTATACTTATATTTTATTTCCCCCTCCACCCGCCGCCCTCTCCTCCCGCGGCCACCCTACCACTTTAGGTAGGCGGCGGCCGCCACTGACCAGAGCTGTATATTTTCTTGTAAACCCCTCCCTGAATGAATTGTGGATTAGTTGTCAGTTAAGGAGGGGTTCATTTTATTCTGTCCTGTATTCACATTTTGATTTGCACAAGATCCATTTGAAAATCGCTTTCATAGAATTATTGTTACCAAGGAAGATGGGTTTGGGTATAGCAGGTTCTACAGGCTATACTATGGATAATAGCAAAAGTAATAGCATGCTTAAAAAAACAACCATCAATTCAGAAATGTTTAAGCGTTTCAATTTCACTTTATTCATGATGATTTGATACTTAAGTGAAAATGTTCAGAGCCAAAAATGTAGTGAACAAGGATCATGGTGCGAGCATCAGGAGATCATAATTGCTTTCCATGTGTCACCAGCTTAAACTTTGTCAGGCACAACCATCTTTCAAAACCTATAAGGACATACTCACCAAAACATATGTGAGAAAGTACTACCTTTTCATCCAACATTCCAATTCATGGGCAAATGATTTGGCTGGCCAGCAAAGTTAATAAGTAGTGCCAAGGAGATTATTTATGATAAAATACACAATTCCTTGGATCCAGTAAGGGCAAAAATCATCAATCTCTAGTCGACGAAAACCTATTTTAGCTTTAGATTGCCACAACTAAGACAATTTATTTTGGTCCATTTATACATTCAGTGGCTCACTTAGGACCTGGTGTAGATTGTGGCGGGCGCTTAGGGTGCTTGGGGTATTTCCTCCTCCACCTTGACTGCACTGCTGCACACCATATTAAGAGATCTCCGCCAGTCGTGCAGAGATATCTATTTCCTTTGAATCAATCAATCAATCAATCATGTCACTTATAAAGCGCACTACATACCCGCGAGGGTCTCAAGGCGCTGGGGGAAGAGGGGGGTGGTGCTGCTACTGATCGAAGAGCCAGGTCTTGAGGAGACTTCTGAAGGCCAGTAGGTCTTGGGTCTGTCGGAGGTTGGGGGGGAGGGTGTTCCAGGTCTTGGCGGCGAGGTGGGAGAAGGATCTGCCGCCGGCGGTCGTTTTCCGGATGCGGGGGACTGTGGTGAGGGCGAGGCTGGTCGAGCGGAGCTGGCGGGTGGGGGTGTAGAAGCTGAGTCGTCTGTTGAGGTAGGCTGGTCCGGAGTTGTGGAGTGCTTTGTGTGCGTGGGTGAGGAGCTTGAAGGTTATCCTCTTGTTGACAGGGAGCCAGTGCAGGTCTCTCAGGTGGGGTTTGATGTGGCTGCGTCGGGGGATGTCGAGGATAAGACGTGCAGAGGCGTTCTGGATGCGTTGCAGCCGTCTCAGGAGCTTAGCCGTCGTTCCTGCGTAGAGGGCGTTTCCGTAGTCCAGCCTGCTGGTGACGAGGGCCTGGGTGACTGTTTTTCTTGTTTCGGTGGGGATCCATTTGAAGATCCTGCGGAGCATTCGGAGGATGTTGAAGCAGGATGAGGAAACGGCGTTGACCTGCTTAGTCATGGAGAGGGTGGGGTCGAGGATGACCCCTAGGTTGCGTACGTGGTCGGTGGGTGGCGGGGCTGTTCCCAGTGATGTTGGCCACCAGGAGTCGTCCCAGGCTGAAGGGTTGGAACCAAGGATGAGGACCTCCGTCTTGTCCGAGTTCAGCTTCAGGCGGCTGGTCCTCATCCATTCGGCGACGGCCTTCATTCCTTCGTGGAGGTGGGCTTTGGCGGTGTGAGGGTCTTTGGTGAGGGAGAGGATCAGCTGGGTGTCATCGGCGTAGGAGATGATGTTGAGGTTGTGCTGTCGGGCGACGTGGGCGAGGGGTGCCATGTAGATGTTGAACAGCGTTGGGCTGAGGGAGGAGCCTTGGGGTACGCCGCAGATGATCTTGGTGGCCTTGGATCGGAAGGGGGCGAGGCGGACGCTTTGTGTTCTACCGGAAAGGAAGGATGTGGTCCAGTCCAGGGCCTTCTCTTGGATCCCGGCGTCGTGAAGGCGTGTTCGTAGTGTGTGGTGGCAGACCGTGTCGAAGGCGGCTGATAGGTCCAGGAGGATGAGGGCTGCTGTTTCTCCGTTGTCTAGCAGGGTCCTGATGTCATCGGTGGCGGCGATGAGGGCGGTTTCGGTGCTGTGGTTGCTGCGGAAGCCGGACTGGGAAGGGTCCAGGATGTTGTTATCCTCGAGGTAGCGGGTCAGTTGTTTGTTGACGATTTTCTCGGTGACCTTCGCGGGGAACGGGAGCAGAGAGATGGGTCGGAAGTTCTTGAGGTCCTTGGGGTCTGCCTTGGGTTTCTTGAGTAAGGCGGTGATCTCGGCGTGCTTCCAGCTTTCCGGGAAGGTTGCTGTCTCGAAGGAGATGTTGATTATTTTCCAGAGATGGGGCGCGATGGCTGTACTGGCTTTGTTGAAGATGTGGTGAGGGCACGGGTCTAGCGGTGAACCGGAGTGGATGGTTTTCATGATCTCGCTGGTGTCCTCGTCGTTGATGTTGGTCCAGGAGAGCAGGCGGTTGGTGGTTGTGGGGGCAGTGGTCTCGGTGGTTGCCGGGGTGGTCGTGGTGTTGAAGCTGTCGTGGATGTCGGCGATTTTGCGGTGGAAGAAGGTGGCCAGTGAGTTGCACAGGTCTCGCGACGGCTGGATGTCGTTGGTGTTGGAGCTGGGGTTGGAGAGTTCCTTCACGATGTTGAAGAGCTCTTTGCTGTTGTGTGCGTTGTTGTCTAGGCGGTCTTTGAGTGAGGCCCTTTTGGCGGATCTGATGAGGTGATGGTGACTGCGGGTGGCGCTCTTGTGGGCGGCGTAGCTGTCCGCTGTCCGTTCGTGGAGCCAGATCTTCTCCAGTTTTCGGCATGTTCGTTTGGAGGCCTGGAGGTCTTCGGTGAACCAGGTGGCTTTCTTGCTGGTGTGGCTGTTGGGCGGATTCTTGAGCGGGGCGAGGGTGTTGGCGCAGTCGTCGATCCACTGTCTGAGGTTGCGGGCGGTGGTGTCGGGGTCGGAGGGTTCGGCGGGTGGGCTCAGGGCGAGGGTTGTGGTTAGCTGGTCTTCCGTGACTCTGCTCCAGCAGCGGCGAGGCATTTGTTCGGTGCGGTGGTGCGTGGTGGGCTTCCTGTAGGTGAAGTGGATGCAGTGGTGGTCAGTCCAGTGGGGTTCGGAGGTGTGGTTGAAGGAGACGTGTGGGCTTGCGGAAAAGATGGAGTCTAGCGTGTGGCCGGCGGCGTGGGTGGGTGTAGTCACGAGCTGTCTGAGTCCGAGGGTGGCGAAGTTGTCGATCAGGGTGGTGGAGTTGGTGTCCTTGTTGTTCTCGAGGTGGAAGTTCAGGTCCCCGAGGAGGATGTAGTCCGTGGAGGCGATGGCGTGTGTGCTGACGAAGTCAGCGATGGAATCGCTGAACTGTGGTCGGGGTCCGGGGGTCTGTAGATGAGGGTTCCTCTGAGGGTGGTGTTGGGATCGGTGTGGATCTGGAAGTGCATGTGTTCGGCGGTGCTGAGGGTGTCGTCGGTGTTGGTTGAGACTCTGAGGGTGTTCCTGTGGACGATGGCGATGCCTCCTCCGACTCCGTTGGTGCGGTCCCTGCGGGTGATCTTGTATCCGTCCGGGATGGCAATGGCGATGTCGGGGGCTGAAGCGGGATTCAGCCAGGTCTCCGTCAGGAATGCGACGTCTGGGGAGGTTGAGTCGAGAAGGTCCCAGAGTTCGATGGCGTGTTTGCGGGCGGAGCGGGTGTTGAGGAGGATGCATCTGAGGTAGTTGGGTTCTTTCCTGGGTGGTGGTTTGGCGGGGCGGGTGCTGGTGAAGCTGCAGTTCCGGCAGGTGAAGGGCCCTTGGGTGCGCTTCGGGGTGGCCTGGTAGCAGGCGTGATCTTTTCCGGGGTTGAGTGCGTGGAGGGTGCTGGCGTCGTATCGGCGTCTGTTGATGTGGCGGGCGCGGGGGATGCCCGGACCAGGGGGTCTGGCGCTGGGCGCGGTCACGGCGCGGACGGGCGCAGACGGGCTTGCCTAGGCGCGCCGAAGGCGCGCCAGCGGCGCGGCCGCACAGCGGCCGCCATAAAAGGGGAGGTGGGAGGGAGGAGCAGGGAATGGGGCAGCGAATGGGCAGTGAGGGGGCGGGGCCGCAGGGGCGCAGCAGCGGGAAACAGGCACAGAAGGGAAAACGAGCACAATCAGGGCATCAAGGGGGCACAGAAAGGAAAAAAAAAACGAGCACAATCAGGGCAGCAAGGGGGCACAGAAAGGAAAAACGAGCACAGTCAGGGGCAGCAAGGGGGCACAGAAAGGAAAAACGAGCACAATCAGGGGCAGCAAGGGGGCACAGAAAGGAAAACCGAGCACAATCAGGGGCAGCAAGGGGGCACAGAAAGGAAAAACGAGCACAATCAGGGGCAGCAAGGGGGCACAGAAAGGAAAAACGAGCACAATCAGGGGCAGCAAGGGGGCACAGAAAGGAAAAAACGAGCACAATCAGGGGCAGCAAGGGGGGCACAGAAAGGAAAAACGAGCACAATCAGGGGCAGCAAGGGGGGCACAGAAAGGAAAAACGAGCACAATCAGGGGCAGCAAGGGGGCACAGAAAGGAAAAACGAGCACAATCAGGGGCAGCAAGGGGGCACAGAAAGGAAAAACGAGCACAATCAGGGGCAGCAAGGGGGCACAGAAAGGAAAAACGAGCACAATCAGGGGCAGCAAGGGGGCACAGAAAGGAAAAACGAGCACAATCAGGGGCAGCAGCACGGCACACAGACGGAGCTGTGTGGTGGGGGAGCGACCTATCAGTCAAGGTCAGGGGTCGCTCTGGCTTTGAAAGTTTGGTGAACAACTACCATGTTTGAGCCAGCCACTTATCAAACTTTTTGCTTTTCAAAAACAAACTGCAAAAGAAAAAAAACAAGCAATAATTGACCATGGTGCTCTTGGTGGTACTATACTGAAAAAATATCAGACTGTCCACTATAAATAGAGTGGATGGTCTGATATACATACACTGTCATTCGGGCCGTCAGTTGCGAATTTCTGACGATGTAGCCAGCCATTGGAAACATGAGGGTCTACACAACTCAGCATAGAGCTGGCAGATCATCAGTTTGTCAAACAGGGTACTTCGTCACATTAGTGGTAGAGTACCCTGTCCTCCAAACTCTAAAATAGGATCCTTAGTTAAAATCTAGGATTCTTCCTTAGATTAAGAGGTCTAATGTATATATTATTTAGACCAAAGACATATTGTAAGTAACTTACTGTTTTGCTCTTTCTTATCAGCTTATAACCATTTATTTTAAGAGACACTGTTAGAAATGGGATTCCTGGTTGACTGAGGTATGCACGCCGGCCAGGCAGGAACCACCACTATAGTCAGGGTGAGCTTGATACACAATAAGATAACTTGTGCTCACCCTCTGGTAGCTTGGCACTGAGCAGACAGGCTTATCTCCAAAGGCAATGTGTAAAGTATTTGTGCAACACACACGCACACAGTAACACAATGAATACACCACAAAAAAAAAACACACAGTTTTAGAAAATTTAGAATATTTATCTGAGTAAAACACGAGCAAAACAACAAAAATCTAATAAGTAGTTCATGAGATATACATTTTTAAGGAATAAATGCAAAAGCAGTGCTTTTCAATTTATAAGCGTTTTTACAATGCAGAAAAGAATAGTTCTCCCAATACTCAGATGTGTGGTAGTTCAGGAGATATGCGTATTACAGGTTTCCATATAAACACAGTGCTAAGCATAACTCAATAGGTCACATTTTAACACTGGTGAGAAACGACACACAAAGTAGACACCGGGTGACTGTTTCCCTGCTGTATCATGGCCAGAATATAAGGTTTTGACACAGGGGGCGCCTGCAAGAAAATGCGCCATGGGGCCCTCAGGAGTGGGCAATCGGGAGAATCCTCGCCGCCTGCAGGTACGCGGCTTGACGTTGCAAAAACCTTGCAGGTCAGGCTCATATTACCTGTGTGCATGAATCGCGAGGGTGGCGGCCACGTGGACCGTGGTCAGTGCCACTGGGACCCCAGGCGAGAAGGCGGTGCGGCGCCGGACATGTGGTGGATCCGACCGGCTCCCAGTTGCGGCATTCTTCCTGGTAATGCTGGTGGCCAACGTAGAATCTGCTCACGTGAACGGAGTTGAGGCCTCAGAACAACGATGACTCTGGTCACCACAGCAAGCTCCCGGGACTGCTAGAGAAGCTTCCCCTGGCGCTGCGGCATCTAGAGCTGATGGACATGGGGGATGTCGACCAGCACAGTGCACTGGCTATTGTTGTAGAATGTTCATGTCCACAAATGAAGCACTGGACCATAGTAGAAAGTTGACGGTCTCAAAGCAAAGCCCTGGACCATTGTTGAGCCCCTTGGTGCAGCTCAAACAGCGTTTGGGGTGCCTTTAGTGAGATCCACAGAATGCAGAGTCATACACCCACGTCAGGGAGGGTGTGAAGTCCTTTATGGCCCTGGGACTTCAAGGAAAACAAGAGGCAAGCTAACAAGCCCTTAGACTCACTCTGGGTTCAGTCCTTGTTTTCATCAGGGCAAATATCAGCAGGCAGCAGGGCAGCTCAGCAAAGCAGAGAAGCAGTTCCTCAGAATAATCAGTCAAAGCCAAGTGGCAATCCTTCCAGTGCAGCAGCCTTTACTCCAGCAAAGCTATTCCCAGGTCCAGTAGTGTACTACCTTGGTAGGACCAGAGCCCTTGTACTTATACCAAAAAGTGCCTTTGATGTAGGGGGTGACTTCAAAGGTACTCTCCGAAGTGCACAAGGATCCCTTTCAGCCCAGCCCTGGCTCCAGACTACCAGTAGGGGGTATATCAGCCCTTTGTGTGAGGGTAGGAAACAACCTATTCAGATGCAAGTGTGAGCCACATCTCCCCTTCTTGCCCAGGAAAGCTATCAGTATGCAGATGAATCCTCTGTCACACCCAGCCCTTAGTGGGTTGTGGCTGTCTTGAGTGGGCCCAATTAATTAATGAACTGTATTTTTTCAGCATTTTGATATATGGATATAGGAGATGCCTTAACGCTGGGGACACGTTGCCTCATGAAATTGAGGTTTAACACCGTCTCCTTTTCAGTAAATTGTGGGAAATGCAAGTTAGGTAATTTTTGAGGTGTCTCAATTTTGGTGTACTCTTTTGCTCTCACAACATTTTCCTCTCACATCTAACACTAAAATCCAGTTTGAAGCAGGCACTATATCTATAATAAACCCAGAGACAAAAGTCTGGTGGACAAAAGCACGGTCCTTTAGCAACCAGACAAGGGATACACAAGAATTGTTCTGGCATCCTATTCTGTCCCTTTCAAATTCTCCAAAGTGTTGCATGTTGCTCAACTGACCAGTTAGCCAGGTTGTGACAGTGTAGTGTCAACAGAATGGCCAAAGCCCCCACTCTGCATATTCGATTGAGCTCAGAGGAGTCGTCTCTGCCCATTCAGGTCAATCTATTGTGTGCTCCTGGGAAGAATTTCACACCTCTTTCACATCTCCTCCCAAACTGAACAGAGGCTGAGAGTTGTTGGAGAGTTTTTTAAAATTTTTATTTGATTTGTATACAGCTGGCTGTACAGCATATAATAACATGACAGAAGGCAATATCTGACATTGCACGGCATACATAGTGGCAGTGTTGGCAAAGGTATGCATTATGAACAAGAAAGCATCTCTGGCTACAGTTCCATCCACAGAACATAAAGTAATCAGCTGATAACATCACAACATCAGGCTAATAGCTAGGGTGACATGAATTAAGTGAACATCTGTCGTACAGCAAATTTAAACAGCAGGGCGGAACTAAAAACATATGTCAAGCGTCACCTTGTGTGTGCAGAGTGTGTTGAGGGTCCGCGTCCTGGGTCCCATCTCTACGGGGGGCACTAGGGGGTGTCAACTCCCAGTATGCTGAGAGCTGCTCATGGCAGTACGTAATCTCTGTAATCCAGTCTTGTGTCTTAGAGGCCCTCGTTCCGCCCCAATGGAGCGCGATTCTGCGGTTCGCAAGGAGAAGCATCAACGCAGTCAATTTTATATATTCTCAGGGAACCTCTTTCACATATCCAAGTAGACCAATTAGTGGGGAGAAGGGGACTGTCGTGTTGACGATCTCCGAGATCGTATTAAAGACCGTGGACTAGAAAGTGGCAACCGCTGGGCAATGTCAGGCCGAGTGTAGGAAGTCAGAGTGGGGCGCATGGCAACGGTGGCAGTAAGAGACAGTGGAGAGCCCCATACGAACAATTGCGTTGGTGTGCAAAACAGTTGGTGCAAGAATTTAATATGTATGAGACAGAGCCGATTGTTGGGGGAAAACATTTCGAGCTGAGTGCAGCAGTAGGCCCACTAAGCATCAGTCAAAGGACTAGGAAGATCTGTGTTCCACTCCAGCCGCGCCCTTGGGGTGAGCACTGGCGCAGTTTGCTGCATAATGCGATAAAGGCGCGTTATCAACTTACGAGAGTTGCTGGAGAGTTAGTACAAATTAACCTCAATGGAACTTCAGGCAGGGAAAAGATAACTCCGACTTCACCATTGAATTGGATTTTCAATAACTATTAAAAATAGGTATTTAATTATTTTTTGAACTGGTCCCATTTCAGAGGTACAATATTATTATTTTAACCTGAACTCTGATGTTCTTTAGAGGACAGCTAGGCCTGTCACAGTGAAAATAGCTTTTCGGGTCTTGTCAAAATAGGAATATGGTTATATTAATTTTCTACCTGAGCCACCTTTAATACCATCTACCCTTCCTTATGGGCCAAAAGGTCTACATAGTGGTATTTTAATACTGCTTCAAACAGAGGTCTTTACTTTTCAAACAGGGTTACTTTGACAGATCACACTGTACGTTTTGCACTGCAGTAGTCAGGCTATACATTGTAAGCCTGTAGCAATGTTTGCTCTGCTACTGTAGTGGATGGCATAAACGGTGCTGCAATCCACCAGTAGCATACATTTGAATTCCAGTCCCTGTGAACACTTTCTACTCCATATAGTAGGGACTTACAGGCAAGTTAAGTGTGACAATAAGAAAAAACTAATTTAATCCTATTAAAAGGTGGAGCACAGGCACTTTTTTATTACTGGTTAGCAGGGGTAGAATGCACAGAGTTCGAAAACCAGCAAACATAGGGTCCCTCAAATGTGAAACATCTGGGGTGACCATGGATACAAATTAGGATTTCCAACATTTTTAGGCTAGTTTCTGTAGGTGTAGTAGAACCGATACTGGCTTACCTTAAGTCTTGTATTACATTTCTCATTTGCACCTCAGTAATCTTTTAAGGATGATTGTGTTCTCTGACATTTCCCACTGTATCATTTATTGTTGCTGCTCTGCCATAACATCCATTCAAGTAGCATTTGGTACATTCCACAGTGTTTTCTTGTTAGTGCTACTTTCTCTTCTGTAAGTATAGACCATGGAACTTAAAACGGTCTGACTTTTCTGGAATGTTACATATGTAGAAGTTCGGGATATTTTGGGATCTGTAAATTATAATGATATAGAAAGTATGTTACATATTGTATTAATTAATAATTTATAAGTTTTATAATACATATTACATAATTATATTTTGTATTCTGTTTTTTTATTTTGTTTGGGGTTTCTTTATTACATTCTCTTCTTTTATCTTCTTTTTCATTTTTATTGTCAATATGAAATATATGCTGTTTGATTTTTATTTATAATGAAAATATGTCTT
This sequence comes from Calotriton arnoldi, assembly GCA_963921515.1. Taxonomy (NCBI): domain Eukaryota; kingdom Metazoa; phylum Chordata; class Amphibia; order Caudata; family Salamandridae; genus Calotriton; species Calotriton arnoldi. The sequence goes on along the minus strand of CAWUFW010002649.1, from coordinate 1,423,902 downwards.
CTTTATTTAGTTTCATTTTTAATAATTAACTAACGGTTGGTTTATTTTTTACACTTATTTTTTAATAGGGCCTTTTCTGTTGGTAGTATTTTTTGTCTTTTTCCTTAACATTTGGTTTTTAGCTCTCCAGCTTTGGTACTTGCATATTAGATAAATAAAGGTTTAATAGGAATTATTTGAAGTATTTATTACTTTTTGAAACAATATAATATTTGTGTTGCATTTCTTTTAGGTCATATCATTTTTATACTTACTTGTGAGTGTTCAAAGTGTTGTTCTCTTCAGCTTAGTGCAGTCTTTTTATGTCCTTTGCCTTCGATGTATATTGAGCCTGCTGTGGTGGCTTCAGGTGCAGCAGTTTGTTGCACATTTTCATTCTTTATGTATACGTTTTTAATTAGGAATTTTTTCCTGTTTTAGAGATGTTTTTCTTTAGAATTTTATTGGTTACATATTTAAAGAAAGCTGTTTTTTTATTTCATTTTTATGGAAGGCGCTAACTAAGATTTTTTGGGTAGCTTTAAAATATATATGCATAAATTACATATTTTATATACCTGTTGTTTTTATATTTGTATACATTCATTATTGTTACTTAGGTTACAAATATTTTTTATATTGTTGTTTCAGTGGTGTTTCATTTGTTCTATTGTGTACTCAATATTCTATTCTTTTCTATGTTCTATATTTTTATGTCAATGTTATGTTTTCCTTTTTTTACGTCAATATTTATATAGTCTATATTATTGTACCTTCTATTCAGTGTATAGAAAGTCAATATTAGTCTTTTCAATATTTTTGCTATGATATGTTTGTATCCCAATATTTTTGTGCTCGATATCCTCCCATAGATCTTTTGGTCAGACATCTCAGAGACTGGAAGTGGAATATAGAAGAGCAGCTTGAGAACATATTCCACCAAAATTCCAGTCGCTAAACTCACAAGCAATAACCAAAGATCCAACAAAGTACTTCTTCACTTAGCAAGATAAATCCTGCTTCTAATTCTCTTAAACATTCCAAGGATCTATTTAATATATATGAAACTGATGTAGAAAGTCTAACACTGACCATATTGCCTGTGGGAGACTTCAGATCGGACTCCGAAGTTATTCCTCAGAACCAAGATGGCATGATTCACCAATCTTACTGATAACTCTATCAATAATACCGCATAGCTTTTCAAACATTTCAGAAAGTCATCAAGCCTCATTGCCTTGAGTGAACTCTAACCACCTGACCAAGACTACCAGATAAACTGTAATGCAACATTAGCAACAATATCATAGACATGCAGCATGGACTCAAAGCTTCAATAGTCATGACAGGGAACCATGTGAAGGTGGAGTGGGCATAGACTTCGGTCCCTCTGTGGCATAGTTAAGAAAAATGTGTAAATACAGTATCAAAATGAGGCATCATGTGGTATGATGAATATTTGCTCCTCAACTTGAAGGGTGGTATGATGGCATTGGATACTGAATTGTTAGTGCACATGTGCTACAAGTATACTAACATAGGTAGTGATGGCATGGTAAGGTTTGAGGGTGTTGGGCACTGGCACTTCAAGAATGCTTTAAATTAAATAGACTGTACATATGGTGAGTGTCTACCACCTGAACTCGTTCAGGTGTTGTAGTTATGTATGCAGGTGTGCTTGTAACACCCTCTCTTCAAGCCCTATGGACTGTGAAAGAATTCTGAGAGGGTTTTCTTATGACCACGAGGAAGAGAAGAGACATAGTCAATATCTTTGACTTCATCACTACCATAAATGTCCAGCGGCACAAGATTGGTAGGGGTGTGAGACACAATGGATATGGAAGGTAGAGAGACACTGAAATCCTCTGACAAGCCTCTATGGTCCTCATCTGCTGCTGAGAGCTGGTTTTCACAATCCTCAATCCTGTGTACTAATCTTTTCTTGGTATCTGAGGATACATTTATAGAGCTGGAATAGCTACAGTCATCTCTTGAAACATGGAATAATGGTGTGCTATGTTTCGTAGGGTACCCCAATATAGGCTTGAGTAGTCACCTGACCCTTCACCTACATTTACAGTACCATGGTGCTACATACCGGTTTTTGGTATTGACCTTTTACCTAGTTAAGCACTGCATAAATGTTGTGTGGTTTTCCCCGAAAACTAGCCTTATTAATTATTCATGAGGATTCTCAGAATCACAGCAGGATTACCATCTTCTGCATAATAACTATGTATAAGGGTCATCCCTTCCATCATCCTCGGCCGACATGACACAGCAAGGAAGAATCCCCTGAGGGTACATTTGTGTATATATACACCGCATCTTTGCCAGGGTAGGCAGAGGAGAGACTCTGAGGTTCCTGCACGCAGATACTCCAGCTCGCAGAGGTCTGACATCCCTCGCGGGCTGTCCATCTCAAGACCAAGACTGGGTCTCACAATCTCTCACTTCAGGTAATGAGGTTGGCTTCAGCCTAGGGGGATTCTTGGCTCTCCACCTACATACACGCTAGGTACACTTAGGTACATCTAGTTTGGGTTGCATCGTAGGAGTACGCATTATTATTGTCATGTATTTATATGCTTGCATATATTCATTGTTTCTAGCACTATGGTAGAAATCTACCATCCATTTACTCTGTTGGTGCTTATAATAATTTATATCTGTTTCTGTCTTATGGTTGTTTCAGCACACCTATTTTACACTAGAATGATGCTGGTTCAATAAATACTTATTGAAAACGTCCCCACCATTTATTCTGTGTATTTCTCTGAGACAAAGTGAGCACAAGTGACTTTGCGAAAAGTACTGTACTGTTTCAACGATCCCTGATGGGACAGAGTTGTCAAGTTCGATAGTTGCCAAGAACTATTCTCTCATGGGTAAGAAGAGTTTACAGTAGCACTGTGAGCTAGCTGGTATACAGGTGAACATACCTGGTGGGGGTGTCTGGAATCAGTCTGGACACCAATCCCACAGTCTATGTTGTCTAAACGTGCAGATCCTAAATAGGTTTATAGGAAATACAAGACATGGCTCCACCTACGTTGGTTTGGTTCTTATTTAATGGTCAAATCTGAGTAGTTCAGTCGTGCTTTTCTCAGAGACCCCTACTCCCATTTACCCAGAGACGTCTGGCGTGGGAAGGGAAAAATCCGCCGCAGCTGAGTAGGCATATCCTGCGTATTGGCTGTAGGTTTATTCAAGCTTGAAGGACAAATAGTTCCTATTGTGCATAAAACTTTATCTCAGTTTCCTTGAAAAAAGATTTTTTTTTCAACAATGGCTGACAAAGACCTCGCTGCGCCAGCACTACTTGCGAATACAGTGGAGGAAGGAGAACAAAAAGGCGAAATAAACATTTCAGAAAATGTCAGAACTGGCCTTACTTTAAAACTAGCAGACTATGGAGTCACAGCTAGGGGTGGGATAGTATTATTCATGATTAAGGCACATGAATCATATAGAACTGAGGTATTCTATACATGGGTTAAATTCCACAAGCAGATGCACGCACAAATACATTTCATTCTTACACTGAAGATGAAACACCAGATGAATATGGTCCATACAAGTTGGCAGGGTATGCCCAGACGTGGGTCCCTTGCTCACTTTGCCACTGGATTCAAGATAGCCTGGCTGATGAGGGTTATGAACCCGAAACCGGTCCCAGGATGCTTGTTTCCGGTCCAGGGAAGACATGGTTTGGCAGTTCGGGCTGGACTGTTCCCATGAGGCACAGGGTCAGACTGATTTGCATATGGCCATGTCTGAACTGGGGTGGTGGAGTGAGCTAAAGAATGATGATGGATTAAACCCAGATCAGTTGACTGGGGGTGAGTGTTTGATTTGCTCTAACGCTCCGTCCATCATCCCCTTTGGTATCGCTTTGTTCGCCCTAAGTTGGCAGGGTATGCCCAGACGTGGGTCCCTTGCTCACTTTGCCACTGGATTCAAGATAGCCTGGCTGATGAGGGTTATGAACCCGAAACCAGTCCCAGGATGCTTGTTTCCGGTCCAGGGAAGACATGGTTTGGCAGTTCGGGCTGGACTGTTCCCATGAGGCACAGGGTCAGACTGATTTGCATATGGCCATGTCTGAACTGGGGTGGTGGAGTGAGCTAAAGAATGATGATGGATTAAACCCAGATCAGTTGACTGGGGGTGAGTGTTTGATTTGCTCTAACGCTCCGTCCATCATCCCCTTTGGTATCGCTTTGTTCGCCCTAAGTTGGCAGGGTATGCCCAGACGTGGGTCCCTTGCTCACTTTGCCACTGGATTCAAGATAGCCTGGCTGATGAGGGTTATGAACCCGAAACCGGTCCCAGGATGCTTGTTTCCGGTCCAGGGAAGACATGGTTTGGCAGTTCGGGCTGGACTGTTCCCATGAGGCACAGGGTCAGACTGATTTGCATATGGCCATGTCTGAACTGGGGTGGTGGAGTGAGCTAAAGAATGATGATGGATTAAACCCAGATCAGTTGACTGGGGGTGAGTGTTTGATTTGCTCTAACGCTCCGTCCATCATCCCCTTTGGTATCGCTATGGTCCATACAAGGACATTGAAGTTCTGCTACCAGGAGCACATAAACTGGTTTAAAGGCGCCCTCCAACATATAAAAGAAAAAGTAAGACTCGGTCGGCTCGGTAGAGGCGGAGCGACTTGGCCGGTCCTAGCGGCTTACACACTGCATCCAGACATTGACACAATGCTGGTAGAAGACTTATGTCCACTACACGAAGAAATAATAAAACTTTACAGAAACCTGACACAGTTCGTGATGAGAACACTCACACTTCAGCCAACAAGGGCTACACATGCAGGATAAATTCAGGGGTCTGCAACTAAAATAACTCCACAAACGCTACACGCAGTTATGGGTTAAATGGCCACTAGATGTGAGCAAATGCCATTCAGGATAGCCCAGAAAATAACACAGTTTGAGGCAGTGTTTCCACACAAGTCCTCAAGAGAAACACAGAATGCTAACAATCTGCTTGCCAATGGGGATGGCTCCCCAGATAGAGGATTGTACCTCTTGGGGTACAGTTTTCGCTGACATATATACCAGAACTCATGGTATCCCTTCAATAGCAGTAATACCAGATGTATTAAGACAAATACAGAATGAGGCAGAACCTGCTCTGAACTTAGGGATGAAATTGTTAGGAAATTTTGCCCAGGTATCAGCTATTATATTAGCAAACATAAAAGGGGAGGCAGTAGCAGTGGCAATACGCCAATGCCTGAGGGATTTCACTCCTTTACAACAGGAGCGTGAATTACCTAAAATTATCGAAGATACATATGCTGAATTAGGTAGAGGTAGTTTGGGAGCTAGAGCAACAAAACCTCAACTCATGGGTGGTCCTGAAAAGGATAACACCAAGCAAGCACCTGATTCTTCCAAGAAGAAATGGGATAACAAAAAACAAAAGAATAGAGAGAATAGATCTCAATCATTGGATGGGTCTCCTCAACAGGAGCCCTCTGAAAGGAAATACAACCTTAGGAATCGTGATAATATTACAAAACCTGACAGGTATCAGAATACTGATACACGTTCCTCTTGTTCCTTTCAGGGTCCATCAAAAAACTCCGAGAGGGAAGGACGGTCAGAACACAGACAAGAAGAATGAACAAAGTCCAGAGATACACATCGTACTTCGGACTATAATATCAAGAAAGAAGATAAACCAAAATCAAAACCTCAATTTTAAAAAGATGAAGGTGGCAGGTCTTAAAGTTAGACATGCCAAGGATACTGAGGACTCAACTTCTGAACGGGGAGTGGGCTCTGACGATGCTAGACAGTGCAGCAGAAGTGACAATAGCTCGCCAGAACCTGATGGAATTTCTGGCGACAGCGGCGTTGAATGAACATATCACAGTGGAAACACCTGATACTAAGGTAAGTGTCCCGCACCCTTCATCCGAAACAACACTCCAAATGGAGGGGGAGAAACCCCAAAAAATTAAAGGTCTCTTTTGGGAGAACCTGACTTATGGTTATGACATCCTTTTGGCTGAAAAAGATTGGCTGTCTGAGATTGTTAGGGAGTGCCCAAAGGGAGAAAAGGTAATATGACAGTTTTTTCTGACATCGTTCCAATATACTTGAAACATTCATACGCGCAGGAGTGTGCGGTAGCACTTGCTCCAGCATTATATCACAACCATGTAGGGTGGGATGCTGAGTCACCTCACCATGTAATCCCAGTAAAAACTACTCCAACTCCACAGAGACAGTATCCTATTAAACAAGAAGCAAAGAAACAGGTCAGGGAGATCTTAGATCAACTTGAATACCAAGGTGTAATAGAAACTTGCACCTCTTCAAAGTTTCCTGTAATGAAATCCGATAATTCATATTGTCTAGTCTTAGACTACAGACATCTGAACACATGCACAAAGACATTTGCAGTACAGAATGCACTCAGTGCCGCATTAATGAATAACATTGTGCGGAAAAAATACAAAAACACACTAGATATCTCAAATGGATTTTTTTGCCAAAATATAGCGCCTGAAAGCAGATATTTGACAGCCTTCTCAGCGCTCAGCTCTCAGAATCAATTCTGTAGACTGCCCCAAGGGTATAAGAATAGGCCCGGGTTGTTCTCAGCTAGGGTAACTGAGTTACTTCAAAAATTGGATGAGGAGGCATCAATCAATCAGGGAATTGTAAGCGCGCTACTCACCTGTGAGGGTCTCAAGGTGCTGAGGGGGGGTCCGCAGATCTGTTTAGCCGAAGAGCCAGGTCTTGAGGGTCTTCCTGAAGGTGTTCAGGTAGGGGGCGTGTCTGATGTCTGCGGTAGCTCGTTCCAGGTCTTGGCTGCAATGTGAGAGAAGGATCTTCCGCCTGCTCTGACTCTGTGGATGCGCGGGGTTTCGGCCAGTGCGAGGTTGGAAGATCAGAGGTTTCTTTTGGGTACGTGGAAGTTGATTCTGTCGTTGAGGTATTTGGGTCCGTTGTTGTGTAGGCATTTGTAGGCGTGAGTGAGGATTTTGAAAGTGACTCTTTTCTCCACGGGGAGCCAGTGGAGACTTCGTAGGTGTTGGCTGATGTGTTCGTGTCGGGGGATGCCGAGGACGAGTCTGGCGGCGGTGTTCTGTACTGTCTGGAGTTTGCGGAGTAGGGACTTGTTGATGCCGGCATAGAGTGCGTTTCCATAGTCCAGTCTGCTGGTGATGAGTGCGTGGGTGACTGTCTTCCTTGACTCAGGGGGGATCCACTTGAAGGTCTTGCGGAGGATGCGGAGGGTGTTGAAGTAGCTGGAGGTGACGGCGTTGACCTGTCGGTTCATGGAGAGTGATGAGTCGAGTACGATGCCGAGGTTCTTGGCGTGGTCTGAGGGGGTAGGTGGGCTTCCAAGGGCAGTCGGCCACCAGGTGCTGTCCCATGCAGAAGGGGTGGTACCGAGGACGAGGACTTCTGTCTTCTCGGCATTGAGCTTCAGGCAGCTGTTGGTCATCCAGACTGCGACGTCTTGCATTCCTTTCTGGAAGTTGAGTTTGGCAGTGGTGGGGTCTTTGGTGAGGGAGAGGATGAGCTGGGTGTCGTCGGCGTAGGATACGATGTTGAGGCCGTGTTGTCGGACGATGGCTGCGAGGGGGCCATGTAAATGTTGAAGAGGGTGGGGCTCAGTGATGAACCCTGTGGGACTCCGCAGGTGATTTTCGTGGGGTCGGAGAGGAAGGGTGGGAGTCTGATCCTTTGGCTTCTTCCGGTGAGGAATGATCAGATCCAGTCCAGGGCTGTTCCTTGTATGCCTGCGTCGTGTAATCTGACGACTAGTGTGCGATGGGAGACGGTGTCGAAGGCCGCTGATAGGTCGAGTAGGATGAGGGCTGCGGAGTGGCCTTGGTCCAGGAGGGTGCGGATGTCGTCTGTGGCGGCGAGTAGGGCGGTCTCTGTGCTGTGGTTGCTTCGGAATCCGGATTGGGACGGGTCGAGGACGGCGTTCTCTTCAATGAATCGTGTCAGTTTCCTGTTGACTGTTTTCTCTGCAACTTTGGCTGCGAAGGGGAGGAGCGAGATGGGCCGATAGTTCTTGAGGTCGGTGGGGTCAGCTGGGGCTTCTTGAGCAGGGGTCTGACTTCTGCGCGCTTCCAGTCGTCTGGGAAGGTGCCTGTTTTGAAGGTGGTGTTGATGGTGCGTTGTAGTTTGGGTGCGATGGCGTCCACGGCTCTGTGGTAGATGTGAGGTGAGGGGGCAGGGGTCGGTGGGGGCCCCCGAGTGGATGCTTTTCATGGTCGAGGCAGTGTCTTCGGCCGTGATTGGTGTCCAGTTGGACATGGTGGGCTGGCTGGTGTTTCTGGGGGGCGGGGGGCCGTCTGTGGCACCTGGTGGATGGTCGATGAAGTTGTCGTAGAGGTTTTTGATCTTGAGGTGGAAATAGGTTCCAAGCTTGTCGCAGAGGTCTTGGGATGGGGTGATGTCTGTGGCTTCGCTGCATTGGTTGGTGAATTCTTGAATGACACTGAAAAGTTCCTTGGAGTTGGTGGAGTTGGCCAGGATTTTGTTGTGGATGAAGTTCCTTTTGGTGGCTCTGATCTGGTTGTGGTAGTCCATCATGGCGTCCTTGTAGGTGGTGTGGTTTTCGGTTGTCTTGGTGTTTCTCCAGTTCTTCTCCAGGCGTCTGCAGGTGCGTCTGGCTTCTTGGAGAGCGGTTGTGAACCAGGCGGCTTTCCTGGGGCGTTGTCTGTCGGGGTTGCGTAGAGGGGCGAGCTCATCTGCGCAGTTGGAGATCCAGGTGTGGAGTTCTCTGGCTGCGTCGTTTGCGCTGTTTGCGTCGGCTGCCCAGGTGTGGTTGTCTCGGCTGAGGGTGGAGTTAAGTTGCTCGTCGGTAACCTTGCTCCAGTTCCTTCGTGGTGGGCGTGGGGCTGGTTTGGGTGCCTTGGGTTTGTTGATGGCGAAGTGTACGCAGTGGTGGTCGGTCCATGGCGGCTGTGTTGTGTGGCTGAAATGGACGCTGTTTCCTGCCGCGAAGATGGGGTCGAGGGTGTGTCCTGCTCTGTGGGTCGGTGTGTTGACGAGTTGTTTAAGTCCGATGCTGGCGAGGTTGTCACGAAGGATAGTGGAGTTGGGGTCACTGGGGTTGTCAAGGTGGAAGTTCAGGTCTCCAATGAGTATGTAGTTTGTTGAGGCGATCGCGTAGGATGCGATGAAGTCGGTGATGGTGGTGGCAAAGGGTGTTCGGGGGCCGGGGGGTCTGTAGATGAGGGTTCCTCAGAGTGTGGCTTTGGGGGTGGTCTGGATCTTGAAGTGCAGGTGTTCGGCGGAGGGGAAGGTTTCGCTGGAGGTGGTGAGGCGGAGGGTGCTCTTGTGGGCGATGGCGAGGCCCCCTCCTGGGTGGTTGGGGTGGTCGTTCCTCTGGATCTTGTATCCGTCTGGGATGGCGGTGCTGATGTCGGGGGCGGAGGATGCGTTGGTCCAGGTCTCTGTGAAGAAGGCGATGTCGGGCGAAAGAGAGTCGAGTAGGTTCCAGATTTCCATGGCGTGTTTGTGTACGGAGCGTACATTGAGGAGGATGCATTTTAGGGTGTCGCCGGTGCTGGCGTCGGCGGTGTTGGAGGCCGGGGTGGCGGTGAGGGTCTGGCGGCAGTGGAGGCAGGAGAACTGGCCGTGGGTCGTGTTCGGCGAGGCCTGTTGGCATTCTCTAAGTCTTCCAGGGTTAAGTGTGAGGAGGGTGGTGGTGTCGTAGCGATGGGTAGTGGGAGGTCCAGGGTTCCTGGCGCTGGCCGCGGTCAGGTCGTGGACGGGCGCAGACGTGCTTGCCTATGGCGCAACCGCGCAGCGTCTGCCATTAAGTAGGGGAGGTGGGAGGGAGGAGAGGCTGGGAGGCGGGAGCAGGGGAATTCCGGGGGGGAATTCCGGGGGGGAATTCCGGAGGGGAAATTCCGGGGGGGAATTCCGGGGGGGAGGGGCCGCAGGGGCAGCAGCGGTGAAAGGCAAAAGGAACAGGCAGGCACGAGAAAATAAAAACAGTGGTGGAATTAGAGCAAGACACAGATGGGCACAATAACAGTGGCACAACAGGGAAAAAATTAAGAAAAAAAGCGGCTGAGAAGGTTACGGTGGTTGGAGGCAGTCTGGTCCCAGTTGGAGCGGGCAGCAGCCTCGAACCTCCCAAGGAGGAGGTCGGGGTCTGAAGGCAAGAGACGGCACGGCGGAGCAGTGGGGAGAGAGTGGACCTAGACCGAGGGTCGGAGGTCTTACTCGCGCTCCCCCACAGCGGCCGCCATTAAGTAGGGGAGGTGGGAGGGAGGAGAGGCTGGGAGGTGGGAGCAGGGGAATTCCGGGGGGGAATTCCGGGGGGAAATTCCGGAGGGGAAATTCCGGGGGGGAATTCCGGGGGGGAGGGGCCGCAGGGGCAGCAGCGGCAAAAGGCAAAAGGAACAGGCAGGCACGAGAAAATAAAAACAGTGGTGGAATTAGAGCAAGACACAGATGGGCACAATAACAGTGGCACAACAGGGAAAAAATTAAGAAAAAAAAAGCGGTTGAGAAAGGTTACGGTGGTTGGAGGCAGTCTGGTCCCAGTTGGAGCGGGCAGCAGGCGCAGGAGCGGGCAGCAGCCTCGAACCTCCCAAGGAGGAGGTCGGGGTCTGGAGGCAAGAGACGGCACAGCGGAGCAGTGGGGAGAGAGTGGACCTAGACCGAGGGTCTGAGGTCTTACTCCCCGAGGGTCGGAGGTCTTACATTGGCATTGTCCTATGTAGATGATATTTATCTGACGGATGATGATTTAATGGATCATTTCACCAGGGTGAGTAACATAATTTTGAGGTTTGCCTCTGAGGGCTACAAATTCAACTGCAAAAAATCAAAAATAGCCCACCTCAATGTCCTATTTTTGGGATATGAGTTGTCAAGTGAAGGAAAAAGCCTAGCAGCTAACTTTTTAGAAAAGTGTGCGCTGCTGCAACCTCCAAAATCTCTCAAAAACATATAATCCATATTGGGATTCCTAAATTTTGGCAGAATATACATTTTGGATTATGCTGAAAAAGTAAAACCCTTCTACGATTTAATCAGACCTGATTTTTCAATAAGACATTGGACACAGGAACACACAGATATACTTTGTTCCTTACAAGCTGACATGATAGCTTCAAAACACCTACACACACGTGTAAATACCACAAATCTGGTGATCCATGTCATTGCGGGTCAATCAGGGTACACTTACCTAATATTCAATGAAGGCAAAACAGTGCCCATAGCATACAAATCACACTGAAATGCGTTTTGCTTCTACAGAAAAAATTCTGACAGCAGTACAGACTGCTGTAGTGAGAGAATGAGCACTGGCTCAGAGGAAACGAATAATTGTCGTAACTCCAGTACCGGCCTTAGAGGCTGTTACAAAGGCAAGAGTTCCAAATGCTAAAGCTTTACATCCGAAATGGATACAATGGGCTTATTCTCTCACTGTAACAGATGTAGACTACAAATTTGATTCTACACTAAAAACGCAAGCATTTCTGCAATACGAACAAGAATATCCTCTCCCAAATTAAATAATGGCTCTAGATCAGTATGAATACATTATTTACACTGACGGTTCTGCTCAGTCTGCCATAGGTAGTAAACAGCAATACAGCGCAGCTTGTGCGATTGTAAAAGGACGTATGCAGGACGGCAAGTTCCATCCTAGCAGCAAGAAGACGTAGTCTCTAGGAGATTTCACTGCACAGCTGGCAGAATTAAAAGCCCTATTACTGGCGCTAATACAAACGGATCGGGAATCCCCCACACTTATAGTGTGCAATTCGTTTTACTGTGTCCAGTCTTACAATGAATATCTCCATTATTGGGTTCAGAATGGGTTTAAAGACTCAAAAGGTTGCACAATAAAGCACAAAATGCTTTGGGAACAAGTGGCTGAGTTGAAAAAAAACTTGCCGAGAGCTTACGTGATACACACGCTGAGTCATCAACGTGATGGCGTTCACGTTGGAGGGAATTCATTGGCTGATGAAGCCGCAAAAGGGGCAGTATGAACTGCTGCCGTAGCTGCTATCACTCGTTCTAACACGAGAATAGATAGAGGCATAATGGTAGCTGTCATTGCTTCACGCAAAAACAGCTCAGCTGTACCAAAGAGTTTTCCACTCAAGTACTCCTACAAGTTAGATGCAAAAAATATTCTGTATGCTCAAATTCCAGGAGTGGGGGATAGAGTAATACCAAACATGGATCGCAGATTAGGTTTAATTTTATCTGCACACAAGGGTCTGGGCTCTGCACACGCAGGGGTTACCGCCACAGTTTCTCTACTGAAACTAAGCTATTGGTGGCCAGGTTTAACAAAACAAACAACAGCATTTGTTCTTAAGTGCGACATCTGTCAACAGATAAAGGGTTCCACCGTAGCACGTCTGGCACAAACACCATTACTAGTATCAGACAGACCTCTTGCCTGTGTCTATTTGGACCACTGCAAAAAGAACAATTGATGGACAGAATGCAGAACAATGCCATACATTCACCCCAGTACAGAAATCTGGGCCTAAATCCTCATCAGCCAGGATAGCTTGACTCCAGTGCCATGGAGAGCACGGGACCCACGACTGGGCATACCCGTCCCACTTGGGGTGACAAATGCAAAAAGAACAATTGATGGCCAGAATGCAGAACAATGCCATACATTCACCGCAGTACAGAGATCTTGGCCTAAATCCATCGTTTATTTGCTCACCATGCCATTCCAGTTTGGACCCAGCCATATGCAAATCAGTCTTGACCCTGTGCCAAATGGGAACAGTCCAGCCTGAACTGCCAGGCCAGGTCCTCCCTGGACTGGAAACAAGATCCGGATGTTGTATACTGGCTGCAGGGAGGCCGTGGTTGTTGTATCAGGTGGGACAACAGAGGCCATATCCAGTGGCTGTGCACGTATCTGTGTAACGACGCCCCACAAATAGGCATATCAGCCTAAACTGTAGCGTGTTTTTTGCATACCACAAAAGTTGGAGATATTGAATCCCTCGGCAATCGTACCCTGATTTTATTCAATTGATGGTGGCACCAGTATACATACCTATAAGAAAAATATCTTGTAAAACAAGGATTTATGTTTGAAGAGGAGAGCATCATTTACCCTCTTTAAGATTTTAGATTCCAGAACTTTTTGATTCAGTGGATGGGTTAGTTCTATCAAACACTAACACCATTTATTAGTGGCTAGAAAACTGTCCTGAAAAGGTGTTTATTTTACGTATTCACCAAAACGCTGCGTCGACAACTGTTTTCTTAAAATTACGGACTTTCTATGTAAAATTCTGACGATGATAACTGTTCTCTTAACATTACGGACTTTTTATGAAATGTTTTTATGATTATTACGTGTCTAATACTATGTACGACAATTGTTTTTTGATAATTACGGATCTTTATGAAATGTTTTTATGACTATTAATTGTGTATTTTTGATGTAATGTTTTTATGACATTGTTTTTTATAAAGATTGGAAGTGAATAAACAACTTATGTAAACTTACTTTGAGGGTACTGGATGTTATGTTGTGACTTCATAATATTGAACAAACTGCTTTATCTTCCTTTATTCGCTAGCTCTTTAACCACCAACATTAGTTCAACGTGTGATTTTTCACCACTGGTAGGGACCCTTTTGCTTTACCTCCCTGGACTGGAAACAAGCATCCTAGGACCGGTTTTGGGGTTTCACGCCTCATCAGCCAGGATAGTTTGACTCCAGTGGCATGGAGAGCACGGGTCCCACGTCTGGGCATACCCGCCCCTCTCGGGGTGACAAATGCAAAAAGAACTATTGATGGACAGAATGCAGAACAATGCCATACATTCACCCCAGTACAGAGATCTGGGCCTCAATCCATCGTTTTTTTGCTCACCATGCCATTCCAGTTGGACCTAGCCATATGCAAATCAGTCTTGACCCTGTGCCCAATAAGAACAGTCCAGCCCGAACTGCCAGGCTAGGTCCTCCCTGGACTGGAAACAAGCATCCTAGCACCGGTTTTGGGGTTTCACCCCTCATCAGCTAGGATAGCTTGACTCCAGCGGCATGGAGAGCACGGGACCCACCTCTGGGCATACCCGTCCCACTTGGGGTGACAAATGTAAAAAGAACAATTGATGGACAGAATGCAGAACAATGCCATACATTCACCCCAGTACAGAGATCAGGGCCTAAATCCCTCGTTTTTTTGCTCACCATGCCATTCCAGTTTGGACCCAGCCATATGCAAATCAGTCTTGACCCTGTGCCCAATTGGAACAGTCTAGCCCAAACTGCCATTTGGACCACTGCGGCCCCTTACAATCTGATGGGGTTTACAAGTACATCTTGGTGGCAGTGGATTCATATTCTAGATTACTGTGGGTTAGGCCTCAGCGCTCGACTGACGCTCAAACTGTTATAAAAGATTTGCGAGTCTCCATAAGGACATACACAGTTGGCACATTACATCTGACCGTGGCCCCGTGTTTTGCTCTCTGGCCTACAAGGAAGCCATGGGAGGTTTGGGTGTTGCATTGCGGTACTCCTCTCTGTACCATCCCGAGGGAAATTCGGCTGTGGAGAGAAAAAACTGGGACTTAAAGCAAACAGCAAGGGTATTAGGATCAGGTGGTAGTTGGGTTAATGACCTATATGGGGTCCAGAGGGCACTAAATAAAATGCCAAGAAGTTCCCTAGAAGGTGTCACTCCTTACAAAGTCCTATTTGGGAAGAGAATGTGGGTACCTGATCTCGATTATGAAAGCACAGTGGCGGATGAAAAACCTTTTGACATCAATAAACGTTTGGCTGTTTTACAGGATCTTAATGAATTCTGGGCACTACAAAGCAATGTGCAAGTAAAACGCACCACCACTGGGGAAGTAAAATCAGTCACGGCAAGACCTGCTTGGATCCCACAAGTCAGTGATCTGGTCAGAGAAAAGATTGTGGACAAAAAAGAATTTGGGCTATCATACAGAAAGCCTGTACCTGTCCTAGCTGTTGAAGGAACAAGAACAGTACTTCTTCCGCCTCTTGCCAGCACGAAAGAAAAGAGATTAATCTCAATAGATCTGATCAAACCACACTAAGTGGCCGATCCTGAATAGCAGGCCACGTGGGCTCCTGGGTAGACGCCGCTCTCCTCTCGCTACCATACAGGAAGTTCAGACAGAAAGACTTATAACATTCGAAGAGTCTACAATACAAAGTAATGGAGTTACCAACAATGAAATGGAACTCTTGCCTATTGAAACAGAACATCATAACTCAAATGAAACACAGATATCAATTTGGCCTAACACCGACATCCACATCAATATGCCTCAACACGCGGCATCTGCCAGTTCATCAAAACTTGCTGAGCTACCAAAGATAGATCAAACTGCCTCTGGCTACTTCATCGATTTCAACACATTTTCTCTGGATCTAAGTGAACCTGAGTCACCGCCAGCTCCAGTTTCCCGCAAAGAACAACTTCAAGATTTCTACATTTTTCTGAAAAAGACATATCTAGTTTCACCATGGCTACAGCTCTGGATAATCACTGGTATACTGTTCCTACTCTTTTGGATAAGTTTAGTGACTGTCTTTTCCCTGATCGTGAATGGACACTATCTCTCAGAACGCTCTGCAGTATCAAAAGTGAACTTGGTGCTGAAACTTCATACATCATCTCATCGTGAACAGAGCAACCGGTCCTATGTGAACATTACAGCAGTTCCAGTTCCTGATGGAATAGTTTGGGATATGGTTTCATATGATGTATTTGGTCCCTCTGAACTTTTAAAAATACTTCATGTATTCAAAATGTCTTTAAATGATATCATCAACTCCAGTACATATTCTGACGATTGGGATTTTGAAACTGTAAATAATATATTGTCTGATTTAGAACTGTCTGCAGCATTTTCAACAAATGAAATGTTTGATGACTTGTCCGATTTTAACACAATGTACTGTTATCAACATTATGGTCATCACTTTCTGCATAAAACAAGTGCACCACGTAATGTTTTCACATATCACCAATGGAAACATTGCCCACCACCACGGAAAGGTAGTTCTAACACGTTTGCACAAAAGTTTGCTTATTTTTCTAGGTTTAATACATTAGATCCGCGCTCAGATTTTTATAAGCTTGCACCTACATCTGCAAAGAAAAGTATGCTCACTATCACGAAACAGATATACTCTGCATTTTATTGCCCAACTGTCTGAACAGGGTTTCGACTCATGGAAGGACACTATAGACATAAAATCTGTCTGGGGTACTAAGGACTGGCAAGTTCAGGGAACAGAGGCACTATTTAGAGCATGCCTCATACCGAAACAAATAATCTTCCTGAACGACACTGTGCAACAGACTTTAAATATTGGGTTAGCCAAGATTAAGGATCTGAACACACCACGTATTCCCTCACGTTCACACTTTGAGGATTGGCAAAATGACACAGAAAATGGTGAGGGAACACTAGATGACATCATGCAGGTCATTTCATACAATTCAATAGACCCCAATTGGAAGGGATGGTTAGTTTGGCCTATCGACACAAATAGGTGTCAATCAAGATTCAGGGGAACCACCGAAGGGTTTAGTATCCATAGACCTGACTTACACTATGTACAACGGGAACATCCGGGGGTAGTGACATCATACAGTATTGGGAAGTTACGCCTAGATTGTCTAAGAACCAAAACACTGTCTCAGGTGAAACAACACTTGTCCCTACTCTCAGCAGATAAGGATTTTAGGGATTTTTTACTAGGTCCCCGAAAGCCACATCAGAAATGCTTCTTATTCGCTGTTTATAATGAAATTTGGAAAATCTCTCAACAGGAAGCTGCGGAGAGATTGTGTGAAATTGACAGAATTAACACTGGCTGTGGTTGACAATGGCATGACCACACTAACATCAAGGATTTATTCACTGGGCAACATTGTATCTTCTGCTATAGATATAATGAAACAGGATCTGTCCATCTTACAACACGGACATTCACAGTACGTTCTATTTTATCATTGAGCTGGACGCTACAATCTTTGCGCTCTGGTTATGTGCCCTGGCGATATATCAACAGTACATCTCTGTTCTATGCATATAATTTGACTGCAAAGCAGATAACAATGGCACAAAGGTATGCCAAATATACAATGCTGCGCATTGAAAAATTAGACCAATTACCTTTCACCGTGACAGAGTCATCGTCCACAGAATGTTTAATTCATGGCCATACAACATTGCCAGTAACAACTTTCCAGTTTCAATATTGCCTAGAACACCACCAGGTAGGCAGGTATGAAGCAATGGGTAGGAAATTCATCCATGAATCTTGGGAATTACAGTATAGATTTAGATGCAGGGACACTGAAGTGTTTCTTAGAGGTACAGACTGCGAAAATTCTTTGAGTGGATCTCTAATTTGCCAGGATATCATTCTTCACCGGGCCTGTAATGGTTCAGTAGCTAACTTGTCCTGTCATTTGAAAGGTTCCCCAGCTGCCGTGATTAATACAGTGTCAAGGCTGCTCTCAAATGGGAGTTACTTAATGCTGAATGATCAAGGTTCTTGTGGGATGCTTCCAGGCATCGCATATCTTGTCACTGTGAGTTCCAGGGTTACTTGTTGTATGCAAGTATTGTTTCCACCGACCCACACAGTTACAGAGGCACCGTTATGTCCTTCGTTGAATATTTCCTTTATACGGTTTGATACTCTGAGCCGAATGAAAGCCATGCTTTTACAGACAGATGTGTCCTTAACCTCAGCCCGAGAGACTTTTGATCTCCAGGTTGCAAGGTCCTCTGCTGAGATACAGGCACTGGTACGGACTAACTGCCCTTTCCATTTCAGAGAAATGGTACAGCGTATCTTTAACATGTCTGATTCGAAGGGTATAGTACACCTATTTAAGACCATAGGTTCTGGATTGTTATGCACCTTTAAGACAGTCTTCGAAGTGATTCCAGCTTTCATACACTCCGTATTCGGAAGCATTTTTGGAGGGCTTCAGCTAATCCTGCTACTGGTGGTAGGAATCCAGATTTAAATTTTTCTGCTACTCAATGGACATCCCAGTCACCAAGGAAATGAAAAAGCGCTCTTGGAGCGATATTACCGTGATCGCATGGTACTCCATCTTGGCACACCTCGACTTCGGGAGCTAAGCGAGTCTTGATTCTTATCATTTCGACCGGTCTGGATTGACTGTGTTTTGCCTGTTCTTCTCTGCGTGTTCTACGAAGAAGAATGCATGTTGGACCTCTGTCTAACACTTCCATCAGTTGCACCACCGGACATGGATGCATTGCTGGACCCGTTAACGGCCCACGTACTGCAGTGTCCCCAGCGTATTCCAATGTTGATGTTGGCATTCTTAGAGACACCACGGGATGCTTCAGCTCCTGTTGAATTGGATACCGGCTCCACTACAGGCACACCGGCTATGGATGTTTCAAACGCTTCCTCAGCATCGGCTGTGGGAACTGAAGAAGATCATCTTTGGTCGATTGACTTGATCTGTGAGGTGCTACAGGGACCGTCGTCTGTGAAGGCAAGCAGCAGTGATGTTGCGTTTCCCACACAGGACACATAAACATTTGGCTCTCCGTGTGCTGGGAAGAATTCAGCATTTTTCCAAAACGACCGAAATTGGAATTTTTAACAATTTTTTTTTCATTCTATGCTATTACTGAGCACCATGGCTTTCAGGCGTACTCAGTTGCTCAGACCATATATATTAACATATTTTAAGGGACTTTTAAAGTTTATTTTTTAGAGATTTTATGAACTTTTTAGAAAAATTTTAAACGTCTTTTTAACAATGTTTGATGCTTGATTAGGAAGACATTTCCTTTTTAGTATGTTGTCCGGTCGGATGAGGAGTGGGTGTTATGTTTCGTAGGGTACCCCAATATAGGCTTAAGTAGTCACCTGACCCTTCACCTACATTTACCGTACCATGGTACTACATAACGCCTTTTGGTATTGACCTTTTACCTAGTTAAGCACTGCATAAATGTCGTGTGGTTTTCCCCGAAAACTAGCCTCATTAATTATGCATGAGGATTCTCAGAATCACAGCAGGATTACCATCTTCTGCATAATAACTATGTATAAGGGTCATCCCTTCCGTCATCCTCGGCCGACATGACACAGCAAGGAAGAATCCCGAGGGTACCTTTTGGGTATATATACACCACATCTTTGCCAGGGTAGACAGAGGAGAAAGACTTCCATGCTAACACACTGACGTGAGACTCTGAGGTTCCTGCACGCAGATACTCCAGCTCGCAGTGGGGTGTCCATCTCGAGACCAAGACGGAGTCCCACAGTCTCCCACTTCAGGTAATGGGGTTGGCTTCAGCCTTGGGGGATTCTTGGCTCTACACCTACATACATGCTAGGTACACTTAGGTACATCTAGTTAGGGTTACATCGTAGGAGTACGCATTATTATTATCATGTATTTATATGCTTGCACATATTCATTGTTTCTAGCACTATGGTAGAAATCTATCATCCATTTACTCTGTTGGCGCTTATATTTAATGTATATCTGTTTCTGTCTTATTGTTGTTTCAGCACACCTATTTTACACAAAAATGACGCTGGTTCAATAAATACTTATTGAAAACATCCCCACCACTTATTCTGTGTATTTCTCTGAGATAAAGTGAGCACGAGTGACTGAGCGAAAAGTAATGTACTGTTTCCACGATCCCTGATGGGACAGAATTGTCATGTTCGATGGTTGCCAAGAATTATTCTCCCCTGGGTAAGAAGAGTTTACAGTGGCACTGTGAGCTAGCTGGTATACAGGCAAACATACCCAATGGGGGTGTCTGGAATCAGTCTGGACACCAATCCCACAGTCTATGTTGTCTAAAAGCACAGATCCTATATAGGTTTATAGGAACTACACGACAGGGGTACATTTGCCCTTGCATTATGTATGATGACACAGCAGATGGGCTTTCAAATGATGACAATGACGTGTCAGTGGCTATATTACTGAAGACCATTGCTCAGTAATGGGCACTCAGGGCCTCATTTATGGGTTTTTTGCTGTAGGGCAGCACAGCAGGCCTTGCTGCTGCGCTGCCCTACGGCAAAAGAAAGGGGCAGGAATGTGCCATATCTATTAGATACGGCGCATTCCTGTCCTTTTCCCCAGCACAGGTGCACAATGGGCTGCCGTGCGCCAACGCAGGCACCTATGCACCATGGTGCAAGGGTGACTGCGTTGCGGGGATGATTATTTTTGTGCAGGACGGGAAACCTTCCTGCACAAAAACAATCACAAGAGGCTTTTTCCTCTTTCTGTATGTGCTGCAGAACGGAAAGAGGAAAAATGAGGAGAAATGCAGCTATTTCTCCTTGTTGTGCCTCCCTTATGCCTCCCCTGGGGAGGCGTAAGTTTTTGGCGCTGCCTCAGACTTACGATTCCTCGTAAATCTGGGGCAGAGTCAAAAAGTCATGGATGTTGCTGTGAATGCCCCCAGCAAAACCCATGGAACGCCTCTTTCAAGCAGTTTTCTGCGTGAAAGGGGCACATATTTATAATGCCATGAGAAGCCACGTAACGTGGCTTTACGTGGCCTTATAAATATGCCAGTGGCACATTGCGCCACCAGAACATTAAAAAACTTACGTTCCGGTGGTGCAAAAGTGCTGGTAGGGCCTCATAAATGAGGTCCTCAGTGTGCTGATAGCCATGGCCAGTGTCTAGTTTATGGTTGCTGGCACTTATATGCCAAGCTCAATATGTGCATTTAGAAAACATGCATAGGCAGCCATTCATATGGTAAAATAAACATTTACATGCTTTCCCAAAATCCTTCCTTGTTTAACACGACTCTACTAAATCAGTGGCCACATGTTGTGCATGCAATGTGAAATGAGAGTAATGCTTTTGACCTGCTTACAGCAGGAAAGGCAGGCAGTGGGAGGCCACACCCTTAACACCCTCCAAACGACCACACTCCCCAAGAAACTCAAAAGACTCTGGGGCTTATTTACAAGCCCCTTGCGCCACTTTTGCGTCATTTTTCCCATGTTAAAAATGACGCAAAAGTGGCGCAAGGGGCTTGTAAATCTGCCCCTCTATCTTTCCCCCAAATCAGTACTTAAATGTCAAGAAAGGCATGTTTTACTAGTCTATCACTTGACATACAGATTCATAAGCTGGCATTGCTCTGTCACACTCTTCAGGCCCTTCGTGGACGTGTCCTCGAGAAACTATAGCAACTCTTATACCCAAATCAGTGGTGAGATGTCATACAAGGTAGGTATGTCTAATGAAGTGCTTTGCACATCATTCCAAAACCATCTGGGGCTATTTCATAATCTAAACAGCCTGCAAAAACTCAAAGTGGGGGAATGTGATGTCAGTCAGATGTGGCCAACTTAACGCTTGGTACATAAATCAGAAGAAGGCAGTGCTACATTAAATGACACCCTCACTCACCATAAAGTGGCATCACTGCCCTGAAGCTACCATCTATTTTTATCTTACTAATATACACAATGGGTCTTATGGCATGACCTTAGATTTCTCTTTAATGATCTTATTTGCATGAAAACAAATTCTGATCTCCCTAAAGCACTGTTACAATTTCATTGCTTTTTGAGCCCCGAGATACTTAATATTCAGCATAAAGTAGCCGAGGAACCTCTAGCGCATTTGTATTTTGACATCTGAAGCCAATGACAGAAACGCAGGTGGCAGCTGGCACATCATTAACAAAGATGTAGAAGAGTCGCGAAACATACTGACATCCTTTCATATTTCATGCGACTCCTTCCCCTGTGTAACAGCACTAAAAACTTGTTTACAGATCTTTCATCAGTCTTGCAAGCCATAGACTTATGGTTGTCTTAGACTACTTCTCCCATACTTTCAATTAGTCTACACGTACCCTAACGAGCACTCTGGAAACGTTTAAAAAACCATCAGTATTCTCTTCAAGGAATTTTGTCACTATAAAGTCTTGAATAAAGAACTGCCCAACCCCTAATGATGAACTTTGGAAGAAACCACTTTCACAGAGTCAACACAGGCCTGGTTGTCACTCACAAGGAGTAGCATGAGGTTGGAATCATTGTCAAGTTTAGGCTAGATAGACCAACTGATGCTAGGCACCATACATTTCATGTGCTTCTGTCCGGCATCTCACCCCAAAATTAGGAATTTTAAGTTTGGTTTGCTGAATTTACATTATACTTCTATCTAAAACATGTGCTCATTTTCCGTATGCGTAGAACAATTATGGCGTGGCCCTTCTTCAGCAAAAAAAAAATATCAGCTTTTGAAATTCAAAGCAAAAATCATATCAATAGTTGCCAATCCTGCTAATTTAGGTGGCAGGCTACTGATGTTGTTGCACTTCCATTACCCACCAAGTTAACTCTGCCACCCAACATATTTTTATGTGGCCAAAGCCAGAGCTATCCAGGTCAGAGCAATTTCTTTATAAACAGCAAGATACTCAAAGAACAAGGGTGAATTCTAAAACATAGGTTTCTTATCATCTGTGATAACATTGTGAGGTGTCAGCTGTCACCATGAGTGGCATCACATATGGTTTTCTCAACAAAAGAATGCTGAGCCCTCACCCACCCAAAGGTGGCTTTCTTCACCAGAGGGTCACTCATAGAAATTTGAAGCCATGAGTGCACTCCATCTTACAGTAAGAGAGCTCTTACAGGTTTATACCTGTGACCTGTTGGATGGCGCCTTGAAAACACTATCTCAATGGTTGCCATGCATCAAATGGCGCAAGCCTGAAGCTGTATTCAGCCAAGTCCTTTTGAAATCAGACACCTTAGCCGCAAGCTGCTGCTGAAGCCAAAAAGTCCAAACATTTTTAAAGTCCCAACTTTTCAGAATTTCTGGGGCAGTTCCCCTTAGCCATTTCTAACACTCCCATGATCTCAGGCGTAGACCTTATGGGCTAGGATACACTCTTGCAGTGGCCACTAGCAAGGTCTAGTCTAGTTCCAGTTGTTACTGATCACTCCAACAAAAAGGGCTCTTGAAGCTTGTTGTGCCTTGTAGCCACACAGGAGGCCAGCCAACTGACCTTTGGAGTCCACTTCTTAGTCTTGGTGCAAGTGGGAGCAGGTCGATCCCTCCAGGTCTCCTCATGTGTTACAGACAACAGGTCCAGTCCTATTATATGCTGCCACGGGTCCGGAAAGTGTTCTGTGAAGCTGGGGTGAGATCCTACTCTTGTTCAGTTCATCAGCCAGAGGATGGGGTGACTCCTGCATATTCTCTGAGGAATGGCAGGAAGTTCCCAAGGGCAATCCTTCTCACGTTTATAACATACCTTGTTTGCCTCACTGCAAACAGAGTTCATCATTCTCAGTAAAATCCAACATGGCAGAACATTTCTGTCCCTGATGGGAGCCAGTGACACACCTAGGGGTATGTTTAAGTAACAGGCAGCCTCCTTTCACTCACCAAGTCCAAATAGGTTCTGGGGCCAGATTCTTCCACCGCTGAGACTAAAGACAGGAGGCTAAAGTATATTTTGAGATCAAAAGACCACACTTCTCCAGGCTTCCTTTGCTACTAAACTATAAAAATACAGGTCTCTCCCTGTCCTTTTTAAGTTAGCTTCAGGCAGGGAAAGTATACCTTTTTAAAAGTTGTTTTCCTGTGTTTTTACTAGCCTAGTTTTTACCAAAAATCCAACTTTACCATTGAACTGGACTTTTAATACATTTTATAAGCAGTAGTTGAACCGCCTATGTAGCTGATTTGAAAGCAAAGATAAGGGATTAACACATTAATTGAACTTTAGCTTTTTCTTCACAGTGCCAGCTACAATCCTAACAGTGAAAATAGCTCCAAGAGGTTTGTCACTGTAGGAACATGCAAACATTAAATTCTTACATGCTCCACTTTTAAATGTCAGATGACCTTCTTTGTGTGTCACAATGTCTACTTGGGGTGGCTTCCTTAATATTTATAAGTAGGACTTCCATCCTGCCAAAAGGTATATTTTAAATAAATAAATAAATGTTTATTGTCCAATTAATAAAAATCATTACAATCATGGAAAATAAAAGCAGCAAGTTCCTTAAAACAGAGTCGTCAAACTTTTTGAACAGATACAGTACAAATATTAAGGTAATTCAGAGATAACATGCCGTACAAGACCATTGAAATCACATAAAACATCATAATAGTAATATTTCGTTCATAACATAATTATAACATTTCATTTCTTTATTAATCATAACGTCTCTATATAAAGATAAAACCTTCCATACCGACAATATTAGCTGCCTTGCCCAGCCCAGTAATTAAAGTCCCTTTGTGCAATCCCTTCAAACAAGCTATATTTAGGGCAGACACACATCATGTGTAATAATAATGTATAATGACTTAATCTATAAAGTGCATCCGTGCCTCTTCTCAAAGCTTAACTGGGTCTTATGAAGATCGTGTATGAAAAAAACCAATGTTTCAGAATGGTTTCCAGAAACTATACATACAGGTGCTCCGTGATAACTTCAAATGGATATCATTAAAAAATGTAAGGTGTTTAAATGCCTTTGTTCTTACAATATTAATAAAATAGGATTTACTAATCGTGATGAGCTTTGCTGGTTACAAACAATAAGGATTTCCCTTAACTGACACCCATCGTACACCGGTGCAATAACTACACGGATACATCGGCATGCGTACTAACATAACCACTTACTATTCCTATAACACGGAGAAAACATCATCCTGGGTCAGGTTTTTTCTTGGCTATAAGGATGAACATGACAAACTGGGCTGTTAGAACGGTGACGATTAGAAAGGTTTATTTTGACAGGTCTGCCTACAGGTTAAAAGCTGCAGGAGGCAGGTTACACACGTAAGCCTGAAGTCACATTTTCCTTCCCATCCTAGTGAAGGGCACAATAGGTGCAGCAGTCCACAGGTGACATGTAACTTTCCATGCCGTGGGTGTATTCGCTTACACCATATACTATGGCCTGATTGGAAAGGTAAATGTTTCAATTGGGCATTAGCCAGTTTTAGCATGTTTTAGGTGTCACAGAACATACACTGCGGACTGCACAGCAGTACCCCAATGCCCAGAGTTAAAAAATAAAAAACAGCAGCACCACTCCACTTAAAAATGGGTGTTAACAAGCAAAAGGTCTCTTTTTCACAAGGGGTTCAGATGGGGGTGTCTACCTCTCCTGATGTGGCTTTTTTACACAACGCTGGAGATTCTCATCATGCCGTTTTTTTCCCTTTGGGGCCTTGATACACTACTGTCTTGGTTGTCATGTACTCCTTTGCCAGGGGTCAGGTGGTTAACTGGTTCTGGTCTCCTTTTTATGCTGCGTTTTGAGCTCTCTAGAGTTGTTCTACTGATTTTCCACCTCTTCAGAGTTCAGGTCTGGGGAGTAGTGCTAGAAATGCCTGATTCTCTGCCCTTGCCTAATGGCTGGCTGTCTTTGCAGGGCAGTTAGATGGCTTGACTGGTTGGATCTGCTGCTTAGCTGCAAAATGACTCCCCTGGTGAGGCTTCAGTTCCTTAGATAGTATACTGTTGGCCTCCCCACTTCTTGATGGCTTCATTCTTTGGTCTCGATGAGAGGTCTTTTGGCTTAGTTTTTATGCAGTTCTGGGTTTTCTGTCTCTAAGTTGTTTTGACCGCATCCTGTTGCTGTGGGTCCCAGTGCACTCTTCTGTCATCAAGTTGTCTAGTTTGTGCATCTGGTGGTATCTTTTAAAATTGGTGCTTGCTTGATTGTCGTCCCTGTGGAGTAGCCATAGAGCTGATGGCATGGAATGAGTCCAAAATTTATCGTCTTCTTCTAGGCGACAGATCTTTGCCACTGTTTTTGAATGGAAACTAAATCAAATCAATTTGATCAGCATCATAATTGACAGTTTAAGTTCAGTCAATAATGAGAGTTTTAAATCAGTTTTAAAAAACTTTATTCTCTTTAAGAGATTAGTAATTTATTTTTATTCTTTTCATATAGTAAGTCAGAAAAATCAGTTTATAGAAATTATCTGGTTAGAGTCCTCAATATTACAAATTGACAAGCGTCTTCTATAAAGGAATTAGTCCCTATTCTAACTAATGGAAGCAAAAGCTAATGGAACTCATAAAGAGTTCAGGAAAGGAGTGAGATTAAAGGAGCATCAAGTTTGAAGTCAAAATTTAGTAGTTGAATTCCCCATAAAGAGAAGTTGTGCAACTCAGCAGAGTCTCAATCTCCAAACAACATCAGCATACAGTTGCAGTAGCAACTGTGTCAAAAATAAGCCTCAACAATATCATTGGGGAAACGGATGCAGCAGTTGTTACACCCTTCAGGATAGAAAAGTAGAAAGCAGCGTCTCCTCCAAAGTGGCAGGCAACAGTATTAGCTGTCAGCAGTAACCCACAACTGAATAACAGATAGCAAAATCCTAAAAAGGAGAGGTCTGAGTGAATGACTCTGCCTCGAACTAGAAGCATGCATTAATATAACAGACAAGAAAACATGCGGACAACAATATTGCTGATCAGGTCACTCCAATCCAATGAGAAGACATCTTTCGATGGTGAGCAGCTTTGCTTTTCCTTTCCAACGGAAAACACATGGAGTACACAGTCTACTATCAAATATGTAACAGACATCACTCAACATTTGTATAGCTGGAAACGTCTAACCTTGGTTACCAGGGAAGTTTATTGCAGTGCCTGTTCTATCATTTATTCAATGTTTCACTGAGTAACAATGACCTACACTAAAGTCAGAAACATTTGCTTGCAGATTTCTAGTTAAGTAATGTCTTTCACATTTCAAATAAGTAATCATCTTTGTTAAAATGTGTGATTCTCTATTCATTATTATGTGAACATGAGATAGATAGAAAGTTCAAGGTTGGTACATCTAGAATATGTAGCTTAAGAAAGGAATACATTGTATAAACTGGGAACATTCTGCAGCTATGACAAAATCTAAGCAAGTCACATAAAGGTGAAGCAATCAAATACATTTGCACATGGTTCAGCAATTTCTAAAGCACTAGTTTGTTAAAGGAAACATCTAACAGCAGTCTACCAGTGAATATGGGTGACTTGTGCGTTTTGCACAATTCGACTTCGTGCCATTTTAAAGTGCATTTTTCATGTTAATACCTAAGGCAAATTATCATTTTTGGTAATTATTTTTTATGAAAATGTTCTAACTCTATCACAGCTATGTCGGGATTTGTAGTGGAGTGCTTCATGGTGGTGTTTATGTTTTGTGGACATTGGCTCTTCCATTCCCTTTTCCACATCTGGTCGCTGATTGTTCTGGATATTTTTAAGCTTTTATTGCTCATATAAAATGGATGGTTCTTCCATTACACATGTGGTTCATTTGTTCAGGTTTCCAGTCTTCAGCTGATTATCCTAGGCATCTCTTCCCATTGTATAATTAGGCACAGTGTGCCTCAGTTATATCTAGTTTGTCTCAGGGAGGGTTGGTTCTCAGCATGGGTGTGCCAGTCAGCCTCTTCTTGTAGAGGTTCCTCTGTTGTCTTCCACTTTTTTTGAATCATGGGTAAGCAGTGGTCTGCTCTTCTCTATTCTATGAGCACGGGTGCAACGTTCTTTTCCCTCTACAACAAAGCATGATCGTTGTGGTGAACTTATCCGGGACCCAACACCTACTGCTCCAATTTTTATCGTTGCAAGTTTATGTGATCATTGTACCATTTATCATGCCGGTATATCATAAATGTAGAAAACTTTTCTTGTTTCTATGTCCTTTTTACAGATATATATGAGACGGCTTCCTGATGAAGGCACTTTTGCTGAAACGCGCGTAGTAACTCCATCTGCAATCCCTCTTCATTAATATGTTGTTTTGTTGAACATTTCATGGTCATTATTGATCTTATATATAAACCATATTAATGTTTTGAGATGACCTGACTTTTCATATTACATCAAACTGTTTCATTGCACATGTTTGAGACATCAATTTCTGTACAAATAATATTGCACATGTCTGAGATACCATTTTCTTTATAAATAATTGTTAAGGACATCTTTGTGCTGATGCAACTTTTTCATGACAGTTTTAACCTTTTTTAATATGGCATAATTAATCAAATATTTTCTACCTTCAATATACCATATCATGGTACATGGTTAATTTTTGCCAAATTTTCATTGTATTGTTAGGAAATTTATATGCCCGCATGCTTTTAACGTACAGTACCTTGCTCAAGTATTTTTCAAAATTGTACATGTTTCTCCCTGCTCTTGGCAAGCCATTAGTATGCAGGGGACCCCCTCTTTCCTAAATAAGCAGTGGTCAGAGCCTGGTAGTTTAGTTTTTCTGTGGCACAGTTATCCTTGCTTCTTTACCTGTGGTGATGTTGTGCTCTTTCTTTTGGGACATCTTCTGTTGCTTAGAGGCTGATTATACTTGCTGGGGATCAAGACGAGAGCTTACGCTTCTTGTATATCCTTATTTAGGAAGACAGGTATGAGGAGAGGTTGTGGAGGTAACTAAATGATTCTTATTGGAAACCTTCATTACTTTGATTACTGTTCCTCATCTCAGTGCTTACGGCCCACCCTCCTTTCCTATGGTCAAATCCTCGATTTCTGATGCTTGGGAGGGAAGGGGGGGGGGGAGGGGAGCAGACCACAAACCACTTTGTTGTGTGTAAAAGGCCGCTTTATTGAAACAGGTGCACATAACATAAAACATCCCTGGTAACTGCCTTACAAAACTTAAAGCCTCACTAATACATCCATAAACCTGACCCCTGACCCCGCCCCCGCCCCTAAGGTCCCCTGAACCCGCCCCCACCCTGACATTACAATTTACACGACAATACAAGGCATTGCATTAAAATTATCCCCTTTAATTCTACCCTTCACTTAACCAACATCCTCTGCCTGCCTCTCTTCTAACAGTAAATCCGCAAACTTGTCTAACTGAACTTAAAATAACCTGCCTACCCTTTCCCTGCCGATAAACCCCAACTTCAACAACGACCAAAAACTTCTGCCAACCCTGGCAAACTTTCAATAACCCCCGCACAGCACCTGTTCCAAGCGACAATACAAGATACCCCTTGCTCACCTGTCCCAATGAAAGCCGGCCTAAATAACAAGAAAACTGTCAAAAACCTAGCCTAAGAAAAAAGGGTGATAGGAAAAATTATTTTAAGAGGGAGGGAGGGGAAAAACGACTACCACAAAACGCTCCCAGCCACCAGGTCACCAAACCTAAAATGGTGGCTGGGAGAGGGAGCCCAAAGCCCTTATAGTTGGGCTACAATTGGGCTATAAACTGAAATAGCCCAAACACAAAATGGATGCATTGATGCCCGCCCCACCCGCCCCTCCCAAACAGCCTGGGGGGGGAGACCTCCCTGCGCTCGGCTACCCCCCCATACCCTCCTTGGGAGGGAAGGGGGGGGAGCAGACCACAAACCACTTTGTTGTGTTTAAAAGGCCGCTTTATTGAAACAGGTGCACATAACATAAAACATCCCTGGCAACTGCCTTACAAAACTTAAAGCCTCACTAATACATCCATAAACCTGACCCCTGATCCCACCCCCGCCCCTAAGGTCCCCTGAACCCGCCCCCACCCTGACATTACAATTTACACGACAATACAAGGCATTGCATTAAAATTATCCCCTTTAATTCTACCCTTCACTTAACCAACATCTTCTGCCTGCCTCTCTTATAACAGTAAATCCGCAAACTTGTCTAACTGAACTTAAAATAACCTGCCTACACTTTCCCTGCCGATAAACCCCAACTTCAACAACGACCAAAAACTTCTGCCAACCCTGGCAAACTTTCAATAACCCCCGCCACCCAGAAAGTAGGCGGAGAGAATCTATCCCAACTTTCTGCCCCCCCAACCGGCTAGTCCACCTATGTCTTATGTCAAACGCTTTTGTACATTCAAGCACCTGGACAGAACCTCCCTAATCTCCAATAAGTACAAATCCATACCTAGTCTTGACAAATGCACACCGTCATCTCTAAAAAATTCAACTGACTCAAATCGAATGTCCCTATGGCTAACTTTCCCAAAACCCAAGCTCCTACAAAAACGAGACATTTCCGTATTCACCTTCCTCCGCGCTTTGTCAATAGCACTCGGGTGTAAAGCACCCCTCCACAACTTGCGTGGTACAAATTCTGTCCACAGAACATGGCAACCCACCCACTGTTCTTTTAATAAGGTCAAATCCTTCTTCATCGCCCTCATCAAAACAACCCCCTTTTCTCTGCATAGATCATTTTCCCCAAGATGGACCAACAAAACATCTGGGCACCGACCACCTACCATCCATCTGTTCAGGCAAGGTATCAACTCCTTCCACAGCATCCCCCCTTTTCCCCACCATACAACTTTAAACAGACGGTCATTGAAACCCAGCTGGGCTCCAAAATAACTCTGGCGCGCCGGAATTTGCGCCCATTTTACAAACGAATGCCCCACTATCCAAATGGTCAAATCTTTCGCCTGGGGACCGGGCACCGAACCTGCAATGAGAGAAAGTAGAATGAGCCTCACAAAAGGGGGGGTAATGCATGCGCCTTCCCCGTCTCCCGCCTAACATAGCGCCGAAAACAATCAGATGACCATCGCCCTAATTGCATGATGTCCTCCCGGGCCCAACCCCTGTTGCACGCTTCTGTTGCCGCTCCAATCTGAAAAGAATGAGTCCCATAAAGCGCCCCATCCAACCCAATGTGATGCAATGCTTTCCGCAACACCATCCGTAGCTGATAATCCGTCACCTTGCGCCCATTTAAATGTTTGAACACCACCCCCTCCCTGGACCCGCCTGACAAACTGAACCAGCGTCGGACCCATCGAAGAGGGCATGTCACAGGAGGAAACGCTGCTTCTAACTTGACCCATCTGCCCTTTCCCCTCTGGTCTGTTTTGGATCTAGCCAGCCATATCTGTAAACCTGCCTCTTGTGGGGTCACGTCCTGCCACCCCACAACCCCACCATCCTTATTACCCAGCAGTTCAGACACCCGAAAAGCCCCAAAAAACATCCAAACCATTAAAGTCGAAAACAAGCAAGTCTCAAACTCATCCCTGCATACCGCCGGTAGAACATCGATCACCTTTGTCAACAACTGCCAAGAAAGCGGTCTCCGCAGATGCCGCCCCCGGTCTGCTCCCTGGCCCACCCCTCGAGTATCCTTCTCCCCAGTTCCCCCGCTGATGGAGGATAGCCCCATAGCAATTTGCCCATGAAAGCTATGCCCGCCAGTTTCCCGGAGATCGTCACCCTCGACAAACCCCGTTCAATAAGATCAAGAATGAACTGAATTACATCTTCTGACCGCTGCCAGACCTCAACATGCCGCTGGGCACCTGATGCTAAGAATTCCCTCCAGGCCAAACTGTACGATGATCAAGTCGCTGCTGACAACGAGCCTACCACCAAATGTAGCATCCTATGTTGCCTACGTACCACAGTTGAGCGGGCATTGGCGTCGGCGTCCTGTCTGCCTCCTTGGCCAGCCCACGGAATCTCCCACACTGCAAACGAGACAAAGCATCAGCTATGTCATTGTCCACACCAGGTACGTGTAAAGCCCTGAAAGCTATGTCATGTCTCAGGCACCCCAACACAAAAACTCTTAACAACTTCAGAATCCGCTCGTCCCTAGCTGACTGTCTATTCACAATCTCTACCACTGCCATGTTGTCAATTCTAAACAGAACCTTCTTGTGCGCTAACTCCTCCCCCCAAAGCATCAATGCTACCACCAAAGGGAAGAATTCCAGAAAGGCTATGCTTCTGCCTCCATTTTTCCACGTTGGCGGCCACTGTTCTGCACACCATCGTCCCTGCCAGTACAGGCCAAAGCCCTCACTGCCTGCTGCATCAGAAAAAATCTGCACGTCCCAATTGACGTCATCTTCCCTTGCCAATGGCACTCCATTAAATGACTGCAGAAAAACAGTCCACATCCTCAGATCCTCCTTCACTCCCACCGAAAGGCGCACATGATGGTGAGGTAAATGGTGTCCTGCTAGAGCGCGCCCAAGTCTCCTACAAAAAGTCCTCCCAGCCCGGACCACCTTGCAAGCAAAGTTGAGATGTCCTAACAGTACTTGAATATCCTTAACTGTGACTTTGTCTTTTGACAACATTCTCTCCAACAAGTCCAACATTTTCTCTTTTTTTTCTGCTGGCAAGCGAGCCCGCATTGCCACGGAGTCAATTTCAATGCCCAAGAAAGACATGGCCGTGCTGGGTCCCATTGTCTTCTCCGGTGCCAACGGCACCCCAAGTTCTTCCGTTAGCTCATGGAAAATGTCCAGTGCTTCCTGGCACTCCATGGAGCCCGGAGAACCCACAAAAAAGAAATCGTCCAAATAGTGCGTCACCAGCCGGTGACCAGTACGCTGAGTGAATAACCACTGCAGAAAAGTGCTGAAACATTCAAACAATGCGCATGACATGGAGCAACCCATAAGCAGCACTTTGTCCACATACCATTTCCCTTCGAAATGGATACCTAGAAGCTCCCAATCGTCCGGGTGGACTGGAAGCAACCGAAATGCTGACTTTATATCACATTTTGCCATTGCTGCAGTTGCGCCCGCGGTCACTACCAGTGACAGGGCCACGTCAACTGAATAATAAGATACCGAGGCCACCTCCTCGTCAATAAAGTCATTCACTGAAGTCCCTTCTGGCCATGACAGATGCTGAATCAATCTGTATTGCCCTTCTTCTTTTTTGGGCACCACCCCAATTGGCGAGACAATTAAATGCTCTGTTGGCCAATCATCAAAGGGGCCCGCCATTCTCCCTTCCTGCACTTCCTTATTCAGTTTGTCCTGTACCACTTGTCTATGTTCTATCGCCGATTTGAGATTGTCCGCCCACCGACTCTGTCTCGGTCCTCTGTAGCCCAAACGAAACCCCCATCTGAACCCCTCCCGAAGAACCTGTGCAGCCCTCAAGTCCTCGTAACCCTGCAACCTCTCTTCTAACTTCCTGAGATTAACTGGCGTACGAGCCTTTGGGCCCAGGGCCCTGCTGCCCTTTACCACCTCTATTGCTTGTGAATTGCTGTGGGTGACCCATTGTGTTGCTGCCCAGCTGATGCCACTGCTGGCCTCCCTTCTGTTGTCCCCCCCAGCAATTAACCAACGCATGGCGGCCGCCGCACTTGGAACACTCGTGTCGGAACCTGCAATACTCCCGCGTGCACAGGCCCTTATTAAAGTCCCAGCACGCCCCACCTGACCCTGACTGTGCCTTTCCTGCACTCCCCAGCCCTCCCCGGGTGGGCTTCCCCTGAAAGGGCCGGTATACTAATGGCAAGCCACTGGCTGTAAATATGTTTTTCCCCCTTTCGCTGCTCCCATGGTATGTTGTCACAGATCCGTGTCGAGTCCCCCCCATTTGGCCTCAGGGTCCCAAGCCATACGCGCTCTAAACTATTCATCATATTGTGCCCACACGTATCCACCCCCGGTGATCTGGGCCTTGCTAATCACGTCCATGTATTTAAATAAAGCTACGCAGTGCTCTGGAAACTTCTTGCAGTAAACGCTGGCGTAAAACAAAAACGCCGCCATCCAATTTTATATTGTCAGCGGTACTTTTGGCCTCTTGGCCAACTCGTACTCCTCCTCCTTAGATCCTTCTTTTGATCTTACCTCACTGTGTAAAAGCTTTAACATTTCAACATACTCCCCCTTCCAAATGCGTTCTTTGGTTGACAACATTAAGTGTGCCCCTAGGGGTTTCGTCACTCCCATGTAAGGGAGCTTTTTTATTTTTAACTCCTTACTCTCGGGGCCCTCCTTTTTGTCCCCAGTTTTGACCCCGTCCCCTTCGCCTATGTCTGTGTTAGTCCCGCTCTCCACCTTGGAATTGTTTGTGTCTCCAACGTCCCGTGTCCCTACCCCAATGTCTATCACGTATTTACCTTTCCGTAGACACCCCTCCACTTCCCCCCGGCCCAACTCCCCCCCTGTCCCCACTGACACCATCGAAGGTCTGTCCCGTACCCCAACAGCCTTACCTGGCTCCAAGGAGGGTGCCCGTACAGCTGCAGTCCGTCTTGCCAGTGGCTCTTCCTGCTCCGCTATCCGCGGGGCCCTTACACTTTGACCGTGCTCCTTCCGTGGTTTCACCACCGGTGCCTGTAAAACACTAGTCAAGACGTGAGATTGCCCCCCCTTTCCTGAACCTCATCCTCTGGCAGTTCCCCTTCTTCGAGACTCTCTTCCTCGTAATCCAACTCTATCGGCTCCCCTTGGAGCCCTTCATGAGACAACTCTTCCCTGCTGGCCCTACCGGACCTGCTGTGCCCTCCTTGTGGTGGAGCCGACTGTACACGCCGGTACTCCCCCAGGGCCCCTGACCTTTCCATAACATTCTGTGACGCCGCGGCGGTCCAACGTGACCCGCCTTTTGTTGGGGCCAGCGAGGTCGTTCTGGGCCTTCGTCTGCTGGCCGCGCCGGGTTCCCTCGTTGTTACCGGGTGCGCCGCGTGAGGCTCCACCCTCCCTTCGCCTCGGTGCCAGTGGGCCGCTCCCAGCCCTGCCGAGTCAGTTTTGCCGCGCTGCTCCCTGCCCTGCTGCAAAAAGGTTTGGACAGGTGTGCTGGGTCCCTCACTTCTACCCCTTTCTCCTACTCCACCGCCCCTTACCCGCTTGAAGCTCACCCTATCCTGCTCATCCTGCCCCGTCCCCTCTACCAACCCTGGATGAGGGGAATCCCCCCCATCCTCCTCCCCACTCCACTGCAACATGGCCGCCACTGTAGCTGAGGCCGGACCCAGCCCACGACCCACTCCCCCAGTGACCCCCCCACCTCGAGGCCCCCCAGTGGCCCCACCCCGATGCACCCCTTCCACCTGATCCCATACCGGCGCACCCGCCGCCAAGGAACCTCCCTGTGCTAAGTACGCATCCAACTGGCCCACCCTGTCAAGACCCCTCACCCCCTCATTACAGGCCGCGAATATGTCCAAGCCCTCCCAGGCATGGCCCCCCAGCCGGCTCCAACTCACCCGGCAACTCGTCCTCTGACCCAGCCCCACCTGCTCCCGGCCTCCAACCTTCGAGCCCCTCCTGCTCTCCTGCATCCCAATCACCCCCAGAAAAGCTCCCTGCCCCAGCCTTACCCAACTGGCAAGGGGGCCTTTGTCACCTCAAATTCCCCCACCTGTGAATACCAACCTAGGGACCCCTCCCTTCCCTCCAATTGTGCCCACTCCCCATCCCCTACTGACCCCTCCCCAAAAGAAAGAGCCCTCGCCGCCCTAGGCAGCTGCCAAGCACCCACCTCTGCTAAATCCACATCACGTGCCCCCAACGTCCCATCAGCCCAGCCCGCCTTGCCCCCATAAGGCTGCTGCACTTGCGCACCCTTAGCCAACGGGGAGAACCCTTGGACACCCCCCCCAACCCCCGTGCCTTCGTCTAACTGCCCGGGGGTTTGCTCTTCCCCACAAGGCCCAACGCTACTGTGCCCCGCCCCCGCTCCTGTCGAAGCAAACTGCAGGAGCGGAGGGAGAAGCAGGCCGCACAAAATCATTCCCACATGCTGCCCCCAACTCCAAAACCAAGCGGGCCGGCGTACCTGCCTCACCATTGGCGCCCCGCCCCCTCTCCGGTAAACAGCAGGCGCAGAGCCAGCTTTCCTCTCTAACCCGGGGGCCGCAGACGGCCTCCCGGGCTCCGCCGAAGCGGCCGTCCTCTTTCTCCCGGGCCTACCGCCCGCCAACACCAGATCGCCTTCAGAAAACGCGGCCCGCCCCCAACCGCCGCAGAACCCTCCACGCCTTCAGGCCCAGTGGACACCCCAGGGGCCGCTCTCTTGTTACGCGAGCGGCCCCTCTCACTTACCGCTGACACTTTTCTCCGCTTAGGTGAGGCACAGGCAGCCACAGCCGCAGCCACCCCAGCCGACGCCTGTCGGCCGCCCGCGCTGGCCCCACCGCCTCCGATATAACGAGGTCCATCCTGCCGGCTTCACTCAGAAGCCTCAAAGCCTCGAGGACACGATGATCCATAACAAATTAATACAAACTGCCTCAATTAAGCTAAATAAAACAGCTACCAATATCTCTTCAAGCACGAAAAACGACTACCACTAAACGCTCCCAGCCACCAGGTCACCAAACCTAAAATGGTGGCTGGGAGAGGGAGCCCAAAGCCCTTATAGTTGGGCTACAATTGGGCTATAAACCGAAATAGCCCAAAAACAAAATGGATGCATTGATGCCC
Source organism: Calotriton arnoldi (assembly GCA_963921515.1). NCBI lineage: Eukaryota > Metazoa > Chordata > Amphibia > Caudata > Salamandridae > Calotriton > Calotriton arnoldi. Next base: position 1,387,656 of record CAWUFW010002649.1, on the reverse strand, counting down.
GCCCCTCCCAAACAGCCCAGGGGGGAGACCTCCCTGCGCTAGGCTACCCCCCCAAACTCCCCTTGTGAATTTCAGGAGTTACCTTTTTGGCGCCTCAGGAGGGGAGGGCATGTGGTGAGTACAAAAAGGGAGTGGAAGAAGGGTTGCTTTTGTTTTCAGTAGGAACACGTGGGGAGGAGGTAGACACAACTCATTTAGGGGCATATTAGCAACGAACTGCGATAAAGATCGCAGGGCGCGCTAAGTGCGATTTAGCTTAACGCCGGCTATCGCCGGATCAGATCGCCGAGATATCGCGTTATTTACAACGTTTATCTCCACGGCGATGTGAAATCCGGCGATAGCTCGTGAATGCAGGATTATCGCTGGGAATCCAGCGATAATCCTGCAGCGATAGGGGAATCCTTGCTGATAGGGAGATGTGGATTTAGCCACTCAATCCACCTCCCATGTCACAGATAGGTTAGTCAGGAAAAATGCAGACGTACAATAACGGCGATAACCGCCGTTAGCGCGGGTTTAAATATCGCTATGGGTGTCCTGGGCCGTATTGTGAATACGGAGAAGGACAATTAGCGATCATTTTTAATCTGTTTTCGCAGGGAACGCCTACTTTGCAACTCATTAGAGATGCAAAGCGAGGCGTGAACAAAACGGGAGCTGAATCAAGGAAACACGCGATAGCGTGTCCTTGATAATAATGCAATATAATTATCGCCGCTTTTCGCCCGAAAACGGACGCTAAAGCAGCGATAATTATATCGCCAGCCCTTGATGATATGCCCCTTGGTAAGTACTGGGGCAAAGGAAACCGGAGTAATGAAGATTACCATTAAGTAATTGGTCATTAGGTTGCTATATAATTTGAACCTGAATATATGCTACTCTTTTTGGTTACAGAACGTTGAGTAGCATCCATACCGTTTCAAACAAGAATGAATGTTGTTAGTCAGTGCTTAGATGCCGCAGAATTACTGGCCATTGTGGAGTGTCGCATGTAAAAATAAGCTACACAACCCCGTTCCAGGTCCCTCAAAGATGCAATCTACTATGGGATCTTTGTAAAGACACATCTGTCCTTTGACGACTGGGCCCAAAGCTGAGATGCGTGACACGGGAGATTAAAACTTCATTTTTTATCACTCGGCGAGAACCCGCCGATCAGTCATGAATGTAACTGATAAATACTATCATATTTTCCATGAAATGTCACAGTTTAGATGTTTGACATTTCATTTAGTCACACACCTGCAGGCGCCAAAAAAAAAACGTCAGTGCTTTTTTCTATTTTAAAGCTTCTCTCACATTAAATAATTATGCGAGGCTTTTATCTCCCCTGTCTTTGATTTTGTAGCAATGCCTAAAAATTGCTCGTCCAACTTTCCATCTGAATTAAACAGAAATGATTAATTAGTCATTTGCATAAACTGCATTATAATTAAAAAGTAACTCTTTCCTTACTAATTTGCAGCCAGCAAAGCTGTATCAAGCTTTTGCAGTGATGTGGTAAAAGATTAGGTCGGGCCCCTTAACTAAGATCAAACGGGATGTAAAGGGGACATGCATTTATTTTTGATTTTACATAGTGCAGACTGCACCCAAATGAGTGACGTGGCACTATATGGAAAACCATGGGCAAATAGGAAACTAGAAGCCATCAGAGTGCTTTAAAGCGAAACTCTGACAAATGGAATTTATTTATGTGAGTAGAATACAGGGAGGTATCCCTGTATTCTACTTATATGGAACAAATAAAGCAAACACAAAAATGTGTCGAGGGCGCCATAGGTAGAAGAGGCCGTACTTGTAGACTGGCAAGATTCCACCAATAAATTCTCCCCACTGTGTGAAAATGCATTAAAAAAACAGGGCTCGGGGGCGTGGCCGGGTAAGATGGCCGATCAGACGTAGAGCGTCTCGGCTCCCGGTCCACGCGCTGTCCCGGAGCTGTCTCTGGCGCCCCTCAGTGATTAGGGGAGACGCAAATAGCCCATCCCGCGGTCGGAGAACGCGGGGCACAGATTGAGACCCGTCATTCGCCCTGGAGCTGCCTGGATTAGCCGTACGCTGCTTGGTGCTGTCCTGCGGGGAGGCCTCGGCGAAAACCAACATGGCCGATGGAGTGCGGCCGCGGGAGGCAACGATCTTGCTCCCTTCCGAGTGGTGAGGTTAGTCGCGCCGACACTCAAGGCGGGGCCTTGCACTTTATCGCGGAGGTGGTGTGGAGAAGACTGGGACTAACGGCGACTTGAGGTGGAGGCGGTGGACGCTGCGGTGTTTCCCGCCGCGTATGCCTGACCCCAACATGGCGGCCGGTCTGTGGCCCGCGGCGGCAGGGGATGAGGCTTGAATCTGCGGACTCGTGCGGACTCCTGTGCCTGCCTTCTGGACGACGCGCTGGCTGAGGGGTACGCTGCGGGGAGCGGTGGCGAGCGCTGTGGCGTGCCTCCCTATACAGCAGAACTACCGGTGTGCTGCAGCAGCGGAAGCCCTGGGAGCCGGATTGGGGGCTCCATCCATGGGACAGCCACCTACTGCCGGGTTTCAACGTGAGAGCGGACGAGCCTGCTGAGATGCAGTCCGCATGCCCCTGAGCTTACCGCGGAGGCGGCATCTTATGGTACTGAGGTCTGACCGAGCGCCTGGGCTGCTGGGCTGCACTCACTCGCTCATGTGGTACAACGCGCATGGAGATGCGGACCGGTGCTACTAATGGATGATCACCACGAGCGCACCCACCGCCTGTAGCTGCCTGGGGCCCGAAGATTGGAAACGACCTAGCGGTTCCCGCTACTTTGCAGGCTTGGACCCCTCGTCCGGAGGCTGGGAGTGGGGGCTCCCGGACCGCCCATCTGCAGCGGCTGGATCATCTCCTGCGGCCCAGGGTGGACATTAAACATCCCGCACTGGGACGTCACTACGTGCTAAGCGGTCCTTCCCCCTCGCTCCCTACAGCTGGGCCCCGCGACGACTACGACCTGCACCCACGCAGGGGCAGTCACTTACGCCTGCAGTCCGGCGCTCCCGCCCCCATATGTCCTGTTGACCACATCGAGACATTGCTGCAGAGCTGAACGGAGGCTTGGGGTTGGTCCATCATCACCTTGGAGATATAGCCCCTACGTTCCACGTAGCCCCGGCGCGTCTTGCTCTTTCTGACCCGCTTGGGGGCTGGACTCGACAATCCTCTACATTTCCTGCGGTGCGGTGGGGGTGCGGGTGGCCTCATCCTTATGCCGCCAAAGAAAGTGACGAGCAAGACGCCAAATAAAGTCTTGGATTTCTTTGCGCCCTCTGACAAACGCCCGGCGCTGCGAGGGGACTTGGGAGCGGAAGCCATGGCACTCACGAAAGCAGATTTGCTGGCTATGTTTAAGGACTTTAAAGCTGAGCTACGCAACGACCTCGGCCAGGACATTAAAGCCTCCATGGACCAACTCCGTACAGATCTCACGGAACGTTTGACCTCCCTCCAGCAGGATGTGGACTCGGTGGGCACCAGGGTGCTGGACTTGGAGACACAACAGCAAGAGCAAGAACGACTCACCACCGAGACGCGGGATGATGCCAGGGACTCAAGGAGCAGCTACATCAGGTGCAGCTTAAGGCGGAGGATCTCGAGAACAGAGCGCGAAGGGAGAATATTCGCATTCGGGACCTGAGAGAGGGTGCGGAGGGTCCTGACTTAGCAGCATTCGTAGAGGGGCTTTTCGCTGAGATCTTGAACCCCCAGACCCTAAAAATAAAATGGGACAGAGTCCACCGGGTGGGAAACGCGCGGAGTGACGAGACGAAGAGACCCCGCGACATCCTGGCGAAATTCCACTCGTATAAAACCAAGGAGGCGGTGATTCAGGCTGCCAGGGTGAAGGACTCTATCTCCTTTCAGGATTCTCCTTGCACCATCTACCAGGATGTGGCGCCATCCACGCTGGCGCGGAGACAACTGTTCAGAGCCGTCACTACTAAGTTACGTGAGGACAGGATCAGATACCAATGGACGTACCCTTTTGGACTTAGCTTTGAATTCCAGAACAAGCGACGCCACATTACCGATCTTCAGGAGGGTCTGGATCTTTTGGGCCTTCCATCCGGGGAAGGTGACCCCAACGGGGGTCCGACTGGTGGGCCCTCTCGGGGCTCGGTGTCAGCTACCGCCTGGTCTATGAGCTCACGCAGAGGTCGTCGATGAACCCTTGTTGAACACATCATGAAGCCCGAGGGATCTGCCGCCGTCGCTGGAACTCCACCTCAAACCCTTCTGATGATGGCGCTGGACGTTGCGGTCTTCCGCCCTTCCTAACTCGTGGAGGCAGACCTGCGCCAACCCAAGACTACACATGATTGGACTCGGCTCTCTCCCCTGTCTTCAAGGTTCCAGTCATCAGTATGGTAGAGGGGGGAGCCACGAACTGAGGGATACCATACATACGAATGGTGATGTTACTCCTTTCTTTCCTCCTTAAAATAAAGTGCAAATAGAGCTCTTTCTGCTCTATTATGTGGGTTATAGACTGTTAATAAGGGGCACACTCTGGGTCTGGCATGCAGTGCAACTAATATACTTTTGTCGTTATCCCAGTCCTGATTTAGCAAGGCGCCCTGATTTCCTACTTGCTCAGAGACATTTTTTGATACCATGTGAGCTCCTTACCGGGATGGGCGTGGATGGGGTCCTCGGACCTGTTGTCCCCCCCGATCCCTAAGGGGGTGTTTCTGCCCCATACAGGGGATTTAATAGTAATTTTGGTATTGTTGCGTTGACTATGGTTGTTTTACTTTTGTTGGGGGGTTTCGGGGAGGGTACGGGAGGGACACGGTGGTGGCTTTTTAATAATCGACTCTTTGAGGCCTCTGACGGCTGCGACGCCGCAACTGACGTGAGTTGGCATACCCGCTCTGTCAGGGACAGGTCACGTCCTGGCATACAGGGGGTAGGCTGGGGCTCCTACAGAGGGGTGGCTCTTCATATCTAGGACAATGCCAGTTACGTTTGGAACATGGAACGTAAAGGGTCTTAACTCCCCCCAAAAGCGCCAAAAGGTGTGGAAGTACATTACCGACCACCATCTTGATATTGTGGCCCTACAGGAGACACACCTAGCCAGGGCTGAAGATACGCGCCTTAGACATAAACATTACCCGCTAATTTATAGATCCTCGGCACATACGAAACATAGAGGAGTGGCGATCATGTTTCGATCTTCTGTACAATTCCAGCCACTAGGAGTACATACCGATAAAGATGGTCGCTGGGTCATGGTCAAGGGTCGTCTGCGAGGCACTCTGTGCACCTTGGTAGCACTGTATGCCCCCAATACAGGGCAGACGGCTTTTTTACACACACTGCTGGGGAGACTGACAGACTTTGCAGAAGGCCCACTGATTCTCATGGGCGACTTCAATTTAACCTGGCAAAAAGAGCTCGATAGTACGCACTCACAACGCTCGGACATGGGCTCCTTTTCCACAGACACACAACACCGCTTGCAGGACATGGGGCTTCTAGATGCTTGGCGCAGTCTCTATCCGCAGACCCGTGATTACACATTCTACTCTCCTGTCCATCGTACATATTCCCGCTTGGATTACATTTTTATTAGCCAATCCCTGCATGGGGTCCTACAGGATGCCAAGATATTCCCCCTCTCGGTCTCAGACCACAGCCTACTTTCTGTATGTCTCTCTTGGGGGGGGAACGTCTCGACTAAGCCCAGATGGTATTTCCCGGCGTCGCTTGCCCGGGACAGGGAATCCTGTACTAGTCTGAGGGAAACCATTAATGAATTTTTTGCCATCAATAAGCCAGAGGACACATCAGAGTTTATCACATGGGATACGTTTAAGGCGGTCTTTAGAGGGAGATGCATTGCCCTTAACTCGGCCCTAAATGCGCAGCGCACTAAGGAGAGAGAGCAATTAGAGAAAGAGCTCACCACACTTGAGTACGCCCATAAACTGAACCACACAAGACAAACCCTTCGTAATCTAACAGCGATCCGAGGTAAACTTCGGGCAATCTATAATAACAGGGCGGAGTTCACACTCCTCAAATTACGGCACTTATCATACACGCAGGGCAATAAAGTTGGTAAACACCTTGCCAGGCAACTAAGGGATAAGCGAGAGAGAGAATACGTGGGTGGCATTCAGGAACCCTCTGGGGAAATTACACACAAAGATGAGAATAAGGCTGAGCTCTTTGGTTCTTTCTACAATACCCTGTACACTGGTGACACTCTAGACCCGAACACTCAACAGGAATATCTCCAGTCACTACCGCTACCCCAGGTGTCGGATACCTGGAACGAATTATTAACCGCTTCTATAACTGTGGATGAGGTGTATTCTGCCATCAAGGCTCTAAAACCTCATAAAGCCCCAGGCCCGGATGGATACACCGCCATTTTCTATAAGACATTTGCCCCCCGATATCAGCTTCCATCTGGCTCGACTTTTTAACAAGATGGCTGAGGAGGGCGAGACCTCTGGCACTATGTCTGAAGCCATAATTTCTGTGATACCCAAACCAGGGAAGGACCCCCAGCACTGTGCTTCATACGGGCCCATTGCCTTATTAAACCTTGACGCGAAATTATACTCCTCCATCATAGCCAAACGATTAAATGACCTTATGCCTGACCTTATCCATGCAGACCAGTCAGGCTTTATTAAAGGCCGTCAAACACATGACAATACACGTCGTATCCTACATCTGATAGAGAAGGCTAATAGGCGTCGAATCCCTGCAGTATTAGTAGGGCTGGACGCAGAGAAAGCCTTCGATAGGGTTGACTGGACGTTTTTATTCCACACACTCACAGCATTCGGTTTCTCATCCAAGTTCCTCACTATGATTCGAGCCAACTATCTGCATCCCAGCTCCAGAGTAGTAGTCAATGGGCTTGTATCATCTCCCTTTAGTCACTCTAGAGGCACTAGACAGGGGTGTCCCCTATCGCCCCTACTTTTTGCTCTCAGTATAGAACCACTAGCGCTGGCAGTTCGGACTAACCCTGATATCCAGGGCTTGCCTTTCACAGGGGAGTCACATAAAATTTCCCTTTTCGCGGACGATGTCCTGCTGTCCCTCTCTAGCCCGGCTACATCCCTCCCGTCCTTACAGGTGGAACTTGAACGCTTTGAGTCGGTAGCTGGCTTCAAAATAAATTTAGATAAATCATACATTCTCAACCTCACTCTTTCACAAGAGGAAGTGCGCAGGCTCCAGTCTCTTACACCTCTATCCTGGGCCACGTCCTCCATTCAATACCTGGGAGTCCAGCTGACGCCCAAGGTGGAGGGGCTTTATGCTGCCAATTTCCCCGCCATCCTTAACCGAATCCAAGCGGACCTTACGAAATGGAAACCCCTCTTCCTGTCTTGGTTGGGTCGGATTCACGCTGTGAAGATGACGCTTCTTCCTAAACTTCTCTATCTATTTCAGGCTTTGCCCATTGAGTTGGAGGGGGATTTCTTTCGGCGAGTGAAGGCCATGATCCTCCGCTTTATTTGGCAGGGAGGACGCGCTCGCTTCTCTTTCTCCCTCTTGCATCGCTCTCGCAGGGAAGGGGGCGTTGGACTGCCAGACATGCACCTATATTACAAAGCGGCGCAGCTGAGAGTCCTGGTTGATTGGTCGAAGCCAGATTCCGATAAACACTGGCTACATATGGATCGCAGTGTGGCGGGAAGGACTATATGGGATCTAATTTGGCGCCCCAAGAATGACAGACCTAAGAATGCTTACATCAGCACCCCCACGCGCACCACTTTAAAGGTTTGGGATTCTCTCACGAGTGACGACAGGTGGACGTCATTCCCTTCCCCATTTACACCCCCACTTTAATCCGGCATTCCCCCAGCCCTACATGAGGGACCTTTCGATACTTGGAGGGAGGGGGGCTGTTTAGCTCTGACTCATCTATTTCAGCATCTTGACCCTCTTACTTTTGATGACTCTAAGCAGAATTACGCAATAGGGAATACAGAAAGCTACCATTACGCTCAATTGATGCACTGGGCACTCACCCCTCAGGTTCGAGAGGCAGCCACACGACCACTTACAAAATTCGAACTCTTCCTCACTAAGACTACCTCTATGAAAGGGACGATTTCTTTTATATATAACTTTCTACTTACTACCACGCGGTCCCCACGCCCACGCTATATGTCTATGTGGGAAGATATGCTGCAGCGTGGGATTTCGGATGATGAGTGGACGCATTTGTGGTCCGATGTCTCACGATTCAGCCATTCCACGGAGCTCCGTGAGGCCCACTTGAAGACTATGATGGACTGGTATCTTCACCCCTCTAAGCTCAAGCGGATCTTCCCTGCCACTTCAGATAGATGCTGGAGAGGGTGCGGATTACTTGGGGACTTCCAGCATATTTGGTGGGATTGCCCAACTATTCGCCCCTATTGGGAAGAAATACTAGCACACATCAAAGACATGCTCGGATATCCCATCCCCACTACTATGGCGGGTGTCCTCTTGGGGCTTCGTGACCCTTCCCTAGAGCACCAGACCCGAGCTGATAAAACAATCATGTGGCTATGTATAGGGGCGGCTAAGATAACCCTGGCAGCCGCCTGGAAAAGGAAGGAAGCACCGGCTATTGCTCTCTGGCACTCCCGTCTCTGGAGGCTGATTAGTTTGGAACGCATGTCTGACATTTTCAGAGACGACTACAAAAACTTTGAATTCCGGTGGGGTCCTTTAGTCACCTTTCTCTCACGCAGCCTTCCATCGGCAGTTTGTCCCCCTACTGTTAGGGCCCTACATCTTTTTCAATTTTGAGTCGCATAGCAGTAACACTGGATAACTCAGATTCGGGCATTTTATCGCCACCATCGTGGGGGAGGAGGGTGGGTCGAGGGGGTTCCTTTTTCCTTATTCTATGTTATCTCCCAATTGGGGACTGTTGTTTTATGATTTTTGTTTATGCCATGTAGCATCTTCCGGCTGGAAGACGTAGAAATGTTACCATTGCAGACAATTGATGCAATACATGTGGAGCTGTCAGCTTGCACCTTTTGCGTACATAAATTCATTCCCAGCTCTGTGACCATCCCAAAACTGTAAACTACATTTACGCATTTCACTTAGAAGGAGCTGGACTTTTGTGTGGCAATGCAATCTGCTACTCAATTAAAGCCTTGTTACATTCTGCTAATCCCCTGCAAGGGATACTCTGATGGTATTGATTTATGGAATCTGTTGGGAAAATTCAATAAACACACCTTTGACAAAAAAAAACAGGGCTCTGTCGCACACTGACTTTTATTTGTCAGTCTTCAGTCTTGCTAAAAGACCTAGGGGGATATTCTCAAGAACGTGTGATAATTACCGCAAAAGTAGCTTAACGCAACTTTGCACATCGCAGTCTATCGCGGGGAAATAACGCTGTGTTAACGTTGTATTTCCAACACAGTGGTACCATGCGATAGTCTCACGCTAATGCGTCAAATGACCGCGATATAATTACCGTGACGGCAAAAAAACGTGAAACGCGAACGCAAAAAAAGTTGCGATGTGGCGAACCGCGATAAAAAAATCAGCAATAACCAGCGACAGGCCTGCAATTCCCACGCGTCATGTGGGAAAATGCACTACAAAAGCACCGAAAAACACAAACAAAATAATTTAAAGTGCGTAGCACCATGGAGGAAGCCGGAGCAATTACAGAGAACGACCAGAACCCCACAAGCCCCCAGGAGGACCGGCCTGGGACCTCGGGGTCACGGAAGGGCAAGGAGAAGAAGACGAGGAAGACGAGGTTCAGTCCGCAGGAAAACAGGATCATCATCACGGAGGTGATAGAACACCACCAACAACTGTACGTCACCTCCAACGTGTCATTGGCAAATAAAAATGCAATATGGCAGTCCATCCTGGACAAGGTGAATGCAGTCGGAGTGAGGAGGAGGACAATTGGAGAGGTCAAGAGGCGCTGGAATGATGCGAAGCGCAAAACCAAGAAGAAACTCGCTGACAACCATCAGGCAGCAATGCAGACTGGAGGTGGCAGTCCAGCGGAACACCAGGAGCTGGATGAGATGGAGGAAATGGTGTCCACAGTCATAAGTGGGGTGACGGTGGCAGGAGTTGGGGGTCCGGACACTGCTCGACATGACCTGACACAACAGCACCAGGGTGAGTACCGAACAGGGACTGGGGGGACGGGGGGAGATGGGCACAATGGCACACATGCACAATTAAGTAGAGCACACTGCACACCCACAATGACTCTGGATCATGTCCCTGATCCCCTTGGCACACTGCAGCAAACATACAAACAGCAAGTAGGCCCCCGTCCACTATGGGCACTAAGGGGTCCCTCCCCACACAGCACCAATCTCACAACCAACCCATGCACACGTGTTAAAACCAGCAAAGCTGTGTGTCTGTGAGCCACACTGACAATGCCAGTGACACTGCATGACGAACAGCATGGCTGCAGTCCAATTATCATGACATGGTGCACGCCACGACACTGAGGCGGCTGACTGTGGAACACATCCGTAAAGGAGCAGGTCACACTCTGACACATCTACATGCACAAGCAACCCCTGACGTCAACAACACATCTGCGGATAAACCATGCCCAAGAGTCCAAAATCCGAACTAGAGCCAAAATTAGCCAAGTCTGCAACATCTTAGCACTGTAGAAGCACAGAAGTCAAAGGCACACCGCCTCAAAGGGATAAGGGGCAGCAAAATCACAGCTGCAGCGGCGACTCTCCCACAATGCAGCACACACACATAGCAATAACAGCACATCATCATTGACAACAATGTGGTACAAAGTGCAACACTCTCACTACAGAACAGAGGACACAACTGGTTCCGCTTGTCCGTAGACACTGACCAATCACATCTGGCATAGCAGGAAACTGTGAGATGATAATGTACGTGTACAACCTCACATCCGTGATGTAGTTCAAATTTCCACTGTCCCGCATCAAATAGTCAGCTCCTCCCAAACAGTCACAATGTACATTGTCATGCAGTCTGTATGTAAACTTGAACAATGCGTCAACATACATGTCAACACAATGTTAAAATGCATCTCCCCTTCACATTGCAGAGGGACAATCAACACCTCCTGCAGAGCAGACCAGACAACTCATCAGTGATGATGAAGAGGACCTCCACACCTTCGACACCGACGCCCTACAACAGCTCATGGACAGCTACGGCAACCCACCTCCAGGAGCAGGGCAGCCCAGCTGCATCGAGGAGACCCCACCCCCTGCACAGACCACACAGCAGGAAGCACCCACCACCACGGCTGGCTTCCAGCACCCCAACGAAGAACACATCGCATTCCAAGGCCATGTGTTAGACTGCCAGAAGGAGGTGGCTGAACAGGTGCGGGTGGGGTTCGACCTCATGGCAGCCAAACTAGATGACATACGTGAGTGTCTAAGTCCCATCAAGGACCACTTACACTCCCTAACGGACACCCACAGTTCGCTCCATGATGTTCAACAATCCATGCCCGACATCGCTGGAGTCATGACTCTGAGAGGAGAACAACTGTCTAGTCAGAGTGGCCTCAGCGATGTCAGCCGAGAGTTGGCACAGATGCTGAGGATAATGGAGAACATGGAGCGGTTGCACGCAGAAAGAATGGCTGCCAAGGATGCACACCAGCAAAAAGTTGTTGGGATCTTCCATGCCCTGCAGATCCTCATCATCGCATTGCTGCCACGAAGGCAGTCGCTGATGAATGCTGCTGGTACTTCTACACACACATCTCCGGCCCCTGATGTGTCAGTGGCACACAGTGCTGCAGACCAAACATCAGCACCCACATGTCAGACAGATGACATAGGGGACAAAGATGCGGGTGATTCCACCTTTGCAGTGAGAAGGAGCCAGTAGCATTCTTCTCCGCCATATGCCCTGTTTCAGCTTGGTTCTGCCCTCTGCATCATGCCCTGTAACAACACCTCCCACTGTCCCCCGAAACACTCTGCGACACTCACCTTGGACCTCGACATGGACTGCCATATTTTGTTTGCTTACCAATGACACAGCAATCAGACTGCGGACTGTACTCTTCCTCTTCCGATGTACTTGTCAATCCCTAAATGACTCTGGCTGGCCCTCCACTGGGCTACAATGTAATGTGGGGTTTGCAATGCCATGTACTGCTCCAGCTCCGACACGCCACCGAATGTGAATAAATCATTCAAATTCACACAGATGTGTCATGTCCATAATTGATCAAGTATGAACGTATGGATGAATGCAAGGACATTGATTGCCCAAAAAGGTACACCCTGGGAAATGAAAGCAATGCGCATGTTTGACCGTGACACACATAGGAAGTGAGATGACTGGGAATGTGTGGACTAGCTGTGGCCTCATTGCTCTGAAACAACAATCGCACAATTTCTCAACTTTGCCCCACGCAATGTTAGAAATAGGGCTGGGTATGAAATGTCAAAGTCGTTGGCAGGCCTAAAGTCGTGTCCACCATCACATTTGACAACAGAACATCTCTTCGCATACCTACTCACACTCAACTGGGTAGACACAGCCTGTAGTGATGGATCACATTGATCCACATGGCAAGAATATGGACACCATACTCACATTGCTGAAGACACGTAGGAGCACAGGTCTATCAGCAACTATCCCAACCACTATGTCTGGCTCACAGAGGTGGAGCTGGCAATAGGGACTCACCCCTAAGTGAAATGCGTCAGTCAGTCCCTCCCTGTGTACGGACAATGCTCATTGAGGCACACGATTTGTCATTCTAATCAACACTCATCACAGTTGAACACTAGTGAAGTTGCGTAGACTTTATTAGCATGTGCGTGTCAGTACGGGCAAGAGAAGGGCCACAGCATGCAGACCAATGCATCAGACACTAACAGGCAGCATTCGGTCACGGTACAGTTCCACGTGACAGGCGTTGTGCATGCGCCCGGGATGTTCTGCCATTGCGTTGGTGGCTCTCGTAGAACCGGCACTCTTCTGACCTGCGGCAGTTATGTGGACGATATGCTGTAGCTCGGAGCAATGAGTCGTATGTGTGTGCAACGTTTGGACGTATGGGTTGTTGTGTACGTAAGTGTCAAGGGCATTCCATGCAAGAGTACCTCGAGCAAGAACTTCTGTGTGTGGGGTGTGGATACGTTGGTCTTTCATTAGCGCTGTGCGTACTGTGGGAGTCGTCATCATCTGCTATGGTATCTCTCTCAGGGGGTGCCTGCCGCATACAAGACCAAGGTCGGAGGTGCAGATGTCCTTCCGCCTTATGTATTGAGACAAAGGAGCTTTCATCCCTAATGTTAGTCTGACTACTGCTTGCATTCTGGGAATGTGATGTGGCTTTTGCGCTGCAATTGAGGCTAGGCCTTAGGCTTATGGTGCACCAATAGCAATACACACACAATTGTTGGCATGCATGAGCCAAGAGCCCGAGCGGCCTTGCGCTCCTTGTACAATCCCTTCGTGCGCGGCCGCCCTCCGGGTGCATGCAACATTGCAACATTGTCGATTGCGGGCCATGTGGCACAGACACTGCAACAGAGACACACGCATCAGTTGGTTTCCTGCTCCAGCCCAGAAATGAACCACGCCCAGAGCCCAGGGATAATTATTCACAACCCTACGCTGGCCTGGCGTACGCTGACCCAGCCCACTCGGCTTACGTATAAAGGGGGGGACGACGACGCTACGTGTCCCAGTTCTTCCCCACTGCCGGAGGTGACATGGCTGCGTCCGCCTGGCATATCACGAGACTCAATCATAAAGGGTCCATGACTTGCCTTGCACAGAGTTGGTGGCACCGGATACACTGCGGCCAGCACGGGCCTACCGCCACGGGACGGTGACTTTCGGTGCACTGAGGTAGGGGCACCTTAAGTGCTGAGCGGGTGTGCAGCCTGCGATGATGCGCCGTCCTGGTGGTCCGGACTGGTAAGGATTTGTGTGAGCCCTGCTGGACCGCAGTGTAGGCCTGAGCCAGCGGGCAGCGCGGGCCTACCACCACGTGGCGTTGCCTCGCGGTTCACAGAGTTAGTGGCACCTATAGAGCTGAGCGGGTGTGCAGCCTGCGATGATGCCGTGTGCCCTGATATGATCTCTGCCATTGCAAAATCAAGACCCAGAATCATGTGTGTGACCTGGTGGCCCGCGGGTTGGGGCTGCATGATGTGGAGGCTGCCAAGGTCGCGGGCCCCGGGCTTGGAGCTTGCACCGGCACGTGGTGGGCCCTCTTGGAGACACGCTGGTGGCGGAAGGTGAGCAGTGAGGCCTGGGTGCGCAGGGGTTGGCAAACACCGCAGGGCAGCGGGAGGGCTGGGGTGCAGCAGCCTGTGTGCGCAGGGGCGGCCAAGCGATGATGGCGTGTGCAATGATATGAACTCTGCCATTCATATATTTGGACTCTGTTTCAGATAAGGGACCTGGTGGACTGCAGTGTATACCGGCACGTGGTTGGAGACACACCGGTGGCAGCAGGTGAGCAGTGAGGCCTGGGTCCGCAGTGTCGGCACTCTCTCTCCCTCTCCCTCTCTTCCTTTCACTGTCTCTCTCTCTTCCTCTGTTACTCTCTCTCTCCTTCTCCCTCTCTTCCTTTCACCGTCTCTCTCTCTCTTCCTCTGTTTCTCTCTCTCTCTCCTTCTCCCTCTCTCCCCCTTTCTCTCTCTTTCTCTCTCTCCCTCTCTTTCACTCTCTCTCTCTCTCCTTTTCTTTCTCTCTCTCTTTCTCTCTCTCTCTCTGTCCTTTGATGAGCGCATGACACACCTACATATCTTAGATTTTGTCTTGCAGGCTGTGTCTTACAGATTGTCCAGAGAAGACCCGCCATGACTCTTCCGAATAGTTGTTTTGAGTTAAATTTGAATAAAATGATTTGTTTGGAGATTCAAAGATGAATGAATGATTCTCCTTTTTCTGACCACACATGAATGTTAATTGTTGTACTTGTGTGACATCAGGCGAATTGTTTTGTTCATGATTTCGTAAAGTTGATGTAAAATATCTTTGTCTTGGGTAGGGCGTGGCGGTGGGTGTTGTGGCCCTCTTGGGTGTCCGGCTGGATGATCAGTAGCTCCATGGCATCTGTTGTTCTTCTGGTGTGGCTGTAGGCTGGGCTCCCATTTCTGGTGCAGGTTATCGTCCGACTTAATACCAGGAAAGAGCAGGTGTTAATTCCCTGCTGCTAACGCGCCTTATCGCTTGTTTTGTGATCTTATCGCCGATCTGGCTGGTCGTTGAGAATAATGCGAAGTGGTGTTGTCGCGGGTTTTTGCACGGGAACGCCTACTCTGCATCTCATTAGCGTTAGTTGCCGGTGTCATCCGTGGCGATGTTTTTTGCGGCAGCTATTGCAGGAAAACTGGCGATATCGGCTGTTAGCACCAGTTTGTGAATAGGGCGATAAATCTATCGCCACTTTGGCTGTGATAAAGTGCCGCTAACTCGGCGGTAAGTCCTTGGGAGTATGCCCCCTAGAGTGTCAATGTACTGCAAAAGAAAAGCATATTTTAGAATACATGTTTTTAATTTTCTTGGAGTACTCCTCTACATTTTAAATTTGACCTACAATAATACACATCGTTGCATGACATTTTTTTAAAAATGTTGTCACATTATCTATTAAGCAACGGGAACGAACTGCAGCGGACTTCAAAGTCCAGGAGCACCAGGGCCCTAGGAGGCGGTCCCTGCATCTTCCTACACCTGCGCAGGAGTCAGCACTATAAATAGGGTGAACAACCGTCCGTAAATTTCACGGACCGTCCGTAATTTGGACCTCAAGTCCATTGTCCATGATGATCCCTTTTACAGACGCCTTTTGTCCGTCATTTTGGGCCTTGCAGGGAACAGCACTGTTCCCCTGCGTGAAGCCACAACTCCCTGATGGGGCCCGCCTCCCACACCTCCTCGGAGCACAAGAGCAGCCCCACCCGCGCATTGTCATTCTGTATGCCGGCTGATTGCCACATACAGAATGACAATGGGCCAGTCTGCTGCAAAGCATGTGGTGGGCCTCCCCCAGCCTCTGTCTAGGGCAGAGCATTCTGTCAGACAGAAGAAATGTGCAAAAACGCCAATGCTGCTACCTGAGAATCCAGTTCAAGAAAAGAAGCTGGTGAAAGAAGTTAAAAAGAAGGGGTTAGAGTTCTTTCACAGTCTCGCCATTTTAGAACTGATGCATTTTCAATATTATATTCAAGGAAGCCATGATTGCTGCTTTTTTTATTTTATGCAACTAACAACCATTGACAAAGCAAATAGTTCTGGCTTATTGCAGGTGTAACGTTACTTGTTGTATCATATATCTGGATACAATGACAGAAGAGGCAAAATACCAGCCGGGCGGTACACTATACTAAGCACAGATTTTTAGCTTAGGTGTTTTAAGCCACGCCCTTAATTACATTGAAGTTTTTTCATCCCACTTAAAGCCCTGGAAACAACACCATGTCACAGTCACCTCATGGCCTGGCACTGTGCATCATGCATGACTCATGACTTCCACTTTTTCAGATTGCCTATGTGCAAGGGCATAGTGAACCCTACCCCCACCCCACCCCTTGCTTTAGGAATTACAGCAAGGGTGAAATTCTTGATGGACCTCTTCTGTCTGAAATTCTGCCGACAAAGGCTCAGCTCATAATTAATATGAAAAGGTGGGCGAGTGAGTAAGTGAAGGGATGGGTGGATGGCTGGATAGATTAGTGAAAGGGTAAATGGATGGATGAAAGGGTGGATGGATGAGTAAGTGGAAGGATGGATGAGAGAATAGGTAAATAGATGGATGTATGGGTGGAAGGGTAGATGGATGGGTAAAAGGGTGGATGGATGAGTGAAAGGATGGATGGATGAGTGAATGGGTGGATGAATGAGTGAAATGATGGATGGATTGATGAATTGATAAGTGAAAGGGTGAATGGATGGACAGATGAGTGAAAGGGTGAATGTAAGGATGGATGAGTGAGTGAAAGGGAGGGTAGATGGACAAAAGGATGGATAGATGAGTGAAGGAGTGAAAGGGTGGATGGATGAGAGATGAACCAGATATTGTGCAATCACTTCCACTGGGTTTCCTGATGCAGAGGGTGGACAGACCATCCGGCAAAGGTGGGGGGATCGCTATTATTCATAAGGAACGATACACCTGTCGCCTGCTTGGGAACCCCCTTCTGGACTGTGAGAATACTCACTTTACTCTAGAACTTACACCCTTGGTTTCCCTCACAGGCATTCTTATCTACCGGTGTTGAGCCAGGTTTCTGTCAGAAACAGTACATCCGGGTCGGCGTCTTTAAGGAGCATCCAGATCTCTGCCGTATGTTTAGGCAGGGATCTGCAGTTCAGTAGGAGAATTTTATACTGGGCCTTTGCAAGGGGGGCTGCTGGGAGGCTAATATTAAGAGGACACCTACAATCTGGGCAGAATGCAGGCAGTTGTTCCGGCTGGAAAGCATGGGTGCAGGACGTGCCCGAGGCCCTATTAATCTGTTTTAGCCGGGCACTAGCGTAAGACAATCGCGCTGAAAGGAGAGGGGTTCTGGCCCCTGGACCCGTTCGGACACGGACGGGCGCAGACGGGCTTGCCTTAGGCGCGCCTTTGGCGTGCCAGCGGCGCGCCCGCTGCGCGGACGCGTCATCACGCGCCTTTATCCGGCTAAGACAGCGTCGGGACCAGCAACTGGACTGCTGACCCTGCCAGCCTGAAAGAGTAAAGGAGAGGTATCAATGGTATCCAGTATATGTATATCTCACATACTGCTGAATGGGATATTCCAGAATTGTAGAAATCATGTAGTGACTGGGGAACTTTGTAAGTCATCATGGTAACGCTCACCTGGCAGCTCTGTAGGGTGCTTGGGGTTCTTTTCTAGCCTCCAGTGATCTCGTTCTTTTGTTCAATCATTGAAAATACTTTTTTTCAAGATAGTAACATGTTGTGATAGAAACTCACCACATTAGTCACCCACTTCCGGAGTGGTCCTGAAGATGAGAGTGAACTGCAATTCAAGCTCTCACAGTCCCATCCCAGAATCCCAACTTTCAGTAGCACTGACTCTCAATCAATCAATCAATCAATCTGGATTTATAAAGCGTGGCTAAATACCCGATAAGGTATCCAGGTGCTTGCAGCCAGGTCTTGAGGGCCATTCGGAATTCTGGAAGTGAGGTGGTGGTAAGAAGTTGCATGGGGAGGCTGTTTCAGGTCTTTGCTGTGATGTGGGAGATGGAGCGTCCTCCTCTTCTTCTTTGGTAGATGTGGGGTGTATGGCCAAGTGAAAGGGAGATGGAGCACAGCCTTCTCGGCGGTTGGTAGAAGTTCAGGCGGTGGTTAATGTAGGCGGGTCCCTGACTGTGTAGAGCCTTGTGTGCGTGGGTCAGCAGCATGAATTGGCATCTCTTCTGTACGGGGAGCCAGTGGAGTTGCCTGAGGTGGGGTGTGGTGGGGGTTCATCTGGGATTGCAGAGGATGAGTCTGGCTGTGGCGTTCTGTATGTAAATAAAAAAAGAGGACCCCTGAATAGCGAATTCACAGGCACACAAATCAGGGAAACAAATGCAGATACCTAAAGAACAAAACAGACTGCCAGTAAAGGATTATTTGACGGAATATCTCGCCATACTTGAAGGATGCTTACCACATCATCCATGGAGTTTTAATGTGTATGTATATATCTATCACACAAAAACAGTTTTTTAATCAGACATAAAAAGAATCATCAATACCTTCATCCAGAAAAAAAAATTATATCAAAAATATAAATTGTTTATTGTAAACATCATCATATAAAAATACATGTATCTATACATATCAAAGTACAAGACATACCAATAAAAATAACCTGAAGGACAACGGGGACAATATCCCCAATGTTTAAGCACCAAACCACTAGCCCCACTGATGCCCGCTTTCAAGAGCCCATACACCTCGAGTCTTGTTAACTGGAAATGCGCCGTGCAATCCATTGCTGCAGGAGTACATCTTTGCTCTGCTTTTGAAAATACAGGCAGATGGTTATCTACTCCATTGCCTCCCAGGATACACTAAGATAAACTTAGTATTAATATTTATGTGCTACGCTTCAAACAGCGTCGTCGCTTTGAGCAGTTCTTATTCTTCGCGCAGCTCGATTGGAGTGTGTGGTTTGCTGCTTTATCTAGGACATATGCTGGTGATCTTTTCTAGCGTTACTGAGTCCTCCTTCTTCTCATAAATTCAAGGGACTGGCCAGCAGCAAGCCAGGAACCAGATTCCGCATTGGAGGCACCCCCCCCTTCTTTTTGCCCTATGTTTGATCAGTTTAGCGCCCTGAAGATGGTGTAACCATATCTGTAGGTCTTCACTGAAATGCGTGTCAGCAAATTTCCAGTTAACAAGACTCGCTCATCAAAATGTTTAAAATGTTCAACAACTATATGTTTTGTTAACTATACACATGCAAAGCAATCGATTTTTGATGTTTTTCTGTCTGTTTGTTCGCTTTATTTGTTTGTTTATTAGCACATTTTGTTCCTATTTTTTGGTCCTGTTCTGCTCTTGTCTTGTTTATCTACTGCCTGTTGGTATGGTTGAGAGTATTTGTTGAATGAATGTGTTGAGAGGTGTATGGGCTCTTGAATCGGGCATCAGTGGGGCTAGTGGTTTGGTGCTTAAGCGTTGGGGATATCATCCCCTTTGTCCTTCTGGTTATTTTTATTGTTATGTCTTGTACTTTGATGTGTCTAGATACATGTATTCTTATATGATGATGTTTACAATAAACAATTTATATTTTTGATATAACTTTTTTTTCTGGATGAAGGTATTGATGATTCCTTTTATGTCTGAGCAGGTAGAGTAGATGGCGTTAATCTGTGATTTCATGGTGAGCTTGTTGTCAATGATGATTCCAAGGTTTCTGGCGTGGTCGAGGGAGTGGGTGCAGGTCCTAGGTCTGATGGCCACCAGGAGTCGTTTCATGTGTTGCTGCTTTTGCCGAAGATCAGTACTTCCATCTTGCCTGTATTCAGCTGCAGACAGTTGTTCTTCATCTAGTCGGCGACACTTGTCGCATATCCGTAAAAGTTGGTTCTGGTGGTGGTGGGGTCGTCGGTGAGTGAGAGGATGAGTATGGTGTCATCTGCGTAGGAAATTATATTGAGCCCATGGTATCTGACAATGTTGGCCAGCAGGGTCATATATGTGTAATAAGCATGGGGCTGAGGGATGAGTGCTGGGGGTCACTGCACGTGATCTCCTTGTGTTTGGAGGAAAGATGGGAGGTGGATCCTGTGGGTTCTTCTGGTAAGGAAGGAGGTGATCTATCTGAGTGTGTACCCTTGGATGCTGATGTGGTGGAGTCTTTCGATCAGCTTGTGGTGGTTTACGGTGTTGAAGGCTGCCGAGAGGTCAAGTAGGATCATAGCTACTGTTCCTCCTCTGTTGAGGAGGGTTTTGGATTTTGTCAGTGGCTGTGATCAGAGTGGTTTTTGTGCTGTGATTGCTGCGGAAGCTGGATTGGGAGGCGTCCAGTAGCTGGTTCTCCTCCAGGTGTGCCATGAGTTGCTTGTTGATGATCTTTTCCAGTACCTTCACTAGGAATGGGAGCAGGGAGATTGGCCAGTAGTTTTTGACTTCGCTGGGGTTGGCAGAGGGTTTTTTGAGTAGTGGTTTGACTTTGGCATGTTTCCAGGCATCGGGAAATGTTGCAGTGGTGATAGAGGTGTTCAGCAGAGTTCCTGGCCAATCCTTTGGTTTCCGAAGTTGAAGATGTATTGCGGGCATGGGTCTGTGGGAGCTCCCAAGGGAATGGATTTCATGATGCAGGTGGTGTCCTGGGTGGAGGGGGATTCCAGGTGGTCAGTCTGTGGTTCATGTCTCGGTTGCGGTGGTGGCGTAATTGTCTAGGAAGTCAGTCGGTGTGGTTTGGGGTTAGAAGTTGCTGTATATGGTTGTGAGCTTATCATGGAAGGAGTTGGCAAGGTTGTCACACAGCTCCTGTGAGGGTGTGATGTTGTTTTTGCTGGCAGCTGGGTTGGCAGCCTGTTGTTCTATTGCTCGGAGTTTTGGAATAACCAAATGAGGGGTACGTAAATTCAGAGGGTAATTTGGGGAAGTAGAACTGGAACAAGATGGATAGACGATTGAGCTTTACTCACTTGCTAGATTGTCAGTATGGCTTGAGGAGTTATTAACATTAGTCTCCCAGGTTTTGCTCACTGGGTCTAAAAAAAAGTTGCAATACTTGAAGTCTCAATTATGTTTGCAATACTGGTGCCTAATTCAATGTCCTGGGAGGTCCTTGTACTAAAGCCAGAATCTGTTGTGAGCACAGGTGTGGTTACAAGGTCAATATGTTGCTCCTACTTGTAAATCACATATAAATCACAATCAAGGAACTCCAGTGACAAACCGCCAGAGGCATTAAAAAAGTATGAGCCGTCAAATCTCAAATGCATAGCTACTCAAGTCAGCATACCAAACCTCCAACAGCAGTGCCAGCTGTCAGCAGACGTGATCCATCATTCTGGAATTAGCTGAATTTTTGTTGTTGTTGCACTGAAAAGCCAGCCTTAGTGCAGAAGGGGACCCTAATGTTCAAGGAGAGCAACAAAATGAGTCAGCCGGTAAGTAAAGAATGAAGGTTATTTAAGATCATTTGTATATGGCTCGAGTATTCAAAGATATTGCAACATTTTTTATCCCTGACCCCAGGAGGTCAAAGCTGATCATCTATCTTGGGATCATTGATGGTTTATTTTACGTTATTCTGACCTCTCTCTCTCAGCTCTCTACCAGCGCTTTTCTGATACAGCTTCTCTTGTGCACCTCTTGTCTCTGTCCTGCCTCTTTAGTTTTTCTCCAAGCCTTTTTCTCCCATGCACTTCTCACCTATTCATTGCAGCTTTCACCTATCAAATGCTGCACTCCACTGGTTTAGCACATACTACACTTTTCTTGTGAAGTGGAGTTCCTCATTCTCAATTTAGTCCTCAATCACTTCCATTTGTGCGATCAGACAGTTCAAACACACTTTATCATCGATTTGAGGGTATCTTAGTAGCTTTAGTTTTGTGCCATAATTCAATAAAAATTATGGTGACCCAGGTTTGCGTTGGACAGTGCATCACTTTGTTTGCTTATATATTTGTTATTGCTATGCAGGGCTTTGTGGGTTCTTTGCTACGCAACATTACTATTTTGGCACAATGCTGCCATTTTTGGCATTGTGTTACCCAGCACTCATACTAATATTTAGAAGAAACATCACAAGAGATTGCCACTTTGCTGCAGTTTTGTACAATAAAGCCTGGAATGATCACTCTGTAAAGGTGAGCTAAGAATCAAAAGCCAGTCTCAGATGAATTACTATCATAACTTGGCACATTTTTTGCTTCTTCTTCTTTTTATTATTATTATATTAATTTTTAGTATTAGTAGTAGTGGTAATAGTAGGAGGGAGTGGTAATAGTAGTTGTAGTAGTAGTAGTAGTAATAATAATAGCAGTTGGGGTAGTAGTAGGAGTGTTTCATTTGGTGGGGATGTGGCAAGACAGAGGGATCCATTGTGTTCCTGATGCAATTGAAGAGGTAGGAAATTACAGAAACGTTGCATGAGAGTTGTGGCAGACATCTTGGAGTGAGGTCCTCCATCTAACTGCTCATGCAAAAATGACATTACTGAGTGAGCCACTCCTTCATCCTGCCTATGCAAAAGCTAAACACTGTTATTAACTACATACAACCATGGTGGCCACAGTTGGACAACTGACTTAGTTACTGCTCAATTTACCTTGCAGAATAGATAGTTTCTACTCCCTGATCCAGGCACTTCCTGTCCACTGTTGGTAGGAAAGGACAAACCCTTATAGGGTCAACAATTAACAGCTGACCTGGAACCCTGCCCTGAACTGGCCCTTTGCTCTGCTGATCTAGTGTATTACCTAGGTGGAAGTTGGCATGATACGATCCCAAACTAAGTAAACCCTTTAGACGCCTTTATGTTCCACTGAGACATATATCACTCACCCTCTCCACAGTGAAAACCCAGAATTGTTATCAAAGTTCCTTGCACTGCTTCCTCTCACATTCTAACCCATTGCAGTTCTATTGCGCCTTTCCCTGGTATCAGAAGCTTAAACAGGCACAGACTATATATGCACGGATGAAAAGTCTTTCCTATCCCTTTTAAAAGGCTGATTTCATCAAATAAATGTGATTGGTCTGACACTCAGGCAAAATAAAAGCTTAATGCATGCAGTTGATTACATTCTCAATGGCTCTAATGAACCTGACTTCTGATGTCTTCTGAAGACAGGATTTATAAATTTAAAATCAGTTTTCTTAAATCCCACAGGTACTCTTGACCTTGTCATGCTTTCCCTCAAAATGTTCATGTTATTGAATCTTAGTTTGACCACTCTGCCAAAGCTTCAGCATCTTTTCTACTGCCAGAAAAGTACAACATACACAGTGCAATCAGTTATATACTATAGGAAATTCGCTTTTTCTACATGGTCACCTCTGATTTTTCACCTTTTTTGGAACCTATTTTTGCTGGATTTAGAACTTTCTGAATGGTTACTGGTACTAAGCATGAGTAAAGTACCTGTTCTTCTCCTTAAACATGGTTACATTGGGTTATCCCTAATATACCTATTTAATTTGCCCCTAAGTCCCTTGTATATGGTATAGAAAATGTTCCCATGGCCTGTAAATTAAATTCACCTGTGGAGTGCCCCACCTATTTTGTCATCCACAGAGTGAGCAGTGACAACATGGCTTCAGGCCTACCCTGTATAGCCTGACAGCAGCAGATTCTACCCTGCTGCACAGGCTTGTCAAAACCACCCTTTTAAAAGGTAGGAAAGCCTGATTGTAAATATTAAATAAGTCACGCCTAAGCACACAACAAGGTAGAGGGCATAATATTTAAGAGTGGAACATGTGTGATACTAGAAATGACATGGTCCTTCAGTTACGAGTCCCAAAACGACATTGTCAGTTGTCAGGCTGTAATGCCAGATAGGAAAAGGCAAAGTACACATCAAACACTTTAACCTATAACGTTTGAGCTGTACAAGCTCCAGACTCCATTCAAATTCTTATTTTTATATTTAATAAAAATCAAATATAATGGTGAAGTCAGATTTTTGTTAAATGCGTGGGAAATGTAACTTTTAGAAAGTTATCTTTACCTAGGCTGAAGTTGCTGGAATCTAATTTGCATTAGCTCTTCAGCAACTGCCCAGCGGTATGTGCCCTGAATGAGGTGTCAAAAAGGTGAGAAAACTGCTGCCAGTACAGACAATGTCCTGGGTGTGGGGAGGTCTTATCTTCCCTTGCAGGAAGACTAGTTAGTGTGGACCCAGGAACTTCATTAACTGTAAAGGGGCTGTCACAAGCAAATATTAGGTGACTCCTGGAAAGTCTCAGCCTTTGTACCCATAGTCAGGCTGGCATCATACCCAGAGGAAAGCTACCCAACCCCCAGAACCTGAGTTGAGTGGCCACAGAGGAGGGGACTGCTCATTACCCTGGCCACACAGGAAGAAGAAAAAAAACATAAAACATAAAAGCACCAGTTTCAGAAAACTAAAAACAGGAAAAGGTTCCAAATGAGCTGCTAATGTAAAGATACAGTTTCGGTTATTTTCAGAAGATTGAGAGATTATTTGTGCTTAAAGTTTCAAGAGAAGACCATTCCATAATCCAGGAACAGTGTATAATCAAGAGCCCACCATCGCACAAACTCTTAATTTTGTTTGTTGTTACAAAACACTTGTTAGAGGAGTGGTATGAGGAGATCTGTAAGGATATAGAATCTTAGAGATGGCAGATATCTATTTCCCTTGGAAAGCTCTGTGAGCAATCCAAAGGAATAGAATTATCTATTCACCTGGATGTCGATAAAGAGATTTCCAAAACTCTGAAACGTTATCAAAATTTCTGAATGTGTAGATGGTCATCACTGCAGCATTTTGAACTCTTTGCAGCTTAGCAAACTAATAGGTAGGATGGTCCACATACACACTGTTACAGTAGTCAATCAAAGATAGGACACAGTGAGTAACCATCGGTTTATGTGATTTTTCTTTTAGGGATAAACTCTGTTGTTTTTCTCAAATGTCTCAACATGTCATAGCAAAGGGTTGCCAGGGATTGAACTGCTGTTTCAATGAGGCCTCCTGGTCAAGTTATTTTGCACATTCAATTAGTGCTGAGGGAAAGCCCATGCATTCTGGCCAAAGGTTGAAAGGTTGGGATGCCAACAACTTGGATGTTTCCCTCTGATGAGGCATTCAGTTTTATTTGCATTCAGTGGCAGGTGATGGAAGCTCATCCATTGGTTGATTGCTGTTAAATAAAGGTCCAACATGAGCAGCAGAAGAAGAGGCCTGCTAGTTTAGTCAAATAATTTGCTGTGAAACCTGCATTGGATAGAGCTCAGTGGAAACATAATCCAATGAATGTCAAAAGAGGCCAAACATAGATATTGAATAGGATTTGGGATAGAGTGGAGTCTTGAAGAACTCTAAACTTTATTTCCATACTACCTGATTTAATGGGAGGAAGGTTGTTAGACCAGGCATCCTTGGCGTGGGTCTCCCTTCCATTTTTTTATAATGCCTCCACTGTTGTCGATATGTTTTTGCTGGACTAGAGGCTCATGGGCACTTTGCCACTGCTAATCAGTGCCAAAGTGCAAGTGCTCCTTATTGTAAATTGTGATGTGAATTAGTGACTCCATGTTTGGCTTATTTGAATTACTGTCAGACCCTAGTACAGTGCACTGAGTGTGCCCAGGGCTTGTAAATCAAATGCTGCTGGTGGGCTTGCAGCACTGGTTGTGCCACCCACAGAAGTAGCTTGTAAAGTGTGTCTCAGGCCTGCCATTGCAGAGCCTGTGTGCAGTCTGTGACTGCCATGTCGACTTGGTAAGTGCACCCACCTACCAGTCCCCAAACCTTCCCTTTTCTTCATATCAGACACCCCTATGGTAGGCCTATGGGCAGGGTGCATTGTAAGGATAAGGTGGGACATGCCTGGTGTGTGTGGCATGTCCTAATAGTGAATTACAGCCATTTTCGTTTTTCACTATTGCAAGGCTACCTGTTCCCCATAGGCCAGAATGGGCAGTGTGATTATAACATCTTATAATCCTAAACTGACTCAGGGGACTAGGTAGAAATTCGAGTTTAGTATGCCTGAACTCAGAATGATAAAATACATCTTTTAGTGAAGTTGGTTTTAACATTCTGTGTTTGAAAATACCACTTTTAGAAAGTGGGTATTTTCTTGCCTAACCATCCAGTCTGCCTCTGCCAGCTTGTGTATTGTGTGTCTGGTTTGTGCGTGACAGGGGCTGGGGGTGGCTACCGGAGACAGGGTGAGGCAGCCCAGGGCTGAATAGAGAGATCTGCATCCAGAGTGGAGGGAGGAGTTGCATCTGGGTCTGAATAGGGCTATGCCTGCCTTCCACAATGCTGGCTCCACCTCCTGCCGGGCGTCTGAGTACCCTGCCCCACATTCTGAAAGGAAAAGAAGGAGACATGTACACAGAGTGCTCCAAAGCTGCACAGAACTGGTTTAAACTAGGCAAAGGCCTCTCTGCCTTCAGAGAACAAAGAGAAAAGGAGTATAAGTACTGGGGCCCAAACCCAGGAACTTTAGATCACTTTTGGGAACAAGAAGAAACCTTTGCTGAGGAGCGGAACCAAGAAGAAACTGAGGAGAGACTATCCCTAAGCTGAAGTGCTGCTTGGGGGATTGGCCTGCAGTGGTTTGCCTGACTGCCAAAGAAAGGAGAAAGGAACTTTTGTTTTTGCTGTTACTTTCATCAACTTGTGAAGGATCTCCAAGGGCTTGAGAGAGAGCTTGCCCCCTGACCGAAGTCCCAGGACCAGTGGACTTCACCAGCCTTGTGAATTGCTGCTGGAAACGCTGTTTCAGTGGCTACAGGGTTAGGGAGCTGTGACCGACTCTGACGACCGGCTCGGTGTCCTGTAAGCACCGCATCGAAGCACCGTCTCGCCCTGCAACGCACGGCCCTGGTCTCACCGACTCCGTCAACGAGCCGCTGCCTGCACAGTATCGAGGGACAACGCGTCCTGCAACGCTTCGCTACGCCAAAACGAACTGGTCCGACCGACACAGTCACTGCTGCTGAGTTCGAGTCCTGTGACCGCACCGGAGTTGGGCGCCGCTCGCACGCTTCGCGACGCACCGCCCGACTCGCACCGCTGTCCGGACTGATCGACGCCAGCTCCTGAATCCGGCTCCGTCGCCGCACCGCAACCTGCCAGCACCACATCGAAGCACCGTCTCGCCCTGCAACACACGGCCCTGGTCTCACCGACTCCGTCTCGACGACGTCAACGAGCCGCTGCCTGCACCGCATCGAAGGACAACGCGTCCTGCAACGCTTCCATTTTGCATCGCGACCGTGACGTACAGCCATCCGGCTCGCACGCCCGTGCCTGCCGCTCCAAGTAAAAGGTACTGTGACCGAGTCTGTCTACGCTGTGTTGGCCCGTCTCGACGCGGTCAGCTGGATTTGTTAGACTCTGTTTGTTCTTGACATCGCCGTAGCCGGAGGAGGCTACCGACTCGCACAGGACCTTGAATTAAGTCTTTTTGATCAGAACTAAGCATTCTTGACAGTATTGTGGACTATTTTTGTCGTTTATGATCTTGTGATAAATCTATATAAAGTATACCTATTTTTATAAATATATAACCTGTGTGGTGTCCATTTGTAGTGTTGTTACTTGATTACTGTATGTGTTCACAAATGCTTTACACACTGCCTCTGAACTAAGCCTGTCTGCTCGTGCCAAGCTACCAAGAGGGTGAGCAGGGGTTATTTCAGGAGTGTACCTACTTTCCCTGACTAGACTCAAGGGTCCCTATTTGGACAAAGGTACCTACCTTTGCCAACTAGAGACCCCCAAATCTAACATTGGTGGTCAGCGGTGAGGATTCTGGATTTGCATTTGTGACTCATGTACAGTAATTGGTGAACACTACTTATTGAGTGCAGACCAAAACGCAACCACATAATTTTTGATAGCATTTTTTCTGGGATTTTCTATTTTTGCAACTGCCAAGTTTAATCACCATGGAGAAACCAGCATCAGTAGCCTCTGTTGAGTGTTATTGGGAAGAGGAGAGGCTAGAATGCTACACCCTCAAGCAGCTCAAGCATTTCTGCAAAAAGTTTAAAGTGTCCATGACCGGGCTCTCCAGGAAGGCGGACCTCCAAAAGGCGCTGAGGGCCTGGGTCGAATCAAGGAGTGCCCCTGTGGAGGGGCTGAGAATGCAGAAGGGCAGCTGGAGGGGCTATTGGGTCTAGGGGCTGGAAGACCACCTTCCCCAGTAGGTAGCAGTGTTTCTGCCAGAGGACTGTCTCCAGAAGAGTTGGAGGACAGGAAAGAGAGTAGGATGCACGAAATGGAGCTGACCAAGCTCAAGCTGAATGGGCTGTTAGAATTTGAAATGCAAACTAGGAAATTAGCCCTAGAGGAAAAGAAAATGCAGTTTGAACATGAGAAAGTTTTGAGGGAGTTGGAATTGAAGGCCAAAAGTTTAGAGATTACTTCCTCGGGTGGCAGTGTACCGCCTGTGCCTGTTGAAGCTAGGGTGTATATTCCAAAAGATGTGGTTAAGGAATTTTTTTTAAATGATGACATTGGGCAGTGGTTCAAAGCCTATGAGGTAGCCATGTCTTCCCACCGGGTCCCTGAGAATGATTGGGGAGTGGGGTTGTGGGGACGGTTCCTTAGTGAGGGGCGGGATACCTTGTTGGATTTGCCCTCTGAAGTCTATAATTCATACAGCCACATAAAAGATGCATTGATGACTAGATATGGTTTAACCCCTGAGCTTTATAGGCAGAGGTTCAGGAACTGTAAGAAGATTGAAGGCAGTACCTGGGTTGAATATGTGACCTTCTTTTGCAGAGCCTTGGATGGTTGGGTAAAGGGTAGCAGAGTGACTGATTTTCAGACGCTCTTTGATTTGATTGCATGGGAGCACTTGTCCAGTAATTGCTTTCCTGAGCTACGCCAGCACCTGATTGATAGTAAGCTGACTAACCCTAGGCAGCTTGCTGAGGAGGCGGACCGCTGGGTGAGTACCCGGGTCCACAAGGGTCACGTGGGAGACTCCGCCAAGGGTGGGCAGGGTCCCCAGCAGAAGAGTGGGGGGGACAAGGGCAAACAGAGGGAGTTCCATAAAGGGCCCCAAAGTAGACCCCAAGGGAACCAAGGGAAAGGTTCCCAGCCTCCCCCTGAGAAGAAGCCAGTGGCCCTGACAGGCCCCACTGTTCCCCAGGGACCACTGGTGTGTTACAAGTGTGGCGCCCCTGGCCACAAGGCAAACGATCCTCGTTGCCCTTTGCATGGAAAACCAGCACCCACTGGTGCAGTCCCCCGGCAGTTGGCTAGTGTAGCCCTGGGGGAGGAGTGGGGTGCCCAAGGTGGGGGTGATCCCACAGTGTTTTCCCTTGTCTCCTTAGGAGACTCTGAGATGGTCCCTAGGACCCAGCTGCCTGACAACACTAAGAAATACAGGCAGTGGGTGACCATCAATGGCCATAGGGTGGAGGCTCTGAGAGACACAGGAGCCAGTGTGACAGCTGTCAAGTGTCACCTGGTGTCTAAAGAGCAGGTTATCCCTGATGCATTCTATCCAGTTGTTGCCGCTGACAACACAGAGAGTCACTGCAAGGTGGCTCAAGTTCCCTTTGAGTGGGGGGGGTCTCGGGTACTCTTCAAGTAGCTGTGAGGCCAGCCATGCCTGTTGACTGTTTGTTAGGGAACGATTTGGAGAGCTCACCTTGGGCTAAGGTGGAGCGGAGTGCGCATTTAGAAATGTTGGGCTTGCCTGATTGGGCATGTGTGACCACCCGGTCAATGGCAGCTAGAGGTGTTCAAGAGGACCTGGAGCCTGAGAGGGAGGCCCAGTTGCCTGCCGGAGAGAGAGGAGGCAGGGGGCGCGGGAAACCGGCCCCCGAAGTTCCCATGGTCCAGGAGGAGGCAGACCCTGAGGGGGATGCCCTGGAGCCTACAGGGGAACAGGTAGCTGAACTGGGGGACCTACCTGAGCTGACCCATTAGCAGCAAGAAGGAGGACCCTCCAGGGATGAGTTCTGCGAGGAGCAGAACACATGCCCTTCTCTCGTGGGTCTGAGGCAACAGGCCGCAGACCAGGCAGCAGGTGATCAGTCTGGATCACATTGGATTTACTGGGAGAATGGTCTCCTGTATTCAGAGCCTAAGGTTGCTGAGCCTGGGTCAGCCCGTGTGCTGGTGGTACCCCAGCGCTTCAGAGCCTTCCTACTGGGGTTGGCTCATGATGTACCGTTAGCAGGACATCTGGGGCAGGACAAGACCTTTGAAAGGCTTGTTACCCATTTCTATTGGCCCCAGATGCGCAGGAGTGCCGCCACTCACTGCAGGACATGTCAGACTTGCCAGGCAAGTGGAAAGAGTGGGAGGAAGCACAAGGCTCCTCTCCAGCCATTCCCTGTGGTCAGCACCCCCTTTGAACGGGTGGGTATTGACATTGTGGGGCCACTGGACCCCAAGACAGCCATGGGCAACAGGTTTATCCTGGTCTTGGTGGACCATGCCACCCGGTACCCCAAAGCCATCCCTCTGAGGACAGTGATGGCCCCCATGGTGGGACGGGCACTGATGGGAATTTTCTCACGTGTAGGATTCCCTCAAGAGGTGGTGTCTGACAGAGGTACCAACTTCGTGTCCAAGTACATGAAGTCCCTGTGGCAGGAGTGCAGTGTAACTTACAAGTTCACCACTCCTTACCACCCTCAAGGAAATGGGCTGGTTGAGAGATTCAACCGGACCCTAAAGGGCATGATTATGGGTCTGGAAGAACCCATGAGGCGTAAATGGAACGTCCTCTTACCATGCCTATTGTTTGCATACCGGGAGGTGCCACAGAAGGCTCTAGGGTTCAGCCCCTTTGAGCTCCTCTATGGACACCCGGTGTGAGGACCTCTGAGTTTGGTCAAGGAAGGCTGGGAGCAATCTCCCAGGAAACCTCCCCAGGAAGTATACAGTTACATGCTGGCCTTCAGGAACCAGACTAGGCGTTTCCGAGAACTTGCTGAGGCAAATCTGGAAGCCAGCCAGGAGGAGATGAAGCGGTGGTACGACCAGAATGCCACTCTGGTCGAGCTTCAGCCTGGTCAGAAAGTGTGGGTCATGGCCCCTGTGGAGACTTGTGCGCTCCAGGACAGGTGGACCGGCCCTTTCACGGTGGTGGAGCGCAAGAGTCCAGTTACCTACTTGGTGGACTTGCAGTCTCCCAGGAACCCCTTGCGGGTCCTGCATGTGAACCGCCTAAAGCCCCACTTGGAGAGGTCCCAAGTGGGCATGCTCTTAGCTACAGATGATGGGATGGAGGAGGAGACCGAGCCTCTTCCTGACCTCCTGTCAGCCCGAGAGCAAGATGGATCAGTGGAGGGAGTAAACCTCTCTACCTCCCTCACACCTGAGCAGCAGGGTGACTGTCGCCAGCTGTTGGGACAGTTCCCTGACCTGTTCTCCCTGGTTCCCAGTGTCACTCATTGGTGCGTCCATGATGTGGACACTGGGGACAGTCTTCCTGTGAAGCACAAGGCTTACAGGGTGACTGACAGGGTCAGAGCCTGCATAAAGGAGCAGGTCTCCAAGATGTTTGCGCTAGGGGTGATTGAGTCCTCTAACAGCCCTTGGGCCAGCCCAGTGGTCTTGGTTCCAAAGGCTGCCGCGCCTGGTGCCACACCCGAACTCCGGTTCTGTGTGGACTACAGGGGACTCAATTTCGTCACCAGGACTGACGCCCACCCCATCCCCAGAGCTGATGAGCTCATAGATCGGTTAGGGGCTGCGCGGTACCTCAGCACGTTTGACTTAACGTCTGGGTACTGGCAGATCGCCTTGACTGATGGGGCAAAGAGAGGTCAGCATTCTCCACACCAGATGGGCACTACCAGTTCCGGGTGATGCCCTTTGGGATGAAGAATGCCCCTGCCACCTTTCAGAGGTTGGTCAACCAGGTGTTGGTTGGACTGGAGAA
Source organism: Calotriton arnoldi (assembly GCA_963921515.1). NCBI lineage: Eukaryota > Metazoa > Chordata > Amphibia > Caudata > Salamandridae > Calotriton > Calotriton arnoldi. The sequence goes on along the minus strand of CAWUFW010002649.1, from coordinate 1,355,584 downwards.
TTTCAGTGCCGCCTACCTGGATGACATTGCAGTGTTCAGTGCCAGTTGGGAAGAACATCTGCGCCACCTCTGGGAAGTGTTGATGGCGCTGCGGAGGGCAGGCCTCACAATCAAGGCAAGTAAATGCCAGATTGGGCAGGGTTCTGTGGTGTACTTGGGACACCAGGTTGGGAGCTGCCAGGTGGCGCCCCTCCAACCGAAAATTGATACCATTCTGGCTTGGGAGCTCCCCAAAACCCAGACAGAGGTGAGAGCCTTCCTAGGACTCACTGGGTATTACAGGAGATTCGTCAAGGGGTATGGCAGCATTGTTGCCCCCTTGACAGAGCTGACTTCCAAGAAGCAGCCCAGGAAAGTGATTTGGACTGACGCCTGTCAAAAAGCTTTTGACACCTTGAAGACTGCCATGTGCACGGCGCCTGTGCTCCAGGCACCCAACTTCTCCAATGAGTTCATTGTTCAGACGGACGCTTTAGAGCATGGGGTAGGGGCTGTTCTATCACAGATCAATGAGGAGGGCCTAGACCAACCTGTAGCCTTCATCAGTAGGAGGTTACTTCCCCGGGAACAGAGATGGAGTGCTATTGAGCGTGAGGCATTTGCTGTGGTCTGGGCACTGAAGAAGCTGAGACCATACCTGTTTGGGACTCACTTCCGGGTTCAGACAGACCACAGGCCCCTCAGATGGTTGATGCAGATGAGGGGTGAGAATCCAAAGCTGTTGAGGTGGTCCATTTCCCTACAGGGGATGGACTTTACGGTGGAACACCGCCCTGGTACAGAACACGCCAATGCTGATGGTCTGTCCAGATTTTTCCGCCTTAGTGATGAGAACTCCCTAGGGGTAGGATAGTTCTCCCCACATTTCAGCTGGAGGGGACACGTGTTAGACCTGGCATCCTTGGCGTGGGTCTCCCTTCCATTTTTTTATAATGCCTCCACTGTTGTCGATATGTTTTTGCTGGACTAGAGGCTCATGGGCACTTTGCCACTGCTAATCAGTGCCAAAGTGCAAGTGCTCCCTATTGTAAATTGTGATGTGAATTAGTGACTCCATGTTTGGCTTATTTGAATTACTGTCAGACCCTAGTACAGTGCACTGAGTGTGCCCAGGGCTTGTAAATCAAATGCTGCTGGTGGGCTTGCAGCACTGGTTGTGCCACCCACAGAAGTAGCTTGTAAAGTGTGTCTCAGGCTTGCCATTGCAGAGCCTGTGTGCAGTCTGTGACTGCCATGTCGACTTGGTAAGTGCACCCACTTACCAGTCCCCAAACCTTCCCTTTTCTTCATATCAGACACCCCTATGGTAGGCCTACGGGCAGGGTGCATTGTAAGGATAAGGTGGGACATGCCTGGTGTGTGTGGCATGTCCTAATAGTGAATTACAGCCATTTTCGTTTTTCACTATTCCAAGGCTACCTGTTCCCCATAGGCCAGAATGGGCAGTGTGATTATAACATCTTATAATCCTAAACTGACTCAGGGAACTAGGTAGAAATTCGAGTTTAGTATGCCTGAACTCAGAATGATAAAATACATCTTTTAGTGAAGTTGGTTTTCACATTCTGTGTTTGAAAATACACCTTTTAGAAAGTGGGTATTTTCTTGCCTAACCAAGCAGTCTGCCTCTGCCAGCTTGTGTATTGTGTGTCTGGTTTGTGCGTAACAGGGGCTGGGGGTGGCTACCAGAGACAGGGTGAGGCAGCCCAGGGCTGAATAGAGAGATCTGCATCCAGAGTGGAGGGAGGAGTTGCATCTGGGTCTGAATAGGGCTATGCCTGCCTTCCACAATGCTGGCTCCACCTCCTGCCGGGCGTCTGAGTCCCTGCCCCACATTCTGAAAGGAAAAGAAGGAGACATGTACACAGAGTGCTCCAAAGCTGCACAGAACTGGTTTAAACTAGGCAAAGGCCTCTCTGCCTTCAGAGAACAAAGAGAAAAGGAGTATAAGTACTGGGGCCCAAACCCAGGAACTTTAGATCACTTTTGGGAACAAGAAGAAACCTTTGCTGAGGAGCGGAACCAAGAAGAAACTGAGGAGAGACTATCCCTAAGCTGAAGTGCTATGAAGTGCTGCTTGGGGGATTGGCCTGCAGTGGTTTGCCTGACTGCCAAAGATAGGAGAAAGGAACTTTTGTTTTTGCTGTTACTTTCATCAACTTGTGAAGGATCTCCAAGGGCTTGAGAGAGAGCTTGCCCCCTGACCGAAGTCCCAGGACCAGTGGACTTCACCAGCCTTGTGAATTGCTGCTGGAAACGCTGTTTCAGTGGCTACAGGGTTAGGGAGCTGTGACCGACTCTGACGACTGGCTCGGTGTCCTGTAAGCACCGCATCGAAGCACCGTCTCGCCCTGCAACGCACGGCCCGGGTCTCACCGACTCTGTCAACGAGCCGCTGCCTGCACCGCATCGAGGGACAACGCGTCCTGCAACGCTTCGCTACGCCGAAACGAACTGGTCCGACCGACACGGTCACTGCTGCTGAGTTTGAGTCCTGTGACCGAACCGGAGTTGGGCACCGCTCGCACGCTTCGCGACGCACCGCCCGACTCGCACCGCTGTCCGGACTGCTCGACGCCAGCTCCTGAATCCGGCTCCGTCGCCGCACCGCAACCTGCCAGCACCGCATCGAAGCACCGTCTTGCCCTGCGACTCACCGACTCCGTCTCGACGACGTCAACGAGCCGCTGCCTGCACCGCATCGAGGGACAACGCGTCCTGCAACGCTTCCATTTTGCATCGCGACCGCGACGTACAGCCATCCGGCTCGCACGCCCATGCCTGCCGCTCCAAGTAAAAGGTACTGTGACCGAGTCTGTCTACGCTGTGTTGGCCCGTCTCGACGCGGTCAGCTGGATTTGTTAGACTCTGTTTGTTCTTGACATCGCCATAGCCGGAGGAGGCTACCGACTCGCACAGAACCTTGAATTAAGCCTTTTTGATCAGAACTAAGCATTCTTGACAGTATTGTGGATTATTTTTGTCGTTTATGGTCTTGTGATAAATCTATATAAAGTATACCTATTTTTATAAATATATAACCTGTGTGGTGTCCATTTGTAGTGTTGTTACTTGATTACTGTATGTGTTCACAAATGCTTTACACACTGCCTCTGAACTATGCCTGTCTGCTCGTGCCAAGCTACCAAGAGGGTGAGCAGGGGTTATTTCAGGAGTGTACCTACTTTCCCTGACTAGACTCAAGGGTCCCTATTTGGACAAAGGTACCTACCTTTGCCAACTAGAGACCCCCAAATCTAACAAAGGTTTAAGTATTGAAATGTACCCTTCAAGAAGGGGGTTACCCAATCCAGCACTGAACATTTTAATTTGCTTTTCTGGAGCTTTTGCAGCAGCAAGGCATGGTCAACAGTAACAATTGTGGGAAGAAATCCACCAGGCTCACTCCTACTGCATCTCTTCATTCAGGATAGCTTGGATTTCGTCCAGTGCAGTTGCAAAGTGGTTTCTATCCTCCAACCTGGACAAAGGCCTGCCTGCTGCATAGAATTCAAAAGCACAGTCCAATCCAATTCAAGGAGACAAGTTGACTGTAAATAATGTCAGTCTTTCTATAGTTTAAAGACAATGTAGAAATAAATCAGGGGGCTATTCACAAAAGTAAACTTACACATTAGTAAATGTACATGTGAATTTACTCATACACTTTTGAGTAACTTTCTGCTTTTTGCGATTTACCATTTACATGTGTAAAATTACTCAAAAGTGTAGAATGATATGTCCCCACCCCCTGAAACGGGGTGAAGTCATTAAAAACACCATCTAGAACAGTAAAATTACTGGTGCTATTAGTGACCTTATAACCATGTTTGACGTTTCTCAAAACTGTCGGAGAACACCACAATCGTAGAGGATATCAATATAGTAAAGTGTAGGCAAATTTTGAAAAGTTAATTCAAGTTTAAAATGATTGAAAATATTTTTTAATTAAATGTTAATGTGGTAAAAATGGCACAGCACTATAAACTAAATTTTGATTTTTTTAAATGAACATAAATATATAAAATTAAACTAAAACTATTGTTTTAATTTATTTAAAATACAAAATAACACCTACCTAAAGTAGATTGTTTATATTTATTATGTAATAAAAGTTACTAAAAATGAAGTATAGTGTATATTTAAACTACTTGGATTTATATTCTATAAAAAGTTACATTTATTCTTAAGTTGAAAAAAGTTTATTGAAACATTTTTTTAACAAATGAATATTGCTTGACAATTGACTTTTCATTTTTGTAACATTAAAATAAATGTATACATATTTTTTTTAAAGTTTAAATAAACTAATTTATTTTTAACATTATTTCCAATGGGATACTAACTTTAGTAGTGCAGTTTGAGAATAGGAAGGGGCTTACTCATTTGTTTATGGGCGCATATCCCTCGCTAAACCCCTCCAAAAACCCCTTCACTTTAGTAGTAAGACCCCCATTTTCCAGCCACTCCAACCTGTCCATCCCACATTTAGTACTAAAATGTATAACTATTAGTGCAGAGATCTCCACAGTCGGGCAGCGATTTATGCAATAAAGGATAGGAGAGGTGGAGACCTCCACACTTAGGTTTGTGAACAGCATTCTGTAGTATGTTAGTAGTACTATTATAGTACTTCTAAAGTACTGTAGGAAAGTAGGATCTGCTTCTTATGGTTACCCCCACTTTTTGCTTTTTGCACCCACTGTTTTGACTAGTCTGGCTGGGATCCTGCTATTCAGGACCCCAGCCTATCTGCTTTCTCCTTTAAATTGTTATGCATGTACTTTGGTACACTCCAGATTGGATACTGGGGCAACCTTATAAGTCACTAATATATGGTACACATGTACCCAGGGCATAGGTACCCCAGAGGCCTCCCATGGGCTGAAGCATGTATTATGCCACCCATGAGAGGCCATAAAAAATGGAACTACAGGTATGCTACTGCAACCTGTGTAAGCTGGTGCTTGCACCACTTACGAGAGATATAGGTTCCCTATGTCTATATATATCACTACACTTAAAACTTATAAGTCACCCCTATAGCAGGCCTTACCAATCCTGAAGGCAGGGTGCTGGGTTTTACGTGAGAGGGTGCTCCTGCATGAGCAGAGCCCCTCTGCAGCCTTCGGAGACCATTCTCCCGGGTTGTCTGTGATACAGCCAGACATATATGTAGAGGTGCATTATAACCTCGCGGTAAATGCTATCCCGAAAACGGCTGCAACAAAATATGTCGTGTTTGGTATCAAACACCTTGGAATCATACCTCCACACCAGTAACTGGTGTGGGAGGTATGATTCCTCCCCTCAGAACCAAGCTTCTGGGGGTACCTAGTATACCAGTACCAGCTTTCTCGACCCGGACAGCACAAAATGGATGCTGCCAGCCACAGACACAATTCTGCCCTCCTGCTGCTGAGCCACGCTCGAGCAGGGGAAGGCAGCACAATAGGCATCCTGTCACAGGGAGGTGTGACCACCTCACAGACAGGATTTAGTGTATTGGGGCTGGGTATGTGCACTGTCTTAGTGCCAGAAAGTCTGCACGAGGGGCACATTTGGTGTCCCTGTGCATAGTCCAGCTCAAACCAGTTCTGAGAGCCATTTGCTCCTGCTCTGGCGCGAAACTGGACAAAGGACATGGGAGTAGCCTCCCCCCTAACCAGACCCTCCCCTAGGAGGGTCCCTAGAATCTGTCCAACCCTCTCCCGTGGGTATAAAATGGGTTATCTGGCTGCAGGACATTAGATTTTACGTGGACAAGATTCTACAAGAAGAAACCACTAAGCTTCGACCGTCTGGACACGCTGGACTTCGCTGAACCTCCATTGGGCTCGACTTCGTCTCCCTTTCCGTCCAAAGCCTCGTCTGTGTCCGTGCTCCATACAGGCTCTGTGCAGGACCCTGTGGACCTCCAAGACATCAGAAGAATCTCCCTTAGGGTGAAGGAGTCACTCCCCTGTATTTGGAGGTACCGTAATGCAACTGACCAGTCTGCTGATCCTGAGCTCCTGCAGACTCCGAAGGCTCCAGCAACACAGGAGGTGGGTTTCGAAGGTCTCCAAGGTCGAGCTACCCTCTCACTGAGTTTGAGGCCAGTATCCCTTGTGGGGACTGCATAAGCTGTACCTCTGTGCACCATGTTCATTTGCAACAGCACATGCTTTTTGTTGTGCAACAATTCTGTGCATTGGACTAATTGTAGCCCTAATTCCAGCGCACCTTTTCCACAAAGGACTCTGGCCTCTTCACACTCTGTTCCCTGCTACCTGTTGTTCTGTGAACTCACCTGAGGTCCCCTCGTGACTCCTGTGCCTCCAGCCTGTGGGTCCACTTGAGGGTCAACACTGCTTTAAATGGGATCCCCTGGTTGCTCCAGGCCTGCCGTGACTCCCCTTGCTGTGGTGAGTCTTCTGGTCCTTGCTGGGCCAGATCGACACTGAACTTGACCATCTTTGTGGGTTGCCACTGCCAAGGCTTGTTGGTGCTCCAGCCAGACACCGACCCCTCAGCACTCGACATCCTTCGTGGGACAGCTCTCCTCCAGCTCCTGTTTGTCTTAGACATCTCCTGGTCCTCACAGCTGAAGAGTCAAGATCCCCGTCAACGCACCTGAAGTACCCGACATCGGTGGGCATTCATCTACCGAGCCCCTGGTCACTCCAAAGTGACCCAGACTCTGTCCCCTCTGCTTTCAGGTTCTTCGCATATAGAATACACATTTGGATTCCACCGGACATTCTTCTTACTTCCAGCAGTGGCATTTCTTTGAGGTCTTCCATAGAAAATGACAAGGGTTTCCGACGCCACTTCGTACCTATGCACCCGGCTCCTCTGGGATAGGTAACTCTGATACAAAGGTATCCACAGGTGGGGTGGCTCTCCAACCTCTTAAGTTCCAAGGGAATTCCTCGACATCCACTGGGAAGGGTCCTTAATCTTTAATTTTCCAACAGCGAGTTCCCCATAGAATTGTACGGAGCACGCGGTCGTGTTCTCACTCTGCACCCGTCCCCCGTGGGGTCCCTACTTACTCACCTTGGGTGGTTCCTTGGGGTCTCAGCAATTCTACACCTCCTAGACTAGGTCTAGTCCTGAGTCGTGGTTCTTATACCACTATTTTAGTATATGGTTTGGTCTCCCCCTGGAGCCCACTGTGTATTGTGCTATTTACGATTGTTTCTTTGCAACTGTATTACTTGATTTGTGTCGTACCCTTGTGTAGACGATACTAGAGAGTGTTATATATAATAAATGCATATTTTTATAACTACTGTGTGGTTTCCCTTTCATTTAACCAATACAATAAGGTTGCATTCTGGTAAAACAAGCTGCTTAACATTCCTTCAAGACTTAGCCTGAAGGCTGCTCCCCATAGCTACCACTAGGACAGCTTTCTATAAAGGTTATCTTTAACCTAATCACCATAAGGGTTGTTTGGACTGGTGCAAGGTGCCCACTTCAATTAGTGGACAGCATATACCAGGCCAACTTCTCACATTGGTGTGCAGCGGTTGAGATTCAAGCCTGCATTGTTTTACCAGATAAATCTTTGTATTGATTAACTAAAAAATCACTAGTCTCTAGGCACATATAATACTACCTTAGATAAGTAAGTTCTACTGAACTTGGGGTGGGTAGTCAAGGGTCTAGCACACCCTTTCTCCAACCTAAGAGAGTTTAGTTCCCACTAGGTTAGGTAGGTGCATACACCACAACACACTTAGTATGTCTTCTAAAGGAGGTGCCACTGGTGGCCCTCTGCCAAGTAGATATGATGACTTTACATTCACAGAATTGAAAGCCATGTGTGTATCTAGGAAGCTGAAGACAGGGAGAAATGCCAACACTCAACGTCTCATTGAGGTGTTACTGTTAGACGACCTTAGGAAGACTCCTGGGTCAGATGAGCAGGACAGAGTGGGTGGGACAGGGGATGAAGACAGGACAGGAGGGGAAACCTTCTATGACCTAGACTCAAACCCTGCACAGGAGGATCGAAATGATCCACTCCTGAATAACTCAGATCTCAGGGAGGAAGATGGAGAGGGTCATGAAGACCCTCACTTCATTCCCCCAGGGAGAGTGCAGAGTCTACCAAGGAGATCTAGATCTCCCTCTGCTGAGTCAACACACTCTAGACATTCTATAGGGACCTCTGTATCTAGCTAGAGGGACAACTCTTATGACAGGGAGTACCAATTTCTTGAGAAAGCTAGGCTTATGCTCAGGCAAGAGCAATTGGCCCTGGATAAAGAGTCCTAGAAGTCCAGAGAGCTAGGAAAAAGTTGGGACTAGAGTCCCATGGTGGCAGCAATAGTGTCCCTAGAAGTAGGGAACACACCTTTGACTATAGGAATCTCAGAAAAATTGTCCCTCCCTACCATGTAGGGGATGACATCCAGAAATGGATAACTGCTTTAGAGAGGGCCTGTAAAGTACAGAGGGTCCCTCAAGAGCAGTGGGCAGCTATCTTGTGGCTCTCCTTTGCTGACAAAGGTAGAGATAAGCTCCTCACTGTAAGAGAAGGGGATGCTGACAATTACTCAGTCCTGAAGAGTGCTCTCATTGAAGGGTTTGGCTTAACCACTGAACAGTACAGGATTAAGTTCAGAGACACCCAGAAGACACAGACTCAGGACTGGGTAGACTTTGTTGATTGTGCCATTAAGGCTCTGGAAGGCTGGTTGCTTGGCAGCAAGGTAAATGATTTTAACGGATTGTATAACTTAATTATGAGGGAGCAGATCCTTAATAATTGCCAAAACCAGTTGTTGCATCAATACCTGGTTGACTCTGATCTAACTTCTCCCCAAGAATTGTGAAAGAAGGCAGATAAGTGGGTCAGAACCAGGGTGAAGCAGAAAACTCAGACCAATGGTGGTGATCAGAAGAAAACAGATTCTAAAACCTCAGATAAGGGTGGGGACAAAAATAAAGATCAAAAGTCGTTATCAGGGCCCCAAAAACCTGCATCTGGGGGGGAGTCATAATCCAACAAGGGAAAATGCAAAAGGAAACCTTGGTGTTACATATGTAAAGAAAAAACCCATTGGGCAAGAGATGCCAACTGTCCAAAGGCCAAGGATTCAACTCCAACCACCACTGCCCCTAAGGCAACTTCTCCCCCTAGTACAGTTTCAAGTGGTGGTACAGGGAACAAGGGAATAGTAGGGTTAACCTTGGGCTCTGAGGTGGGTTCTGGCCTAGTCAGAACTCCAGCTCAGGCTGTTCTAGTCTGTGATGGAGGCATGGATATTGCCTCCTTATTTGTCAGTCCCAGCACTTTACGAGCTACTGATAACTCTGTCTGATTAACCCAACGAACGGTATTACTATTTTAAATGGTTCCTATCTGTTTTTTGTTTTTGTTTGTACACCTATGTGATGTTTTAATTATACTGCTTGTGATGTATTTTTCTTACACTTTGAATAATGCACGATCTGTATACTTTTATGACCTTATCAATTAAGATCGAATAAAGTTATTAACCAACCATCCTTATTTGTCAGTCCCAGTAACCTGGGCAAATACAGGCAACAGCCTTTGATAAATGGTAAGGAGGCCATGGCATACAGGGACACAGGAGCAAGTGTCACTATGGTGACAAAAGATCTTGTGGGCCCTGACCAGATCATACTTGGTGAAATGTACCAAGTGACCAATGCTAACAGTGTCAGGACAGACTATTCCTTGGCAGTTGTTAATTTCAGCTGGGGAGGGGTAACTGGCCCTAAGAAGGTCGTGGTTAGCTAAGACCTCCCTGTGGAATGCTTGTTGGGCAATGATTTGGAGACTTCAGCCTGGGCTGAAGTGGAACTCAGGACACATGCAGCAATGTTGGGCATCACTGCAGATGTTTTTGCTATGACTAGGTCACAGGCCAAACTGAAGACCACTGAACAGGCCCTGGATCCTGAAAAGATGGACCAGGTGCCTTCCAAGAAGAGGAGCAGGAGGGGTAAGGCTGTGTCTTCCCCCCAGGCTCAGAGTGAGGATCAGTCTTTTGAGGAAGATGATTCCAGGCCTTGTGAAGGTACTGTCCTAGATGAGCTTGAACCTGATCAGGTTGAGTTCTTGGGAACAGGGGGCCCTTCCAGGGCAGATCTGAGTCAGGAGCAGCAAATCTGCCCCTCTCTTGAACCCCTCAGACAGCAAGCTGCTGCTGAGGCTGCAGGGAATGTCAGTGGTTCCCACAGGATCTATTGGGATGAGGGACTCCTATATTCAGAGGGTAGAGACCCCAAGTCTGGTGCCACCAGGAGGTTGGTTATACCTCTGATGTTTAGGGGCTTCCTACTCACCCTAGCACATGACATTCCCCTAGCAGGTCACTGTGGCCAAAGTAAGATTTGGGACAGGCTTGTCCCTCACTTTCACTGGCCTCATATGTCAGAGGACACAAAGGAGTTTTGTCACTCCTGTATCACTTGCCAAGCCAGTGGTAAGGCAGGTGGTACTACAAAGGCCCCCCTGATACCACTACCTGTGGTGGGGGTTCCCTTTGAGAGGGTTGGGATGGACATAATTGGTCCCATGAACCCTCCAACAGGATCTGAACATTCTTACATCTTAGTGGTGGTGGACCATGCCACTAGGTATCCAGAAGCTATTCCCCTTAGGACCACCACAGCCCCTGTGGTGGCTAGGGCCCTCCTGGGGATTTTCTCCAGGGTGGGTTTTCCTAAGGAGTTCTTAACAGACAGAGGTACAAACTTTATGTCTAGTTACATTACTGCAATGTGGAAGGAGTATGGTGTAAATTACAAATTTACCACACTCTAACACCCACAATGCAATGGGTTAGTTGAAAGGTTCAACAAAACCCTAAAGGGCATAATAATGGGACTCCCAGAGAAGTTTAGGTGAAAATGGGATGTTCTATTGCCCTGCCTTCTCTTTGCCTACAGAGAGGTCCCACAGAAGGGGGTTGGCTACAGCCCTTTTGAACTTTTGTTTGGGCACCCAGTTAGGGGTCCCTTGTGTTTGGTGATGGAGGGATGGGAGTTACCTCTCAAACCTCCTAAACAAGACATAGTGGACTATGTACTTGGTGTCCGCTCCAGGATGGCTGAGTATATGAAGAAGGCCAGTAAAAACCTTGAGGCTAGCCAGGAATTGCAAAAGGCCTGGCATGACCAAAAGGCTGTCTTGACTGTTTATCAGCCAGGGCAGAAGGTATGGGTGTTGGCGCCTTTGGCCCCAGCAGCTCTCCAAGACAGATGGAGTGGACCCCATACCATTCTTGAGCAGAAGGGAGAGGTCACCTACTTGGTGGACCTTGGAACTCCCAGGAGCCCCCACAGGTGCTCCATGTGAACAGGCTCAAGCCTTATGTTGACAGGGCAGACATGGGCTTGCTCATGGCTACTGATGAGGGACAGGAGGAAGAGAGTGACCCACTCCCTGATCTCCTCTCACAGAACCCTGATGATGGCTCAGTAGATGGTGTAGCTTTAGCAAGCAGCCTCACTGAGCAGCAACAGTCTGATTGCAGGAAGGTCCTCAATCAGTATAGGCACATGTTTTCCCTGACTCCAAGTTAGACCACCTGGTGTACCCATGAAGTGGACACAGGTGAGAACCTACCTGTAAAGAACAAAATTTACAGACAACCTGACCATGTCAGGGATTGCATCAGGACTGAGGTCCAAAAGATGTTGGAACTGGGAGTCATTGAGCCCTCAGATAGCCCTTGGGCTAGTCCAGTAGTCTTGGTACCTAAACCTCACACCCAGGGTGGTAAAAGAGAGATGAGGTTTTGTGTTGACTACAGGGGACTCAATGCAGTCACTATGACTGATGCTCATCCAATTCCAAGGGCAGATGAACTTATTGATACTTTGGCCTCAGCCAAGTTTTTAAGTACATTTGACCTCACTGCTGGCTACTGGCAAATCAGACTAGCTGAGGATGCCAAGCCAAAAACAGCATTCTCAACCCCTAGTGGGCATTATCAATTTGTGGTAACGCCTTTTGGCTTGAAGAATGCACCTGCCACATTCCAAAGGTTGGTGAACAAAGTCCTTACAGGCCTGGAAGACTATAGTGCAACATATCTTGATGATATAGCTGTCTTTAGTTCCACCTGGGAGGATCACCTGGTCCACCTAAAGAATGTTTTGGAGGCCTTGCAAAAGGCAGGCATCACTATCAAGGCTACTAAGTGCCAGATAGGGCAGAGTCAGGTTGTGTACATGGGCCACCTTGTGGGTGGAGGTCAGGTTCAACTCTTGCAGAGCAAAATCCAGACCATCATGGACTGGGCTGCTCCAACTACCCAGACTCAGGTCAGAGCTTTCTTGGGCCTGCCTGGGTATTACAGAAGATTTGTCAAGGACTATGGGTCTATAGTGACTCCCTTGAATGATCTAACATCAAAAAGAATGCCCAAGAAAGTTCAGTGGACAGTCAGCTCTCAGAAGGCATTTGATGACTTCAAGCAGGGCAGGTGCACTGCTCCCATTCTGCAAAGTCCTGATTGTTCCAAACAATTCATTGTATAAAATGATGCATCTGAGTTGGGGGTAGGGGCTGTGTTATAACAATTGAATGCAGAGGGTCAGGATCAACCAGTAGCTTTTATTAGCAGAATGTTGACCCCCAGAGAGAAACGTTGGTCAGCTATTGAGAGGGAAGCTGTAGAGTTGTCTTCATTTTGAGATGGAATGTGGAACCATCTGCATGGGTGGAATGTTATACTTTGAATGTGAAAGGAGGTTAGAGCTGTGAAGCTGGAGAGCAAGCTGGAGGTCTTTTACTTTGTCTTGTACCAAATAAAGACAGTATTTGAACCAAACCTTACTGGAGTACATCTTTACATTGGCGACGATTTGGCGAACCCGTACTGCGCAGGGGGCAGTCTACTACCACCTCCACCCCTGGATTTCTACCACTTCAACTACTGGAATTGGCTCTCGATAAGGTAGAGTGGGCATCCGCCACGTCTGAGGACTATATTTTACAACAGGTTATGAAATTCGTATCTGAAGGTTGGGGTAATCATGAGAATGATGTCTGTTTTAAGGGTTATCATCATGTACATGACGAGTTCAGTGTGTGTCAAGGGAGGTTGTTAAGGAGGAGTCAGTTTGTGCCACCAGTGGGGATTAGGAGGAGGATTATTGACATCGCTCATGAGGGTCACCTGGGAAGGAACATGACGAAGAGGAGGATCCGACAGTCTTTCTGGTGGCCAGGGATGGACAGTGACATTGAGGAGGTAGTAAAGGAGTGTTATGCGTGTGCGAATAGTGACAAGACTGTGGGGGATATTCACAAGAACGTGCGCTAAACATCTCCAAAAAAATTTAACGCAACTTTACACATCGCAGTCTATTGCGGGAAAATAACCCTGTGTTAACCTGGAATTCACAACACGGCGGTACCATGTGATAGCCTCCCGAAAACGCGGACAATGTCCGCGATACAACCACCGCGGCAGAGATAAAAACACAAACCCCAACACCAAAAAACGTGCGATGAGCCCATTCGCGATGAGGAAAGCAGCGATAAACAGCGCCAGGCCCGCGACACACACACGGCAGGCGGGAATAAGCACAACAAAAGCCGGAAAAAGAAAGACAAACCAAACAGAAAACAACAGCGAAACACAATGGAGGCAACCAGAGCCAGTACACAACCCCACAAGCCCCATTGGCAACAAAACATTGTACATGTCAGGCCATCGTGGACAAGGTGAATGGAGCCGGAGAGCGGAGGAGGACAATGGAAGAAAACCAGAACAGCTGGACAGATGCGAAACGCACAAACAAGCAGAAACACGCCAACAACCAGAAGGCAGCAATGCACACCGGAGGTGGGAGTCCAGCGCCACACCAGGAGCTGGATGACATGGAGAAAATGGTGTCCACCACATCAGCCTGGAGATGGTGGCAGGAGTCGGGGACCGGAAACTGCCCAAAATCAACAGACACAACAGCAACAGGGAGAGGAACGACCAGGGACTGGGGGGACGGGGGGAGATGGGCACAATGGCACACATGCACAATTAAGCACAGCACAACTGTAGACAAACCATGCCCAAGAGTAACAACACCAACCAAGAGCACAAGTCACACAACCCGGCAATATCACACCACTGAACAAGCACAGAAGTGAAAACCACACTGCCTGAAAGGGAGAAGGGTGAGCCAAATCAGAGCTGAAGGGACATCTCACACACAATGCAGCACACACACATAGGAAGCAGAGCACCCCAACATGGAACACAATGTGGTACAAACAGCAACATTGGCACAACCAAACACAGGACACAAGCGCACCCGCTTGTGGCCGGTAAATGGCCATACGCATCTGGCAAAGCACGAAACAGGGACATGATAATGCACAAGTACAAACCCACAGCCCTGATGGGGTAGCAATGCACGTATGGCAGGGACCCAGATAGGCTGTTACACACACATTGGCATGCAAATCAAGACTTAACACAGTTGGAGACAAGTGAAAGTGCGGAAACTTTATCAACAAGTGCGTGTCAGTACGGCCAAGAGAAGTGCCACGACATGCAGAACAATGCAGCAGCATGTCTGAATGAGGAACGTTGGAAAGCGCCCATGTCCACCCCGGGGGAGTCCATCACCAACACAAGTCAGTGTCAACCCGCGTTGGTTGTCCACGCATGGATAAGGAGGCCAGGCCAATGCAGCCATATCCACTGTCGTCTTGGGACATGTGACCAGATCCCCAACATGCAGCCAGGCGTCGGGACACGTGCAATGGGTCACATCCAGTTGTGGCTGCAGGTACCTTGTCACTCGTCCATGAACGCGGGTGCAGCAGCGTAGGCCAACATTTCCAATGAGAGATCGTTGTCCACCACATCTAACATGTCGGCGACGTAATCCATCAGCTGTCCCAGACAGATGTGCTGACTCCAACCTCTCGCCCCAATTTGCACCAAAGTCCAATCGGGGAGCGGCTCAATGTGGTCACTGCACACGACGACTCGTGCAATCTCCCAGGTCCAGTTGCCAGCATGCATGCCAAACACCCAGGCATGCCATAAACAGGCATCACGGTGACACTCCTGGTCGTGGGCCAACAGGGGGCGCACACACATGTCGAAATCCAGGTCAGCTACCGTTACGTTGGAGAGGCAGACATCCATGGTCCACTCGAATATGCATGAGCGACAATGCAACACAGGCTGAATGCAGGTGATGTTCGCAAGGCGGAAGCTCAGCCGGTAACTCATCCGCAGCACTGCCAACGGCAGTGCCCCCAGTACATGCAGCAGACGTGCACGGTACAGGTCCACGTGACTGGAGTTGAGCATGTGTCCGGGATGGTCTGCCATTGCGTCAGTGGCTCTGCTTGAAGCGGCACTGGCTTGCCCTGTCCTGTGGATGAAATGGCACAGCTCGGAGCAATGAGCAGTGTCTGTGTGCAACAGGTGCAGGCCTGGGGTGGGGTGGGAGTATGTGTGAAGGCCATTTCACGCACGCTAACTACGACCAAGGACTTCTGCGTGTGGGATGTGTACACGTTGGTCTCACATCGGGCAGTGCGTAGTGTGGGAGTCGCAAGCAAATGCTATCGTATCTGTCAGGGGGTGCTGGCCACATGCAAGTCCCAAGTTGGAGCTGCAGATGTGCTACCGCCTGATAGTTCAGACAAAGGACCTTTCATCCCTACAGTAACTTCACCATCTGCAATGCATGCATACAGGAGATGTACAGAGGCCTGTCGTGGGTGTGGTGGGATGTCTGCGACCCAGGGAATCATGGATGATATGCCCAGCACGTGGCACATGAGCGGCCTCACTGTGTGTTATGTTGCCTCAAAGCTGCTCCTCCCTCCCACGAGCCCCCACACTTGTGTGCGCTGCGCCGTTGTATCACGAGCACTCCTACGGCACACCATTGTAATGCCTGTCCACGCATGTCCAGCAGCATGCCAACAACACCGTGAAGCTGGCCTTTGAGGGTGTGCGGCAACGTGAGTGTAGGCCAATGGTCCGGACAGGGCAGACACAGGTGTACAGTCCATGGCTGGCTGTGATCGCGCTGCGATTGAGGCTAGGCAACTGACTTATGCAGCAGCAGGACTGATACACATAACACTTGGCATGCATGTGCCAAGACCCCGAGCGGTCTTGTGCTCCTACATTTCCCTGTACGTGCGGGCCCGCCCTCCTGGTGCATGCTACATTGCAACATCGACTACTGTGGCCCTGGTGGCGACAACACCCCAACACAGAGACACACTTACCGCACTTCCTGCTCAAGGCCAGTCCAGAGCCACGCCCTGATCCCCCTGCCGAATCAGCACACCCCTGCGCTGACGTACGCCAGACCAGCACACGCCGCTTGTACATGCAGGGGGGGGGGCGGGCGAAGCTACATGTCCAAGGTCTCAGCCACTGCTGAGGTGACATGGTATTGTCCGCTGAAGACAGCACACTGTGATGTTGAAGGGCTCGGGCCCATCATGCTGACATAATGACCACACGGACACACTTGCTTAGATGGTGTGAATGGCTACGGGCACGTGCACCCGGCCACTTTTATTAGCAGGCTCACATGTCGAGTGACACCTGTGTTGGATGTGTGTGGGGTGTGTGCACACCAGCCGTCATGGAGTGCCTGGTGCAGTCAAAAAACGACAACAGTGTACATCATTAAGGACACACCCATTCAACCATAAAGGCCCCATGACTTGAGCTGCAAAGAGTCAGTGGCCCCGGATGCACAGCGTCCTGCACGGGCCTACCGCCACGGGCCGCTGACTTGTGGTGCACTGGGGCAGGGTAACGAGAGCAGAGCAGGTTTTCGTAGATGACAAAGGGGGTTGTCGCGGAGTGTCTCGGTGGACAGTGGAAGGTGTACCCCCAGGGCGTGATGCAGAGGGCAGGACCACGCTGAAACAGTCACTATGGTGGAGATGAATGGAACAGACACATGTCGGACACCAAGTCCGGTCCAGCCAGATGATGATGCAGACAACCCCCAGGCATGGACTCAGACGCCACCAAAGTCCAACCAGGAAGTGCCCATGACTCATTGCGCACAGAGTTAGTGGCACCAGTGCTGATAGGGGATGCCGCCTGCGATGAGGCGTGTCCAATGGTGTGGACTCCTCCACATCTTACCCAAGACACAGTTCCACATGTGTGACCTACTGGACCGCAGTGTAGGCCTGAGGCAGCGGTCAGCAGGGGCCATTCACCGAGTCTCGCCGGCTTACGTTGGATGGTCCCACCGGCCTGTGTAGTTCAGGTTCAGTGGCACCATGGGACGCGGACTTGCGGTGAACAGGGTTGGTGGCACCAGGTCAGTTGTTGCTAGTGTTCGGTCACCTCCGTGACTAGGATCCGGCTGTCATCCGGACTGAGCCGCATCTTCCTCTTACTCCTCTCCGTGCGTTCACTGGTATGGACTCTGCCATTCATGAATCACAACTAAGTGCTGGATGTGGGACCTACTGGGCCACAGTGTAGGCCTGAGCCCTCATCTACGTGTTACAGGCTTGCGATGCAGACTTTGGCTTCACTGATCGGAGGGAGTATAGGGATGTGGACGCTGCCACAGACTTGGGGTCACTGCCATTCAAGACTCAGGACACAGCTCCACATGTGGGACCTACTGGGCCACAGTGTAGGCCTGAGCCCTCATCCACGTGTCGCCGGCTTGCGTTGAACAGGGTTAGTGGCACCACGTGTTGCCGGCTTGCGTTGCACAGGGTTAGTGGCACCACGTGTCGCCGGCTTGCGTTGCACAGGGTTAGTGGCACCACGTGTCGCAGGCCTGCGATGCAGACTTTGGCTTCACTGATCGGAGGGAGTATAGTGATGTGGACGCTGCCACAGACCTTTGGTCACTGCCATTCAGAACTCACGACTCAGTTCAACATGTGCCAACAACTGGGCCGAAGAGGACGCCGGTGGAGTATGTCAATGAGAAAGGAGTACTGTGGGCCAGCGTCGTGGAGGCCAGCGATGGTCTGCGGAGGCTGCAAAGGTCGTGGGACTGGGGCTTGGAGCTTGCACCGGCACGTGGTGGGCCCTCTTGGACACACGCCAGTGTCGGCAGGTGAGCGGAGCCTCCTTGGTGCGCTGGGGAGGCATGACGGGTCTGGGGACCAGTGGCCCATGGTGCAGCAGGCGCACAGGGACGCAGGCCCCGCCGCGCTCGGCGCCGGCATCGTGGCGGGCTGAGAGGCGCCGCCCTGGCAGACGCGTTGGCCATTCCGAAAGAGAACCACGCCCAGTGCGACAGGCTTTTTATTCACACCCCTACGCAGGCCTGGCGTACGCAGGGCCAACCCACTCTGCCCGCGCATGCAGGGGGGGACGTAACATGCGACATTTCCGCGTTCTGCCCCACAGCATGTGGGGACATGGTAGCGTCCACTGGCCACTACACTCCATGCAACAGCAGTTAATCTCCACATGGCCATTTCCATGGTTTGCACACTGAAGTCTGTCCGGCACCTCCACGCCACACCTGGCATTGGGTAGGTTCTCATTCATTAGTCACTTTCCGCTCTCGCACATGCCTGCTCCAAGCCTCTCCTCACATTCTGCTATTGTGTGGCTGTGGTGCCATGCCGTGGCTGGGTTGTGTGCATGGCAAGCCCAGGTTCCCAATGGAGTTGTGTTGTCGTGTCTGGTCGGTTGGCATGTTGTGTGGCATGTTGGATGTAGTTGTGCTGCGTGCCCATTGCAGTGTCGTGAGTTGCATGACTGTGGGGTGGAGGTGTGTGGTGTGTTCATTTTGGACTTACCAACGAGCACTGCATTTCCATAGGTGCCATCCTTGGAGTGCTGGATGATGATGGACTGTCGGGAGATGTAGGAATCATGCACTCTGCCTGGGGAGTTGGCCACGACATTGTTGAGGAGTCCCGGGCGGTCCACTATTGCCTGCACATTCATGGGATGCGTGTGCTTTCTGTTGAGGTAGTTGTGTGCAGTGTCGGCAGGGGGCACGAGGGGTACATGTGTGCAGTTGTTTGCCCCCAACACGTGAGGGAATCCAGCTATGGCGTGGGAGCCTTGCTTGGTCTCCAGCTGCTCCTGGAGTGGAGGTGCTGGGGTACCAGGCTGATGATGGCATCCAGGACAGGTGTGATGAACTTGGATGGGGCTGGCTGTGAGACTCCTCCGACTCTGGCAGTTGTGGGTTGGAAGGTAACAGAGGCCAACATGTGCCAGCACAGCCGGCAGCTTTGTCTGCGGAGGGATGTTCGTTGTGCGCTGTGTTGGTACCGTCAGCAGGTGGGCGATGTGGGTCAGGATGCGGGGGATGGTTGTCCTTTTGGGCCTGTAGTGGGCAATGTCCTCCTCTGGCGTTCGGTCTGTGCGGCTGGTGCATTTACGGTGGTTCCGCTGTCTTTGTGTACGCTGCCTCTGTGGTGGTCTGGGGGGTCGGGACGGGTCCTGGGGGTGGTGGCGGGCCTGGGGGTGGTGGCGGTGGGTGTTGTGGCCCTCATGGGTCTCCGAGCTGCATGATCATTGTCTCCATGGCATCTGTGGGTCTTCAGATGTGGCTCTTGGCTGGGCTCCCTTTCATGCAGCAGGTAGTCGTCCTGCTTTACACCAGCAAAGGGCAGGTGTTAATTCCCTGGTGCTACCGTGGCTTATTGCCTGTTTTTGGTTCGCATCGCAGATCTGGCAGTTCGTTGTGAAAGTGGTGTAGTGATGTTTACGTGTGTTTTTGCACGGGAACGCCTACTCTGCATCTCATTAGGGTTAGTTGGTGGTGTCACCCGTGGAGGTAAATTTTGCTGCAGTTATCGTGGGTATACTTGCGTTGTCTGCAGTTTGCACCCGCTTGTGAATGGGCGTTAAATCTATCTCCACTTTTGATGCGTTAAGGTGGCGATAACTCAGCGATAAGTCCTTGTGAATATGCCCCTGAGATTGTGAGGCAGCCTCCCTTGAGTTGCACTGCTTTTCCCAAACGCCCTTGGGAGAGAGTGGCAATTGATTTCTTGGGTCCGATTTCCAGACTTGGTTCTCGCAACAGGTTTGTGATGGATTTGGTGGACTACCACTCCAAGTGGTTTGTCATTGAAACTACCGACTGCATTGATACGGACAAGGTTGTGGGATTTTTGGAGAGAGTGTTCATGAATGAGGGAATTCCGAAGACCTTGGTGTCTGACAATGGGGTACAGTTGGTATCGAGGAAGATGGTGGATTTCTTGAGTAAACTAGGAATCAAACATGAAAGGGTTGCTTTGTTCAGGCCCCAAGCCAATGGATTGGTAGAAAGAATAAATCGTTTGATTATGGATAATATACAACTCTCGCTTTCGAATGGATTGTCCTGGTTGGAAGAATTGAAGAAATTGGTGTGGTCGTATAGAGTGACACCACATTCTGTGACTGGTGTGTCACCGTTCGTCTCTCTCAAAGGGCGTGAGCCAGGTGTGAAGGAAGTACCTGGTTGGCTGAAGGATAAAGAGTGTGTGTGGGTTGATCGTGCCGCTGTTGAGAGTGATGTGTGTCAAAAGCAATGGGCTGCCACTAGTCATTATAATGACAGGAAAGCTGTTAAAATACCAGACATAAAGGAAGGTGATTGGGTTGCAACCAGGAAAAGTGGGGTAGTAATCGAAGGTGAGAGCAAATTTTCTAAACCTGTTCAAGTAAGAGCTGTAAAGAAGAATATTCTTATTTTAGCTGATGGCTCTGCTTGGAGCACAGGGAATGTCTGTAAATGTAATGCTCCTCAACCAATTCTCTGTGATTGATGTATAATTGGGGGTGACTGCTTCCAACCTGTTGAGACAGTTATTTTTCTGTGTAATTGTACACTGAAATGAACTTGTAATTGTTTTTTTTTTATTGTTTTTTTTCCTTTGTGTACAAGGGGGAAGATGTGTAGAGTTGTCTTCATTTTGAGATGGAATGTGGAACCATCTGCATGGGTGGAATGTTATACTTTGAATGTGAAGGGAGGTTAGAGCTGCGAAGCTGGAGGTGTTTTACTTTGTCTTGTACCAAATAAAGACAGTATTTGAACAAAACCTTACTGGAGTACATCTTTACAGAAGCCTTTGCTGTGGTTTGGGCTCTGAAGAAGTTGAGACCATACTTATTTGGAACTCACTTCATTGTTCAGACTGACCACAAGCCCCTCTTGTGGCTAAAACAAATGAAGGGTGAAAACCCCAAACTTTTGAGGTGGTCCATTTCCCTACAGGGGATGGACTATACAGTGGAACATAGACCTGGGAGTAACCATGCCAATGCAGATGGACTCTCCAGATATTTCCACTTAGAACATAAAGACTCAACTGGGCAAGGTTAGTCTCACCTCCTTTCGTTTGGGGGGTTGTGTAGGAAAGTAGGATCTGCTTCTTATGGTTGCCCCCACTTTTTGCTTTTTGCACCCACTGTTTTGACTAGTCTGGCTGGGATCCTGCTATTCAGGACCCCAGCCTATCTGCTTTCTCCTTTAAATTGCTATGCATGTACTTTGGTACACTCCACAATGGATACTGGGGCACCCTTATAAGTCTCTAATATATGGTAAACATGTACCCAGGGCATAGGTACCCCAGAGGCCTCCCTTGGGCTGAAGCATGTATTATGCCACCCATGAGAGGCCATACAAACTGGAACTACAGGTGTGCTACTGCAACCTGTGTAAGCTGGTGCTTGCACCACTTACGAGAGATATAGGTTCCCTATATCTATATATATCACTACACTTTAAACTTATAAGTCACCCCTATAGCAGGCCTTACCAATCATGAAGGCAGGGTGCTGGGTTTTACGTGAGAGGGTGCTCCTGCATGAGCAGAGCCCCTCTGCAGCCTTCGGAGACCATTCTCCCGGGTTGTCTGTGATACAGCCAGACATATAGGTAGAGGTGCATTATAACCTCGCAGTAAATGCTATCTCGAAAACGGCTGCAACAAAATATGTCGTGTTTGGTATCAAACACCTTGAAATCATACATCCACACCAGTAACTGGTGTGGGGGGTATGATTCCTCCCCTCAGAACCAAGCTTCTGGGGGTACCTAGCATACCGGTACCAGCTTTCTCGACCTGGACATCACAAAATGGATGCTGCCAGCCACAGACACAATTCTGCCCTCCTGCTGCTGAGCCAAGCTCGAGCAGGGGAAGGCAGCACAATAGGCATCCTGTCACAGGGAGGTGTGACCACCTCAGACAGGATTTAGTGTATTGGGGCTGGGTGGGTGCACTGTCTCAGTGCCAGAAAGTCTGCACAAGGGGCACATTTGGTGTCCCTGTGCATAGTCCAGCTCAAACCAGTTCTGGGAGCCATTTGCTCCTGCTCTGGTGCGAAACTGGACAAAGGACATGGGAGTAGCCTCCCCCCTGTCCAGACCCTCCCATAGGAGGGTCCTTAGAATCTGTCCAACCCTCTCCCGTGGGTATAAAATGGGTTACCTGGCTACAGGACAACAGATTTTACGTGGACAAGATTCTACCAGAAGAAACCACTAAGCTTCGACCGTCTGGACACGCTGGACTTCGCTGGACCTCCATTGGGCTCGACTTCGTCTCCCTTTCCGTCCAAAGCCTCGTCTGTGTCCGTGCTCCATACAGGCTCCGTGCAGGACCCTGTGGACCTCCAAGACATCAGAAGAATCTCCCTTGGGGTGAAGGAGTCACTCCCCTGCATTCGCAGGCACCATAACACAACTGACTGGTCTGCTGATCCTGAGTTCCTGTAGACTTCAAAGACTCCAGCAACACAGGAGGTGAGTTTCGAAGGTTGTCGAGGTTGAGCTGCCCTCTCACCAAGTTTGAGGCCAGTATCCCTCGTGGGGACCACATAACCCATACCTCTGTGCTCTGCGTTCATTTGCAGCAGCACATGCTTGTTGTTGTGCAAAAATTCCGTGCATTGGGCTAATTGTAGCCCTGACCCCAGCGCACCTTTTCCACAAAGGACTCCAGCCTCTTTGCACTCTGTGCCCTGCTAGCTGTTGTTCTGTGAACTTGCCTGAGGTCCCCTTGCGACTCCTGTGCCTCAGGCCTGTGGGTCCACTTGAGGGTCAACACTGCTTTAATTGGGCTCCCCTGGTTGCTCCAGGCCTTCCCTGACTCCCCTTGCTGTGGTGAGTCTCCTGGTCCTTGCTGGTCCAGATCGACACTGAACTTGACCATCTTCGTGGGTTGCCACTGCCAAGGCTTGTTGGTGCTCCAGCCGGACACCGACCCCATAGCACTCGACATCTTTCGTGGGACAGCTCGCCTCCGGCTCCTGGTCATCCTAGACTTCTTCTGGTCCTCACAGCTGAAGAGTCAAGATCCCCGTCAACGCACATGAAGCACCCGACATCGGTGGGCATTCGTCTACCGAGCCCCTGGTCACTCCAAAGTGACCCAGACTCTGTCCCCTCTGCTTTCAGGTTCTTCGCATCTAGAATCCATGTTTGGATTCCACCGCACTTTCTTCTTACTTCCAGCAGTGGCATTTCTTTGAGGTCTACCATAGAAAACGACGAGGGTTGCCGACGCCACTTCGTACCTATGCACCCGGCTCCTCTGGGATAGGTAACTCTGATACAAAGGTATCCACGGGTGGGGTGGCTCTCCAACCTCTTAAGTTCCAAGGGAATTCCTCGACATCCACTGGGAAGGGTCCTTAATCTTTAATTTTCCAACCGCGACTTCCCCATAGAATTGTACGGAGCACGCGGTCGTGTTCTCACTCTGCACCCGTCCCCCGTGGGGTCCCTACTTACTCACCTTGGGTGGTTCCTTGGGGTCCCAGCAATTCTACACCTCCTAGGCTAGGTCTAGTCCTGAGTCGTGGTTCTTATACCACTATTTTAGCATATGGTTTGGTCTCCCCCTGGAGCCCACTGTGTATTGTGCTATTTACGATTGTTTCTTTGCAACTGTATTACTTGATTTGTGTCGTACCCTTGTGTAGACGATACTAGAGAGTGTTATATATAATAAATACATATTTTTATAACTACTGTGTGGTTTCCCTTTCATTTAACCAATACAATAAGGTTGCATTCTGGTAAAACAAGCTGCTTAACATTCCTTCAAGACTTAGCCTGAAGGCTGCTCTCCATAGCTACCACTAGGATTGCTTTCTATAAAGGTTATCTTTAACCTAATCGCCATAATGGTTGTTTGGACTGGTGCAAGGTGCCCACTTTAATTAGTGGACAGCGTATACCACGCCAACTTCTCACAAGTACAATAAAATGCAGTTTGTGAAGAGGCTCCTCAATGTTTACTTCTTGCCCTCTCTTCTTAATTCTAGGTGTGTCTTACTTCATAGGCCAGTAATGCTCTCCTCAAAATTCCAGTGATGTATATTCCATTATAGTTAAATTTTTCAGAGTGCAAGATAGGGGATTTTTGGTGCTGGGCATAAGATATTTTTGACTAAAAGAAAGACATTTATTACTGAAAAAACACGTTCTTATGGCATTTCTAAGCACCAGGGCGAATATTAAGGTAAGGGTGCACTTCCCTGGTCTGTGCCACAGCACACCTTTATCAAAGAGTGCCTGCCACTGACCAGTACACCCTATTTCCATCAGTGGGCTGCCCTAAGACAGTCGTGAATTCGTGCTTACCCCTGGGGCAGCGCATTAGTGAAAGACGGAGCGACTGCTTGAAGCAGCTGCTCTGTCTTTCACTGTACAGGTGGCACTCTCCTGCACTTCAAAGAGGAAGGGGGATCTCTGTGCAGGTTGGTGCTTTTGAGTGACTGCATCCAATTGCAGGGGGATGTCTGGGGTCCCATGTCTTCAGAGGGTGCACTAACTGTGCACCAACTTTTTTGTGGTGCATAATTATTGTGCCTTCTGACTGCCTCTTTGCCTCTGCACCAGCGTGCATAATACAGCCCTGGTACAGAGGCGAAGTGCTTCCCTCATTTGCATGGTGACACAGTGCTGGCTCTGTATGTGTGGTGGCTCTATCTGTATTACAGAAAGAATTCTTATAAGTGTCTGTACACTACTGTAACACTACATTACAAAGGGAGGCACAAATTTAGTGCACCCACCCATTGCGCCTCCGAGTACTGCACGTAATACGGTCCCAAGTGTTTTAATAGCACACACTTACTTAAAATGCAAAGTTACTAGGTCTTTTTCTCTCAAAGAAAGGAGCATTAGTCAGAAGGTGTTAGTTTGTTTGCCTGTTCAGAGTACCAACTTTAGAGCACATGGTGTTCATATTTTGGATCTAAATGTTCCTGTCTGATACAAAGCTCTTTGTGCGTGACAAAGTGTGTTCAACTTATTCATCACTCTAATAATTTGCTCACCAGTGGTGTATTACTATTTGTACCAATTTTGTGCAAGCTACATCAATGATGTCCATGCAATATCTAGTGTAGTTTCTAGAATTGTGTTGAAGGATCCATTGTATTGTTGGTGTGTCTATGACATCTCATGAGTTTACAAAGAGAAAGTGGCTCTCTGGTGTTTTCAATGTGTTAATTATCCTTCTTGTTTAGCTGCAGGTTATTACAGGATTTCCTTTTTAATGGCACCCTCACTTGTTAGTTGACTCAATGAGCTGTGTCTCATGTTCAGTGCTTCTTTCCATCTTAGGTGTGGATGTTCATGTCCTTTCAGTAAGTCTGGCAGGTCCAAGTTAATAAGTTTGTGAAGACTCCTTCCCCCGTGACATGGCATGTGCCTTGAATGACCTCACTAAATTGTATGACAGAGGCACGCATGGCTAAACCACGCGTGCCTCCACTACGCGGCCCTAACCACGAAGGCGTTTGAACCATGCATTCCTTTACCAGGAATGACTTTATCACACACAACTTTACCATGCAATTTCATGGTAAAGGCATGATTGGTGAAGGAATATGCGTGGTAAAGATTACCACTACCCCGACCCCCCTCCCCACCCTAAGCCCTAAAATCCTATACCCCTACCATGCCCCCCCACCCTCAGGCCTAAAACCTGCCCTGCCCTGCCCTTAAAACTGCCCTGACCCCAGCCCCACCTGCCCGAGCCCTAAAACTTACCCCTGCGCTGTCCATAAAAAATCCCCAACACTTCCACTGCCATGAGGCCTAAAACCCTGCCCCAATTAAAAAAAACTAACCTGACTCCCCCGCCCTGACCCCGAAAACCACCCCACTCCTAAAAACTCCCCCAAACCCAGCCCTTAAAAGTACCTTGCCCCTTCCCCCACCCTGAGTCCTAAAATCCTGCCCCACTTCCAAAAAGTACCCTGACCCCCCGTCCTGAGCCTTAAAAGTGACCCCCATTCCTAAAATCGCCCCCCCCCCAAACCCGGCCCCAGCCCCCCTTACCTGTCGGCGTCCGGAGCTTCTTGTTCCAACGCTTTCTTTTCTTCTCCCCGCCCATCCTGAACACTAGACCGCAATCTGTCTAAACCACGCATATGCGTGGTTCAGGCAAGCGTGGTTACGATTGTGGGGAAACGGCATGTGTGGCTCAACCCGCATTGTTAAGGCCGTTTCCCCCTTTGAACAATTGCAAAGAGATATAGCTGGATATCAAAGTGATACTTTTTGCTATCTACAGAATTACCACATTGAAGGTCATGTGAATCAGTTATCCTCTTCATGAGGGAACCTATTTTCAGTACACCAGGGTTAGGGTCAGCCACTGTATACTGTTTATAACCTTACAGATACATAATTGACATTATTCTCCCAACAGGATACAGTATAAAATATATTAATTGAACAATTAGACCAGACAACATATTGTTAAGCTAGCCTACAAATAAGGTTTCTCAAAGTGCAGTCCCAGTCGTAATCCAACACAAACAATCCCACCATAAACAACATAAAGATACCAAACAATGGTACAACTCCTTTTAACCTTCCTAACATCAATCTCAAACAAGAGTTACTCTATACTACAAATAACCCCACTGTCAACATCAATTGCCATCAGTAATCAAAGAGCGGCAATATAAAAAACATTTACACCTGTGCAAGCAGAACACAAAACTTTGTTGGCCCAGGAGATTCACATATGAGTACTCCCATTCACGGTTGAGAGTGGCTTCTTCCTCCTAGTCGACTATGGGGTGAATGACAGTTGATGGAAACAATCTTAGCTTTAGGTTCACATGGATTTGTACCTAGAACCTTAGAATGGAGAGAGCCAATATAAAATCCCAATGTAAAATCAGAGCAATCTGCGCTGGGTTTGGGCATGTTATGCCATCGTTTTGCACTGGGTTGCCATGTGTAGTATGGATTATGACTTATATATGATATGACAATTGCCTGCATGAAATGGTTGTTCCATTGCGGGTATATTGCATTTACATTCCATGGATTGCCTTGCATGTACATTGTCCTGGTATCCTTGTCCCAAAATATGAAGCTATCTAAAAATATTAATAATACAAATCTTGTCTCAGGCAAATTAGTTCCTGCCTAGTAGAGTATATGAGGCTTTTACAATCAAAGACAGGAATAAGTCAAGGACTTGGCAGGCCCTGAAGCTGCCTTGGAAAAAGAAGAAGCTCAATATCTCAGTGCTAAAGAAAGAATGAGTCCTCAAACCAGTAGGACAAAGTCAAAGCCTAGTTGACAGCAGAGGGTATCTTAATGAACTAAGTCCAAAGGAAGGCATAAGTTTCTTGCAGTAAGCTGAGAATAATAAAAGAAGATATTGACATATTCAACTCCCTTAAAGACATTCATTATGAAGATGATATCTTACCCTCTTTCTTTATCAATGCTATCTCTAGGGACTCTCTCTTAACTCACCTTACCATTGCCAATGTCTCCCTCACTGAAGGCGTCTTCCCAGAAGCTAAAATTATGACTTAAAATCCAACTTTACCATTGAAAAGGGTTTTAAATTACAATTCATTTGAGGCCAAACTTGGCATTCTTTCCTGCTCCCAATCAAAAGTTATCACTTATTAAATGAAATAAGGCAACCCAAGTTTGTCCTATGGGAGAGGTTGTCCTTGCAGCAATGAAAAATGAATTTAAGAGTTTTTCACTACCCGGACATGTAAAACTTGACAGTACATATCCAACTTTTAAATACACTGCACCTGTGCTCTGGGCGCTATTGGGCTTCTAGGGCTGACTTATATGCATTAAAAAGAGTGTTTTCGGCTTGGTAAAAGGTTTATTCTGTCAAGTCGAATTAGCAGTTCAAACCTGCACACAGGCTGCAATGGCAGACCTGAGACATGTTTTAAGGGGCTGCTTAAGTGTGTGGCACAATTAGTGCTGCAGGCCCACTAGTAGCATTTAATTTACAGGCCCTGAGTACATGGTATACCACTGTGGCCTATTTACTTTACTTATAATTCAATAGTAATCGGGTGTAAGCCAATTTCACCATGTTTTAGGGAGTGAGCACAGCACTTTAGCACTTATCAGTAGTAAATTGAACATAATCCGAAGGCCAACAAAAACGAATTCAGCAAAACAAGAGGGGTGAAGGCAAAAGGTTTGGGGGTGACCCTGCAGAGAGGGCCATGTCCAACAGGTACACATCAGAAAAATAACCACTGTGACAAGGAAGAGATGCGAGGTAATAAAGGAAATTAATAATTTTGGCATCCACTAGTGGATTGCCTCTGGTGACGAGAGAAAAATTAGGTCACAAATTCTATCTTTTTCTTACTCTATTGAAAATATAGTTACCCACTGTTAGAACTGGGGGTCTCTAGTTGGCAATGGTTTGCACCTTTGTCCAAATAGGGACCCTTGCTTCTAGTCAGGATAAGGGGGATACACTCCTAAAATAACCCCTGCTCACCCCCTGGTAGCTTGGCACGAGCAGACAGGCTTATCTCAGAGGCAGTGTGCAAAGCATTTGGGAACACATACAGTAATACAGTGAAAACACTACAGATGGACACCACACAGGTTGTTATGTAAAAATAAGTAATCTTTATATAGACTTATCACAAGACCCAATAGCAAAAATCCACAATACTGTACTCAAAAATAGACTTTAAAAGGTTATAAAATAGTTCAGTTCTCTCAAGTTGTAAATGCGACACTTTACTCTCAATGTACCTTGAATGCGTAACGCAAAGAAAACAAAAGGGTCGCAGGGAAGGTGAAGCGTCGGTTCCTTACACTCAGGGAGTGGATGCGTCGGTTCCTTACTGCTGCGCAGGGGAGTTGATGCTCGCTTCCTTACTGTGTGGGGAGGTGATGCGTCGGTTTCTTACTGCTTTCCGGTGCGATGCGACAAGATGGCACCTCGATGCGATACTCTTCTCCGGTACGATGCGACAAAATGGCGTCTTGGTTGCGATGTGACAACGTTGGTGTGATGCGTGCACGCCCGACGGCCGTGCGGCGACTCGATGATCTTTGGAGCCGCGACAGGCCCTGCGACGCGCTTTTCCGGTGATGCGACGATGACCTCTGTGGCAGCGTCCCGCTTCTCCGGTGATGCGCCGCGCTTCGGCGATGTGAGGATGACAGCGGCAGCGGCGTCTCGCTTCCTTGGCGATGCGATGACCGCGGCTGCGGCGGCGACACGCTTCTCGTTGTTGCGTCGCGCTTCCAGCTCCCAGCGACACGCAGTCTCTCAGAAGGCCCAGCACAACAGCAGGCACTTCAATTCCCAGCAAGGGAATGCAGGGGGGGAGCTGGTTGGTGAAGACTTGTATCCCTGAGACTTCAGGCAGGAGGCAAGCTCTAGTTCAAGCCCTTGGAGATTCTCTTCTTCAAGATGACAAAGCACAGCAAAGTCTTTTCTCCTGTCCTTGGTAGAAAGCAACCACTGCAGGCCAACCCCAATCAGCAAAACAGCACAGGGGCAGTACTCCTCCTTCAGCTTCTCCGGTTCTTCTCCTTGGCAACAGGTTTCTTGATTTCCCAGAAGTGATCTAATTTCCTAGGGGTCTGGGTCCCCTTTTTATACACAGTTTCTCTTTGTTCTCTGAAGGCAGAGAGGCCTCTGCCTAGTCCAAAACCAGTTCTGGTCAGTCCTGGAGCACTTTGTTTTTCTGACTCCTTCTTTCCTTTGTGAGTGAGGGGCAGAGCCATCAGACGCCCGGCAGGAGGTGGAGCCAGCATTGTGGAAGGCAGGCACAGCCCTATTCAGACCCAGGTGCAACTCCTCCCTCCACTCTGGATGCAGATCTTTCTATTCAGCCCTGTGCTGACTCACCCTGTCTCCTGTAGCCACCCCCAGCCCCTGTCACTCAATCTCCAGACAAGGAATACACAACCTAGCAGAGGCAGGCTTGGAAGTTTAGGCAAGAAAATACCCACTTTCTAAAAGTGGTATTTTCAAACACAGAATGTTAAAACCAACTTCACTAAAAGATGTATTTTATCATTCTGAGTTCAGGCATACTAAATTCGTTTTTCTACCATGTTCCCTGGGTCAGTTAGGATTATAAGGTGTAATAATCAAACTGCCCATTCTGGCCTATGGAGAACAGGTAGCCTTGCAATAGTGAAAAACGAAAATGGCTGTAATTCACTATTAGGACATGCCACACACACCAGGGCATGTCCTACCTTATACTTACAATGCACCCTGCCCTTGGGCCTACCTTAGGGGTGTCTGATATGAAGATAAGGGAAGGTTTAGGGACTGGCAAGTGGGTGCACTTGCCAAGTCGACATGGCAGTCACAGACCGCACACAGGCTCTGCAATGGCAGGCCTGAGACACATTTTACAAGCTGCTTCTGTGGGTGGCACAACCAGTGCTGCAAGCCCACCAGCAGCATTGGATTTACAAGCCCTGGGCACACTCAGTGCACTGTACTAGGGACTGACAAGTAAACCAATCATCCAATCATGGAGTCACTAATCCATACATCAATTTACAGTAGGGAGCACTTGCACTGTGGCACTGAACAGCAGTGGCACAGTGCCCAAAAGCATCTAAAACCAGCAAAACATAAGAGGCAACAGCAAAAAAATGGAAGGGAGACCCACGCCAATGGTGCCAAGTCTAACACGTGTCTCCTCCAGCTGAAATGTGGGGAGAACTACCCTTCCTCCTGGGAGTTCTCATCACTAAGGCGGAAAAATCTGGACAGACCATCAGCATTGGCGTGTTCTGTACCAGGGCGGTGTTCCACCGTGAAGTCCATCCCCTGTAGGGAAATGGACCACCTCAACAGTTTTGGGTTCTCACCCCTCATCTGCATTAACCATCTGAGGGGCCTGTGGTCTGTCTGAACCCGGAAGTGAGTCCCAAACAAGTATGGTCTCAACTTCTTCAGTGCCCAGACCACAGCAAATGCCTCACGTTCAATCGCACTCCACCTCTGTTCCCGTGGGAGTAACCTCCTACTAATAAAGGCTACAGGTTGGTCTAGGCCCTCCTCATTCATCTGTGAAAGCACAGCCCCAACACCATGCTCTGAAGCATCTGTCTGCACAATGAATTCCCTTGAGAAGTTGGGCGCCTGAAGCACAGGCGCCGTGCACATGGCAGATTTCAGGGCATCAAAAGCCTTTTGGCAGGCATCAGTCCAGTTCACTTTCCTGGGCTGCTTCCTGGAAGTCAGCTCAGTCAAGGGTGCAACAATGTTGCCATACCCCTTGACAAACCTCCTGTAATACCCGGTGAGTCCTAAGAAGGCTCTCACCTCTGTCTGGGTTTTGGGGGGTTCCCAAGCCAGGATGGTATCTATCTTGGGTTGTAGGGGCGCCACCTGGCCGCTCCCAACTTGGTGTCCCAAGTACACCACAGAACCCTGCCCGTTCTGGCACTTACTCGCCTTGATCGTGAGGCCTGCCCTCCGCAGCGCCTTCAACACTTCCCAGAGGTGGTGCAGATGTTCCTCCCAAGTGGCGCTGAACACTGCAATGTCATCCAGGTCGGCGGCACTGAAATCCTCCAGCCCAGCCAACACCTGGTTGACCAACCTCTGAAAGGTGGCAGGGGCATTCTTCATCCCAAAGGGCATCACCCGGAATTGGTAGTGCCCATCTGGTGTGGAGAATGCTGACCTCTCTTTGGCCCCATCAGTTAAGGCAATCTGCCAGTATCCAGACGTTAGATCAAACGTGCTGAGGTACCGGGCAGCCCCTAACCGATCAATGAGCTCATCAGCTCTGGGGATGGGGTGCGCGTCAGTCCTGGTGACTGAATTGAGTCCTCGGTAGTCCACACAGAACCGGAGTTCGGGTGTGGCACCAGGCGCGGCAGCCTTTGGGACCAAGACCACTGGGCTGGCCCAAGGGCTGCTAGAGGACTCAATCACCCCTAAGGCAAACATCTTGGAGACCTCCTCCTTGATGCAAGCTCTCACCCTGTCAGACACTCTGTAAGTTTTGTGCTTCACAGGAGGACTGTCCCCAGTGTCCACATCATGGATGCACCATTCAGTGATACTGGGAGTCAGGGAGAACAGATCAGAAAACTGCCCCAACAGTTGGCGACAGTCATTCTGCTGCTCAGGGGTCAGGGTGGGAGAGAGGTTCATACCATCCACTGACCCATCTTGCTCTTTTGCATACAGGAGGTCAGGAAGAGGTTCAGTCTCCTCTTCCATCCCAGCATCTGTTGCTAAGAGCATGCCCACTTCAGACCTCTCAAAGTGGGGCTTCAGGCGGTTCACATGCAGGACCCGCAAGGGGTTCCTGGGAGACTGCAAGTCCACCAAGTAGGTGACATCACTCTTGCGCTCCACCACCTCAAATGGTCCGGTCCACTTATCCTGGAGCGCACAGGGCTCCACTGGGGCCATGACCCAAACCTTTTGTCCAGGCTGAAACTCGATCAGAGTGGCATTCTGATCATGCCAACGTTTCATCTCTTCCTGGCTGGCTTCCAGATTCGCCTCAGCGTGTTGTCTGAAACGCCGAGTCTGGTTCCTGAAGGCCAGCATGTAACTAAATACATCCTGGGGAGTTTTCCTGGGAGCTTCCTCCCAGCCTTCCTTGACCAGACTCAGAGGTCCTCTTACAGGATGGCCGTACAGCAGTTCAAAGGGACTGAACCCTAAGGACTTCTGGGGCACCTCTCTGTAAGCAAAGAGCAGGCATGGCAAGAGGACGTCCCACTTACGCCTCATGGGTTCTTCAAGACCCATAATCATGCCTTTCAGGGTCCGGTTGAATCTCTCAACCAGCCCATTACCTTGGGGGTGGTAAGGAGTGGTGAACTTATAGGTTACACCACACTCCTGCCACAGGGACTTCATATACTTGGAAATGAAGTTGGTACCACGGTCGGACACCACCTCCTTGGGGAATCCCACACGGGAGAAAATCCCCATCAGTGCACGTCCCACCACGGGGGCCGTCACTGTCCGAAGAGGGATGGCTTCCGGGTACCGGGTGGCATGGTCCACCAAGACCAGGATGAACCTGTTGCCCATGGCTGTCTTGGGATCCAGAGGCCCCACAATGTCAATACCCACCCTCTCAAAGGGGGTGCTGACAACAGGGAAAGGTTGGAGAGGAGCCTTGTGCTTCCTCCCACTCTTACCACTTGCCTGGCAAGTCTGACAGGTCCTGCAATGAGTATCTGAACTCTTGCGCATTTGGGGCCAATGAAAGTGGGTGACAAGCCTTTGAAAGGTCTTGTCTTGCCCCAAATGTCCTGCTAAAGGCACATCATGAGCCAGACCCAGTAGGAAGGCTCTGAAGCGCTGGGGTACCACCAGCACACGGGCTGACCCAGGCTCAGCAACCTTAGGCTCACTATACAGGAGACCATTCTCCCAGTAGATCCAGTGTGATCCAGACTGATCACCTGCTGCCTGGCTTGCAGCCTGTTGCCGCAAGCCCTCAAGAGAAGGGCACTTCTTCTGCTCCTCGCAGAACTCTTCCCTGGAGGGGCCTCCTTCCTGCTGCCAATGGGTCAGCTCAGGCAGGTCCCCCAGTTCAGCCACTTGTTCCCCTGTAGGTTCCAGGGCATCCCCCTCAAGGTCTACCTCCTCCTGGACCGTGGGAACTTCGGGGGCCGGTTTCCCGTGCCCCCGCCTCCTCTCTTTAAGGCAGGCACCTGGGCCTTTCTTCCAGGCTCCAGGTTCTCCTGAATACCCTTACCGGCTGCCATTGACCGAGTGGTCACACACGCCCACTCTGGCAGACCCAACATCTCCAAATGAGACCTCCGCTCCACCTTCGCCCAAGGGGAGCTCTCCAAATCATTGCCTAGCAGACAGTCAACAGGCATGGCTGGCCTCACAGCTACTTGAAGGATACCTGAGACCCCCCCCACTCAAAGGGAACCTGGGCCACCTTGCAGTGGCTCTCTGAGTTGTCAGCGGCAACTACAGGGTAGAATACGTTGGGGACCACCTGCTCCTCAGACACCAGCTGACAACTGACAGCTGTCACACTGGCCCCGGTGTCTCTGAGAGCCTCCACCCTATGGCCATTGATGGTCACCCACTGCCTGTATTTTTTAGTGTTATCAGGCAGCTGGGTCCTAGGGACCATCTCACTGTCTCCTAAAGAGACCAGGGACATCTCTGCGGGACCCCACCCACCTTGGGCACCCAACTCCTCCCCCAGGGCTACACTAGCCATCTGCCGGGGTGGTGCACCAGTGGGTGCAGTGGTCACGGTATTGGGGCACTTGGGACTTCCTACAAAGTGACCCACCTGACCACAACTAAAACATGCTTTGGGCCCCTTCTGAACAGACTTATCTGTTGGGACCCATGGTCTTTTCTCAGTGGGAGGCTGGGAACCCTTACCTTGGTTCTCTTGGGGTTTACTTTGGGGCCCTTTTTGGAACTCCTTCTGTTTACCCTTGTCCCCCCACTCTTCTGCTGGGGACCCTGCCTACCTTTGGCGGAGTCTCCCACAAGACCCTTGTGGACCCGGGTACTGACCCAGCGGTCCGCCTCCTCAGCAAGCTTCCTAGGATTAGTCAGCTTACTGTCAACAAGGTGCTGGCGTAGCTCTGGAAAACAACTACTGGACAAGTGCTCCCATGCAATTAAATCATAGAACCCCTGCAAGTCATTTACTTTGCTACCCTTCACCCATCCATCCAATGCTCTGCAAAAATAAGACACATACTCCACCCAGGTACTAGACTCCAGCTTTTTGCAGTTCCTAAACTTCTGCCTATAAAGCTCTGGAGTTAACCCATACCTTGCCACTAAAGCTTCCTTCAGGTGGGCATAGGACATCTGATCCTCTGTGGGCAAGGCTAGCAAGGTTTCCCTTCCCTCACCTGTAAAGCGGCCCCACAACCCCGCTCCCCAATCCTTCTCAGGGACCCGGTGTGATGTCATGGTGATCTCATATGCTTTAAACCATTGCCCAATGTCCTCCCCCTTCATGAAATCCTTAATAACCTCCTTGGGGATGTATACTCTACTTTCTACAGGCACTGGAGGTGTGCTGCCACCAGAGGGAGTGATCTCTAGGCTCCTAGCCTTTAGCTCTAGCTCCCTCACCACTCTCTCATGCTCTAAAAGCATCCTTTTTTCTTCCATGGCCAACCTCTTACTTTCCAACTCCAATTTCTTGTGCTCAAGGCTATCATGGCTTCCCTGTCTCAGTTTGGCCATTTCCATTTCATGCATCCTGCTTTTGTCCCTGTCCTCCAGCTCCTCTGGAGACAGGCCCTTTTGAGAAACACTGCTGCCCTCCCTGGAAGGCACTCTCCTCCCGGGTAAGCCTAATGGCCCCTCAAGCTGCTCATCTAAATTCTCTGCCTCCTCCACAGGCTCCTCGGGCTGCCCACCGGCATTCCGTGCTTCCAACCAGGCCCTCAGCGCCTTTTGAAGCTCCTCCTTCCTGGTGAGGCCTCTCATAGAGATTTTAAACTTTTTACAAACGGCTTTGAGCTCTGGCACAGTGTAGGTATCAACCCTATCTTCTTCAAATGCAATATCTGCAGGTGCAATGGATCCTCTTTTGCTCATTGTGAAAATTGGCAGTTCTCAACAAAAATAAAGGTTCCCAGGAAGAAAAGTCCTTTCAAAATGTATGTGGTCGCGTATTGGTCTGCACTCACTAGTAGTGTACACCAATCACTGTATATGAATCACAAATGCAAGTCCAAATCCTCACCGCTGACCACCAATGTTAGAACTGGGGGTCTCTAGTTGGCAATGGTTTGCACCTTTGTCCAAATAGGGACCCTTGCTTCTAGTCAGGATAAGGGGGATACACTCCTAAAATAACCCCTGCTCACCCCCTGGTAGCTTGGCACGAGCAGACAGGCTTATCTCAGAGGCAGTGTGTAAAGCATTTGGGAACACATACAGTAATACAGTGAAAACACTACAGATGGACACCACACAGGTTGTTATGTAAAAATAAGTAATCTTTATATAGACTTATCACAAGACCCAATAGCAAAAATCCACAATACTGTACTCAAAAATAGACTTTAAAAGGTTATAAAATAGTTCAGTTCTCTCAAGTTGTAAATGCGACACTTTACTCTCAATGTACCTTGAATGCGTAACGCAAAGAAAACAAAAGGGTCGCAGGGAAGGTGATGCGTCGGTTCCTTACACTCAGGGGAGTGGATGCGTCGGTTCCTTACTGCTGCGCAGGGGAGTTGATGCTCGCTTCCTTACTGTGTGGGGAGGTGATGCGTCGGTTTCTTACTGCTTTCCGGTGCGATGCGACAAGATGGCACCTCGATGCGATACTCTTCTCCGGTACGATGCGACAAAATGGCGTCTTGGTTACGATGTGACAACGTTGGTGTGATGCGTGCACGCCCGACGGCCGTGCGGCGACTCGATGATCTTTGGAGCCGCGACAGGCCCTGCGACGCGCTTCTCCGGTGATGCGACGATGACCTCTGTGGCAGCGTCCCGCTTCTCCGGTGATGCGCCGCGCTTCGGCGATGCGAGGATGACAGCGGCAGCGGCGTCTCGCTTCCTTGGCGATGCGATGACCGCGGCTGCGGCGGCGACACGCTTCTCGTTGTTGCGTCGCGCTTCCAGCTCCCAGCGACACGCAGTCTCTCAGAAGGCCCAGCACAACAGCAGGCACTTCAATTCCCAGCAAGGGAATGCAGGGGGGAGCTGGTTGGTGAAGTCTTGTATCCCTGAGACTTCAGGCAGGAGGCAAGCTCTAGTTCAAGCCCTTGGAGATTCTCTTCTTCAAGATGACAAAGCACAGCAAAGTCTTTTCTCCTGTCCTTGGTAGAAAGCAACCACTGCAGGCCAACCCCAATCAGCAAAACAGCACAGGGGCAGTACTCCTCCTTCAGCTTCTCCGGTTCTTCTCCTTGGCAACAGGTTTCTTGATTTCCCAGAAGTGATCTAATTTCCTAGGGGTCTGGGTCCCCTTTTTATACACAGTTTCTCTTTGTTCTCTGAAGGCAGAGAGGCCTCTGCCTAGTCCAAAACCAGTTCTGGTCAGTCCTGGAGCACTTTGTTTTTCTGACTCCTTCTTTCCTTTGTGAGTGAGGGGCAGAGCCATCAGACGCCCGGCAGGAGGT
Source organism: Calotriton arnoldi (assembly GCA_963921515.1). Classification (NCBI taxonomy): domain Eukaryota; kingdom Metazoa; phylum Chordata; class Amphibia; order Caudata; family Salamandridae; genus Calotriton; species Calotriton arnoldi. The sequence continues at coordinate 1,318,270 of CAWUFW010002649.1, read as the reverse complement.
GGAGCCAGCATTGTGGAAGGCAGGCACAGCCCTATTCAGACCCAGGTGCAACTCCTCCCTCCACTCTGGATGCAGATCTTTCTATTCAGCCCTGTGCTGACTCACCCTGTCTCCTGTAGCCACCCCCAGCCCCTGTCACTCAATCTCCAGACAAGGACTACACAACCTAGCAGAGGCAGGCTTGGAAGTTTAGGCAAGAAAATACCCACTTTCTAAAAGTGGTATTTTCAAACACAGAATGTTAAAACCAACTTCACTAAAAGATGTATTTTATCATTCTGAGTTCATGCATACTAAATTCGTTTTTCTACCATGTTCCCTGGGTCAGTTAGTATTATAAGGTGTAATAATCAAACTGCCCATTCTGGCCTATGGAGAACAGGTAGCCTTGCAATAGTGAAAAACGAAAATGGCTGTAATTCACTATTAGGACATGCCACACACACCAGGGCATGTCCTACCTTATACTTACAATGCACCCTGCCCTTGGGCCTACCTTAGGGGTGTCTGATATGAAGATAAGGGAAGGTTTAGGGACTGGCAAGTGGGTGCACTTGCCAAGTCGACATGGCAGTCACAGACCGCACACAGGCTCTGCAATGGCAGGCCTGAGACACATTTTACAAGCTGCTTCCGTGGGTGGCTCAACCAGTGCTGCAAGCCCACCAGCAGCATTGGATTTACAAGCCCTGGGCACACTCAGTGCACTGTACTAGGGACTGACAAGTAAACCAATCATCCAATCATGGAGTCACTAATCCATACATCAATTTACAGTAGGGAGCACTTGCACTGTGGCACTGAACAGCAGTGGCACAGTGCCCAAAAGCATCTAAAACCAGCAAAACATAAGAGGCAACAGCAAAAAAATGGAAGGGAGACCCACGCCAATGGTGCCAAGTCTAACACCCACTCCCAGCCACAGACGTAATTTCATCTCCACCAAATGTTATTGTGCACTATCAACAGAGTCCTCAAGTATGTCAAGCGACAAAGGAAAAGTAAACTGAAATCATCAACAACAGAACCAAACACAGCGACATACAGATAAATTGCATTCAGTGCTTACTAGCCGAATACTTGGTCTGTATTAAAGAACAATGACTCCTAGCAATCATTCAAGTTGCTACACTTCTGTGTTTTGGTTTTTAGGCCTGGCTTGACAGCACAGCTAGGTCTGCAAGTTCTTTAAAGTATTCGTAGTGTGGGCTTTGGCTCCGTTCTGGGAATATTTCTCTCTCACATGATGCTATTGGCTATTTGTGTAACAATATGCCTTCTGTGGGATGTTTGCATTGCAAAGAACGAGGGATTATTCTATACCTCAAAGTTTCAAAGAATGATCACACAACACATTCTTTATTTCATAGGTACATTTTATACAGAACATAGTCATTTGCGTTTAGTTTTTTCAGTACGCCAGTGTGTTTTTATGTTTTCGTTTGGATTACAGTGCAAGACATCGCTATTGGATTTACTAATGCTTGTTTTCAATAGTTGCTCACATTTTCGACGTTTTAATGTAATAAAACGTAATTGTTCTAATGTAATCACCCACCCTAACCCTACAACCGTGGCCCCTTTTTTGTGTGCTGAATTTTATTATGCAAACTAGTCTCGCAGAGTTCCCGATTATTACCCTAGTCTGCCTGATATGTAGGTCAGCTGCTAACCGTTCCCCTTATTCATGTTCTTTAAAGGTCATTTTGAAGACGTGAAAGAGAGCAAGCACAGACATTGACATTGACACGAATAAAGCAGCCTATAACACATTTGGAAAGAATCATATATTATCATGGTCAAAGAAACAATTCATTAACACCTAATCTTCTATTAAAACTTGCAAATGTAAACCGGTTTACTCATAATGTGGCATTTGATCAGTGCAAATTAATACTTTCTTTCCCTTTCTTACAAATTGTTTTGACAGGCCTCTCCAATTTACACTTCAAATTCATACAACAGATATAAAAAGCCCTTCTGCAATTGCAATTACACCATTTAGAAAAGCTAGCATATTTATTGCTTATTTAAATGATATCAAAGATAGGAAAAATGCTCTATTAATATCTGCTGTCGCTTGAAACGTTGTTGCGTTGTTTAGATAAACTCTATAGTTTGCCTTTAGCTAAACATCCTTTAAGATTAAAGTTTTTTTTATCTACGAAACATAATTGATTAAAATAAAAAACTAGATGAAAATAAAGTGCACGTTTTTTACAGATATTTTCTGGTGCCACATTGCTGCAATTTTGAAATCATGCAGCTCAAAAATAAGTAAGAATGACGTCTCTGTACTGCGGTTATTTCAAAATGATTATCTTTACTCACAACTAAAAATCTGCATAGTAGCATTTAAATGCTCACACACACTAAACAGAACAACCGTAGGAAGTTGGGACATTTTCTGAAATAGTCTTGCATTTCACCCAAAAAAGTCAGTTCAAATTTAAGTGAAGGTAGACTGGCTGCCATAATGCTTGCGACCTGAAACCTAATAGACTGTAAAGCACGACGGGGCATATCATCAAGGCCCCGCGATAAAATTATCGCCGCTTTAGCGTCCGTTTTCGGGCGAAAAGCGGCGATAATGTTATCGCACTATCAGCAAGGTCACGCTATCGCGTGAATCCATGCCTTAGCGCCCTTTCCCTTAACGCCCAGCTTTGCATTTCTAATGAGATGCAAAGTGGGCGTTCCTCCCCAAAATAACGTGAGAAATGTCGCTAACAGACATTTCTCCTATCAGCAAGCTGATCGCTAACCTGCGTAGCGATAAGAAAAGTAGCGCTAACCGCGGTTATCGCTACTTTCCTTACGCCTGCTTTCAGTCTGACTTAGCCATTATATCCAATGGAAGGTGGATATTATGGCTAAGTCTGCCCTGCCCTATCATCAAGCTATCGACAAACGTTGTGCGATTATCGCTGGATTTCCAGCGATAATCGCACATTTGGCAGCTTGCGCTTGGAATATTATCGCTTTGGAGATAAGCGTCGCTGACAGCGCGCTATCTCAGCGATAAAATCCAGCGATAGCCGGCGATAATTATCCTAGCGCTAAGCGCGCTTAGCGATAATTATCGCCGGCCCTTGCTGATATGCCCCCAAATTGGGTTAGGGAGATATCTTGCACTAAGAGACGTCTTTGGCTGTGTATATGTCTTTGGCTTGTTAAGGCGACATTTTGGGCTGGAGAGACATCTTCGGCTAGAAAGACATTTTGAGCCGAGCAAATGTCTGGGTCTGGGTGACCTCGTGAGTTTTAGATGTCAATGAGTGGGGAATTTTCTTGGGCTGTGGAGACGTTTTGGGCTGGGGAGATACCTCGACTGAGTGAGGCGGTGTTTTGGGCTTGAGAGATAGTTTGGGCTGGAGAGATACACTGCAGGGGAAACGTCTTGGGCTGGGGAGCTGTTTTGAGCTAGAGAGATGTTCTGGCCTGACGTGATGGCTTGAGCTTGGAAGATGGCTTGAGCTGGGGAGATTTGATGGCCTGTGGATGTGTTATGCACAGAAGAGATATCTCAGTTTGAAGAGATGTCTTGATTTGGGGAGGTATCTTGGGCTGAGCAGATGTCTTTGGCTTGAGATGCTCTCATCTGAGGCGATGTTTTTAGCTGGGGGAATGTCGGGCTAGTGGTGGGAAGGAATTGGGCATTTAAATAATATTTTTTCACAGTGTGCTGGATCAGAGTATATCTAAGAGAGCTGCCAACTACATGGTAGCACAATATTGGTATGTGTCTTTAAGAAAAGGTATTTTTTTGCAGTATCACCCCAATGTGTTTTAGCTTACGCTGTTGATTTTTGGACTCCAGTCCACAGTGCAATTGCTCTGACCCCTAAAACATGTTGAATTGGTAAGAAATACTATTAGGCACTGTGACTTACCTATCAGTCACTAATATCGAGACCCAGCATACCCAGGGCTTGTAAGTTAAATGTCACTTGAATGGACTGCAGCACCTATTGTGCCACCACGAAAGTGACAAGACAAAGCATGTCTTCACGCCTGTACCTGCAGCCTTAGTGAGCAGTTTTAAAACTGTAAATTCAAACCTTTTGCCAGGCCTTTTGCCATGCCAAAATCTTCATCATTAAAAATGTATAAGTCACCCCTAAGGTATGCCCTAAAGGCCTATAGGGTAGGGTACATCATATTTAAAAGGCAAGACATGTGAAGTTAAGTTGTACATGTGCTGGCAGTGAAAATTCTCCAAAGTAATTTTTCACTGTGGCAAAGCTAGCTCTGAGGTACATTATAACACCCCCATAATGCATAACTTCATTTTGGGAATAGCTAGATCTATGGTTCAGGGACTCAGATTATTAGTAATTTAAAATTCAATCAAATGGTCAAGTCTTATTTTAAATTAATATTTTGTAAATGCCACATTTAGAAAGTTGGCATTTTCCTGACTAAGCCAAATGCCACCCTTTGCCAGTGGTCAGTGTCACATGACTGTTAATGACTCTCCTGTGGTGAGATGTGTTTTGCTCCCAGACAGTTAACAAAAGGCTTGGGAGTGGGAAAAGGTTTTGCCTCCTGAAAGGATGGCCATCTAGGTGGTGCCCAGGAACTTAAATAAACTTCAGTGTCCCTAACCTGTCACTCACACCTAGGAATGTCCCTTCATTGTCCTGATATCCATCTGGGCGCCACTTGCAGTGGGAGAGGGGCTGCCCCCAGAACTGGGGAGGGTTTGGCCACTATACCAATAACACCTCTGTGCAAAAACGCAACATTTTAATATGTATCATGCAAGATACATAATAATTTAACTGATTTACAGATCCATTGTGTGTAGAAGCTAGAATTGTTGCTTAATTCCTCATCCTTGGTTGGGGTCTCACCCAGGCAAAAAGATCAGTCATGCTTCTTCCTCCATGGACGTACCGTTTGAGCCATTTCCATTAAAACATCCTTGTTATTTTAACATCCAGACTCCATATTTTGCTCCCCCTTTTAAGACCCCCCACCACCCTAACCAACCATGAGACAAACCCACACTCCCCCTTTGTCCCCCCACCATTCTCCTTCTCCCTCCAGCCCTACCTCCCCTTTCCACCCTAGTGACGCATTCATACCATTCTGGGCCTGTGTGGTGGATTGTGCACCCTTCTCCCTCCTGAGCATTGCTGTTATTGTCAGTCATGAAGGAGGGAAAAGAAACAAAAGGGGAAAAAACGAGAGCGAAAGATCAGCTCTTGTCAAGAAATGCACAAAACTACAACCTCTCTCATACATTTCGACACTGATACCTACATGAGATGTTTCCTCAAGCTATCCTCTGTTCACCTCAAAGAATCCTTCTCATTTCCGGTCCAGAATATAACGGGATCATCACCCTTCAGCATTCCAACCATCAATAAGTCAAACCTTATCAATGCAGACTCTCCAGATATTCCTTAGCCTTGATCTTTGAAGAAAATATGTGTGTCTTACTTTTAAGGATTATCTTGACTTTTGCAGAGGCCAGGGTGGCAGTAGGGCTGAAAACTCTAGGTGCACATAAACAATCATTAAAAAAATGATGATTTTAAAATTCTATGTGTGCTTCACAATGCAGCACACATAGGAGTTTCAAATCGCCATTTTGGATTGTTTATGTGCAGGAAGGGACACCTTTAGGATGACTCTTTCAAACCTTCTCTCCCCCTTTAGGAACTGAGGGGCATATCTACGAGGACGGCGATAAGTCAACGCAAAGCGCGCTTAGCGCTTTTCTACTTATCGCCGTCTATCGCTTGATTATATCGCCCTGGTAGCGCGTTATCTACAACGCTTTTCCCCAGGGCGATATAATTACCAGCGATAGCGGGGAAATCGCCGTTTGCAGGGAACATCGCTGGTTTTCCAGCGATGTTCCCTGCAAGACAGCGATAACCTTGCTGATACGACCCTGTGGTCGTATCATCACAATCCACCCCCCTAATAGGTATGCCTAAGTCTGCATTTTAGCAGACGTTAGTTTTCGGCGAAAACAGCGGTTTTCGCCCAAAGCTAACGTCTGCTAAAATGCGTTGGCAGCCTTGTAAATATCGCGATGTGCCCATCAGCGATATTTTCAAGGTTGTACTGCCCAGTGACTCCCACTTTGCACCTCATTAGAGATGCAAAGGGGGACGTCGGGTAAAAGGGTGCTAACATGCGCCAATGCATGTTAGCACCCTCTTGTTAATAGGGCGATGATTTTATCTCCGCTTTTTTGGCTTTAGAAGCCAAAAAAGCGGAGATAAAGCCCTTGTAGATATGCCCCATAGGATATTATGGAATTTATATTTCGGCGGACAGGATATCAGTCCCCGTTGTGATGAAGGAACCTGTCCGCCAAAATCTGAATCTGGCCCTTACTCTCTGACCCATAGAAGACTCTTGACCGAGCTTCTGAGATGCTGACACCTCTCCTACTTAATTTTCCTTGCTTTGTTTTAATTCCCTTTATGGAAATGCCTGATTCAAGACTCTTAGATTTCCATCCCTTTTGCTGGAACTCTGCCATAGATGATTTAGATTCATCAATGCATTGACAACAAAACTTGCAACTCTTTTATGAGCATCAAGTATTACTTCTAATCTTTTGTATTGCTGTGACTGAATTGCTTGTTTTCCTTATATTAGTTTGCCTTAATTTCTTCCGCAGGCTTGGACTGCCTTTTGCTTTTTTGTATTTCTATAGCATGGTTTTAAGAGTCGTGCATCTTAATTTGATTTTGAATTTGTAATACACCTTCTAAACCCATACCTACTGCTTCCTGGTCCTCATGGTGTAGCCAAATGGGTTGCACTCTTAATTGATGTAAATGCTATGTGCAGGCGCCCTACCCCCCCTCCACCCACAACTAGGAGTTATTATTTATTTATTTGATGAGTTTTATATAGCACTGGCTAGACCTGAAGGTATCAGAGCGCTTTACATAAGGAAACAAACGAGTTGCAAGTTACAAGAAAAAGAAATTTCACATAAATTACAGAATGAATTACATAGACAAGACAGGAGTTACTAGCGAACACTAGAAATCAAGATACAAAAAAGACCAAGAGAGCAGGAAGTCCCCAGGGAGGAGACAGCAGCTGAGAAAAACGACGAGATATATGTCGGAAGTCCGGCTGGGTAGGTGACGGCCATAGTGGTGCACCAGAGCCAATCTCCCATATAGCTGTCGGTGCAGCTCCACCGGGAATCGGCCATGTGGCTCGGGCTCCGCCGGGTAAGAATGAAGATCATGAAGTGACCGAAGGTCTTGAGTCCAGAAACGGGAGAATTGGGTCTGCCCATTGTGATCTCCAGAGGCTATTCTCCAGTCACACACTGACCGACTCTGAAGTGCGTCTGCTGTGGCGTGTGGGACCCGCGGGTCACCGGGGCGGTCTCCCGTGGGCTCCCGGTAAGCTCACTAGAGCGGTCGCCATCTTAGGGTCAGGCAGAGTTGAGAACTGGAGCGAGCCTCTGAAAAAATAGGGACCACAGAGACCGAAATAGAAGAGTGTCTAGTATGTTGTTTGCCTTGTTGAGAATAGTGTTGACTTTAGTCCAAAAATCCGTGCATGAGGAGGGAAGCCGGAGCTACCATTAAACAGCAAGCGCCGCCCAGGAGCACTCTGCCATCTTGTGCTCAGCAGGCGAGTATCTGACCCGGAGAATTCAAGGCTGATGGGGGGGCACAGGTCATCGGAGCCCCCTACCATCAATACCGGAACATCAGGGGAACCCAGGGTCATCAGCAGTGCCCCCGCTCACCGTCTATTATCCCGCGGTGCGTGACAGCAAACAGTGGAGACCTCGTGCATTCAGCGCTGCGTTCTTCCCTCGAGAAGCAAATCGACCGCCGCCATCTCCGCTCTAATCTTCTGCACCGTGAGTGGCTATGCGAGGCTCGCTGGAGTGCCGGGAGTGTCTGAGACCCGCGCGCGCTCACCGTGTGTAGTATGGGGAGGTGCCGGGGGTGTCTGCGGTTGCGGGCGGTGGATTCGTTTTGGCAGCAGTGATGGCGCAGCTCCGCTGACGCTATCTGCGGCTCTTCATTCATCACTTGGGATCATCACCGGCGGGGACGGAAGCTAGGTGGCACTGGAGAATCGCGGTGTTGCAGCCAATCGATCTCTGGGGGTGGTGGAGTCGAGATGGGCTAGGAGTTGGGTGCCATTAGTCATGCCATGAGCAGAAAACTGCCCTGGGAGCCCGTCTTTGTTTTCGGTGCTGGGAGCGTGCCGTCATTGAAGGACGCCAGCGGTTGAGGTGCATTTAAGGTGTTGAGTGCACCAGGAGTGGCCTCTGTCCCCGGCACAATGTCCTGGAGTCACCTGAATTGGTCATTATTGGCTTCATGGTCATCATCAACGTTTTTAGAGAGTGAGTTCAGCGGAGGATGGGTGAGGGACGTGGTGGAGGGACGCCATATCATAGCCATTCTTAGCTGTAGGTTTTTGTATAATTGTGTGCATGCTTTTTCCATTGTTGCTTGTGAGGTAAGTTTGTCATTTACACAACCAGGAGCTGGTTAGTCTCACCTGGTACAGCATATTTTCATTTGGATTTTGAGTCATTAGTCCATTGCATGTTTCTTATTGTTATTTGGTTCAAATGCGCTGGTGTTCGCATAGGGGAAGAAGTGCTGGTTAAGTGCGGATAAAATAATATATGATCTAGGAGCTGGTAAGTCTCACCGGGTTGTGGCTGTGGCATTTTGCACATGGTGTTGTAGTGCCCCCCAACAGCATGAGTTGTGGCTAAGATCAAAAAATGTAAGCATGCTTGAATGGGCTGCCTCAGAGAAGGGGGCTGGTTACACTTTACACAGGCCGGAATCTTGCTGCAGGGGGTCATGGTCCTAGCGGTGGGTCGATTCTGGGCAATTCATCTCATCCTTAACTAAATAGCTCTGTGGGCTGTGGCCACCATGCAATGGTCGTAGCAGGAAGGAGCGGTGCTGTTAGAATTCAACCATAGGGACATGAGGCAGAACCTGACCTGTCTCAGCTTATAGTGTTCCCATGGATATTTCAGTGAAAGTATATGAAAGGAGGTTGGTTCCTTTGGGTGACTCTTGTGTCCTGGACCCGGGTGCCCCTTTAGGGCCTGGAGATAGCTGGCCCTGTCCTGCGAGAGCAGCCTTTGGGCGACAGCTGGAAAGGTATACAGCACGCTTCTGAAAAACAGGGTCATCTCATAATAAATAGTTGTTGGTTTGAATTTCACACAATCCCCTGGTGCTCAGAAAAGGTACTGCCTTATGCAAGAAGCAGACCTTGTAATGGTTCATGGTTAGCAGTACTGCATAGTGCACACTGGTACGAGTGGTCCAGGGGAGGCCAAGATGCTCTTGGGAGAGCATTGCAATCCAGACAGCACATGGGGGCATAAAAATAGCTTTAGCGTGCCTCATAAGAGAGCATAGTTACATGCTCACATCCATTATTTAATGTTACTTTAAAAGCAGGCTAATGGAGCAATGCAGCTTCCAGTCAGCAGAGGGGGAGGGGATCTGCCTGTACGAAACTGGGTATTACCGTGGGTGTGGGATCAGTGGGTATAGTTACTGGGCAGCATCCATCACTAGACTGGTTCCCACATAGCAGCAAGTTATTATCTGCCTCTTTGTCAAAACCTTGGCAGGACAGGCGCACAGAACGAGATTTCATCAGGTATATTTTTTAAGCAAGGAGGCAATGCATGTGGCTCTAAAGAATGGTAATGGTATGACGCATATAACCACAGTGGGTATTGTGTCTTGTTTCAGCATGGTACACGGAGCTGCACATCAGGGGCATGGAGGAATGTGGCGGCTAGGCACACAGACCAGGCTCCCGAGACTCACTCAGCATGATCTTCAAATCCAGTGGGTGAGAACAGTGGGGGCTGTAATGTAGTGGGGCCCTAGGCCCCTATGCATAGGTAATGACCACACAGACACGGTTGGTTAGGGTGTAGAACTGGCCCAGGGCACTTGCGCCCGGCCCCTTTTATTGGCAGGGTCACATGTCCTGTGACACCTGTGCTGGATGGGTGTGGGGTGGGGTGTAAGCCAACCCTCTGGGAGTGGCTGGTACATCAGAACAACTAGAATAGTGACCAGCAGGTCACTACATCCAAACTTTATTCCAACTGGAAACAATAAAGTCCAACCTGTGGGAGAGAATAGAACAAAATGACAAACTTCCGCTGAGTCTCTTTAGCTGCCTTCAAAACAAAGGCGATGGTACGACAGCAGCTGGGACTACCAGTTCTATTTGGCACAGTTCATGGGTGCCCTGTGGGTCCGGTCTTCTTTCGACTCTGTGCATGGAAGTTGACACCAAATGTCTTGCTAGGCATAGCTCTCGTGGTGACGGAGCATGTAGAGTGATGATGGATCGGATAGATGTTACTTGTCACCAATCAGTCCTGGTTGTCGTGGCATCTCCACACAGGCAGCATTGCTTCTCTCTACAAAATGGTGGAGTATTTGCAAGACATCCCTCTCACTAGGATGCCCCTCTTGCAGGTGTTCCGCTCTCACGGGATGTCCCGGAGGCCCTCTTCACCAGACTTCCACTGGACTGGGTGCACTTCGCTGTGTAGCTCCAACGCCACCCGCTGGGTGTGTGGAGGAAGCGCTACGAGTCCCACCTTCAAGTCTTTAGCTGCACCTGAAGGGTAGTTGTTTACTCCTGCCACTTAGCACAAGATCTTCGTCATCCTGGAACCTGCGGAAGTGCGGCTGTAGACTCATCTCTCGTGGTGGGACCCGCTCTCACCGGTGTCCCTGAGGCCTTTGCCCCTGGGTCGCTACGGTCTGGTGTGGAGTGGTCGGATCCTCTTCTTCAGGACGTCCGACCAGCCTCACCGTCCAGTCTCCCGTGCGATCCCAATGGTGGATGTCAGGAATGGTCCAGCCTGCTCACATCTGCAATCACCAGGTGTTCCGAAGACTCAGGGATAGGTAGGTTGGTAGTTTCTCCAAGTGCCACTGGTGTTCTCCCGGTGCTGTGCTCCATGCCAGATGTTCTTGCACTCATCACCTTTGCCTTCCGGTGTGCGAGTTGTCATATCACACACTCGTCTCTTCTTTCTTCTCCTTGATATTTCTTCTTAGCGTCTCTTAGCGGTGGCGTCATGCCACACCATTTACTCCTTGTTCCTTCGCTTCACGACGCGGTCTAGTCCCATCTTCTTGCTCGTCTTCACTGACCAGGCCTCTCCCTGTGACGTGCACTTCACACGGGTCTCCCTGGTCCTGTCCTACCCCTAGGACAATGCATTCTCTTCCTTCGGTGACCAGACCTGTCGTCGCGACCTTCTTTTTGTCAATACTCATTATCGGTCTTCATTCTTTTATTCCAAGTTTTCTTCTCTGACCTCTTCTTTGGTCACCGTCACTCTGACCTCTTCTTAGGTCACTGCTTCACCGACCTATTCTCAGGTCAATGCTTCGCCGTCCTTTTCTCAGGTCACTGCTTTGCTGACCTCTGGCAGGTCATCTCTCTTGAGGGCGCGCTCCCGGCACCTCAATACCACACCGACATGGCTCTCTCGTTGCAGCGTTCTCTCGGGCCGGCTTCACAGGATGAGTCATGCCGTGTGACCACCTGGGCCCTCTTTCTTGTAGGGCGCTGACTATCGTGCTCCAGTCCGTACCATACCGTCCGTGTCTGGGGTACATCTTTGGCGCAACGTCTTCTCCTTGCGCTCTTTCCCCGTCTGTTTGCAGTGGCGTCCTTTCGCCACCGGGTGCGCATGCAACGCCCTTTCACTGTTCTCCAGGGACTTGCTGCCTTCTCTCCTGGTGGCACATCTTCCAGTGTCCTTGCTTGCTGCGGTGACCACCTGTAGCCACCAGGCGTCACCGCATGAACCTCACCAGTCCTGATAGTGTCTGTCTTCAAGGTCCCCATCTTGACAGTGTCCTCCTAAGCTTTAAATAGGGGTTTGCAGCCACTGTTCCTGTGCTGCAGTCCCCTTCTTTCACGTGGGCAGCATTGCCTATTCTCCTTGCCAGTTCCTGCTGTCTGGTTCTCCAACCTTTGTAGTACTGGGAAACCTTTTGCTCCTTGGTGTGCACAGGTCTTCTCTGGAGGCCCTGCTTTGCTCCAGCTGCTTCTAGTGTATGGCACTGGTGGACATACTCCTCCCTCGATCTCTACGCCTCAGCAGCCTTCCCTGTGCCCTCTTTGTTCAATCGTCCTTATTTTTCGTTGGTGCGGTATCGCAAATTGGTCACTAGATGGCAGTGCTGCTTTTCACTTTCACTAGCCTCGGCAGCTTCCCAAACGCTGCAGGCCGCGTGCACTCTCTCTTTTGGGCCGAGCACCCGGTCTGTGTCCACCATGTTGCTCAGCGTGGAATGCCAGCACCTCCACACACCTCTTCCTGGCCGGCCGCGTCTGCGTCACCGGCCGTGCACCAGGCTCATTCAGGTCTGCCCCGGAATCCATATGGTCTCGCACTCACCACACGCCTGGGGGGCACCTCTTCAGACGACCACCGCCCGGGACACCTACAGGCTGTCGGACTCCGCAGGAGACCTTCCTCTTCTCCACAGTAAGTCTTCTTTTTTTCCAATTGTAAGCGGGGCCCTCGCTGCCTCATTGCACAGTGGCCCCCTTGCTCACCCCAACTCCACGGCCGCAGCACTCCTGCCGTTCCCTGCCCACTCTGCTGGGGGCCTCACTCCACCCCATGCTGGCACATGACCAGCCCCCGCCCCTTCCACCCCGACCTCCCCAGACGTGAATGCCCCGCGCCCGACCCGTCCACCGCTGCCAGCCACATGCTCTCCACGGCCAGGGTACCATCTGGGAAAATCCACCACCCGACAGGAGACCCAGCCGGGCAGCAGAACCTCCTCCCTCTTCCCGGTAAGTCTTCACAATAATACAGTGGCAGAGAGGGAGGGTGGAGCACACGGGCTTCTACAGAATCTGTGTGTGTTCTGCTTACATTTCTTAAATGTTCTCTGCGGCGGTCAGCCGTCCTTTCTTTCTTACTCACTCCCACCCCTCGCAGCAGGCACTCTCACTTAACGGGCTGCGCGGGGGGCTGAAGCTTCCACCTGGAAATCTCCGGTGCCTCGCTTTGGCGGTCTCAGTCTCTCCACTTAGGGCCCACCTTCTGCCCGACGACTGCGCAGGCACTTCGGATGCGGGGTGGGCTCCCGCTGACCACATACAGTTTGTGTTCACTCTTCTTCCTGCCACAGCCCCTCAGCACCTCTATCATCCTACGGGCTCGCCTCCTGCCCGGCGGGTCATTGCTTCCGATGCGGGTGGGCTCCGCTCGGCTCTTGCGTCTGTTGGGCCTCAGCAAGGTGATAGCAGAGGCATGCCACTGACTCCTTTGGTCACTACGCCGTCTCTCCGCGCTAGTGTGCCATAACTTCCTTGCAGGCACGCCAGGTGCAGGGTGGGCTCCCGATCACCTCTTTCACCCCGGGGCTCTTCTCATGCCCCACAGGCCATCAGGCGTGTCCTGCGACTACACACAGGGGGTGCCCTCGACACGGGCAGCACTCTCCCCCTTCAACCACCAAACGAGGCGGCTGCACACGTGAGCAGGTCCCGCTCATCGCCACTGTAATGTAGTGGGGCCCTAGGCCCCCATGCATAGGTAATGACCACACAGACACGGTTGGTTAGGGTGTAGAACTGGCCCAGGGCACGTGTGCCCGGCCCCTTTTATTGGCAGGGTCACATGTCCTGTGACGCCTGTGCTGGATGGGTGTGGGGTGGGGTGTAAGCCAGCCCTCTGGGAGTGGCTGGTACATCAGAACAACTAGAACAGTGACCAGCAGGTCACTACAGGGGCTAAGACAACAAACAGCAGTGTCGGCGACCATGCCAATGGACTCTAGAGTATTATAACATGTCGATGGTGCAGTGGAAGGAGATCGCAGTGCAGGAGGCCACAGTTCCTGAGTTTCTACTGCAGGTAGTGCTTGCAGGTATGTGAGTTGCTTCAGGGACAATAGTTCAATGATTATGGTGTGGTCCAGACAGCTACTAAGTGTGAAGGGACTGGGCTGGCACAAAGCATATATATTTAATTATGAATCTTATTCAACACAACTGGGATTGAAAGTCTGAGTACTCAAATCATTGGTAAGGTGGGTGATAAGCATGAAATGGCCCATCTTGGGGAGTGATGCTAACTACAGTTATGGTACCCCCTGCCAAGGTTTTTCTTTCATGCCCCATCTTTTCTTAGAATGTGTAGGAAGTTGGCACATTAACATACTCCTGATCTACGAGCAGCGTAGTGCCACGTCAGGGGAAGGAGCGCTGGTTAAGTGCGGATAAAATAACATATGATACTATCCCTACAGAGTGCTTGCTGGAGCAGATCCCTATGGCTAATGCCTCAGTATCTAGGTACGGTGCGACAGTGACACAGCAATTTTGGGCTGGGGCAGGAACCCACACTTACTCTTTCCATCGGTGGGAACACTTACAACTCTGCGCTGCCTGCGCTGAATCTGGGCCGAATGGGATTTCAGGTTATGTTCAGGGTGGAGGGGGGAGTAAACTTTGATGTGTTAATCTTTGCCAGGATGCTGTGAGGTGGCACGCAATAAAGGTTGTTGACGGTGTGTGCGGAGATGATGCAGATAATTGCCTGGGGTGGTTCAACATGAAGGCTGCAGGGTATGTAAAATGCAAATATTTGGCCTAAAAAAAAAACTGAAAATTGGGATCATTCTAGTGCTAAGGGCTACTCTGGGGACAGCCGTGAATGAGATGCGTAATGCCACAAACTGATGTTCTGGGCCTTAATAGGTAATCAATGGGTGGCAATGGAGTAAAGCCCTTAAATGGGGCATGATTATTAGGTATCATGGGGGTTGGACATGGGACATGGGACAGCTTGTTTCCCACTATAGGGATCTTTGGCAAAGTTAGTTCATACAAAGCTAGGTGCTTACATGCTAGGACTTCCTTCTTGGGGTCAGGCAAGCATCTGTGGCAAAAATCTTGGTAAACATTTGCCATACCAAAGTGCATTAAGTTACATTGCTCAAGTTATTCTCAGCGAGGGGTCCTAACCCAGATGGGTTGGGGTGAAAAACAGCTAGAGCTCCTGCTGCAACACAGCCAGTCGTTTTGACATCCTCCATGCTGCACGGAAAGTCTTGCAGATGTCAGGTGGAGACAATGTAGACAGATGTGGTTTAGCACGCCAGGGCTGGTGTAATATGGGAGGTCATGAACAGTTCATGTCGAAGGCACGGTATAGTTGGCTCGGTAGGTTATAATATGTGCAGACGGGGATACAGCATCCGGTATACCCACATGGGACTGCAGATAGCGAGCAGGATGGTCGTCAGATATGTAAGCATTTACCTGTAGGGTAGGGAGCGCTACATCGTTAGGTATTCCGGGTGATAACCTGGTTAAGTATGCGGTGCTTGGTGGTACTGGCCAAATCCATTAGTGCTAGTACAATTCTTGGTTGGGTACTAGAGGTTCTGTTCAAGGAAAGGAGCCATGGTATGATATAGCACACCATCCATGGTTGTGTTACACGCACTAACTTGAATCACCTCTCTGTCGGATAGAAAGGTATGTTGGAGGACCAATGGCAAGCAAGTGGGCCCATAAAACTCTGGGTCAAATCTGGTAGCAGGTCGGATGGTTATCCACTGATGTGAGATGAGTTAGGGTGTCCTATTTTAAAATTGCCCAAGCCCAGTCCAAACCCCAAAAACCCATGGTTCGGTCGAAGGATTGATGGAGTTGCACCAGTTCGGGAATGATTTGTACCAGTGCAGGAGTGTGAATAGTACGTTGCAATTGCTTATGCTTAGATTGCGGAATTGTGCAGTGATTGCGTGGTGTTCTCCGCAGAACGTCAGAGATGATTTAAGTTGATGTGTGAATGTGACACTTAATGCAGTGAAGTTGAAGTGGTTATGTGGTCCGTTGTGGCCTAAGACACCGGATAAGAGACTAAATGTCAAGTTTCAGTGTAGAAGGCATTGGGTGTAGTTGTCATCTGTGTTGTGGTGCTGGTCATGAGATGTCTTTGAAAGCATTATTGAGATAGGGACATTATCTTTGTGTGATTGTGAGATGTCGTTGTATAGTTGATCTCAGTGCACAGGCAAGAACTGTATCAATCAGAGTGAGATACCACTGGCTGAGGCTTCACTTGAAGTGAATGTCAGAATAGGTGTGTATGAATAATCTTTAATTTCTTTAGAGGAGCAGACAAAGTCAGTTGTTGAAATTGCTTACATTGGTTTGGGTGAATTGCTTAGAAAACACGCTTGTGAAAATTGTAAAGGAGAATGTGCTGCTGCAAGGTGTAAGGTTGACGTCACAGTGTGCCGCGCTCGTATAGGTCGGTTGGTGTGAAGCCACGCTGGTATTGGATGAATATGTCATAGAGAGCCACACTGGGATGGGATGAAATCGCTGAACAGAGAATTGTTGGTAAAAAATCATTTCCCGGTTTCAGCGTAAAGTCATTTGTGAATATTGCACATTTTGATTGGAAAATGAAATTCTTTAAAACATTACAAAGCATAGTGAATGGAGATATGACTGTGCTTGTTAGAAAGGGGAAAGAGGCATCACCTGAAGGTACAGCAGGTCATGCTATGGCGATGGGTCTTCACACATGTGTGTGGCTCGCACAATGGCAGAAGTTCACCGAGAAAGATAGTGCATTGCCATTTCCTCGTTATGGGACATTTAATTTGAGATTCATTGATCATTTAAGGAGGGCGCTGTATGAAATAAAACTGCCTCCGAAACCTACACAATACAAAGCACTTAGGGCCAGATGTATCAGAAAAGCATTTTGCGATTCTCAAATAGCGATTTGTACCAAATCACTATTTAGGAATCGTAAAATGCTATGTATGTAGGAATCGCCAAAGATTTTGTGAATCCTTAATATTACCTAATAGTGATTCGGTAAATAGCAAATCACTTTTAAGTAATATTACTCCATTGGTTTCTGTGGGCCGAACAGCTCGTAGGTGCAAATGGTTTTGCATTAGCTAATTTGCAATTACCTAATCGGTAATCGCAAATTAGCAAAGGCAAAGCCAAGGGTGCCCGGGGGCCTAATGCCCCCCTGAAGCACCCCATAAAGAGAAAGCGTGCACATGTAAAGCACACACATGCCCTAACGGCATGTGTTCGCTACATGGCACTTTGAAAAATGCAGTTTTGTGAATTTTTCAAAGTTTGCACATGGTTACCATCAACTTGAAGTTGATGGTATTTAGCATTTCCTAAATGCACAATTCGCATTTAGGGAAGGCTTCTTACATGTGCATTAGGGATTCACAAATTGCGATTCCCTATTTGCATTCGCAATTTTGGTAAGCGCACAAAATTACAATTACCTAAATTGCGAATACAAAGCCTTTCATACATAAGGAAAGGCCGTTTTGCCTCCGCAAATGGACTAATTTTGCTATTCGTACCATTTGCGAACGCAAAAGAATTTCACACATCTGGCCCTAGATTTCAAGGGAGAGTCAAGAAAGCCATTTGAACTTGTGTGGGTGCTGGATGGGATGCAGATCAGAAATCTTGGAGAACTGATATTATTGAGGAGCTAGACTATATCCTGCATTAACAAGAGGAGATAAGTTAGGAAAGGTAAATACAAGGATAAGAAAAAGAAGAAAGAGACAGGTGACAGATGACAGAGAGAACATAGCTGAGGACAGTGTCAGTAAACTATATGAGGATTTTATAACTGAATTGCTGTTAAACCATCCACCTCCATACAATGACACCTAGACTGGTGAAGCGAGTAATGTACCTATGAGTGAGACTTTTGATGTGCCTACGACACCAGTAAATATGAGTCCTATTCCAATGGGAGAGAATTCAGGAATGACAGCGCCTTTGAGTTCACAAACTCTAAATGCCCAAGATGCTTTGACCATTCCTGTCACACTTGGTCCCGTAGTTCCTTTGTATAAACATGGAGTAGCAGGAAATAGCACACATACTTTGGCTGTTCCTACTGGAATGAATACTATAGCTAGCAATTCAGTGGGCTCGACAATGAGACCCATTCCTCAGACTCCTATGGTTGCAACACAAGGGAATACCCCATGTGCGCCGAGGGCAGACCCTATATTAAACAGACAGGGTTTCACCTAACAAGGAGATTTCCTCAGAGATCATCACCTTTTTTCTGCCCAATACAAATACACCTCCGAATGTGAATTACATTATCCCTAGGGCAGAAGTGCCTATGGGAATGCCAACCTCTGACATGTCTCTTTTGAACTCATCACCTGGTGCAAGTAGTGGTACCAACGGCACAGAGATAATACTCAATTCCCCAGCAGAACAACCAGGTCTTTCTGCCAGAGAATTTGCTGATAGTCTCAGAGATATAGCTACCCAGGACAAGTAGTAGAAATCCTGGAATGAGTGGGATGACTGCTCAGGTCCCAGAGAGGGAAAGGGTCATGAATGTGGCTAAATTGAAAATTGAATTAGAAGAAAAATGAACTCTTGATTTGATACAATTTAATGCTTACCAGGATGATGAATTTTTGTTCCTGTGTAAAGACATTACTAGAGGTGCAGGGCAGGCTTATGAAAGATTTTCCGAATTGGCTCAAAGACATGGAATTGATTTGCAGAAATCCAAAGTCTTACAAAAAAGTTACAAGTTGAGATTTAGTGACAGAGATCTTGCAAACAAGCCACCGCCAGGAATGAAATTACAGATCACGGAATTAATTGCATATGTTCAAAAGTGGAGTGAATAAGGTAAATGAAAAGGTAAATGGTCAAAGAAAAAGGAACCAAAGAAAGTTGGGGAGCAAATGCCTCTGTCTGAAACAGAGGAGGAAGATGAGGATATACACATGCTTCCCATGAGAGACATGCCTGGTGGAGGTTACGTCCATATACCATGGACCAGAACTGTATTTGCATCATGCACAAATGATTTTCTGAAATTGATAGAGAACCCAGTGAAATGGTACAGAGAGGTTGATCGATTTGTAAAAATATCAAATGTTTTATGAAAAGCTTTGGATACTCTATTTGAAATTGTGGTTCCAGGTGATCTGTGTGTTGAATGCAAAGTTTCTGTGGATTAGCCTGAGGTGGAGCTGATGAGACATCCTCAATCACATTTTCCATCACCACTGGTAATGAAAAAGTATAATCAGGTGATAACATTTCTGAAATTTCAAATCTCTCCTAAAGCGATAGATTAGGTCAAGATTGACAGAATGACCCAAGAATCCAAAAAGTCAATACATGCTTACTATGAGCGACTGTTGGAGGCATTTAAACAGTTCAGTGGGACAGAGACTAATGAGGCAAAAGACATGGGACATTTTGTTTATAGAGTTGTGTATGGATTGAAGCCTGAGGTTAGCTCACTGATTTGGCAGCATTTGATTTGTAGGCAGAGTAAGCCCATTGGTGAGATATTGAGATACGCTAGGTACTGCAACGATGAATTGGAGATGACGCACAAGAAATTCAAGGAAAAATTTATGATAGCACAGATAAAAGCTGCACAGCAAGGTCAGAATCAACAGTTTGTTGGGAATTCTGGTCCCATGCAGGGCGTGTATCAGCAGGGAGCTCTGATGATGCAAGGTGGAAATGGGATTCAACAGCAAGGGTTTCAAATACGTGATAGAGGAGTATAGGTGTTGATGTGCTGACTTTAAAGAAGACTAATCCCTGCCACGTCTGTTGCAGGTTAGGGCATTGAAAGCACGAATGTTTGTTTTATGCTGGCAACATGGTTAATGGAAAGCAGGTTCAGAATGCTGGATTTGTGCAATCACAGGGAAATATTATGGTTCAGACACAGCAAGTACAGAGACAAAGGGTTCACAATACCAGTGTACCCAGAGCTCAGGTGATGCAGATTCCACAAGCCCCAATGCCACAAAAAAATGCAAATGTCCTGAGATACAATGAGAATCGAATTCCCATTGAAAATACTAACCACTTTGTGAATCAGGGTATGTCTCAACAGTACTATATGATTCATGATTTTAGCTCAGACCTGTTGCAATGATGGGGCCTGAGAGGGGAGGAGGATTGCCTACTTGGTGCAACCTTAGAGGTAGACAAGAGTGGTCCATACATGGATGGTGACGTGAATGGAAATCCCATTTCATTCCTGTATGACACTGGTGCTACCCGCTCTACTGTGTGCAGAGGTTCCCAAACTGCCTTTCTCGGGATAAAAAAATCCAAGTTGCAGGAGTTGCAAATAAACTAATGACTAGCCCAGTTTCAGAAGCGGTACCTGTCAAGATAGGTTCCTTTGAGGAGACTTGCCAATTTGTGGTGTGTGATTCGATTCCTTCAAATCTGCTTGGATGAGGCGCATTCTGAAAGAAATTATGGGGAGGCTATGTAACTCACCCATTATGGGTTTGCAGAAACCCAATGTCAAGTACCGCATAGTGCAGGATTTAAGAAGGGTTAATTCGAATGTTGCTCAATGTTGTCCTGTGGTACCGAATCCAGCTGTGATTTTGTTTCAGATTCCATGTGAGGCTGAGTGGTTCTCTGTCATTGATTTGTGTCAAGCCTTCTTCTCTATACCTTTGCACAAGGATAGTCAGTTTCACTTTGCTTTCCATTTCGGCAGCCGTGTTTTGGCATGGTGCCGAGTCCAACAAGGGTATATTGAGAGCCCCACAATCTTTAACCAGATACTCAAAAAGAATTCGGAGTCTTTGGTGATGCCCTATCACTCAGTTTTAGTTCAGTATATTGATGACCTACTGTTGGTGTCAAATAAAATAGAGGCTTGCAAATGTGACACAATTGCATTGCTGAACCACTTAGCTGAGAATGGACATAAAGGGCCTGATTTAGATCTTGGAGGACAGTTTACTCCGTCACAACAGTGACAGATATCCCGTCCGCTGGTATATAAATCCTATAGGATAATATGGAATTATATTTCGGCGGACGGGATATCCCTCACTGTTGTAACGGAGTAACCTGTCCGCCAAGATCTAAATCAGGCCCAAAGTGTCCCCGACCAAGCTGCAGTACTGTAAGAAAGAAGTCCTGTACCTAGGACATCACATTGAGAAAGGAGCAAGGAAGGTGCTACAAGAGAGAATCTCGGCGGTTCTGAAAATAAATCTGCTGGCAACACAGAAAGAAATTTGGATGTTCTTGGGAATGGTGGGCTACTGTCGACAGTGGATTCACAACTTTTCCCTGATGGCTAAGCCTTTATAGAGGTTGACACACAACGATATGTCAGATACGATACCATGTGATGACAGCTGCATGAGTTTCTTCTCAGAGGTGAAAGAATGTCCTTGCAGCGCCCCGGCACTGGGAATGCCTGATTATAATAAATGTTTTACTTTGTTTTGCTGTGAGAGAGTGGGCTGCGCTCTCTCAGTGCTAACCCAAATGCATGGCAATGCCCGCAGGCCCATGGCATATTTTTCTACCACTCTTGACCCCATAGCTGCTGCTTTGTCTAGCTGTTTTAAAGCAGTTGCCTCCACTTGTGTCAGCATTGAGCAGTGCGATAGCATTGGTATGGGTCATTCCTTGATTGTTTTTGTCCCCCATTCAGTCAAGGTGTTGTTAACACACTACTAGCACACAGCACCTTACCAATAGTCAGCTTACCAAGCAGGAACAAGTCATCCTTGGAGCGGAGAATCTGACATTAAGGAGATGTACTGTGCTAAATCCTGCTGCCCATCCCTGCAAATGAAAATGTTGAAGGTGATTGTGAGCATGACTGTCTTGATGTTACTGAACTATGCACCAAGCTGAGACCTATCATACAAGATGCGCCACTACCCGAATCAGATTGTGTGCTGTTTGTTGATGGCTCCTGCTTTCTAGATCTTAATGGAAACCTGAGAGCTGCCTATGCAGTTTGTACTGTCTCTGGTGTGTTCGAAGCCTCCTGGCTTCAAGGAGTAATTTTAGCACAAGAGGCAGAATTGATTGCCCTTACTAGAGCATGCTGTGCTTCAGACCAGCAGAAAGTGACAATTTTCACTGATAGTCAGTACGGCTTTGGTGTCGTTCATGACTTTGGACAGTTATGGTCACAGTTTAGATTTATGACACCCACAAGTTCGCCCATCAGGAATGGTGAAAACATGAGGAATCTTTTGCAAGCTTTAACAGTTACCTGCCCAGATTGTTGTGGTTAAGTGTGCCGCACATCAACATGGCACTGACTACGTGACAATGGGCAATAGGTATGCTGATGAGACAATGAGATATTTCGCTCTAAATTCTTGCACCTTTAATGGGGAATATGTCAATGAAAATTTGGATGTCACAAATTGCAATCTGTTTCTGACTGCAATTGATACTAGGGAGGAAGTTACGAGGTTACATGAAGAAGAGCAAGAATCAGAACAGCAAGGTTGATTCAGAGCAGGTTGTGTAAACAAATTTGGATGACATGGGTTTCAGGAGACAGAAGACCTATGTTGCCAGATAGCTTGTTACCTCCAATGGCAAGTCATTATCATGGCCCTACACATGTAAGGAGAGATGCCATGATGCACCTATTTGACAAACATGGTCTAACCCCAGATTCAGATTGATGGCTGAAAGTTTGTGACAAAGATGTGTTGTGTGTTAACAATAGAATGTAGGCAGAAGAACAGCAGTAACACTGAGTTACATAGGAAGATTCGGAGGTCCCTTCAACAGGATGCAACTGGACTTTATCGAGATGCCTGTGTGCAATGGGTTGAGATATGTCCTAGTGGTTGTGTGCATTTTCTCACAGTGGGTTGAAGCTTACCCAACTAGGAGAAATGATAGTCTTGCAGTGGACACGTTTTTGTTGAGGAAGTTAATTCCATGTTTTAGTTTCCCGACTTCTTTGGAGTCAGACCGAGGAACTAATTTTAATAATGAGGTCCTGAATATGTTATATGCAGCATTACGAGTCAAACAAAGGCTCCACTGCAGTTACCAACCAGAGGCTTCTGGAATTGTGGAGCAAGTCAATGGCACATTGAAATCCAGATTTGCTAAAGTGTGTGCTTCAACGTCTCTGAAGTGGACTGATGCTTTGCTCCTTGTACTGACGAGTCTACACAGTACTTTAAATAGAAGGACAGGATTGTCGCCCCATGACATCATCATAAGAAAGGTCATTAAACTGACAGTTATACCTGCAAATGCGCTTGTGAACATTACAGATTACTTGATTCTTAATTACTGCAAAAGACTGGCTGATGTGGTACATTCTGTGTCTTACCAGGTTGAAGAGGCAACAGCCTCCATTCAACAGGAGCAGTGCCATGACCTCAGCCATGACCTGGTTGTGGCGAAGAAGCACGTGTGCAAGTCGTGCTTGGAGCCTCAGTGGAGTGGGCTGTACCACAACTGCTGTAAAGTGCGGAGGCCTCCCCAATTGGGTACACGCAGCCCATACTTGCAGAGTCCCTTTTCCCCTTGATGATATAACAGCACCTGATCCTGGTGTGCCGGTGGCTACAGCGAGACAGGGGGAGCAGGTTAGTCAAGCTGTTGGGGATCAGCAAGAAGCTGGGACAGCACTTGTTTGGCCTGAGGAGTGGTCTGAGAGAGTCAACAGTTGAAGTCAATACAGAAGGGTCTCATCCTGTAGTGTTGACTGCCATATTCAGACCCTGGCAAAGGGCCTAGTGTTGTGTAGTTCCTAGGAGTCCCCCAGGACCTGCGCATTTTGGATGACCTAAACTGAGGGCTTGGTGTCCCAACCGCTTCGGTACACCCCCACAGGATATGTCAGTCGTTAGACCAGCTAGCTCTACAGTGCCACTACCACCCCCTGTATTCTCCAGTGGTGTATGTAGTCTCTGGCAACCACTGAACATGACAACCCTGATTCCTCAGGGATCATGGAAAACAGTACAGTACATTTCGCTCAGACACTCATACTTGCTTTCTCTCAGAAAATACACAGGATGGCGATTAGGACATTTCAATAAGTATTTATTGGTCCAGCGACAGCCTTGTGTAAAACATATGTGCTGCGACAATCAGGAGACAGAAGCATACAAAAGAGATTGCTAGTACCAATATAGTAAATAGTAAATACATTTCTACCATGGTGCTAATAAGATGAACAGAAGCAGTTCAGATAAAAACAGTAGCACTTGCAAATTCCTAAAGTGAGCGATCTAAGTAATTTGCCTAAATGTACCTAGCCTAGCCTTTATGTGTAGGTGTATATGCGTATAGGTATGTGTACCTTTAGCCAAGAAACCCCTACGGAAAAACCAGCCCCCTCACCTGATGGTTTGGAATGAAGGACCCTGTCTCTGAGTCGAGGATGACAACCCGCAAAGGATGTCAGACCGCTGCTTGTCGAAGATTCAGCATGCAGGACCCTGTCTCAACTTGGAAGGAATTCTCCTCTAATTTGTAGAGGGGAGTGAGGGTCTTTTATACTAAAGTGGTCACTCCAGGGTTTTTTCTAGAATCGATATGTTTTTAAAACAATCATGGATGTTTTGAAAACAATCATAAATGTTTTGAAAACAATCATCAATGCTTTTCTAAACAAGTGCGATCATGCACAGCTGGCCAAGAATGAAAAAAAGTGGTGACCCTTATACAGAATAAATCTGCGGTGCCTGGGGACATGTTTATGTATGTAAGGTACAGGGATTCTGATCGAAGACTAAGAGCCTGGTGTCGAAGAGGCAGGAGCAAGTTATTAGGTAAGAGGTCACCTGTTTAGAATCGTTATAGTCGTGTGGATGGGATAATGTATGTAAAATTTGGTATACATGATGGGACTATCCTAAAAGACATGACACTAGTGCAGTTGTAACGCGAGTTGTACCTGGAGACCGGTGGCCAAGAAGACAGGACAGAGGGAGATGCAGTCTGTCTGAAGTGCACGTACCACAAACCATCCTAGAAGATACTGAAGGATTTGGTCTAAGTGACAGCGATGGAGAAGCGCCAACTGTAAGGCAATCAAAGAGAGCCAGAGTACCCTGTTGGAGGTAGTCTTCACCTGAATAGACCTACCTAGCAGTCAGTGACTGAGAGAGACCATTTTTCACCTTCTGCTATAACAATTTGCATCAGATTGAGCCTCCTTGAATTGAACTTTGTGGCTGAACTGAGTTTTGAAATTGCATTTCCACTAAACAGACTGAGTAAATTTATTCTGGAATTGATCATTAGTGAGTTTGAACTGCACATTTATTAGAGACAGAACTTGATAGATTGGCCCAACCTGCAAAGAAGAGTAACAAGGCCCGAGTTGTTGAAGGCGAGTAAGGTTGTCCCTTAGAAGAACACGGAGTAGGTCCAAGGAAGGCTCACAAAGATCATTGTCCATCCATATTTTACTGGAGGAGACACTTGAACTTTGCTTTTCTTTGCTGTTTGTGCAAGTGGAAACTAATTGTAAGGACTGTGCTGCAATCTTCCAGCTAAACGGTCTGTTACTAAAGAACTCAAGGAGCCTAACGCAAACGCTAATAGACAGACATGCATATGTGTAGGTGTATTAGTTGTTGTGACTTTAGTGCTAATTGCTTTACTTGTAATTTTGAGCTTACCCCATTCCTCACATGTAGTGTTATGTGGTCACATTATAGGCCTGGGTAGAAACTCAACCATTTTACATGCTCACGTTGTTAAGTTGCATTCTTTCTCAAATACGGTGACATTTGACACACATTCGATTGTGGGCCTGTATAGGATAATATTCTCTGAACTGAGCTTTGCTTACATTTACACTTCGTACGCACATTATCAAATACCGGAAACATTCTGTACAAGGGCTAAGCTCACTACGCAAAATGTTGTTATTTGTTTTGCCCGTTCGACAACAGAGCTATCACAATAGCAAAAACAATAGCAGCCTGACTGGGACTTCGGCATGGTAACATGAATGATATTTATTATATAAACAACATTGCTCCCTTGTTTAGGCAGAGGAGCATTTAGCTGGCACTGAGAGGTTGCCCCATGCTGGGATTCCAGCCCAGCTCATTCCTGTTTACCTCATGCAAGGGATGCTGTCGAGCTCTCCACCAAGACAGGCACACTGATGACACTTACTGACAGGTAACGGGGAGTTAGATCACCCTACAGGGATTTGGAAGATTCACTCACCCGAGACACACTAGGTTAGGTAGCGCTAGGTAGGAGTACAAAGTATTACAGTACTTATATGCTAGCATATCTACTCTGTAATAGCAAAATGGCTGAATTGTTTATCTTCTTCACCATTCTCGTTATGCTAAAAACATTATTCTGTTTCCTTCTATTGATTATTGCAGCGCAAGTATTTCACTCAAGAATAACAATGCTTCAAAAAATATTGAAACTGCATGTTGTGTGTTTCTTGTGCATCTCTTTGGGTATGCATGAGTAACCAAACGCAATGGTTCTAGATCTGTTACCATGATTTCTTGGGGAGTCAAGGTTGTCATGTCCTGAGGTTGCACAATCCATATGTTACCTTGTCAGGTTTAGGGTACAGATGGTGCACTGTGAACTAGCAGGACTAAGGCCAACATATCCGGATCATGTGCGTGGAGTCAGTCTCGCACAGTTCTGATGTTTATGTTGTCCAACATACGCACAGTTTTTACTGAGAAAGTATAAGCTGTACGGCAGTAGAAGAGCTTAAATCTACACGTGCCCCTCAAACACCACTTCCTACTGACAACAGTTTACCTGCTATAGATGACAAAGAGTTACATGTAGATGCTTCTAGAGGAGACTACTCATTAAATGTTTATTCAAAAATGCTTTAGGAATATGTTGACACTATAGCTGCTAGGGATTGCTACGTTTGTATGCAATTACCTGCGTCAGTTGCCAAGGGGATTACTTATCATCACCTACCCTTGACATATGGAGTTACCTGTAGGTTATTGCTGAGTTTATTCTATGAAAAGGGTCAAAATTCAATACTATTACTCGAATCATAACTTGGTCTTTTCAAAAGTTCCTGTGCTGAACCACTTGAATCGACAGACTGATGCTAAAAACACGGAGATAGTAGGACGTTTCTTTAGACCTGCCATGACATTAGATCCTGCTTTTGCACATAGAGACAACTTAACGTGTTCTTTAACAGATGTAGAAAAGAAGTTCATAGATTCAGTAGAAGACAGAAGAAGAAACATATTGGCTAAAACAACAAATCATTCAAAAGTGCCATTATGGGCTAACGATGAGAGTGAGCATAAATTAGTGGGAAACATGGCAGCATTAGCTTTAGATTGGCAGCATAAAGGGAGATTATGCATATTCGTTAGGAAATCCACAACTGACACAAATTTCGTAAGGACTAGTGAATGTGATCATACCTTTGAAGTTAAAGGAAACTGGGGATTATATTTAGATGGAGCAGATCCTGTTGTTCCTGGAGTCTATTACTTTTGTGAGAAAATGCATTTTATAGATTACCCAAGAGATGGTGTGTAACATGTTACATGTGGATAGTTTTTCCACAGTTTTATCATATGGGGCAAATTGATGATTCAACATGGAAACGACATGTCAGAACATAGAGAGGTGCTGGTGCTAGCAAAATTGTGGGAGAAATGTTGGGTACTTTGATACCATCTGTAGGAGTGATACTCAACTCACACAAGATTGGAAAGATTTTTACTCTAGTTGATTAATTTTCTACTAGTATAGCTGGAGGATTTCTAGTTATAGATACAGAAATGGTTGGGATCATTTGTAGAATCAACTTGCATTAGATGTTGAAGTATGTAGGATGTTAAAAGTTCAACAATGTTGTACTTATATTCCAGACAAGAGTAAGGACTTGAAGAAGTATATTAGAAAAATACCTGATTTAAAGAAAGATTTGAAAGGGTTAAAAGCAACTGGTGCTTGGGAAGAAATAGGGAATGGATTTTCTGCTATAGGCAGATGGTTTGGAAACCTAGGTAGTGGAACTGGTGGAAGCATTCTGAAACCCTTAGTGCTAATCTTGCTTAGTGGATTGTTTCTGTTTGAAATCTATAAGGAATACAAACGTGCACAAGTGAAACAGTTAGTGAAGAGAAAGAGAGCAGAGATGGAACTGGAGGATAGACAGAGCAAATACTATGATGACATGAAATTTCTGGGGGATTCCAGAAGAAAGATGATGAAAACAACCAGATTGTGACCTGCCCATCTGATAAGACATTGCTGTGATGGTTTAATTCGCCATCAGAGGGAGGATTGGTGTAGCGCTAATTTTCCAACCTTTTATACGTCACAAATACTTAACAGATACATGACATGAACGTGCACTTAGCTCATATTTCTTGTGTGGTTTAACAAATTAATAAAAGTGTTGCACTTGACATCATTATTAAAGAGATAATTCACTGTTGGATTAGAGAATTTACTCATATCATGTGTTTTACCATAACTGATTGTGATATTAGTTGAACTTTAAATGAATTAAGCAATCCTTGCTTAGGAGATAATGTACGTAGTATTAAAATAATATTCGACTTTCATAATGTGTGCCTCAATATATTAACCAACACTTACTGTTTAGATAACTGGATAAAAACCATCCTCATATATGTAGAATGTGATTTCACTTAAAGCGTAACACTTACTGTTTAGCTAACTGGATAAAAATCATCCTCATATATGTAGAATGTGATTTCACTTAAAGCGTAACAAGTTTATGTAATGTGTGCATTAATATTTCATATGTATGATTTAAGTGTAGTTCATAATCATACTGACACATGATTAGTTTGAGACTTACTGAATGTTACATGTAAGGTGAATCTAATGCACTTGAACTTATATTCATGTGTGTTGAAATGTGCACAAGCACATTAAATGTGCACCATTGAGTTAATGCTTTAAGTTGTCCTGACAATTTGGGCGCATATTTCGCCATGCTGCATAAATACTGTTTTCCATTTTCTGCTAAAAGGACATTTCTTGTAGGTATTCACATGCATTGTTAGTTGTAGAGTACATACCTTATTGCACTAGAGATAGGGGAAGGCGCCAGAGAACAAGTCCTTGATGAAGGAACATAGGAAACCAGAGTGCTAGCTGAAAGGACCATTAAGAGAATGTTGCGAACCAACATGTGCATGAGAAGGAGATGTTCCCATGTCCAGTGTGAGACTGTCCCCAGATGTTGCGGTCTGCAGCATGAGAAATGGACTAGAACTATGGACCTCTGATGATATGTACAAAGTGGGTGTTACCGAGAGGTCTTTGTGTGTTATAATTTAGTGTACACCCCGTCAGCCTTCGGAACCCCTTTTTCCAGAGACTCTTTAGGAGGTCTGTTTCGAACCTTTAGGAACTACCTTTTCTTTTGAACTCTGAGAGGTTTAGACCTTTATGCTTCCTTTTGATACTTTCCTAAGTGTGGCTTAGGCTCTATAGCACATAGAAGACCCTCGACCAAGCCTCTGAGATGCTAACACTTTCCCTTCTTAATTTTCCTTGCTTTGTTTTAATTCCCTTTATGGAAATTCCTTATTCAAGAACAATCCCTTTAGATGGATCTCTGCCATAGATTATTTAGATTAATCAATGCATAGACAACAAAACTTGCAACTCTTTTCTGAACATCAAGTATTACTTATAATCTTTTGTATTGCTGTGACTGAATTGCTTGTTTGCCTTATGTTAGTTTGCCTTAATTTCTGCCACAGGCTGGGACTGCCTGTTGCTATTTTGTATTTCTAAAACATGGTTTTAAGAGTTGTGTATCTTAACTTGATTTTGAATTTGTAATATAGCCTTAGAGCCTGCCAGAGTGGGCTCTACCAGCCATTAAAGGCCTGCTCCAGTGTTAAAGGCCCAAGCCAAAAGGAGCGAGCCTTTAATGGCCGATAGAGCCCGCTATGAAGTGCTCTAAGGCTATTCGAATATTCCGCCCCTAGAGGGCAGAATGTTCGAATTTGTCAAACAAAGGCCTCACGAAGCCCGAGGGAGTTGAAATCCCCTCAGGTTCCACAAGGCCTTTGTTCACAGCAACAACATTGGAATGTAGATGCTCCGGGCTTACCAGCCATTAGCAGCCCAGAGCACTCCATTGTCTACTATGGAGCGCTCAACATTCCAATGTTCTAAACAACCTTCTAAACCGATAGCTATCAATTCCTGGTCCTTACTGTGTAGCCAAATGAGTTGCACTGTTAATTTATTTTGATTGATGCAAATGTTAACTCCCATCACCTCTCAGTCGGATAGAAAAGTCTTTTGGAGACCAATTATAAGCAAGCGTGCCCAGAAAACGCTGGATCAGCCGCATCAAACATGGACCTTCGATAGGGGGCTACTCCTCAATCCTGAATGCATGGAATATTGCAGGAGCGGTTTACATAATCCATGGAGAGAAAGGGAAGAAGAGCATCAGTGAGTACAGTATGGGACTCATTAGAGGAGAAAATCTTAGCTTCAGCCTTCATAACCAATGAACACAGGTAAATAATGTTAAGGAATACTACAAGGAGCAGGCGAAACTGGAAGCTCTCCATGTTAAGGCAATAGTTGAAAATCAGGAAGATTGTGAGCTCCACCAAACGAAAGCAGTGATTAAATGTAGCATCATTAGCTATTATGCTAGAAAAATAGCCAAGGAGTATTAAATGTGGATGGCGGAAAGCTATGAATATAGCAATAGTGTAGGTTCGCTCCTTAAAATGATAGGCTGATTTGGAAAAAAGCTCTAAATAACTTTTAAATCTTTTCACCAGTCCATCCAATTTTTATTTTAAATCTCATAATCACTTGGTCCAACATAAAAAGTTGTGATTGGCTAGTTAAATGATTTTCCCACCCAGATCTAACCTTTTAAATATTTTAAATATTTTTTAATGTTGCCTACTGTACTGAAACTCCTAAATTACGTGTTCAATTTTAACAATGATGAATTTGCTCTTAAAATGTTACAATTAAATGTTGCCGCATTTCAGAAAAACACCCATTTATTTAAAGAAGTTGCAAAAGTGGTGAAAAAATTCCACCTACATGAGGCAGAGTTTTTGTGAAAGTCGGGATTGCCTGGCAATGGTTTTTCTGGGTCAGAAGCATATTCATATGTATCCATATTCAGAGTAGAAGAGGGATCTAAAACAACTGTAATGGAATAATTTTGGTGACCCCCACAGTGAGCCTCCTTCCACAACAATCCCTAGATTCTAAGAAATTTTGACGATTTGTGTCAGTACTGGCATTCTTCTCTAACAACTAATTAAAAAAACGTGTGTGTCCATTTAAAAGTCAAGTAAAATTGGGAACCTGGAACATCAACATATGACCGTCGCAAACGATTCATGTGGATGAAAGCATTGGTTACTAATTATAGCAGTAAGATTGGTCTCATCACAATATCTGTCAGTTGCACTCAAGAAAAGTATTTATATGGCGTGCAATTTGTAAATAATCACATAATGCCGCTGCTTTGTCAATCATTTGCGTAGGTTTAATTATGGAGCAGTTCCCCTCCAGTCATAAATAACCTAAATGGAAATCATTAAATGTACATATTTGCATAAATTCACGTTGATTTTAATGATACAGCAAGAAAATAAATCATTAAAACTTTAGTAACTTATACGTTTGCAACGTTGCTGTAAGTGGCACATGTTTTTTTTATTAAACATGAACATGCATATATATATTGTATCAAAGTTGTTCCATTTTTTTAAACAATTGTCATTGAGAAATTCATATAACTCTCCAAGGAAACTGTCAGCCTCTCATGCATTATACCTCAATCAATGTTTTCGTGATAAATTAAATAACACTAATAAACAAAATGTTATTTACAGAAATAGCATGTTATATGAAAATACAAAAATAGAATAAATTAATATATATTATTGATTTTACATGTGACTTAAAAGGGTTTGTAACTCTGAACAACAATGAAGGCTAAAAACATAATTAGCATTTTATGAAAAGACATATTTTTGATTTTATAATATGTAAATGCTGCTTACAATAAATGTCATGCCACTGTTACATAAAGACACAATCTGAAGCATGGAATAAAGTTATGAGAAAAGCTTTTCTCTGCTTAAATATACCAAAGAAGGGAATCGCATCAGAAAGTTGCAATTTTCTCTTCCAGAGATTTTTCGGTGTGTTCTGTGCCCAAAATTGGAAAATGGTATCACCTTCAACGAGATACGGTATAAACAGATATAGTGTCCCATAACCCAAAATTCCCCATACCCTCAGCCACGCTGTGTTCTGTTCTAAATATAGGATTCGCCATCAACTGAAATTCACCAGTGACCCCACAGCCATTGGTAGGTGGAAGGTGGTGTCTAAAAATTGAGATAAACGGGGAGCTTATGGCGTGAGACCTCATCAGAGGTTTAATGTATTATACCAATGTAACAGTGGGCCTTTAATGATAATCATGAACCCTCCACTGCCTTCTCAGAAGCAGTGCTTAATTTGAGCCGGTGGTTTCCTGTGCTCGGCACCGGCACTTAATTGTCAACACTGGCGCTTGTGACAGTTTGCCACAAGGTGGTGCAGTCTGGCTAATTTAGAGAGGACCACAACAACAGGTAATCATTAATTCAATATACATTAAAAATGACTATTACCTGCCGCCCAAGCCATTCTTATAGCTTTGGAGGCCTGAAATTGTCCAAATTGTCACACTTGTAGGAGTGTGATGGTTAATAGTTGTGTTGTCACTATCATTGGCAGCATGGCTGGGGCAATGTGTGATGCAAGCTGCGGTGGCCTCCTGATGAGAGCCCTGGCACTTATGTTTTTTACAAATTAAATACTGCTCAGAAGGGGGTGCGTCCAGAGCCTACAACTGCATCTTGGGGGAGGGGTTCTCTGCTCC
Organism: Calotriton arnoldi; assembly: GCA_963921515.1. Taxonomy (NCBI): domain Eukaryota; kingdom Metazoa; phylum Chordata; class Amphibia; order Caudata; family Salamandridae; genus Calotriton; species Calotriton arnoldi. Next base: position 1,285,509 of record CAWUFW010002649.1, on the reverse strand, counting down.
CCTCTGCGAAAGTCATGCTTCTTAATGCTTATAAATACACCTTGAGCATTGGCTCGACCGTACCCCTCCCCACACAGCCACACCATGTAACAGTGCGCTCTGGCTCTCCAGCAAAGGAGGGGAGGTACCACGGTGCATTGTTGGATCAGTGGCTGAGGCTGCTGCTCCGATATTGCATGCTGTTCTTGTGCCAGGCTGATCCATCTTCTCACCAGCGGTCACACTTTCTATGAAGACATCTGCAGCAAATTATTTTGCTAGGCACAACTCTATTGTCAGTGCAACGGCATCGTTATGCTTCTCCCGTGCCTGATTTAATGTGGCTTTCGATTTTACTTGGGCCCTCGTCATGAAATATTACACAGTCTACCCGGTAAATTCACAAAATAGCTCACATTGAATCGTTCTGCAATTCAGCTAGAAACATTCTTCCCAGAGATAATACAGGAAAGACTCTAGGCAATGCCACTGAAGTACATCTACAGTGTACAATGAAATGTTTACAGAAGATTATAGGGAGATTCTACAGCACAATGAAAAGTGAAATTTGTTTTTGCATTTGTTATATGAAATAAGATGATAAGCCTCTTATGCATTTGGCTAATGTGTCACAATCTTGATACATCATTCCAGCTAACATAATAACAAACCCCAAAGCAATAGACTGTAACTTCTTTCCCTAACCCGGGTTCCAGATATCCTCCTCAATTCTCTTCCCTTTACCAAATTCCTCCCTGACTTCATAGTGCCACTACCCATTGCATGTGAGTAAATTGGGTGCAAATACTGAAGCTGTATCAGTTCAGGTGGTTGTGTCACAAATCCTGTTAGATTTTCGGGACTCCTCTACCCTTTGTCTACTCCATTGTGTATTAACACAAACCCTAGCTGCCTCGTTCAATGTGATAATGATAGTACAGCAGCACTAGACCAAAGTTCTGCCAGCCCATCATGATGGCTGGACACTGGAAGCTGGATCACCTTCCGGCAACGCATGGCGCTGCCAATGACCAACAGGGATTGCAAATATGCATTCCACTGAATTATTCATTCACTGAATGAACACCTATTTTATGTGTGTGTATTTTACATACATCACCTGTAAACCATCAATCTTGACTCAGTATTATGGCTCAGAAAAAAACAGAAAGACAGCTTTATCTCTCCAATATGAAGATGCAGCATTGCTGCAGCATCTGTTTCACTGGCATGCATTTCTCCACAGGCACATGTAATTGGTTGCTACTAGAATTGCTACCTTCACATTTTATTTTACAATAGAGAAATACCACTCCGTATCACATGAAGATGTGAGAAGAAGCTTTATGATGAGGCTGGCATCTTGACTTCTTCCTAGGTAAAATTGCTGAGTTTCACCAAAGATTTGTTTATGAGTCCCTATGGTGCACAAAGTGGAAAAAGTCCTACAGTGGAATGGGAAAGCCTCCAGACAAGAGACCCTGCAAAGTGGCCATTGTGATTACATCTGTAAAGAGGAACTTCAATGGTTTTACCATCATATAGTTTGCTTCAACAAGCAATGGTTCAGTTGTCTCAAAATCTGACTAAAATGTTCAGCTGGTCTTCATCATTTCTTTACATTTGCATCTTCTCACACGGGATAGGCTTGAAGATTGTTTCAACATTATCCAAAAGTACAAGATCATAGCGGCACAGCTGAGGTCTAAATGAGGGGGAGAAAATAATTGTCAGTGTTGTACATGGTTGGTAGGGTTCAGAGTATCAAAATTAATATATAATCTAAAAAACATACTTTCTTTGTACATTTTGCCTGTGTGGTATCATGCATGGTGCTTGATCAGAAAGTTTAGAGCTGGCATTAACTGTTGTTTTCCTGTATACCAAGTGCAGTGAAAGTCTGAAGAAAGGGCAAGAGACACAGTTGATTTGTTTGTTGCAATGGCTGTCCTCCATACCACTCCTTACATATTTTGGAATGTTGCAAAGTATGTTTGCCCTTCTTAAGCCTCCAATTTTAAAGCATTATCATGTTTTCGTGGTCTGTGTGTAAATCATGTAAATTCTCCATATCCACCGTGTTCAGGATGGAACTGTCTTTAGAAGGCAGAGTCAATAGTATTGAATCTGATACACTCCTGGCTCATTTGCTTTAAATCCTTTTGAACATCTTAAGAAACATAAGTTCTCTGTTCTGATGTATTACTGACCTGCCTCAGATCCTAAAATTGTCTGGGGGTACCTATCAACTAGGGTGGTATTATCTAGAAGGCTGCCCACTCTTTCGTCATAGCCTTCCACTGTTGTTTGATATCTGTGTAGACACAAAAGCCATCACATGGCTGTGGAAGCTGAATTCCCAGGCCAGTTTGATATTTTGTGGTTTGCCTTGTCTTTTCTACTGTTGAATTCAACAATCTTTGTGTACTCTATAGATATACATGACAGACTGAGACTTTCATTTCATTGCTGTGCAGGGAGTGCACCCAAAGTTTACCTCCACCTAAAAACAAGGGTACATACAGCTTATCCATAGAGTGCAACTTGGAGTTTTGATGGTTTGTGGCAACTCATATTGGTGAAGGGGTACAAATCCTCGCTCACTATTGTAGGAAAAATCCTACAATAGTGTTTCCCGAACTGCGGATTCGATTGTTGGTGGGTCAGGAAAGTCTGACCAACAAATAAAGATGCAATAAATAAAGATGTCTTTAATTGAGTGTTTATCTTTCACATTTGGTGCTTCAAAGACAGAGGTCTAATGACACACTGTGGGGCATATTTACAAGGAAGGTGCGGAGGGCAGCGTTAGCCTCCTTGGCTTAACGCCGCGCTCCGCCACTTCGGAAACGCAGGACTGCACCATATTTACAAGAATACGGTGCAACCTTGCGTTTCCACCTGTGCTGGTGCTAATTTAGCTGCCTAGCGCCAACGCAGGCACCATTGCACCATAGTGCAAAGGTGGCTGCATTGAGGGGAATGATTGTTTATGTGCAGGAAGGTGAACCTTCCTGCACATAAACAATCTTAAATGGTGTTTTGAATCTTCTATGTGTACTGCTTAATGCATTAAGATCAAAGATGATACCATTTATACAGAACTGTGGCCAAGCTCACAATTAGTCTCTGTGACGTCTGGGGTTTATTTGACTTGTCTTGCTTTCTTGATATGCTCCACATTAATCTTTATATTGACAAACTTTATAAATCTCTTTCAACAAGTATTAGAGTAGGTCTTTGTTTCCTCACGTTTGTTAAGTAGTATAGGAGCGTCTAATATTTTGTTCACAATGTGGGCATGTGGTACTTGGCCCATATTTCATTTGTTATTAGTATGCAATCACTAGGCTGCAGTCATCAATTTTTCCTGAAACCCCACTTCTTGAAGATTACTACTATAGATTTTCTTTCACAATTTTCTGGAACAAAACGTTTCACCCTCTTCCAGTGCCTACTGTATTTTCGGTCCCACTGGTTTCTTACCTTCTTAGCTTGTCATGTTCTTGAATTTCTCATATTAACTGCATTACCTGTCAATATCAATTTTCTTCCTCTTGTAAGAAACTGGATTGCAAAGCCAGGGGAAGAGACTTTACAAAATGAATGTGAACTGTGACAGAGCTCTCAAAAAGCCCCAGTGATCTTGGTTCTATTGGATGAGTGATGCTTGGTTCACCCTGGGTAGCTGGCACAACCTGCTAGGCTTTCTCAGAGACAATTACTCATATTATATGTGCAACAGTACCAAATCAATAGCACAGTTTATAAATAAAGGGCGTACATGCTCAAACCCTTAGGTGTATAAAGGGATAACTTATTAGGTAAAATGATACAAAAAGAAAGAAGTTTGGAAGAAGAGAGCTGGAGTTATTGCAAACACAAAATGATTCCAAAGAAAACAATGGGAAATCAATCATCAATATTAGTCAGTGGGTTAAGAAGATTAGGACCCAAGCAATATTTGTAGCAAACCCATTGAGGAGCTCAGTCGAGTACATCTTGATGCTTTACCCTGGTTAGAATGCTTTCTTATCTAGTTATAAAGTTAAAAAATCTTGAATGGTGGAATAGTGAATGCTCCATCTGAACAGAGCTCGACAAGGCTCCACACGCAAACTTCATAGTCTTTCAGTATTCTTTACTTCATGCCAATTCTCATGATATCGGAATTTTCAAAGTTAGAACTGTTACAAAACATTCTGTAACTTCTTTGATGTATTTCCAAAAGTCCTCAAGATTTCAGGACACGCTCCAGAAACTGCAGCATATCTGTTTATGCTGCGGGAAAGCTCTCCACGGCTCTATTTGCTGCCCACAACAAACTATCCAGATACACCTGGTTTTTTTAGTTCAGGAACTCTTACACTGGCCAAAGACACAAGCGATGTTTCACATGTGCAGGCAGTAGAAATTTCCAGTTACAACAAAGCTGCACTGCTCACTTTGTTTCTAGGACATTCTGCACCCTTCAGTTCCACACAACATTCATGCGCCATTAGTAGACCTATTTCCTTGAGTTCCACATGAAGCTGCTTTCCAAACCCCGGGCGCAGGTTTCCAGTCCCAGTGATCCAAGACGTAACTGGAGATACAATCTCACCACCGTCCTCATGATGTATATTGGAATTTTCATCTTAGGGCTGTCAACCCTCTATAGACAGTGAGTCAAACAAGACAATCTGTGGCAAAGACTCCTGAGTAGTTACAGCTTTAGGGATTTTTTTCTGGGAAAAGCTATCTGAGAGTCCCTTTCACTGGAGAACAGCAATTTGGCAACATCCAGATTCTCTTCTAGCGATTTCTCTCACTTCCTAAACTACTCCCAAGTATACTCCACTTATTCCACATGAGGATCAAAGACAATCTCCAGCACCCACGCCCCATCTGGACCTCTACTTGTATTGTTTGTGCCTCTGCTGGTCTTTTAAGGACTTCTGTCACAAAGGAATTTAATGGCATGTATTGCCTTCAAAATTAATATATGATAAAGTTGATGTGGTGTATGTCTCCCTTCCTTCCTGAGTCCAAGGTGTGGGCTTGCCCCAGAAGCCAGGAACTTCACCTATTTAGCCGTAGAACAGATGAGGAATGAAAAATGAAAATGAGGTATGAGAAGGAGGTCAAACAAGGAATGTGATTAGCCCTTTTCTAAACACTTGCCCTAAGGTTCAGACAGGTAATGCACAGCAATTTAAAGCATGGCTAAATATTATAGTTAATCAAAATCTAACAAGTCCATTGTTTTTGTTTTACTAACGGCAACAATGTCAGTATCTATCAGAAATGGTTAAGATTGAACCAAATCCATGGATATAAATTACATAATGTGGGAAGATTTCAGACTGCTCAGTAACAGTTTTTCAATCAAGAAGACTGAAAGGTCTGGAATAGATCTATAGGAACTGGGGGCCTCATTTATAAAGTTATTCTTGCTGCACTGCCCTATGGCATAATAAAATGGCAGGAATGCACCGTATCTACCACAATGTGCTGCCGTGCGCCATTGCAGGCACCTGTGCACCATGCGGGGATGATTATTTTTGTGCAGGAAGGGAAACCTTTCTGCACAAAAACAATCACAAGAGGCTTTTTCCTCTTTCTATGTGTGCTGCAGAATATACACATAGAAAAAGGAAAAACGAGGAGAAATAAAGATATTTCGCCTCGCTGTGATTCCCTTAAGTTTTTGCCACTGCCTCAGATTTACGATTTCTCGTAAATCTGGGGCAGTGCCAAAAAGCCATGGATGTTGCTGGAAATACCCCCAGAAACACCCATTGCACACCCCTTTAATGCAGAAAACTGCGTTAAAGGAAAAGATATTTACAAGGCAGCATTAAGCCAAATAAAGTGGCTTAGTGCTGCCTCGTAAATATGGAGCAGGCTCCTGCACCACAGAACGTCACAAAAAGTGACATTCCATCGGTGCAAGGGGCTTCATAAATGAGGCCTTCGGTCTGAATAGTACGAGGATGACTTTCCGGGGCAGACTCAGAGCCAGGCCAATCAGCTTTTCAAGATTACAGAACCTGGCACTTCTGGGGCAACAAAAGAAGTGTAGAACCACATTGCCTTGCAACTTTCTTGTGTGTATGATTCCCAATGGCAGTTCGTTTTGTTCCTTTGCTGGATTTCCCTTCCCTCTGTGAGTTTTCCTTCCTCTTTTATTTTTGACTTATTCTGAACAATCTGTGTGGTTCCACTTTGATTCTGTGGTCAACTCTGATGCAGTGCAGTCTTTGACATCCTACTGCTACACTTTTCCTTGCTGTTTCTAATGTGGTGTCCCGTTACCTCCGATCTTGGGGTAGTCTACCAATACATTCTAGGGTCATTAACAGCTGAATCCATTAGAGCAGCAGGTACGACCTTTGCAGACCAAACATGCCTATGAGGGGGAGTTCTTACCAATGTAATACCCCCTTAGTCTATTTCTGTTGCATATGTATTTTCTCTCAGACTATCTACCTACCAAGGAACGGTAGTGTTTGTGTGACTTCTACATTGATACACACCCAAGGCCTATGTTTTCAAGAGAAATGAGCTGTGTGCCCAATGTCATTGTCTCTTTAACTTAATCAAACCCACACTTGCTCCTGGGAGTGTGCTGAATGTGGAAAGAATTTCTAAAGAACCCAGCTCATTAGTCTTCTTAGAGAGGGGGGTTGGAGAGTTGCCAGTGGCATATGACCCCCACTTACCCTACTGGTTCAGGGTTGTAACATTCAATATTGAAGTTTGTTGCATATTCACAACAGAAATTGGCAATGGCCTTTAAAGCACAGTTTACATTTTGTGATCCAAATAAGAAAAATGTTGCCTTCAGTACCTGATTTCTTTACAAGTGCACACAGGTGAACAAAGTGTTAGCTAAAAAAACTTTATAGCAAAAGCATTTTGATTATTGGGGACAGTAAACATGTAGCTGGGGCTTGATCAATAGACCTCAGTCACTCTCCAAACATCAAATACCAGAAGCCCAGATGAAAGGAAATGGGAAAACACAACTAAAAGATCTATTTCTTCACATTCTTCCACCGTCATGTTTCATCTCTATTCATTTCTTTATTTGTTATCCATCTCAGAAGACTTTTTAACACATTTATCTTGAAGTGGATGCAGGCTTGGTCAGAGAAGAGTAAATGAGGCTTTTCAAGCTTAGTAGATCAGTTACTTTATGACTGGTACAGCACAGGCAATATATCTGCTAACCTAGTCAAGGTCATTTTTCCACGAAGCAGCTCCAGTGTCTATGACAGGAGTTATGTCAGGGGAAAAATGCAGTAGAAGGACTGTGTTTGCCATAGCTAAAGTATACTAAAAAGTGATGAATGGAATGCCTGAGTTAATCTCAGCTAGCTATACCTGACTGATGAGCCTCTAACTAGGGCGAAACACAGTCCTGGGTTGCTTGTATTCCATTGCAGGGAGGAACTGGCCTGGCAGTTTGGGCTGAACTGTTCCCATTGAAGCAGGATCACGACTAATTACATATGGCTGGGTCCACACTGAGGTGGCATGGTGTGCAAAATAAGAATTGACTCGGATGCTGCCCCGAGTAAATAGCAGTGGCTGAAATGAATTCAAGTACTCCTTCCATCACTTTTTGCATACTTTAGTGTGCCGTCCTAAGTGGGATGGCTATGCACAGACATGGGTCCCGTGCACACTGTGTCACTGAAACCAAGCTATAACCAGGGTCCCTGGAATTATGCTGTTGTGTTACCGCTGAGTTTTTCGCATAACTATGGATTTGTCGCATTTGTCACATAATCCATCACCTGCTGCATAATCTGCAGATTTTAATTAAAAAATGTTGTTTCTAGCTCAAACAGTTCGGTACTAAAAACACAGCAACACAATTTGCCATGAAGTGGAAGCCCTTCGAAAAGCTTAACTGGTCACCTATCTGTTGCTTATTGCTAAATTCAGGTGCCAAACTGGTACTAATGTGATGCAACCGATGCCCAGCCAGCGTAACAAGTGTAAAAAAAATGGCAACATAAAAAAGTAATACTATCACAAAATGTGCAGCATTATGCCACATAATTTGCCTTTCTTGCAGCATAATTTACTCTGCCCCATAATTTGACCCTCCTCTGCCGCATAATTTGAGTGGCCCTGGCTATACCTGGCTGATGAGCCCTATCTTGGGCGAAACCGGTCCTTGGTTGCTCGTGTTCCGGTTCAGGGAGGACCTGGCCTGGCAGTTTAAACGGAACTGTTCCCATTGGAGCAGGGGCAAGACTGATTTGCATATGGCTGGTTCAAACTCAGGTGGCATGGTGTGCAAAGTAACAATGCACGAGGTTGCGGCCCCCAGTAATGATAGAGCAGAAGTTACCTTTTATAAATTATGACAAGAGAGAGAATAATTGCAACAATAATTGTTTCTGAATGACGATAAACATGTGTCATGCTTCACGTTTCTGAAAAATTATAGATGAAACTCTGATTTAGATACTGCATCGTAAAAGCATGCAGAATGTTAGAAAGAACCTATATTATATCTTGTGTTTACTTAGAGATATACACTATTAACACCTTTAATGATACAGGTCTTGATGGGTTGAAAATGTGATATTAAGAATAACAAATATTTCTACACACAAAGTTAAAGTTTTCTGTGCTAGAAGTGAATAATTATTTCTAGTTGTAATGAATACACTGAAAATGACAAAAGAAAAGTAAATGTTACACGAGTTAGATGTAAACTTTTCCTCAAATGATGCCTTTTTAAAATGATGTGTGCTTTAATTAACATATACGCGAAGAAGATTATATGTACCTTTTCCATATATATGTGAAACAGTAAAATCTTCAAAATGTTAAGAGTACCCTATACTTACATAAAATCATTATGATTTAAATGAAATGTTTATTAACGCCTTCATTTGTGAAATTAATATTATACACTATTCAATGTGAGATTCATATTTTAGTTTAATTAATCGAAAAGGAACTGTATTTCATATAGGCCTCAAATCTTGCTTTTCTCTAAAATGTGAACTCATGAACAGTCTGAAGTCTATGGGAACTTTTCGTGAAGTTGTCACTTGAGCACTAACTCTCAATCGTTTCCTTTGACACAATACAGTACTGCTGACTGTATCTGCAACAAAAGGATACATGCTAGAACAGATGCTTGGGAACAGAATACTGAAATGACAATGCATATTTTCACTTACTTTCTGAATATCTTATTGTTCGTACGATTAAATTACAGTGATTTAAGGAACTACGTAACTTGAACTTTTAGACTCTTCCGTATTGTATACTTTTTACCTACTACATCATTCTCACCCTATCGAAGTTGACCAATCGGACAGAGCGAGAGCGGTCTGATATTCCTGATAATGTCAAGGGGTGTTGTTCCGGAAATTATTGGAGTATAATTGATCAGATCTTGGAACTGTGGGAGAGCGTGTGTGATCAGCTTTACAGCAGTGAGGCTGACGACTTGGTTTGCGCCATATTGCTGTGACTCTGGTATTAGAGCTACAGACTAAGACAGATTGCTGTCTTTAACAACTGGAACTGGTCACATGGAACTTTTCTGAACTTCCGTATGGGTTTGTATGAGACTCAACTGATTTTTTATTGATCTATATGCAATAGATGCCCAAAACTCCCTCAGCTGAGGAGTTTAAATTCTTGTCTTTTTGGATCTCACTAAGTTAGTTATCGCTTTATTAAAATCATAAATAATTAAAATGTAGGATTGTATGCTGTCTTACTTAAATGTCCTTAATCCTAGAACGTTGTACTAAATTTTAAATCTGAACTAAACTCTGCTGATTCTGACTCATTATTCCTTGTGGGTAAATCAACTTGGTTAAAATCTCTTTTGATCGGTTATCTCAAAGATACTGAACAGTAATTGAGTATAGCAATTATCATATTCCTGGTCCTCATTTGATAATTGCTCATCTCCTAAATATTCCAGTCCCTTTCAGCACAATACATGATCCATCGGAGGACCAATTGATTATGGTGGGTAGACAGAGGTTAAAGAATAAATTATAGCGAAAGTATTAGAAAGAAAAATCTTTGGGCCCAGTACGTAAACACTACAACAATAATAACTATTCCATCCATCACTGTTTGTATACTTTAGCGTTATGCCATAGTGGCATTTCAGACCTGCCATCACTTATTTCATTTGCAAGACACACCCCAAAACAGTGTTCCATCTTTAGGATTGATCGAACTAATGCCCCTATGTGCTGGGAACTTTGTCACAGTTCGTGGAGGACCTTTCAGAACTTCTTGTGTCTGGAACCATCATGTTTGACATGGCAGACCCAGACAGAAAGACACTAGTAGGAATTGTGTCTGAAGGGCCCCTTTAAACAGGACATCTCTTCAGATGTTATTTCTGCTGGTGTATGGTCAGCAGTTGCAGGCTTTAACTGTATTTGCTTAATCAGAAGCCATCATTACATTCATTTTTTAGTTTACCCAAGTTACAGAAAAATATGATAATTTACGCTCATTATCTTACCTATCCGGATCTGCAAGTGATCTCAGTCTAATTCGGAGAACTCTCAATTTATATTTTGGGCCAATCACGGTTCCTGAGTAATATTTTAAGGACATTCGATATATATTCGTAAAATCTTGATCAAATTTAGCCAGAAGACTAGTTTGGTTGTATTGTTCAAATGTTGCAGCTTCACTGTAAAATAAGAAGACGTTTTTATTATCAATATGTCACACTGAATGAATTTATAAACAGCTCCCTGCGATGACCTAAGGCTAAACAGTCATGCGACCCAAAGCAGATTATAATTACACCTTATTTCAAAAACTGACAGTCCTCATACTAATGTTTCTCCATCTCACACTTCTATATTGCAATCAGACAAAAAATATTTCAAAGCATGGATGTAAAAATGTAATAATATGACAATATGTTGTATAGATTCTTCTTCACTTGTCACAATTTGAGCGATTCAACTGCATATTAAAATATTAAATTGCTATTTCTATAATACACATTATATGCTTCAAACAACCAGGTACCTAGTTGCCTTTCATAATCTACCAATATTTTGCCTCTAGACTAACGTTCATCAAGCATGACCTTTTTAGGCCTCACCTAGCGAAAGCTGTAGAGGTCCACGTTCCCAAAACACATCCACATACATATAGATGATACAGAAGGGTGGACTATTGTTCAGCTTTCTTCAGCCAATGGCCGATGTCACTTTTCTAGAAATTGCCATTGGCTGGGTGCCCTTAAAACCATGGCAATTATTTGAAGGTTACATGGGAGTTTAAGTAGTCCCCTGGGGTAAGCTGTTCTGAATCCTCTCTGCCTCTATGCCCCACTTCGAAGGCCTCCACCACCAGTCCAGGATATGGCCCTATCTCCATCCTCAGGCCTCCGCTGCTGCCCCTTATCTGGTGCTGTCATGCTCATACGTTTGGCTTTGTCATTGCCTTTTAAATTGTTTCACAAGCATTGGCAAAACCAAACAATAGGTTAATAATAAATTTTCCCTTTGGAGAAACTCAGTACAAAATTCACACCCTTATTCACCACAAACATTCACAATCATTCACTGTATGTCTAATTATAATTCCACTCGGGATGCCAAAGCACTTATTCAAGATATTTAACACACAATATTATAATTGCAATAAAAAACATGTGCAAAATTTGTTAAAAAAGTCATACAAAACACATTAAAACCCATCAATATCACATCTATAAATCCATGATGTGAAGATTATTAAACAACCCGGTTCCCTGGAAAGGAATATAATGAGACAATTATATGTGTCTTATCAGTGCCAATTCTGGACAAATAGACAGCACCCCCAGGGGAATAAATTTCCTGTGTTGGTATTGTCGCTGTCTTTTCCCAATTTGACAGAATAACATGCGTCGACGCGTTTCGGTGGCGTAACCTCGATAAAGCCTCCTTCTTCAGGACATAAACTTTGATTCACTTCTTTTCCATATTTAGTGTATGCCACAGGTATTTAAATCCTTATGTTACGGTGCATTGGCACTCAGTAGCTTAGTAGCTAATTGCTCCGATCTGGTCCTTTACATGTTCCACCAATGGTGCATTATTTTCTATGGATCTCTTCTCTGATCCTATTAGGGGTAGGCCACTTCTTATTCGATGGTCCAATTTTAATCAGAATGCCCCTTTATTTCACTTGATATTGATGGATTATATTACAGGAGCACGTTTCCGTGGCTTTTAAGCTCCCGCCGGTCGCTCACTCCAGTACTTCGTCTCCTTTGCGGTTCGATCGGTAAACCAAACAATTCCAAAATGCCAGCTATTCATGCACACACATATACGGCACCCATCTTGTAATGACTTTTAACAAATGTAAGAAACTTCATTGCAAAATGTGTTTGAGGTTTTGCTCGGCTGAGCATAAGATGCGAGAATATATCAACTCTGGACTGCAGATAGGTAGTTCTGGGAAAAGCTATTTATGGCTGTGAAAACCTAGACTAATTGCTTTTAAAGAGCTCTAGTCTTAGCTGACTGCCATCCAACCTGGACATAGTATTAGGAGGCAGAAATGTGTCTGTGAAGATTGAAGAGAGACTGTAAAGAACCTATTTTGTGAAATTTGGAACCTTATCCAAAAGAATGAAGGGAACCCTTTAGAGTTTTAAGCTTAAGAAATCCAAATAATGAGGTCAGTGTCCAGTATGTAGAAATAATATTGGAAGGAATATTTTTATGTTCAATAATTTAAATCTATGGTTTTATTGGTTTATGTACAATGTCTTATTCAATGAAAAGTTTAATAAAAACATTTCCAAAATACATAAATAGTTGCAATCTAGCCATTACAACTGTGTTTGTTTTGAAAGTTTAAATGATCATTGAAGGGATGAAATGTACTCAGGAATTTCTGACTGAAGATGTAACGGTCAGATGTACAGGGGAAATGGTTAGTGTGGGGAGGGAGGAAGGTGGAGGTAAGATGATTGTAGGAAATTACCATATTTATTGAAGTTCCCCCCCAATGTTTGCTCTAATTTGCTTTATTTACAACCTTGTGCACTTTACTCTTGCTAATCAGGAGTAAAGTGCCTGTGCCCCCATTAAATATGTCAAAATTGGCTTAACCCAAATTGGCATATTACATTTTCCTATAAGGCCATCGTATGTGGTTCAGAAATACAATTGGCATGGAAAGTTAAATGCCACTTGTGGACTGCAGCACTGATTGTGCCATCCACTACTGTAACAGAGAAAAGATGACTAAAAGCATACCATATATAGCCTGACTGCAGCAGCCTAAATTGTGCTGCACAGATCCATCAAACAAATCCTTTCTGACAGGCAGGAGATCCACAAGGTAGGATGGCTGATATTTAAAAGCGGAACATGTGGGAAATTAAAATAAGCATGTTCCTCCAATGACTAGGTCCCAAAAGTTATTTTCACTTGCAGGATTGTAGCTGAATCCTAGAAAATGTCTAGGAGTATGTATTATGAAGATTGCCCCAGGGAACTTTTACACCATTGGTAAAGGAGGAACGAGGAGTCACCCCAGCCCATTGGCTGGTGCCAACCATAAATGAGGCACCCCAAGGCACCCTCCTCAGAACACTTTCTGGACCCGCAGAAGATCAAAAGAGGACTAGACCCTGCTTGTTGTAACCTGAGAGGAGCCCTGAAGGACCGGACCTGCTCCCTCTTGTATCCAGGACAACTAAGTGGACTACAAGGCTGAGTGACTTCCTATGTGGCTGAAGTGACCAGCTGACCGGGACAGGACCTTCATGCACACACATCCTCTGCTGGAGTGAATCCTAGTCTGTTTATGATATGCCTGATGTCCTGAGAGCTTTTGAGGTAGCCCAGAGGAGCTGCTCCAGAAACCCTGAAGAGTTAGGGCTTAGAAGATTTTTGGACTTCCAAGACCTACAAAGCCATCAGTGGGACCTCGCAGCAAAGGTGCACCTTTCTTTGGGGGGAGTTCCCAGCCAAGATGGCCGACTAGATGCCTTTAACTTTCGCTCCCATTGCAGTGCTTTTTAATCCTTTGAATTCCTGCATGCACGCATGCATGCTTCTCGCACCCGGCAGCCCATGCAGAGGAGCCCCCACCATTGTAGATGATCCAGTGGAGTCCCTGAAAAGCCCAGTGGGGGCCTGTAAAGTAATTTTTAGGCTGTGGGCCAGAGCGGGCATGGCTGCTGATGCCATGTGTGTCGGACCCTGAGTGGCCCAGTGCATAACTGCACTGGCGTTGGGGTGTCCCACACATCCTGTGCAGAAACAGGAGCTGGGAGGACGTGTGGCGCTCGCCCACCTGCCTGGAGAGGGGGACTGCTGGTGTGGATGCCTCTGGTGCCCGAGGATTCAGACCCCCCCAGGACGCCTAGAGAGCTGAGCCGTTGGACTCGCATGGGACGCACCATGTCCGCACCCTGCCCGGCACTCATAATCTGCTGAGATTGCAGCAGCTCCCCCTACATGGGTACGGGGGAGAGCAGCAACCCTATTGGATGGATGCACACTGACACCTCAGCTCGGTATTATGCAGGTGAATGATCTGTCACAGCTCATATGTGATACAGGAGCCCTTTAGACACGGCCCTATGGAACGAGCTGAGAACAGGTGGGGGGGCGTCTTTTTTATGTTGTATCGTTTAACTGATATTATATGATATGTTGAGGATGGCCTTGGCAACATTTGAAATTCCACATGATGCTCACTGTGATTATACTATTTGAAAATATTTCCTTTAATGTGGAACTGTACTTTGCTGAAATGTAAATAAAAACATATGGGGAAAAAAGGTGCACTTCTTCGTATACAGCTTGACCCGCTGGGGGCTTTTTTGCTCCATAACAAAGACTAAGGGGTCGATTCCGATCCCGGTCGGAGGCGCACCTAATACCATTCGGTCGGGAAAAAAGCCAGGCGAATGCCTGTTACCCGACCGATCCGCACATACGTCCGAACGAGCAAGTACGATGCGCACAACTGCCCAAATCCCGACCGAGTCGTACTCACCCAATACAGGACCTGAACTCAGACCGAGGCGGATCCGGAATCGTAGAATCGAGCTGCACGGAAGCACAAATGCAGCCCCGTCCAGCCGGACAAGTACGATGCGCTTCCCGTACGCGCCGAACCCGTCGCTACGCACGGCACGTCAAAGCATCCGGTCGAGACGCACATAAGCTCCGATTCGCGCCACAACACGATCCACGGCTACGAGACGAACACGCCAGCGACGAGGACGAGGCGAAGCAAAGAGAAAGACAAACGAGACGTACCAACCATGAATCCCTTCGTGCCGATCCTACCAATATTCTACCTCTATTACCGGAACAGGCACGGACGCGTACGGCGCAGAAGGTAAGTCAGACACCAACAACAAAAACAAACTACACGTACCCGACACATCACACACAGAGGGATGCAGAAATACCTACACCAGCAACAGCAGCACCATAGGGGCGGGATGGCCCTCACCAATGCCACACATACACATAGGGGCCCATATGCCTACCACTAATACCACCCCTACCCAGGGTGGGCTGGATGCCTGTCACTACTACCACCTCTACCCATGGGGGGCTGGATGCCTACCACCACTACCACCCTTACCCAGGGGGTGCCAGATGCCTACCACTACTACCACCTCTACCCAAGGGGGGCTGGATGCCTGTCACTACTACCACCCCTACCCATGGGGGGCTGGATGCCTGTCACTACTACCACCCTTACCCAGGGGGTGCCAGATGCCTACCACTACTACCACCCTTACCCAGGGGGTGCCAGATGCCTACCACTACTACCACCCTTACCCAGGGGGTGCCAGATGCCTACCACGACTACCACCCTTACCCAGTGGGTGCCAGATGCCTACCACTACTACCACCTCTACCCATGGGGGCTGGATGCCTGTCACTACTACCACCCCTACCCATGGGGGGCTGGATGCCTGTCACTACTACCACCTCTACCCATGGGGGCTGGATGCCTGTCACTACTACCACCCCTACCCATGGGGGGCTGGATGCCTGTCACTACTACCACCTCTACCCATGGGGGGCAGGATGCCTGTCACTACTACCACCTCTACCCATGGGGGCTGGATGCCTGTCACTACTACCACCTCTACCCATGGGGGGCTGGATGCCTGTCACTACTACCACCCTTACCCAGGGGGTGCCAGATGCCTACCACTACTACCACCCTTACCCAGGGGGTGCCAGATGCCTACCACTACTACCACCCTTACCCAGGGGGTGCCAGATGCCTACCACGACTACCACCCTTACCCAGGGGGTGCCAGATGCCTACCACTACTACCACCTCTACCCATGGGGGGCTGGATGCCTGTCACTACTACCACCCCTACCCATGGGGGGCTGGATGCCTGTCACTACTACCACCTCTACCCATGGGGGGCTGGATGCCTGTCACTACTACCACCCCTACCCATGGGGGGCTGGATGCCTGTCACTACTACCACCTCTACCCATGGGGGGCTGGATGCCTGTCACTACTACCACCTCTACCCATGGGGGGCTGGATGCCTGTCACTACTACCACCCTTACCCAGGGGGTGCCAGATGCCTACCACTACTACCACCCTTACCCAGGGGGTGCCAGATGCCTGTCACTACTACCACCCTTACCCAGGGGGTGCCAGATGCCTACCACTACTACCACCCTTACCCAGGGGTGCCAGATGCCTACCACGACTACCACCCTTACCCAGGGGTGCCAGATGCCTACCACTACTACCACCTCTACCCAAGGGGGCTGGATGCCTGTCACTACTACCACCCCTACCCATGGGGGCTGGATGCCTGTCACTACAACCACCTCTACCCATGGGGAGCTGGATGCCTGTCACTACTACCACCCCTACCCATGGGGGGCTGGATGCCTGTCACTACTACCACCTCTACCCATGGGGGCAGGATGCCTATCACTACTACCACCTCTACCCATGGGGGCTGGATGCCTGTCACTACTACCACCTCTACCCATGGGGAGCTGGATGCCTGTCACTACTACCACCCTTACCCAGGGGTGCCAGATGCCTACCACTACTACCACCCTTGCCCAGGGGTGCCAGATGCCTACCACTACTACCACCCTTACCCAGGGGTGCCAGATGCCTACCACTACTACCACCCTTACCCAGGGGGTGCCAGATGCCTACCACTACTACCACCTCTACCCATGGGGGGCTGGATGCCTGTCACTACTACCACCTCTACCCATGGGGGGCTGTATGCCAACCACCAACACCACCCCCACTCATAGGATGGACAATGCATGACACAACCAACACACTACAACCTAGGGAATGCAAGAAAAAGACATCCCCCCAACACCATGACAAGCGTGTGTAGACTGTGTCAAATGCCTACAACACTGAACATGACTTTGAACATACAATGTGACCCCCTATCACATGTGCCACACATATATGTGTGTGGCCCCCACAATGCAAGCAGGCCATGACCATTGTGGCAATGGGATTCAAAACCCCATCATCACAGTGACCAAAATGTAAGTGTGGGGTCCATAGCTGAAGCACAGTTTGAACATTGTGGCAATGGGGTCTAAACCCCCATCATCACAGTGACCAAAAGGTAAGTGTGGGGTCCATAGCTGAAGCACATTTTGAACATTGTGGCAATGGGGTCTAACCCCCATCATCACAGTGACCAAAATGTAAGTGTGAGGTCCATAGCTGAAGCACATTTTGAACATTGTGGCAATGGGGTCCAAACCCCCATCATCACAGTGACCAAAATGTAAGTGTGGGGTCCATAGCTGAAGCACATTTTGAACATTGTGGCAATGGGGTCCAAACCCCCATCATCACAGTGACCAAAATGCAAGTGTTGACAAAGAAAAAGCTGCAACTGCCAAACTGCATGGATGATTCCTGGTCACAGAACATAAAACACATCATTGGCAAAGTAGTGCATGTGTCCCATTGCAACATAGATTGGGGGAGGCAAATACTGCAGTGCAAATAAGACATACCTTTGGCCATGTGCAGACAAACATCACCCATGGGGGCTGACACTGTCAACATTCATCAATGACACAATGACAGAAGTGACCATCAGAATGCAGAACCACATATTTGCACCAATGGGCACACAAATGCAGATACCCTGAGGAGACTGTAGATGTGAGGTGAACAGATACCATACCATGGCAGCAATGGGACACACAAACCATGATCATTGTGCTGACCGATGACCTAGGAGTCCCAGGGACAGCAGGGGAAACCCACCAAACAACATACAGCCAATGGCACACCAAAGATATGCCAATGCAGTGGTGCAGATGCACAAACACAAACAGGCAGACCCACACTGCACATCAAACACAACAGGTGAGGGGGGGTGCCAGTGTCCCCAGGCAACCACACAACACATGAGGAGGCCTGAATACCAATTACACAGATGTGCATACAGTGCCACACAAAGGTAACTCATGGATCCAAATCCCCTATGTGGGCAATCAGGCATTGTCAGATGAGGAGGGAGCACAAATCACACATGTCACACAAGCATGTAGGAACAGCAACTGACACAGCAAGACACAGACACACCACAGCACTACCCCCAGGGCCCCCACAATGTGGTGACCCTGGGCTGCATTACAATCCCACTGTGATGACAAAGCTAAATGTTGTTCACACTGTGAACCACAGTCATGTGTCCTGAGCAACAAACTACCATCACACCTACACAAGCACAAATCAATCAGCACGGCCAGTAAGCCAAGGCCAACATGGAGGCAGGGGTCTAGCCGGGCAACAACTCTCATCTGCACACACTCAACACCACACACCTCGACCTCCAACAATGTGCAGCAGTGAAGCACACATGCACTGGTGACATTGCACATGCACCCATGACAATCCCAGGGTGGTGGGTGGGAACCAATGTGCAGAAACACATCACACATGGCCACTCAACAAGACTCCTGAATGTCTGACACACTGCACACTACGCTGTACATGGACATGACGGCAATACCACACCAATGTGATCCCAGCCACAGTCACACACCAATGAAGAAGCCAAGGTCACCCACAAAGAACACACATAGACAACTACCAACATTGCAGCCCGGACCCTGAGGAGTGCCAGCAGTCACACACACAACGTGTCACAATCACTGAAAGATAACACAAACTGGAAATCACATGACAGGTGTAAACAACAAGTGCCAAGGGAATCCTGACTGTGACCCATCTGCGTCTGCACACAAACTCAGCCCTGACAGCAAACACACCTATGGGTGACACCCTGATGACCAGTAATGTGCCATGCACCCACATCACAGAGAATCCAGGGAGAAGACTTGGGGGGAACATAGGTCAACTCAGCAAGCATCACAAACAGGTACAACACTAGGGATCCCAGCATGCACAACAAAATGGAAGTGAACACACAGACATGCTCATACAACACACACCTTGGGCGCAGGCAATGTCACAGGAGTACACACTGCCATGAGGGGACTCCCACTCCTGTGTGAGGAAAGCTGTGCCATATGTTGCCTCAGTAGGGCCCCATCATGTCAGCTGAGCACTTGGTCACACAGTCAACAATTAGCACCAAATGAAGGCTCCCGACACATCAGCCTGGTCATGGGAGTGCCAACGAAATCATCAGCACAGATCCAACACACTTGTATAGCAATGTTGCACTGACAACACAGATGAGTCCTTCCCCATTGATGCCCAAACCTGTATGTCCAGTGGAGATGGCCACACGGTCAGGGAAGTAGACTAATTGAACAATGGCAGGCACACCAGATGTGCAGGGGTGGAAGCCACAGATGTGAAATTGCTAATGTAAGTAGGAAATCCCATTGCCAAATATTGAACACATTACACCCTCAGATGCTGCTAAGGATGACATGGATACACCACAGGATAGGACACATTCCCCCTGGACCACATGTGTTCCTGCACAGTAACACATCATTATCATGAGACCAAATATCACCATCACTGCAGCAAGGGCATGGTTAGCATCATCAACAACATGTACATCAGAAGCAAAAGCACTAGAGAACAGAAAGGTGCTTTATTCAGCATATGTGGGTCTAACAGTTGATGTCCAGCAAAAAATTAACAAAGGCCAATGGCCAGTCCAACATGACAGTCAAAACAGGGTGACAGTGGCAGATGTCACCCTACGCATGCCTGCACTGATGAAAACCAGGTACAATCCCCTCGGAGGGGCATACGGGGGGGCAGGCCAGGCACCGCAGGGACAGGATCATGGCTCACCAGAAGGAGGCAGGGAAGGGGTGGTGGGTGCTGGAGAGCCACTGACAACTGCAGTGGAGGTGTCTGACATGGTGTGTGCCGGCACAAGTGGGGGGCATGACTCTGATGGTGTGCGTGCCGGCAAGACTGCAGGGGACCGTGCAGATGGAGTGGACAGGTTCCCCACTGCAGTGCCCAAGTCAGACAGGGTGGTAGTGGACTCCACTGTGGTGCCTACCTCCAGGGGAGGAGAATGGGGATCAGGTAAGGTGGGCAGGACAGAGGGGGAGGACACCGTCTCCACACCCGTGGCACAGACAAGCGCAGCGGGGGGTGTGGGGCCGGAAGAGCAAGTGGCAGGGGGAGAAGGCCTGATCCTTTTGGGGATGGTGTATCTGTGGGTGGGGGAACCTGGGGCAGGGTGTGGTGGGGGCACCTGTGGAGTGGGGGCCTGAGGGATGGAGGAAGGAGACTTGGTGCCTGAGCTGCAGGGCGGCGGCGGGGTCTTGCTCTTCCGGGTCCGGGGGACTTGCGGATGGGGGCGTCAGTCGGTCTGCGCCTGGGGGAGGGTGTCCGGTGGCGAGGGCACTCCGCTCCGTGTGGGTGGGCTTCCTCTTCCCCCTGAATGCTGTATCAGCTGGATCGGAGGGGAAGAGGCCGAGGTCACTGAGGAAGAGCCGCTGGGTCTTTGGGGTTGCAGGTGAGGCAACGGAGGGGGCTTTGGAGGGAGAGTCAACTGTGGACTGCGCAGTGCTCGTGGATGCGTGTGTGTGTGACTGGGCCCCATCCCCTGTGAGTGTGGTTTCAGTCCCCTGACTGTGCGTGCGTGTGCGTCTTGTCTGTGGTGTGTGTGTGTGTGTGTGCTGCTCGTGTCTGTGCTGGTGTGTGCCTGTGCCGGTGTATGTGCTTGGGACAGGTAAGGTGCTGGGGAGTGTGGATGGGGCAGAGACAGGAGGGGTGAGGGACTGTTGGAGGAGGGACACTGCTGCCGTCAGGGAGGAGTCCATGGACCTATTGCCCCTCTGTAGGGCAGACATGCCCGATGAGATGCCCTCCATGAACAACACCAGCTGAGTCAACAGAGTGGTGTGTGCATGGAGGACACTCAGCATCGCTGTCTGCCCTACATGGAGCTGGCGAAGGAGGTACACAGACTCCTCACTCAGGGCAGCAGGGGACACAGGGGCAGGGGGTGCGGTGCCTGGCCAGAAGGAGACACGCTCCCGAACATGGGAGCCTCCACGGACCTCGGGAATGGGAGCCGATGGGAGGGCGGTGGTGGTGGTGGTGGCGGGGACAGCAACACTAGCTGGGGTGTGGTGGCTGCTGACACCCGCCTCCATAAGGGAGTCATCCTCCGAGCTGCTGTGGTCCTCAGCTGAGGTGGATGGTGCTGAGGACTCCTCGGTGTGGCTCCCCTCGCCCTCCGTGCCACTGGGTCCCTCCGACCACTCCTCGGCTGCTGACCCAGTCTGGCTCTGCGGCTCCTCCTGGTCCGTGGAGCTGTGACCTCCTGT
Organism: Calotriton arnoldi; assembly: GCA_963921515.1. Taxonomy (NCBI): domain Eukaryota; kingdom Metazoa; phylum Chordata; class Amphibia; order Caudata; family Salamandridae; genus Calotriton; species Calotriton arnoldi. The sequence goes on along the minus strand of CAWUFW010002649.1, from coordinate 1,263,744 downwards.
GGCCGTGGATGTATCTGCAAACAATAGGGAAACAGACAGACATCAGTCACCTGCACCGAACGCACACACCACAGTAAGTACAGCACAATACAGAGCAAGGCCTGGCATCCTTAGTTGAACATTACTAAAATTGCCCAAACAGAATAGGAGAAGCCAATTGTCAGTCTGATCGTCAACCATGGCACTCACATCCCACCTGGCCTTGCACCCATCTGTCTGGCGTCCGTTGGCTGGCAATACCCCAGTGTGGACACATGCACCACCTACACAGTAGTTGGACGGTGCAGAGAACACGGTGAAGCATGTGAACATGCACACATCACAACTCTTGCCACTGAGTCAGTACAGGTGTCCGGATGAAAGTGATGCCCAGAGTCAGATATATGAAATGCATGTGATGCATACCAGCGACAGACATCATGATGCACCCATGTGCTGATAGCCATTGCCACTATGGTGTGCATGTAGCACATGTCACTCCCCTGCAGGATCACTCATAGGAAGTCACATGCCATGGCACAGGCATGCCTGCTAAGTCATACATCACTGTCTCCAGTCACATGGGCAGGGCAGCCACACAACAACAGTCTGCACTGTGTCACAATAGTAGGTCATGGGGAATGCAAGTCCTGGAGCTGAACAAGTGCACATGTACATCCCCCACACACCACATCATCTGAACCCTTATCTGTCCAGGTCATACTGATTGGACATATGGGTGACCTGTAACACAAGCCTCTGAACCTGAGCACCTCACAATCTGCTGTGAATGGGAAACAGCAGCATGGACTTCACATTCGCATATCCCAGTCTGCACGGTCAGGTGTCCAAACACCTATGTGTCACACAAGTATCGTCTCCTATGGTCACATCTCCGGTGGCATGCTGAGCCCCAACCGATAAACACCCCAGCAGTCCTGACATCGAAGCCACAGCACACTGACACAGAGGCTGACACCTGAGGGGACATATCACTGAGCACAACGTGTCAGCTGATACACGGGAGTGGGAGTACAGAGTGCATTGCATGGCCTGGAGTAGGCATGACTGTCCTGCCCCACATGAATGAGGGATGAACCCTGGACAGTAGGCAGCTGGCTAAGTATGTGTGACACATGTAATGTACACACTCCTGGGGCCCAAACATTGTTCCCACCCGCAGCTTGGGTGTGTGCCAGTTACCCCAGGCACATGTGGTGGATCAGCTCAGCAATTGGGCCACATATCAAAGTAACACGCAGATTACATGTCAGAACACAGGCATTGTGTAAGCAATGGACCCACCCATGATGCCCACCACAGTTAGGGGAACAGATGCTGTCCCCACCTTGAGTCAAGCAAACTGCAAGGACACAGTACCCAAGTGACACAATTCCCTGATTGCAAGGGCCACACCTGGGTATCAGATGAGGAGTGGGCAGTGCACAATCGAGGGCCATGGGTCCTGGACCACATGACTGATGTGCTGTGGAAGTTTAACCAGGCCAGAGGAGGGCACATAGCATGGCAGACAAAGTACACAATGCAGTCATGGACTCACCCCTCCGTGCTGCTCCCTGGCCTTCAGCTGCCCATCCAGATCAGGGAAGACCACCGCCAGGATCCTGAGCATGTGGGGGGTCAGGGTCTGGTGTCCGCCCCTCCTGTGAGGAGGCGACAGCTTCAGCTGGACACGTGCGATCCTCCGGGTCCAGCCCCGAAGGTCCTGCCACCTCTTCTGGCAGTTGCGGATCCGGCGCTTGTAGTCCCCCACGGATCTCACTGCCCGGACGATGGTCAGCCATATCTTCTGCTTCTGGTGGGCATCAACCTGTGAGGATGACAAAGTGAGAATGCTATTACTACACATGCAACATATCCGTGCATTTCACAGTTGTGTATACATGTCTCAATCACAGGGGCACATGATGTACACAGGCAGTGCAACGATGGCCATGGACAGTATGCCAGCAGTTACTACATGGTATCATTGCCGGGGAAGTAAAACCTTGTTTAAATGCACTGTCACTGCACTATACCTGTCCAGTGCATGTAACTACACACTATGGGGGGTGACAACTACTCAGTGAGCCTGCTAGCCAGTGGCGTGCAGACTGTTAGCCTTGCTAGTCAGACAACATGCACATTTAGGAAGGCAGTGGACAGAACACTCACCTGCTCCCCTGCTTTCCCATACAGCTTGCTGTACTGTGGAAGGAGGCTGTCCAGCAGGGCCTGGTTCTCCTCAGTGCTGAAGGCTGGGGCTCTCTCCACAGTACGTGCCATTGCAGGGTCCAGAGGGTGCAGATACAGCAGCAGTGGTGGTGGCAGATGTCGTCCTGGAGCATGTAGTGCAGGCAAGTGAGCTCTCAGGGGAACAGCCAGCATTATATGTGTGCTGCAGAGGCAGTTACTGTCCCATGTGTCCAAAGTGATAGGTCCAAGTCGTTAGCATCTTCTGAATCTGGCCAATCCATGGAATTGCACCACTTACACACGCCCACAGCATCCTTCAAAAGTTCAACTTCATGACACCCATGAATTTGCAACATTGTTGTGGGTGACCAACTGAATTTCCAGCATCGGACTCGTTCAAGATTTGGCAACGCGTCCGTTGCCAGGCCAGGCCATAGCCAATGGGTGCGCACCGATCGGTCCATTGCTGTTCAACGCGTACCTAGGATACAACGCGTACCCGCACACATTGAATGCAATGGGCCGGCCGGGCACACTGATCGGTCCATTGCTGTTCAACGCGTACCTAGGATACAACGCGTACCCGCACACATTGAATGCAATGGACCGGCCGGGCACACCGATCGGTCCATTGCTGTTCAACGCGTACCTAGGATACAACGCCTACCCGCACACATTGAATGCAATGGGCCGGCCGGGCACACCGATCGGTCCATTGCTGTTCAACGTGTACCTAGGATACAACACGTACCCGCACACATTGAATGCAATGGGCCGGCCGGGCACACCGATCGGTCCATTGCTGTTCAACGCGTACCTAGGATACAACGCGTACCCGCACAAATTGAATGCAATGGGCCGGCCGGGCACACCGATCAGTCCATTGCTGTTCAACGCGTACCTAGGATACAATGCGTACCCGCACACATTGAATGCAATGGGCCGGCTGGGCACACCGATCGGTCCATTGCTGTTCAACGCGTACCTAGGATACAACGCGTACCCGCACACATTGAATGCAATGGGCCGGCCGGGCACACCGATCGGTCCATTGCTGTTCAACGCGTACCTAGGACACAACGCGTACCCGCACACATTGAATGCAATGGGCCGGCCGGGCACACCGATCGGTCCATTGCTGTTCAACAGCGTACCTAGGATACAACGCGTACCCGCACACATTGAATGCAATGGGCCGGCCGGGCACACCGATCGGTCCATTGCTGTTCAACAGCGTACCTAGGATACAACGCGTACCCGCACACATTGAATGCAATGGGCCGGCCGGGCACACCGATCGGTCCATTGCTGTTCCAACAGCGTACCTAGGATACAACGCGTACCAGCACACATTGAATGCAATGGCCAATGTGTGCGCACCGATCGGTCCATTGCTGTCCAACGCGTCCCTGTACATGTCACTGGCATATGTCACCATGCCTGTCACAGGTGAACATATGCCAGCCACATATACTTCCCAGGGAGTGAGGGCACACCTACAACACCACAGCCTGTCCAAACTGTATCCTAAGGCATGTAAGGCTGCATTACCTATTCCGTGTATGGGGGTGAACATGTTGTTCTGTGGGTGTCACTTGGGGCAGCCACCCCCAGGCTGTGCACGTGTTCATGGGGACAGTATCCTTGGTGTTTCGTGTACATGACCACTGTGATGTGCAACTGTTCATATCTGAGCATGTGGAATGGTCACATTTCACGGTGGTGTATGTGTATGTCATGTCACATGCCCCCTGAGTCCCATGTGGGACGGTATGTTTAACCCAAGGTGACCCATTGGCACAATAGTGATGGTCCTCCACAGTCTGTGTGCATGTTGTGTTTACAATGTCTCGGATTTCATGTGCACAATGGGAGACAGTCTCCACACCCACGTTGCTTGTGCATGGACTTTGATGTTGTGCGTGTGTGTGTCACAGACGTCCATGTCTGTCCTGCCGAGGGCAACAGGGACCACTACCTGTGGGGGTCATGGTTGTTTTGCTGTGGTGTATACATGATACGCCATGTCATGCCAGTGTCCATGTGGCAATACAGGGTCCCTGGGAATCTACCTGTCGTTGAGCTGTGATGCCTGGGGCACATCTGTCCTCACATGTCACTGTGGGGTGTGTTTGTAACGTGGCAGCAGGAGATGGGAAATGTGACACGGCCTCATGATACCCAATGGCACAACCTGGGACTTATTGATGCCACTTGTTGAACTGTGATGTTGGATGTTGGCCATGTATGTGCCATACATGTCCTTACGGAACTGCACACATCATGTACTTGTGCCTCATAATGATGTATCGTGTGATGTTGAGTGTGTACAATGCCACATATGTGGGGTGAGTGACAATCTTTCTTTCTTCACCTATGCACTGCAGGGCACCAGCTGTCCATAGACCATTCCCTGACCTGGCAACGATGGTGGAACGTGACAGCATCCGGCGGTACCGCTTCACCAGGCAGCTGATTGATGATTTGGCAGTGCGCTTGGCACCACACCTGCAACCTGGCTGGCCGTACCCTACAGCGCTGACCCCCAAGGTGAAGGTGATGGCAGCCCTACACTTCTTTGCCACCGGTACCTTTCAACACACTCTGGCGACTGCTGGTGGGATGTTACAGACCATGTTCAGCCGTGTGCTCCGCGATGTATTGGAGGCTATGTTGATATACCTGAACCAGTACATCTATTTCCCTAGACTCCAGCAACTCACTGACGTGAAGAGTGACTTCTATGCCCTGGGGAGGATGCCGCATGTCATTGGCTCCATTGATGGGACACATGTGGCTTTGGTACCACCACAGGCCCAGGAGCAGGCATACAGGAACCGCAAGCACTACCACTCGGTCAATGCACTGGTGATCTGTCTTGCAGATATGACCATCTCACACGTGTGTGCCCGTTTCCCCGGTTCTGCACACGATGCCTACGTGATGAGGAGTAGTCGCATCCGAGGATGATGTCACAGATGCGGAACCAGCGTGCCTGGCTTGTTGGTGTGTACTGACTTTGTACCATTGTGTGTGTTCTGCAATGTAGTGTTCCACCCTCTTTTCCAACTCAGCTAATGTGCAATTGTCTGTATGTAGGTGACTCTGGATATCCCAACATGCCGTGGTTGCTGACGCCCCTCAGGAACCCTGTGACACCAGCCCAGATGCGCTACAATGAGGCACATGGTCGGACGAGGGAGAGTGATTGAGCGGACATTTGGTCTCCTGAAGAGCCGCTTCCGCTGCCTGGACAAGACAGGAGGGTCCCTCCCATATGCCCCGGCAAAGGTGTGCAAGATTGTCATCGTCTGCTGCATGCTACACAACCTGGCAGTGCGGAAGGAGTTGCCTCTCATCCTGGTTGACGATGACCAACGTCCGCCACCTGTGGAGGATCCTGGCCTGGACCACGATGCCAGTGATGATGATGATGATGATGGTGATGTCCCCACACAGCTCATCACCAACTTCTTCAGCTGAATGTAAGTATCCAGAGATGTCATGTAACTGATGTGAGTTTGCATGATATGTGTTGGTGGTGCTCTGGTGCTGTTTGAGTGTGTCCATGTGCTACATGACTGTATGCGTGTAGCGATGTGTCCTTACAGGTAGTCTGTACTCCCCAACAGTGTTGACATGCTAACTTGGTTCTGGGTGGGTATCTTGTGACATGTATTGGGCATGAGTATTGCAGTTCTGTCCTGTTCTTCAGTGCTTTTGACTGTGTGTCATTTCTGTCCTTCACAGGGTACTTTCAGAGTCGTTTGGTCAACTGTGATCCCCGACACCGTGATTCGACTTCCAGGGTGCTAGCTGTCGTGTCCCTACAGGTGATGTGCACCACACCCATGGACTTCCTTCCTTCTACACTTGTTGACTGTGTGCCCGCTGCCAGGTGGTATTACCTTGCATCTGTGGTGGTTACAACATGTTGCAAATGTGTAATAAACCTGTGCTTCACTTTGTGATGTGCGTTGTCTGTGGTCACACATCTGACTGACATTTGCTTACTGCACCAGTGGGCTAGTTGACACAGACTGTGAATAGGTGTTGGGTCTGTGCAATGCAACGTATTTCCTGGCAACATCAGTGTAGGCGATGAGTCAGATGGCCATGGTGTGTATGTGTTGTGTAGCCCTGGTGGTGTGCCTCCCTCATATGTGTGACGTTGCCATGACTCACATGCCGGTGTTGTACTTGCTGTAGCAGTTAGCATGCACAGTGTCATTTCCCAGATCATCATCGCCACTTCAGAGACAACGTAAGAATCACAACAGAGGCAAGTATGGTGTATTAGTGAGTTTATTGACATACATGTGTGAGTATAGTGCACAGGATGGTGGGTGCTGTACATTGTGATTGTAATCCAAAGTTCCTAGATGATTTGGAAGTCCTGGTAGCAGAAATGTCCAGAGTAAAGTCCACAGTCATCTGAGACATTGGTCCAACTTGAGCTCCCCATGTCATGTGGGAGAGTTGTGTTGCAGTTAACAGGGTGAACAGTTTGCGCACAAAGGTGATTATCCAGAACAGGTTTTGGCTTCCTGGGGGTTGCACATGGCCATCGGCCTCTCACTTGCCCCTCCTCGGACGGCCCCTCTTCTTTGGGGGGGACCCTCAAGTGCAGGCTGCTGCGGTGCAGGGGACTCTTCGCCAGAGTCATCCGCCCTCCCTGTGGCAGTTGCAGTTGTTTCAGCAGCAGATGTTGTGGGCACACAGGGAGGTGTTGACTGGTTGCTGCTCATCTGGCGGAGGCATTGTAATATGTCCCTATGCACCGCCGTCATCTCTTGCAGTGTGTCCCACTTGGACTCCACGCGGAACATGTGTGAGTCCAAGCGGGCATAATGGGCAGCCTGCTGCTGTTTAATATCCCTGAGGAGCCCCACTACCTGGCTGAGCTCTCCGGTGCTGGACTGGTACGCATCGGCTATGCGTGCCAGTTGTGGGTCATCATGCAGTCCAGACCCCTCTGCAAGCAGCGACCTATGTCTCCCACCCCTCCCACCACCCCTGGCGACACGTGCAGTACCTGAGGTGGCACGCACAGGTGACCCTGGGCCCCCTTGGGGGTTGTTGGTGTCTATGGCCCCACGTTGGTCCAGGGTCCCTGTGCTGGTGGTGGTGGTGCTCCTTGGTCTTTCCATGTCGGCAGGGGTGGTATGTGTGTTGACAGTCGTTGGAGGGGTGGGTGCAGGGGGTGCAGCTGGTGGTCCTGCTGGTGCTGCATGATGACTTGCTCCGGAGGTGCCAGGTTGGTCTTCTTCATCCGAGGAGGGCAGAGGCTGTTCCACACCAGTGAGCTCCGTATCCTCTTGAGCCTGGGACAGGGGACTCCTCAGCGTCTGCTGCTGTGTCCCCATCATCACCTGTTTTTGGGAGACACACACAATGTATGTTATGTTTCTGCTGGCATCAATGGTTGACACACCTGACAGTTGTGACTGTGCCTCTGGATGCGGGCCTGTACATTGCATTGTCCTAAGTTGTCACAGTCAGGGGTTGATATTGGTGTAGCACATTGTCCTGCATTATTTGGGCATTTCTATGTGAATGTTGGGGTGTGTACATGGTCTGCATTGGTTGTATTTGGTTGACATCTGGCCCTCCTTCCCACCCAGCCAGATATCCCACCATGGAACGTGCTTCCATTGCAGGGAGTGCAAGTTGTCTTTCAGGATGTCAGTCAGTGGTGTCCTGCTGTTGGTTGGTGCACAGTTCCCAGCAGGGCCTTGTGCTCCCCACAGCAGTAGCCAGTGTCAGCCATCTTGTCAGTTTTTTTCCACTCACTGTGATGTGTGCATGGTTCAGGGTGGTGTTGATGGGCCAATTGAGGGCTGACCAATATCTGTGACTACCACTCCCATCATGCTATTGCCTCCACCCCCCTTCCCAGCACGCCCATACTTCCTTCCTTTTGAGTGTACTTCACTGTGTGTGGGTGTGACAGCAATGGCAAGATGGCTGACAGTGGCGTCCTGCTGTTGGTTGTTGGCCAGTTCCCAGCATGGCCTTGTGCTCCCCACAACAGAGCACCAGTGTCAGACATCTTTGCAGTGGCTTTTGACTCCCTGTGAGGTGTGCATGCTTGGGTGTGTTCTTGCTGGGCCATGTGGGTGGGGGATGTTGGGCTGTGACTACCACTCCCATCATGCTATTGCCTCCACCCCCCTTCCCAGCATGCCCATACTTCCTTCCTTTTGAGTGTACTTCACTGTGTGTGGGTGTGACAGCAATGGCAAGATGGCTGACAGTGGTGTCCTGCTGTTGGTTGTTGGCCAGTTCCCAGCATGGCCTTGTGCTCCCCACAACAGAGCACCAGTGTCAGACATCTTTGAAGTGGCTTTTGACTCCCTGTGAGGTGTGCATGCTTGGGTGTGTTCTTGCTGGGCCATGTGGGTGGGGGATGTTGGGCTGTGACTACCACTCCCATCATGCTTTTGCCTCCACCCCCTTCCCAGCATGCCCATGCTTCCTTCCTTTTGACTCAGCTTCCCTGTGGGGTTGTGTGCCTGTGCTGACAAGATGGCTGACAGTGTTATCCTGGGGTTTGTTTTGCTACAAGTCCCATGTGTGTCCCTGTGCTTCACCCTGCATGACCCAGGGTTGTGGTTCTTTGTGGGATATTTGATTGGTGTGTGAGGCAATGCTTTCTCCCAGGTGAGTTGTGTGTAGTTTGTGTTAGGGGGGTGTGTGGGTGGAGCTGCTGGTGACTATGGTCAGTGCTGTGAGTCCTCCCTTCCACCCAGCCAGATATCCCACCATGGAACGTGCTTCCATTGCAGGGAGTGCAAGTTGTCTTTCAGGATGTCAGTCAGTGGTGTCCTGCTGTTGGTTGGTGCACAGTTGCCAGCAGGGCCTTGTGCTCACCACAGCAGTAGCCAGTGTCAGCCATCTTGTCAGTTGTTTTGCACTCCCTGTGATGTGGGCATGGTTCATGGTGGTGTTGATGTGCGCATTGTGAGGGTGGGCAATTTCTGTGACTACGACTCCCATGATGCTATTGGCTACACTGACTTGCCCAGCATACACAGTATTCCTTCCTGTCAGTGAGCTTCCCTGTGAGGTGGTGTTGTGGTGGTGGCTACATGTCTGACTGTGTTTGTTGGTTATATTTGTGCCACTGCCTAGCTCTATTTGTTGTTAGCTTTGTACATGTCATGACACAGTTACATTTCACTATGAGCTGGCATGTATTGTGTTTATCTGGCTGACAAACACATTTTGGGATGATCTGTTTTGGTTGGTGTGTATTTGCTAAGGGTGCATGGTTTGACTCTCCCCTTGACAGTGATGTGTGTGTATTGTGGCACAATATTGTGTACATTTGTTGTGTACTCACCAGGCTCTGGGATGTTTTCTAGTCCATAGACGCTCACTGGTGGTAGGATGGCCCACACCTTCTCCTCCCAGGGCCTGAGGTATACTGGTTTGGCAGGAGGGCCACTGCCAGTGTGTTGGCTCACGATGTAGTCCTTCTTCAACAGCTCCTTGACCCTCCTGCGCACGTCATACCACCTGTTCTGGATGTCTACCTTTGTGCGCAAACATGGTGATTGTGCGTTCACCCTGTCGACGATCCTCTCCCACATCTTGGTTTTCTGCGCCATGGGTGTCTGTTGGACCAATGTACCAAACAGCTGTGGCTCTACCCTGAGGATCTCATCTACCAGGACTTCCAATTCACTATCTAGGAACTTGTGATTCTTCTTTGGGGGCATGGTGTTGGGTGGTGCTGGTGTGTGATGTGTGTGTTGGTGTGCAAGTGAGGGTGTGTGAGTGTGTGTTTTGCTGGGTGTATGTGAGGGTGCTATTTGTTGTGGTGCTGCTGGTGTGTGGCTTGTGTGATGGATGAGCTGTGAGTGTGTGTGTGCTTGCTGTCTGTTGAGTGCTGGCAGGTAATTTGAATTTGCAAAGGATCATGGTAGGGATTTGTGTCCTTTATATGGGTGGAGTTGTGGGTGTGTCTTTGTTCCCTGTTTCCCCCCCGTATTTATTTGCTTTGTGATTGCTTGTTTGGCCTTTTTTTGTGTTTTTTTTTCCTTGGTTCTTTTTGTGCATGTAGGAGACGTTCTTGTGACCGAGTCGGACCCTCCAGTTATCTCGTGCGAGCCTCTCAGATTCGTTCACGCTGTGTTTGTGCTGTTTTCTGTGCTGCGTACGCGTCGGTCACGGGGTTTTGGGTTGCTTCGGCTCGCAGTTTTGAATGCGTGTCGGTCGTGCGGCTTGGGCCCCGTGCGACTCGGTCGTGTTTTCCACGTGTTAGCATCGTACTTGGCGGGTAGGAGTTCGCGGGTACGTTTCGTTCGGGATTCTTCCTGGTGCGTGTCGGTCGGTTCGATTTGCGTGCTTTTCCGGCCGGATGGCTGTTTTCCGCGCGGTTCGGTCGTTCGGCTTGTGTTCCGTACGAGTCGGTCGTATTTTGCACGCTTCTCATCGTACTTTGCGGGTCGGGCTGCACCGGTACGTGTCGGTCGGTATTTATTACAGCTCCGAGTCGGTCGGTACGTTTTCCGGCCCGAATCGGAATCGGCCCCTAAGTAAGAAGTTAAAATCGTTGACTGGGATGAACCTCCTTTGTGTATCCAACCAGCGCTCCATCACTGATGGGCTGAAATCTTGTCTAGGTCCCGATTTATTGCTTCCATAGAATATCATTAGGGCTTAGTGCTTTTTGGCACCATTTTTACATACAACTTTAAAAATTGATATCCTCAGTTGTTAGAGTTTTGTTGTTTTGATGTCCATTTTTTATTACATTTTACTCTAATTTTTTTTGTTTGATTTGATATTTTTATTAGTTGGTATTTTGATTTTATTACTGTGTTGGCACTGCTAAATGCGTTACACATTGTCCTTAGTTAAAGCTGTCTGTTGTGTGCCATAGCTAGGTTGAGCTCAGGTTAATTTAGTGACTTTGAAGTTCACCTTTACAAGTTAGTGTTCTGATTCTTTGAGGTGGGCGCTGCGCCCCCCAAATAATAATCCACTTTCTTACACTGATGTTCAGTGATGGAATCTTGAACTTGTGTTCAGTAGTACCACACACTGTTTTAAGTTTACATTAAAAATCCCTTTCTAAAATGACAGCAAAAATTGAATTTTGCAATTTTAATTGACTTTTGTTTTATTATCGGGTCATTTTTTATTTTTCCCAAATTCATTCTTGCACTCAATGTTTGCACCTTACTTCTTTGGAGAATATGGAACTTGATCTGGCTATTGTGGAGAGCCCTAGCATAGCAGAACTGTGGAGCAAACAGTGAGGGCTGAGGTTAGGCACAGAGTCCAAGAAGGAGGATTAACACACTGCCCTCAGGCAGGTCCCCAAGCTATAGGCCACCTCGTCGGAAAATGAGGATGAAGTTGAAGAGGAGAACAAGAATGAATTTGAGGGAGTCTCGGTGCCTGGGGGGTTCTCCTCAAGGTGCGGCATCATTTGGGTTGTCCTTGGCAGGAGGCAGTGTGTCCTCTTGTAGTTTGTCTCTGTGAGAGCTGAAAGCAGGCAGCCATAGAGGGCCTTGAAACTGCAGCTGAGGAAAGAAGTTGGCTTTGGCTGGTGAAGAGAAAAATTTGCCCTTGGCTGCTGAACAGAAAAAGTTGACCTTTCCCGTAGAAGAGAGAAAAAGGCCCTGCTGCTCTATGAGAGGAGCCAGCACAAGATGAACTTGAGATCTGGAAGGTTATCCAAGTCTAGTGATGATGATGGCAGTGATACAGAGATGCCTAGGAGAGGTAAACATAGGGTCCACATGCTGAAAGACCCTGTGCCTAGTTATGTGGTGGGAGTGACATTGATAAATTGTTTGCAGCTTATGATGTGGCCTTATGCATACATAGAGCCCCAGAGAAGGCCTGGGGGTTAGTCTGAGGAAGCACGTGCTCATTATTGGGAGGGATACACTATTTGCCCTAGATGATGCTTACCAGGGTCAGAATGCCCCAATGAAGGAGGCCATTACACACAAATGTGGTCTAACCCCAGAAATGTATTACCTGAAATTCAGGCATAGCCAGAAACAGTTGTGCAAGTCTTGGGAGGATTTTGTCAACCTATCAATAAAGGCATTGGATGTTTGGGCGAAGGGCATCAAAGTAAAGGATTATGATGGGCTAAATAATTTGATTATGCAGGAGCACTTCTAAAATAATTGCTTTACAGAGATACAACAGCACCTGATAGATTTCAAGCTCACTGTTTCTAGTGAGCTTGGGCAGGAAGTGGATCTTTGGCACAGCACCAGACTGTCCAAGAAGGTACCTGGGGACCACTAGAGAGTTGATTTAGATCCCTACTCACAGAAAGGAGGAGTGCAAGGATAATACAGAGTACTTCTCTAAAGGTCCCCAGCAGACAAAGGAGGGTTTTGGTGGGAGAAAGCCCATGGCACCATATCACCAGGCCCGGTGTTATGATTATCTTCAGATATGGCATAAGAAGGGACACTCAGTAAATCCAGGAAAGCCCCACCCCACCGGTGTGAAGACACCAGGGATTGCCAGTGTAGGACTGAGGGAAGAAGATGGCCCAGTGAGAGCTGTGGAGTGGGCAGAGGTTACCCTAGTACCAATGGATGATAAGGAGATGGAAGTCATGGTCCACATACCTAAGAAGTACAAGCAGTTGCCTTCCATCAATGGGAAGAGGGTGAAGACTCTGTGAGACACAGGAAACAGCATGGCTACTGTCAGATGTAAGCTGGTGTCTGCAGAGCAGATCATTCCCAATGTACTCCACTAAGTGGTGAATGCTGACAACCAGGTCAGCCACATCCTGTGGCAATGGTTTCCATGAAGCGCGGTCGGATCTCTGGTCCTTTAAAAGTAGCTGTCAGCCCAGCAATACTTGTTGAATGTCTGCTTGGGAATGAACCAGAGCATACTATCTGGAAAGAGGTGGAGCTCAAGGCCCATGTAGAGATGTTAGATGGCCAAAGTGGGTGGTGTTAACCCAAAATCTTTGGCATTCCATCAGGGGAGTCAAAAGGACTTGAAACCTGAAACAGTGGCCCAGATTCACACCAAGAAGGGGGAGCAGGGCACGTGGAAAAAAAAGTCTCTAAAACAACCACCATCCAGTAGTCAGGAGGATTATCCCAGAAAGATTTCTTCAAAGAGCAGAGTGAGCGCCATAGTTTTTAGGGTCTTCGGCACCAGGCTGAAGCCCAAACGAATAGTGACACGGCTGGTGATTACCACATTTATTGGGAGCATGGCTCCCATACAGTGAGCCTAACATCCCTGAGCCTGGGTCAACCAGAGTGTTGTTGGTCCCCCAGTGCTACCGGGCCTGCCTGCTGGAACTAGCTCATGATCTCCTCTTAGCGGGATATCATGGGCAGGCCAAAACATATGACCACCTGGTCACATACTTTTACTGGCCCCAGAGGCATATCAAGGTGGAGGCATTCTGCCAGTGGTATGTGACTTCTCAGGCCAGTAGCAAGTGTGTAGGGACCCCCTTTGAAATAGTATGTGTGGACATTGATGGGGGACATCGGAGGGCAGTGAATGGCTGAAAGGCAGTGTTACATCCTTGACGTCCGTTTGACTACAGGGTGGCACTCCCACCCCTATCTCAGTTTTAGAGGAACTTTGAGGAAACTCGAGTTGATCCTGAGGAAATTTTCAGCAGTGGCAAGTATGGCCATAATGTGATTCCCTATCCCCATTCCTTGGAAATTCAGGAACGTGGGGTGAGAAATAGGGTGCAAAATAGTGGGATCCTTATCCTGGTGAAGGCGCATGAGCCAAAGGGGCAATTTGGGGGCCGGAACATGTTGACAAACACAGTATACAGGGGGGATGGGTACTAATAGTCCAAATACATCCCTAAAAATCACTTTTTGATCCTACCAAGAGAGGTCCGGAATAAAAGTGAGTGGACACTCTCTGAGGTAGTTTTAGGTATTTTGTTTTGTATTTGGAGGATCCTAGCTTTTGATGGGTAATTTTCCGGCCCTAAAAAAGTTTTTTTTACTCCACTCTGAACGTTGGTCTGTGCCAGAGTGTTTAAGCAGGACCTATGATGAAGCATGACATGATTTAGTGTGTGAGGGCAGTTTTTACACCATGAAGGGTTTCCCAGGTGGAAGTTAGGCAGCTTCTAGAGATATATATATTTTTTCCCTTTCTTTTTTCTTGGGTGTGATTAATGGATATTGATGGGCCCTGTTGACCCTAAGACAGCCCTAAGGAACAGGTTTATCCTGTGGTTTTGGTGACCGGGCCACCTGGTACACTAAGGCCATACCCCTGAGAACAGTAAATGCACCCACTGTGGGAAACCACATCCCTCCAGGACCAGTGGACTGGGCCTCACAAGGTGAAAGAGAAAAAGAGCAAGATGGGCTACCTGGTGGGCCTGCGAACTCCCAGGAACCCTTTGATCATCCTGCATGTTAACAGAATGGAGCCACACTTTGAAAGGTGTGAAATCACAATGTTCATGGTGACTGATGGTAGAAAGGAGGAGAAAATTGAGCCCCTCTGAGTTTTCCTGTCACCCGTGGAGTAAGATGGCTCAGTGGAGGGAGTGATACTATATCTTGTTCTGACAATATATCAACCATTACAAGAGAAGGGAATAAATGTCACCTGCCTAAGATACAAAGTGAGCGTGTTGCGTCTCTGATTAAGCAAATAACAAAGAAATATGCCAAAAACGGGGATCGCCAGAGATTTGCCACAAAACCCACAATAATACGTAATAGACAGAATCTCGAGAATACTTTATCAAAATATATTTTATTAGAGGGGAAAAAATATATATATTTTCAGTTATTTTAAATTATTTCAAATATATCATAGAACAAATCAATTTGAGTTAACAGTATCCCCCCTCCCAAGTGGATCAAGACAAGAACATTAAAAAACATCAAAGACATATCAAATTACACAACACGACTCTCTCATTGGATCAATAATACTTCAGTCATGCCCATACAATCAAAAAAACAAACCAGTAAAAATGGTGGTTGAGGGCAGGAGCCACTATACAAGCTAGTGGTGGTGTCAAAGACAAACAGATATAGAAAAGTACAATGTTGTACAATAATGAAAAAGCAGCTTTTGACAGACGTACTGCAGTATGTATCAATATGTACTATATTGATTGCAAAACATTTACATGTACATTTTCTTTAGTTGAATAACATTTTGAGCATATGCTTATGACAAAAAGTCTGTTAAGGTTTTTAGGGTGGATCAGACTCTTCTAGTTCAGTAAATGCACCACTAAGTAGCTGCTGTCGAGAGATGTGCCGATGCGCGTTTCGGTGTCAGGCTTCAATGAAGCCACCACCTTCTTCAAGGCACCAAACTGATGGACTAGAGATACCACATAGATGATGGGGGCGGGGGTAGTTAGGAGGTGTCACAAAAACGAGTCTCCGGACACAATATCTTTTTCTGCCAGAAGAGCAGCAGAGGAACTGCTGCCAGTTGCTGGGCAGTTCGCCTTCTTGTTCTGGCTAGTCAAAGGGCTCACTAACTGGTGCACCCATGACATTGATACGAGGGACAGTATGCCCATCAAAATAAAATTTACAGCCTGTCATAGAAGGTCAGGGCCAGCATCAAAGATGGGGTCCATGGATGCTAAGCCTGAGGGTGAATGAGCTCACCAGTAGTCCCAGGTCTACCACAGTGGTCTTGGTCCCAATCTGCCCCACTGGGTGGCACCTCAGAACTGAGGTTCTGTGTGGACTACAGACAACTTAATTCAGCCCCCAAGAGTGATACACACCCCATATTCCAAGATAATGAGCTCATTGATAAGTTGGGTGCTGTCAAGTTCTTAAGCATCTTTGACTGGATGTCCAAGTACAGGCAGATTGCCCTAAACAAGGGCGCAAAAGAGAAGCTGGCATTCTCCACTCCCGAGGTACACTTTCATAAGTAGGTGATGACCTTTTGGTTGAAGAATGCCCCTTCCACCTTCCAAAAATTGGCCAACCAGATACTGACAGATTGCCCTAAGAGAGTGTGCAAAAGAGAGCTTGGCATTCTCCATTCCTGAGGTGCACTTTCATATCTGGGTGATGTCCTCTAGTTTGAAGAATGCCCCTTCCACCTTCCAGAGTTTGGCCAACCAAGTCCGGGCTGGGTTGAAGGAATTCAGTGCCACCTACTTGGACTACATTGTTGTCTTCAGCTCCTGCGGGGAAGACCACCTAGGTCCACCCCCGGGAAGTGTTGCAGGCCCTGCAACTGATAGGCCTGACTATCAAGGGCGGTAAGTGCCAGATAGAGCAGGGATTTGTGTTGTATGTGGGCCACCACGTCGGTAGAGGGCATTTGTAGCCTCTCCATGCCAAAGATCCAGAACATTATGCTTGGTAGCCTCCCTACACTCGGACCCATGTGAGGGCCTTTTTATTAGGGGTGGGTGGAGTTCGCTGAGTTGCACTATGCAGAATTCAGGGAAGTTACATAAAAACTCGATGTAATTGCACGGAGTTCGGCTCTGCCCTAAGTAAGACCAAGCCAGGGAAACTCTGGTACGTTTAATATATGGGGGGTTGCACATTGGACATATACAGGCTTTTGGGATACTAACCCAGCGAGCTTGAAATAAAGTGGGCCATCTCACCACTACTGAAGGGAGCTCGTGGGACCCCATACTCAAGCACGGAAATAAAAAGTATGTCGCTGCTGTGCAGGCTCATGGGATCCGATAATATTTTTTTTAACAAAATTTAAAAGGAAACAGTCATCAAACAATTTACCTCAGAGTTAGGCACATACGCCTGGTAAAAAAAAGCATGTGTACACAATATTGAGCATGTGCAAGTGTACAAACATTCCATGTAACTGATGCCGAGCTACTGTTGCCTACTGAGGATTAGAGAAAAGCACTCTCTCCTCCCCCATCGTAATTCCCTGTGGCATTCAATACACTGTTCACTGCTTGAAAGGTCTGTACTTACAAATCAGTTTTGCCAGAGTTCTTCCAGTTCTTAATCCAAATCGGCAGGAAGCACTACCACCGCCATCTTCCCCTCTCTCAGTCTCCAGGCCTCACTCCGGTCTATGCAGTGAGCCCAGAAGTTTGTGTTTGGTTGCACATCACTTAGGGTCAGAGGGGAAAAAAGCACCACGCTCAGACTGCCGGGACAGGTAGGTTTCCGTCTCTAGGGTGCACTGTGCATTTCAAGTATGAACCTTTTTTTTTTTACTTGTTTACGCCTGTTCCGCATAGGCGTTTGTTTTTTATTAAAGGCCTGGTCTAGCTATGTTGGTAGAGTTGGCTTTCAGTCAAAAAACTTAGATGTACAAACCCGTCCCTGTAACACACTCTTGACACCAAACGACGCAAAGCATGTTTTGTGTGAGAACAGAGCACCTCTCGGCACAATACACATTTTGCACCGGATAGTAGTTTGCACACACTGCCTTCACTCACTCTGTGCCACCCCAAAGTCTTAGTACATTTGGGCCACTATGAGACCGGCTTGTCATTTAATCCCTGCTGATGTCTCTGATAACCTGCAGAGCAAACTCCGCCTTTTATCCTTCCATGTGACACCTGCGCAGTAAATGTGCCATTAGGCCCATCAGATGAGATTTCCCTGCTGATGCGTTTAGTGGCCTGCATGTCACAGCAGCGAATCTCTGCAGAGTCAACTCCTACTTTTATCCTTCAAAGCGAACAATTCTGAGACCTGCGCATAAAAGCATAACAGAGCCAGAGAGGGGACGGGTCCCTGATGATATCTGCAGTGAGATGCAGGTCAAAAGTGCGAATCCCGCAGGGCCGAATCCACCTTTTTATCTCTCCAGTTGACACTTTTTCACCTACATTTTAAAAACACTGTGAAGCCGGCAGGGCAAAGGCTTCCTGCTGATATCGGTTGGGTCCTGCATGTTCACTATATTTTGTTGTTGTTTTCCGGTTTTGTGAAGACGTTGCTGCCGTGGAGGGCTCTTGTGTATTCAAATCCCAGAGATGTGCGAACAGGTGCTGGTGTGAGCTGAGGGGGCGACATATTGGGGTGGGCGGTGGGGGCAAACTCCACCATGCTGCGGAATCAGAGTTTTTTGTTGAACTCCACGCTCCCAGCGGAATGCGGAGTTAGCAAATCTCCAAAAACTCCACTGGCGGAGCGGAGTTCACCACCCACTGCTACTTTTTATGCCTTACAGCATTGCAGGCTTATTAACGCTGGGCTCACCTACAAAAAGCCACCTAGAAAAGTGACCTAGACTGAGCATGTCAAAAAGCATTTAACACCATGAAAGAGGTGCTGTGCACCGTGCCATTTCTTGAGGCACTCAATGTCAGCCAGGAATTCATAGTGCAGAGAGATGCTTCAGAGCATGGCAATGAGGCAGTTTTTTCCCTGTTAAATGAAGAGGGTCTGGACCATGGCATTCATCAGCAAATGGCTACTACCTAGGGAACTATGATGGAGTGCCATAGATAGACAGGCATTTGAAGTTATCTGGTCCCTGATGAAACTGAGGATATCCTGTTTGGGAATCATTTCTGGGTTCGGACAGACCACAGGGAACGTAGGTGTCTCATGCAAATGCAGGGAGAAAATCCAGTACTGTTGAGGTGTCCATTTCCCTACATGGTATGGACTTTTTGTTGGAACACTGCACTGTGACTGACCATGCCAATGCTGATAGTCTTTCTAGGTTTTTCCACCTTAGCGATGAAAAGAACTCCCATAGGGGTGGGTAGATCTCCCTGCTCCCTGCCTTCTGCCCAGGTGGACACATGTAGGAAATTACCTTATTTTAGTGGCTCCCCCTAATTTCTGCGCTATCTGTTTTGATGGATTTAGAACTTTGTACACCTTCCCCAGCTAACCAGGAGAAAAGTGTCTGTGCTCCCCTTTAAACATGTCAAAATTGGTTTTAACCTAATTGGCATATTTACCTTTCATATAAAGCTCTATTTTATGGTGCCGAAATGCACCCTTGACATGCAAAGTTGAATTTCACTTGTGGATTGTAGTGGTAATTGTGCCATCCACTAAAGTGACAAAGAAAAAATTACTTCAGGCCTACCCTGTGTACCTTGACTGCAGCAGCTTAAATCCTGCTGTATAGGCCTGTCAAAAACATTTTTGATAGGCAGGAAACCCTGCTTTAAAATATTAATAAGTCACCTCGAACTGCACCTTCTCACCCACAAGGTTAGGATCTTAGTATTTAGAAGTGGAATATGTGCAAAATTAAAATCAACGTGTTATGCCAGTGACTAGGCACCAAAAGCTATTTTCACTGGCAGATCTGTAGCTGGATCCTAGAAAATGTCAAAATATAGAGTAAAAACTTTAATCTGTAACGTTTGACAGGAAACAGCTACAAAACACGTTCAAAGACTATTTTCAATATGTAATAAAAAATCCAATTGCCATTAAACTACTGACAGCTGGTCTGCTAGTGATTAGCCCTGATGAGGTGTGACTTGTTCCCAGAGAAAGAACAATGGTCTGGATGTTGGGCAGGGTTTCTTCCCCTTGCGGGAAAAGGAGTTAGGGTGGACCTAAGAACTTCATTAACTTGTAAAGGGGGTGCACATTTACAAGTAATTTTAAGGTGAGACATGGAGAAGGTAACCCTTTGTCCCCTAGGCCAGGCCGGCACCAAGCCCAGTGAGTGGGGAGCTACCCCAAGAAACGGTTTTGAGTGACTATAGAGGAGGGGCCTGCTCATTTCACTGACCACACCTTCTAGGTGGGCACACAGGCACATGGGAGGACGGGTTTCTCCACCTTGAAATTTAGGAGTAAGTAAGTTTAGGATTAAGGTGCAGTATGGGATTTTTTGTAGTAGGGCACTACAAAAATGGGTAGGGTTCCCCTGGGAACCTTTACCTCATTGGTTAGAGAGGACACTCACTAGCTGGTATCAACCACAAATGTGGCACCCCAAGGCACCCTCTGCAGAACACTTCTGGACCTGTGGAAGAGCAGAAGAGGTCTTGACCCTGCTTCCTGTAACCTAAGCGTAGCCTTGAAGGACTAGACCCACTCCCTCTTTTACCCAGAGCAAAGAAACAGACTACAAGGGTCAGCAGGCTGATGCAACGAGCTTCAAAATGCTTTTTCCTGAAGTGACCAGTATCAACAGAACCTGGACTTTTGGATACCACTAGAGAAAGTCCTGGCCCTTGGGTGTTGTCCTTGAGGACCTGGGAGCCTTAGAAATGAACCACAGTAGCTGCTGCAGAAACCCCTGAAAAGCTGGGACGGAGTACATTTTTGGACTTCCAAGCCAAGAGGAGGACCTCACGGCAGAGGTGGTGGATTTTGATGCACCTTCCTCATATACAGCTTCAGGCTTCCCCTACTGGAGGATTTTGAGTTCCATAAAAAAGAACAATGGGCATATTTACTAATGCTTCACACAACACAGGGCAGCAAGCAAAGTCTCTACCCTGTGTTGCATCAAATGGAGAGAGAAGAACAGTGCCTTATTTACCAAGATATGTGTACTTCTGCTCCTTCCTAGCATTGCCGCACTGTGTGTTGCATGGCGTCAACTCAGGCACCCTTACGTCATGCTGCAAGGGTACATGCATAATAACCAGGATTTTTTTGTGCAGCAATGGATGCCTTCCTGTACAAAACAATCCTTAGAGGCAATTTCCTCTTTCTATGTGTACTGCATAATGCAGCACATTTGGACAGAGGAAATAACAAGGAGAAATAAACATATTTCTGCTTCTTACACCTCTCCATAGTAAGTGCACCAGTTTGGTGAAATCCCAGGTTTACTACCTTTAGTAAATCTGGCATTGCTTCAAATTTAATGGGTGGATGTCTGGGAACACCGTTTACTTCACCCATGGAACACCTACCACAACAAAATGTGACACAACTCAGAGCAAGCCGCTGCATTGCATTACATTTCAAACAGCCCTTGCGTGGCTTTGTAAAGCCCAATAAAGAACTTCTGTTGCCTTGCAATGATCTCTGTCATGCAAGGACAATGCAAGCCCTTAGTAAATCTGGCTTTAAGTTAGAAGGTAAAATCTTGGAGCAGGATGAACCAGTTTGGTGTATGCAACGCATGTGCCACCGCTGTACTGAAATCGTACATAGGTCGCTCGTCTACCGCTTCTCTTGACTATCATTGGTGCTCAGTGCTTTTTGGTGCTATTTTTACATAAAAATGTAAAAGTTCATATCACAGGTTCACCTTATTTGATTTTTAGGTCAAGCCTAGCGCAGCGCGCATGCGCTGCTCTAGGAGATGACCTTTTGGAATCGGTCTGCACTCTTCAAGCACTCGTGCTTGTGGCGGCATCCACCTTGCGGGAGCGAGCAGCGGCGCGCAGGGGCTATCTGTTTCCAATTAGCGTGGCCGCGCGCGCGTCTGCACTTTTCAAGCACTCGTGCTTCTGTTAGCTTAACTCCGCTTGGCTCCAGGTTCAGTTCCTCACCGGTTCTGTGTTTAACCCCGCTTGGTTCCGTGTTTAAACCCCGCTTGGTTCCGTGTTTAAAACCCGCTTGGTTACATGTTTAAACCCCGCTTGGTTCCATGTTCAAACCCCGCTTGGTTCCATGTTTAACCCCCGCTTGGTACCAGGTTCGATTCCCCCACCTGGTTCCGTGTTTAACCCCCACTTGGTTGCGGGTTCGATTTCCCGACGATGCTTGCAGGGCACCTGGTTTCATCTCTTGTCTGATTGCTGGATCAGCACATCCATGTTCTGCCCCCGCCCAGTCTCTTGATTCCTGTCCAGCCCCCCTGTGGCCCCTAGACTTGAGGCTCAGTTCCCACCGCTCCCCTCGGAGCTCCAGTGTCAACTCCCCTGTGGGTTGCCGGGCCCAATGCTCTTGCCGGTGTCGGGCGGGCCCCTGGTTCAATCCCTCGCTGGTGTCTGCCTCACCCCCTGTCAGACACCACAGCCACTAGTGTGCAGGTGTAGCCCCCCTCGGGTCTGTGGGTTCCAGGTTAAATTACCGAGCTCTCCCTGACCCCTGCTTGAGTTTCGCGGCTCGATGTCGGGGCTCCGGGTTCAGCCCCCACACACGGCCGCCGCTCGCTCTCCGGCTCCAGGTTAAACCCTCGCTCGTCCTGGACACCTCAGGTTAAACCCCCCCGTCTCCGTGCTCGACACGACGATGTCTTAATGAGGACGGTATCTTTGATGTGTGTGTGTAAAGTCGTCGGAGACAGCCCCACTCCACACTAATTACAGGGCTCTCCGCCTGAACACGCCCCTCCGCCCTGCCTGCACGGATGCAGCAGAAAGGGCTTCTGATTGCATTAGGTAGCGGATAATTGCTCTCGGCGCACAACCCTGTGCCCAGAATTATCCCCTGGCTCGTGTCAAGGGCCACGCTTTCAAAAACTAGCCTGCTCTGTGCGTCCATGCCATGGAGCTGTCCAGCCCTCCTCTTGGGCCCCAGGAGAGAGATGCTGGCAATTAATGCACTTGATTGCAGGTACAGGGACGTGATGCGCGTTGGGCAGGGTGCATGTTGTGAGATCTTGGTTTGTGAAAGTGCGGCACGAGGGACTGCAGATTTGGACCCCTACTCTGTGCCGTTTGTTATACTGTACGAACAGCCTCCTGCATCTAAGAAAAAGTTGGAGAAGACAAATATTCAGGGTGACGTGTGACTAAACATTTCAGTGTAATAGTCGGGGACTGAATACAGCGGAATGCTCTTCGTTGTATCCAGTTGGATTCAAAGTCCCTCTGTCAACTGCTTTCATAGTCTTTTCCATGCGCCCCCATCTAAGCTGGTGGTGGTGACAGTTGTAGCATCCGTGACCGCCCACCCCTGCCAAGAAGCGGCTGGTGAAGGCAGTGGTGGCTTCCCTGGTGTGCCGGGCAGGCCATCCAGATCCTGTTCTAAGAAGGGGAGAGGGGTTCTTGGCAGGTGGGGGGTGAGTGCATCCTGCTTGGGGATGATGAAGCTGTCACGGAGATGCTTTGGGTCTACAAACCGCAGATCAGGAGTTTGTGATCCAGGACAGTGGGCTCTTGCTGGGAGTTTGTGATCCAGGACAGTGGGCTCTTGCTAGGAGAGGCTTTTGTGATTGCCTGCTGCAGTTCGGTTTACCAAGGACTCTTTCCTCTTGCAATGACTAGGGGATTTGACTCCTTTTGGACACAAGCCATCTTTGAGTGTATTGTTACAAATGCCGGCAATACTGTGTTTGTTCAAACCGTGGAAGACTTTCCAGCCAGTGTCCCATCTCACAGAGTCTAGGGCTAAATCGAAATCAGAATCTGCATTGTTCTGCATCATGCTTGTGGTGGCATCCACCTTGCGGGAGCGAGCAGTGGCGCGCAGGGGCCATCTGTTTCCAATTAGCGTGGCCGCGCGCGTCTGCACTTTTCAAGCACTCGTGCTTCTGTTAGCTGATGACTTCCTGTGATCAGGCTGGTTACTTCAATAGCCTTGGCTTGGAAGCAAAAGCGCTCCTCAGACAGCATTATTTTTGTTTTTAAAACACACACGACATTCACGTTTTATTTTTTGGGTGAGAAACACACTGGTTACTTTGCCTTGGCTCTGAAACAAATGTGCTCCGCTGACAGAATTATTTATTCATTTTTAAAGGAAATAACAAAAACTCATGATATTTCCAGGGATGCTGGTAAAGCTGTGACTGCTGCAGCTTACTGCAGGGAATGTTTGTGCCTTCCCAAAAGTCGTACACTGGCACTTGTGCGTATGAGTAAGTTTACATGTGTAAATGTGCATGTGAATCGGGCCCACTGCAAATTTCACTGTGTGATCCATAGCACAGGCCTTCCTTTTATCCAGTTTCTGATTAATTAATACATTACACCCGGATAGCGCCTTGTGAACTTCTACAGCTTTGTTTTCTTTGCTCATGAGTGGGCTTGGTTCACACTCGCCGCTCACATCTGCTGTGATCTACAAGCGGATGCGCTAGTATAGCTAGCACAGCATCCGTCCTTTAAAGTTTGGTAAAATCTGTACGATCAAGTTAAGAAATAGCAGTGCCTGCTACTTACAGTGCTTAGAACCAGCAGAAATGAACTGTGAAGCGCTATTTAAAAAATGAAATATTACATATATGCAATGCTTTCCAAGCAGGAATGAGGAATCCATGTACGGATGGAGTTTTCCACAGCCCAGCGCCCCAGCCTCCTAGCTGTTTAAACATTTAAACGTCTCGCCTGAGACAGCGCTTGCGAGGCATTTTATTTACATGAAGGCGCTTAGAGGCGTCCATCGCGTGGCTTCATCGTCACTGTCATTTGCTGACTTCTCATTTGTTGGCGTGAGGGTTCACGTGCTCTTCTGTGTTAGCTCCGCCCCTGGAGCAGGGCCAAACCGCGCCCTTCCGCTGTGTGTTTGTTGCCCTCTTGTCATCGGCTTTAGTGCCTCCACGCTGCACCCGCACCGCTGTGCTTCTAGCCCCCCTCACATGACGACATCCCTCGCTCTCGTGCATCTGTTCCCCCTCACAGCATGGTTTGTAATTGGTGCTTTTGTACAAAAACAAGCATTGGCATAGCCAATAGGTCTCGCCTTTGGGACCTTATAAGTGTTTAGCCATGCAACAGTTGATGTTGTTGCACCAAGGATATTGTGCTGCATAACTAAATACGTATAAGGTCCCAAAAGCGAGACCTATTGGCTATGCCAATGCTTGTTATGATTTTGCTCTCAATTTGTTTATTAAATTTTAATCTATGTTTCTAATTTGTTTTAGGGTTTTTATTGTTTGGTGTTTTGACTCTATTGCTGTTTTGGTACCGCCTACATGCTTTATACATTGCCCTAAATTAAGCCTGACTGTTCTATGCCATAGCAACTAGCGGGTTGAGCTTAGGTTAATTTAGTGACTTTGGGATTTGCCCTGACAAATTAGTGTTATTATTATTCCTCTGGTGGGAAATCGCCAATGCCAAATAATAATCCAATCTCTTAAATTAAGATTTCTGTTTTGATGACTTCAGCATAAGCGAGCGGATAGCTGTCCTTTTGGAAGGTTAATGTGAGGTAGTTCGAAATCCATATGAGAATTGAAGATAGGAAATGAGAGAAATATTTTGGTGTAATCTACACAGAAATAATAGGAAAAGCTAAAGGAAGTAAACATATTGCCATGCAATGAAGTACAAAGGGGCGGGGAGAGGACAGAGACTGAAATAGTGAGATTAAGATGAAAAAAAGTAGAGGGCTGAATTTGCTAAAACAAGGTTGGGATGGGTTGGGTTGGGATGGGTTGGTTTGGGTTGGACACTGGTGTGGCGTCAAGAGTATCAAGGGCCTCGAAGAGATGGAGAAGAATCAGGGTATTAAAGAGAGAACTGTGAAGGTTAAACATTATGCAGCTGTTTATGGGGAAAGGGTGGTTTCTGCAGAGTGTATACTTGAAATAAAGATTGAAGGAAACAGAGCAGGTTGAGTCAATTGAAAGATAAATGTTTAAATAAATTGCAAGATGTTTCCTTTTATGTTCAAAATATTCATCGACATGCAAAATTAAAAAAATAATCAACGAAGTGGATTCATGCTCCTTGGACTAATATACCCTGCTTTGGTAGCTTGTGAAACTCAAGTATTAGAATTTAATGCGGGAAAATAAAGACTATGGGGCAGGATTTACCATTTGTAAAAAAAACCTTAAAGAAATGACAGTAAGAGCAAACTGCGTTGACAACTACCAGTATTACTGCATATTAGTAATAAATATTTCATTTCATAACGTTGTGCAGACCGAGCTAACCAGGTATATTTGCCAAAGTCAATATTTAGACTTACAGGGGAATGTGGCCAAACATTTTTATTGGCATCTGAGTTCACAGAAGCCAAACATTGTACTTACAGTAAAAAAGAGCATGTTGAATCAATCAACAGAGAAAGTATGGAGATGTTTTAGGAACCTGAAGTCCTCTTGTGAGAACGACACCTTGTGTTGTCATTTTCTCATCCTGGATGACTCTGATAATGTTTGTAAAAGAACGTCAATGACACAAATTTACTGAAAGGCCAACAAGTCTGTCTCTAAGACTTATTTGCTTCTTAGGAGGCATAAGATGAGGCGCACCGTCAGTTTTCTATTGCAGGACGCATTAAAATAAGTTTATTTGGATACACTAACATTATTTGCATTGTGATGTATTGAGAATACTTGTAAGAGGGTGCGCGATAGAAGCATCAGGTAAAACAAAAGCTGACACAGCGCCTTCAGATACTTCTTATGCAAATACCTTCTGCGTAGTCACTGTCCCTACATGCATGCAAGACTAAGCTTATCCAAGGAGTATGCGCACCATACAATGATCCTAAAAACATTTGTGTCACTCCATACGTTTCCAGACTCGCACGCCATAAACCACCCTGGATATAAAATTGCTTAAAACTTACTGATCGATTTTTGATTCTGTAGTTTGCCCCTCTTTGGTCATTAATTTAATAATGATGTAGCCTCTTCTAATACTTTTGTTCCAGGAAGTAATGTCCAAGAAGTAGTGGAACACTGTTAAAGAATAATAGAAACATTTTGACATTAGCACAGCAGCCTGAGTGACTCCTTTTCTTGATTTCTGGATGCAATGATTACTCAACAAATGCTTCTGCTTAGGCCTCCATTGCCTCCAACACAAGAACTCTACATTTGATACTCGGTTATTTTGATATGGCTAAATACTGCACAACTTCCCTTCGGGAATGGGGGGTTACATGGAAATCTGTGTTTGTACACTGATTTCAGCAAGTTTTTCCCACACTTGGGCCATTTTCCTCAGACATTTCATCAGGTTTTACCTGACAAAATGTGTCTGTGGAAAATCAAAAGGGTGTGGTATTACAGCACATCTCACAATTCTGAATTTTCCAAGAATCTTGACACATGGGCTTTGGTGGAGATGTCACAAGAACTTTGTAAACTCTTCCAGGAACATTAAAAGCAAGGACAATTTAGCTAATTAACCTACAAATCATGGAGTGAAAATAGTTTGTGTAGCAAGTACCAAAGCAAGATATCTTACCTTAGTTGCCTCGAAATACGTGTGAAAACAATGATAAAAATTGCCTTGGAAAATGAGGTAAGATAACAGAAAAACAGTACTGTGGAAAAGAAAGTGATCAAACGAAATGAAAACATAGACTGAAATGTATGTTGATTTTAGGGGAAATGCAATGACTGTAAACGACATGAAAACGGCAAGTGTTGATGGTGCCAGATCCTGATTCAATTTTTTCTCTATTTTTATTTTTATTTTTACCGATCCGCTCATCAGCTATCTTTTTTTTAATCTTTTTCTTCCCTATTTACAAAAGCGGAGTAAACTTGGTTTTGGTAAAGGTCTTTGTTGGCCAAGATCACACTCTTTGTCAGAGAGGAGCAAGCACCGTAACGGCGTGCCATTCTCCTCCACTGCATTTCTTCAGTAACAATGTGCTTCCATGGTGTAGTGTCCCAGGCTGAGATGTTCGGAAGATGACACTATAAATCAGAATGAAAATGGGACTGTGTTAGCATCTCTTCGGGAATGTACAGACTATGGTCAGGCAGGTAATGATAGGGTGTCAGTGTATAGTGCCTTGGGAGGAAGTCCTGCTAATGACCAGACTATCTTTATTGAGGATGTCAGCCAGGACTGTGTACTTGTTTGTAAAGATGAAAAGGTAAGAATGTCCGAGGAAAGGGGTGTTCCCAGTGTATACTATCCACACAAGAAAACCTGTAAAAATAGCAGTGTATGTGAGGCGTGCGTTGTACATGCTTGCATGTGAAGTTCCCTTTAATCTGTCTTTTCAATGCTGACTCCTGAAGCACCCTTAGATTACTGCAGGGTTCTCCAAAGTCGGTCCTGGACGGCTGGATCCATGCCAGATTTTTGAGACAACTACTTTTATCTAAATGGATCAGGCCTTCCAGGGCCGTCTTTTCCATTACTGAATGGGCAGTGGAGGCGGTGTGATGTGTATTTCAGAGCTTAAAAATGTGGGGGCTTATTTATGAGCCCTTGCGTCACTTTTACGCTACCGGTGCGTCACTTTTTGTGACGCACCAGCAGTGTAAAAAATGCGCTATGGTGCGTCATATTTACAAAGTGACGCATCTAGGTAGATGCGTCACTTTGTAAACCCCTGTGCCACATTATACCTGCGCCAGGTATAATGTATGCAGGGGGGGGCGTTCCGACGCAAGAAAGGGTCGTAGAAGTGACGCAGTGAAATCTATAAGATTTCACTGCGCCCTTTCTTTGACCCTAATGCGTCAATATGTTACGCCTGCCTCATGGCAGGCGTAAGACTGACGCAGGCCCTTTCACATGGGGCTTGCCCCATGTGAAAGGACACATTGCTGGAGTTGCGTCCCTTTTGTGACACACTCCAGCAATGCGTCATTTTTGCGCCTACAGATATGTCAGAAATACTGATGTATCTGTAACTCCTTGCGACATGATGCGTCATACTGTAAATATGACGCATCATTGGTGTCGCAGGGAGAGCGCAGTGAAAAGTGACGCATCGCTGTTTTCACGCAGCGATGCGTCACTTTTCATAAATAAGCCCCGTAGTAAGGAGACTGGTGTTGGCATTCAATGAGGTCCGACCAGTGTGATTCTATACCAGCCAGACGCAGGAATATCTCTAGCATGGATGCACACTGGACACCTCGTTATGCCTGTGTGCTGCAGTATGAGTGTGCAGCTCACGCTTGAGGATATGCTGCACTCCCAAGACTTCATCACACTGACAGCGGGGTCAAAAATTGGCCACTTCCTGCTATGCCCTTCCTTTGGTGCATGTGCAATAATGAGACACCTGCAAGGGGAAGTGTGCATGAGAAATCTTCCTATCTGGTGAGGAAGCTACCCTCCTAGGGCCCTACTGTAAATATTACCATACTTTGTTCGCACACACATTTACCCAAAAACTGGTTTGTGACACTTTGTGCTCCAAGCACACATCATATTCATGCCTTTGGTAGTTCAAAGGTGCTCGGGAGATCCCGAGCAGCTAACAAATGGAGGATAAATATCTTCATGGATAGACAAGCTCTGAAAGAAAAGCAGATAGCAGGGTATCTGAACAGGAGGATAGGAAAGGAACAGGCTCGAATCTGGGCTGTGTGAGAGGCAATGACAACTGGGTGCCTGACTATGCCAACCAATGTATATAAGACTAATCTCCTCCCTCTATGTGCTTCCATGTTCTCTATGAGTAGGAGTTAATAGGAGTCTTACTATCCCTTGCTTTCTTAAATAAATGTCTCTGTTTGGTCTCCAGACTTACCCATGGATACTTTAAGCTGCCTTTATCAAGGGTTATAAGCCCACCCTCCAAATGTACATACGGACTGTAACAATGAACATTTCAGGAAGTACTCAGGCTAACTGAGGTGTTCTGTAGCGGAATGCTTGTCCTACTCCAGTTCCCTTGCCAGGGTTTTCGAAGCAAAAGATAAAAAAATATATGTTGCAGCTTTTTTGTCCTTGCTTTCCCCTAGAGTCCTCTTCTGGTCATCTGTATTCATGCCCTAAGGCACCTGCCTCTAATGGCCTTTAATGTTGTAGACTAAACCTGCCCTAAACCATTCAGTTTCCGAATCGATGTGTAGAGGAAAAAAGGACCAATCTCCTCAAAAAATGATTCTCAGGGGGGAGGTTACATATTTATTTAGAGAGTTTTATATAGCGCTGGCAAAATTCGTAGGTATCAGAGCACTTTCCAACATTTATACAGGCAATAAAAACAAAACAGACAGCCGTAAGTAAAGGTAAAATAACAGAGTTAAGTGTTACTGGAATTGGAGGCTGCTAGAGAGTGCTAGGATTTACTGTGCAGAGGGTTAAGGTGCCGATCGAGGAGGAAATCCTTTAGTTTTCTCTTAAAGACGATGAAGGAGGGGTTTGTTCTGAGATCTGCTGCTAGGGAGTTCCATATTTTGGGGTCATTTCCAGAGAAGGAGCGAGCCAGGACTTTTTGTTTATGTTTCTTTGGGGGTATGAGAAGTAGGTTGTTGGTGCTTCTCAGGTTTCTTGACTGGCCTGCCTTGGTGAGTTTGGCTGCCAAGCATGCTGGTTTACCAGTGTGAAAGACTTTGTGGGTGAGACAAGCACTTTTGAAGAGGCAGTGAGCTTCAATTGGGAGGCACTAAAGATCTTTCAGGGAGAGGGAGATGTGATTGTGCCTTTTGGCTCCGGTGACCATCCTTGCTGCTGCATTTAGAGTTGTTCTCAGGGGGCTAAGTGGGACTTAACCATCTGAACAGACCCAGCCCTTTCATTTTCAATTCACTTGAAAACAACAAGCATTGGCAAAACTACTAAGTCTCACTCTAAAATGCTAAGCTATTGGCTTGGCCAATTTCTTTTCAATTGATTGCATGTGGATGCATCAAGACTCATGCACACTCATGGCTTTCAGTGCTGCAATGTTTTTTTTTAACGAAAGAAAAAACATTACAAGAAAGCCACTGATGCGCACGATGTTTTGTGACAGAAGTGCACATGTGTGTTGTGATGAAGGGGGCCATTTTCAATTTACTGATCCAACATGGTGCCGTTCACAATAAACTGGTAAATCAAAATGAAAAAAAGATAAAAGATGTTGCACAAAGTGTGAAAAAGCGACCCAGTAGCACTTTCCAGCTGTCCGACCCCTGCAAAAAATAAATATATTTATATATTTATTTATTTCAATGCAGGATGGGAAGTGGGACAGGGAGTGGAAGGCAACAATAGATAGTGAGGTGAAGGGGTGGGATGGAAGACCTAGGGCCCAGCAGCACTTTGCAGCTGCTTGGCCCACTGAAAATATAAAAATATAAAACAAACGGTGAGCGAAATTGGATATTGGAAAGGGAGCAGTGGGGGTTGGATGGGAGTGAAGAGAGAAGACACAGGGGAGGAGGAAAAGAGAGAGAGAGAGAGAGAGAAGACAGCAAGGAAACACAAGCACTCCCATGGGGCAAGTGTTTCCCTGCTTCAAATTTAAATTCAATTCAAAAGGATTTATTGAGTGCATGTCTACCCAGAACGGGCTTCCCAGTGCTAAAGGTCTACCAGGCTCAGTACAATGATCTTAGGCAAACAGATAGGTCTTGAGTTGTTTCCTAAAGCTAAGTAAATTAGTGTTCAGCCTAAGAGTTAGAGGTAAAGCGTGCCACAGTTCGGTGTGCAAGGTATGCGAAGGAGCGTCACCACATCTGGCTTTCTTCACCCTGGGGACAGAGAGAAGACTCAGGTTACTGGATTTTAGCCCTCTATTGAGATGGCATGAGCTGATCAGGTGATGGAGGATACGATGACCTTCCTTGTGCCTCGCGCGGTGAACCATGCAGAGCAATTTAAACTAAATCCTCTTGATTATGGGCAGCCAATGTAGAGTGATAAGTGTCAGGGAGGCTGATTGAGATTTGGGAATACTGCAGCATTCTATATAACCTGCAGTTTTTTTGTAACAGAGAGTGCCTTCAAGTATGAAGCGAAGGGTACAACTCATCAAATCAGAATATTGTGAGACAAAAATTCTTCTGGGCAGGATACACAAAAGAATAGGGAGGAAAGCTAATGATTCAGCAGCAGACAATTGAGACAGGCAACAAAGCCATCCAATAATGAGCAAGGAGCTATTCCCAAAGCCCACTCTAAGTATATGCAAAATATTTAAAATAATAGGTTTTGTCAACAAATGGCTAAAGCTGTCTGTACCCAAGATCTATAAATACATGTCCTACGAGTATACTTTGGGCATGGAGTTTCCACCCATGCCCCTTGAGAGAATGGCTCTGGCATCAGCTGTAGCTTTAAATCGTTTGTTTGTTTTACTTAAGTATGATAAAATACATGTATTATAGTCAACATAAGGAGATTTATAATGACAACGGTTAAATTCTGCTCCTTTAGTATACTGGTTTGTGATGAACATGACTTGTTTCAACAAGGAGTTGGGGAAACATTTGCGCTCATAGTTGTGTGACGTTGGTAAACTTTATACTTTTGACAGTTTGCTCATTTTTCACAAGTATTTCAACTTTACTACATGACAGGTTTTCAAAACATAAACATTTTTCTCACAAAAAATATTTGATGAGAGCACTTCCCAACATAGTGTGTTTTTGACAGTGCATTTATCCTGCGCACCTACCTTAAGTTTAATTATTTGTTTTGTTTTTCAAACTTTGCAACTGTTTTCAAGTTCACGAGGACTGCAAAGTTTTAAAAAGGTTATTATTTAAAAGCACAGAATGGAACAGAATTTAAATCTTCGTTTTATATTTCTGTGCATTTTCAGCACTACCCACAGATCCTACCTTAGGAAATGGACCACCATACCTACAAGTTAAATTCAAGCAATACAAACCAAACAGAACACTGAGTTCCAGGCTTGCACCACTTATCATCATACCACCTGTTAGAAATGAGGGTCTCTAGTTGGCAGAGGTAGGTACCTTTGTCCAAATACGGACCCTTGCTTCTAGTCAGGTTAAGGGGGATACACTTCTAAAATAACCCCTGCTCACCCACTTGGTAGCTTGGTACGAGCAGACAGGCTTATCTCAGAGGCAGTGTGTAAAGCATTTGTGAACACATACAGTAATACAGTGAAAACACTACAAATGGACACCACACCAGTTTAGAAAAACAAGTAATCTTGATCTAAACCAAACAAGACCAAAACGACAAAAATCCACAATACAGTAATACAAAATATGACTTTCAAATGGTAGATATAGTTCAATTCAAAGCAAATTGCAGATGCAACACTTTTCACACAAAGTACCTTGGATGCGTCGCGCACACAAACAAAAAGGGTCACAGGGAAGGGGATGCGTCACTCCTTACACTCAGGGAAGGTGATGCGTCGGTTCCTTGCTCCGGGGGAGGTGATGCGTCGGTTCTTTACCGAAAAGGAGGTGATGGGTCGGTTTCTTACTGCGTGGGGAGGTGATGCGTTGGTTTCTTACTGCGTCCCCCAACGATGCAACAGACTTGGCGCCTTGATGCGATGTGACGATCTGGGATGATGCGTGGGTTCCTGCAGCCGCACAGCAGGCATTGCATCGGAATCGGTGCGGTGATCTCGAACTTCGGAGATTGGTGCACTCGATGGGGCGTGCAGCGATTTCTCGAGCCGTGGGCAGGTGCTGTGATGATTTCTTTGGCGATGCTTCGGAAACAGGTGCAGATGCGTCACGCTTCTTGAAGTTGCGTTACTTTTTCCAGCGCCCAGCGGCAAAACAGCATCCAGAGGTCCAAAACAACAGCAGGCACCTCTTAGCAGGTCAATACTCCCAGCAAGGAAGTTCAGGGGAGCTGGGGGTGAAGTCTTTTTGTCCCCAAGACTTCAGAATAGGAGGCAAGCTCAATTTCAAGCCCTTGGAGATCTTCCTCGAGCAGGGGACACAGCAAACAGCAAAGTCCTTTTCCCTTTCCTTGGCAGAAAGTAGCCACTGCAGGCCAAACCCAGACAGCAAACAGCACAGGGGCAGTATTCCTCCTCAGTTTCTCCAGCTCTTCTCCTTGGCAAAGGTTCCTCTTGATTCCCAGAAGGGATCTAAAAGTCTGGGGTCTGGGCCCCTCTTTTTATACAGTAAATCTCTTTGTTCTCTAGTGCAGAAAAGCTCTTTGCCCAGCCAAAACCAGTTCTGTCCTTTCTGGTGCAGTTTCCTGGCAGGAGGTGGAGACAGCATTGTGGAAGTCATACCAGGCCCATTCAGGTGAAAGGAAATCTCCTCCCCCTACTCTAAATGCAGCCCAGGTCTATTCAGCCCAGCCCTGACTCATCCAGACTCTCAGGAGCCACTCCTCCTCCCCAGCCCCTGTCATTCCAAAGCCAGACATGCAATACACAAACCTAGCAGAGGCATACTGGATGGCTAAGCAAGAAAATACCAACTTTCTAAAAGTGGTATTTTCAAACACAGAATGTAAAAATCACCCTCACTAAAAGATGCATCTTAACATTCTGAGTTCAGGCATATCAAACTTTATTTTCCTATCTTGTTCCCAGGGGTAGTGATGTTTATAAGATGTTATAAGCAAACTCCCATTCTATACTTATGGGAACAGATAGCCTTGCAATAGTGAAAAACGAGTTTGGCAGTATTTCACTATCAGGACATGCCACACACACCAGGGCATGTCCTACCTTTAACATACACTGCACTGAATATATGACGTTACAACGCAAACAATTACAACGCATGCCTTTACAACGCGGTTTTTACATCGCAACTACCATTACAACGCATGATTTTACAACGCATGCCATTACAACGCATTTTTAGAAACGACCATTACAACGCATACCATTACAACACATACCATTACAACGCATATCATTACAATGAATAATACTTTTGGGGCAACAGTGGGGTAAGTGTGGGATAGTGTAGGGGTAAAAATTACTATTCCCACTCCAGTGAGTGCAACAGTAGGGTAAGTGTTGGATAGTGTAGGGGTAAAAATTACTATTCCCACTCCAGTGAGTGCAACAGTAGGGTAAGTGTTGGATAGTGTAGGGGTAAAAATACTATCCCCATGTACCCCAAAACCCATACCTACCCTAAAACTAAAAAATCCCCATTACTTACCTTATAATGCGTTGTAATGGCATGCGTTGTAATGGTATGCGTTGTAATGGCATGCGTTGTAGTGACATGCGTTGTAATGGCATGCAATGTAAAGGCAGCTGCTTTGTAACAGCTGCGTTGTAAAGGTAGTGTGTTGTAATGACTGCGTTGTAATGGTTGTTTCCCACTGCACCCTGCCAACAGGGGTACCTTGGGCCTACCTTAGGGGTGACTAACATGTAAGAAAAGGGAAGGTTAGGGCTTGGCAAGTGGGTGCGCTTGCCAAGTCAACATGGCAGTACTAGACTGCGCACAGATACTGCAGGGCAGATCTGAGTTACATTTACAGTCTGCTTATATGGGTGGCGCAATCAGTGCTGCAAGCCCACTAGCAGCATTTGATTTACAGGCCCTGGGCACACACAGTGCACTGTACTAGGGACTGACTAGTAAATCAAATAGCCAATTATGGAAACACCAATCCATAACAACAATTTACAAAGGGAGCCCTTGCACTTTGACATTGAACAGCAGTGGCAAAGTGCCCAAAGCATCTAGACCAGCAAAACGAAGTTCAACACACAGCAAAAACACAGGAGGCCAAGGCAAAAAAATACAGGGGAAAACCACGCCAATGGTGCCAGGTCTAACAACACCTTACCACACGAACTCCATGACAGGCACTGCTTACTCAGTACAAACGGCCAGGCTCTAGCACTCACTACCAGCCAGCATTAGAAGCACTCAAGAGCATATACACTTCTGAAGACAGCTGAAAACCTGGATATATCCTAGATAACTGCACCATCTGCATTCAGGCAACAGAGCCCAAAAACAGTTGCACCCTTAAGCGCAATCTTCAGCTTACAATCCACAAATTGCAAACAACTCAAACTGCAAACTGGCTTTATTTGCAGGTAAGCAGCAAAAGGTTTGACATATGGTTCACCGTGGCATTATATAGTTATGTACTTCTATATCTAAAAGTTATGGCCATCAACTGTTGTTTTTGCATTTGTCACCCGAGTGGGACGGGTATGCCCAGACGTGGGTCCCGTGCTCTCCATGCCACTGGAATCAAGCTATCCTGGCTGAAGAGGGGTGAAACCCCGAAACCGGTCCTAGGATGCTTGTTTCCAGTCCAGGGAGGACCTGGCTTGGCAGTTCGGGCTGGACTGTTCCCATGAGGCACAGGGTCAAGACTGATTTGCATATGGCTGGGTTCAAACTGGAATGGCATGGTGAGCAAAAAAACGATGGATTTAGGCCCAGATCTCTGTACTGGGGTGAATGTACGACATTGTTCTGCATTCTGTCCATCAACTGTTGTTTTTGCAAAATAATGCAAAAACCATAATACGCAGCAGTCAGAAACAAATTGTAACATACCTATTAAGTTCACATAAGACATATCTGCTATTAGGGTGATCCATCATCAGCACTGTACAGCCAAACATCACCAAATGAACAGGCATGGAATAACTGAAGAGATCTTTCACACATCACTGAACAATTTGTAGGACCTTAATACAGTCCATTAACTGCAGGTCTTAAATATCTATACAGTCTGACTGCTTCTTTTCGTCTTACATAGACACTCAGCTATGGGATAATAATACAAATGTCCATCCCAATAGATCTCTCCACTTCTATCTCTCTGCAACCATGCCAGCTCAGGACCACAACTAAACACAAAATTGCATATTGGCCAAACCAGAGCAGTAACCAGCTAAGCACACCATATTAAATTAAATACAGTAAAGGGACCTGCAGAGCTGTTCAAAGCTACCAGCATGCTGAAAACCATAAAACTGTGCATCTGTTTTTCACACTTCATCATCCACCACGCTGCTATGCACTGCATCACACAGCACGATAACCACACCTGGGTGGCCATCATGCACGACATGGAAATACTTCCCACAAAGGATCAAAACAAAAACAACATCCTTCTAACAACACACCCTAAATGGTGTAGCAGGCTACTCATGTAGGCAAGTACCTCAGCACCCGATAAAAAGGTAGTATGCTCTATATAAATGCTGCACTACAATAGACTATAATATAATTACTGTAGCGCTTTAAAACAAAGCGTTTTAGAAACAATTAATGAATTGCTAAAATAAAAAAGAGAGAGTTGCAAGAAAGAGACAGAAACAAAAACCAATAGAAGCCCATGGTAAAAAAAAAAGAACAGAAATCTAGGAACTCTTTCAAAATGAACAAGCGCCAGACAAAGAAGTGTCTAAAATCCCAAAAGTATGTCCTCCAAGCTTCCTCCCATTGATGACGGGAGCAGTTGCATCAATATATAAAACAAAACATGCAATCATCTTCTGCTTTGACATACTTTTGAAGAACAGTTTTCTTACCATATCTCTTTATCATTTTCATTAGAAGCAGGTAAGTACTGCACAATAGATTTGCATAAGCCCTCATTAAATAATGAGATATAACGCTGTCACACTTGTCAGTTACAGAGTCTCATCAGTTGCAGCTCCTCCGCTAAGATGCGGGAGCGTCGCCCCACTGCTTTCAGCAGTGTAAATAAATGAAAAATAAAATGATAATAACTCATTATTATCATTTTATTTGTTCCTGCTGTGGCGTCAGGGTGGGCTGCTCTGCTCTCGGAGCAGAGGGGGGGGTGAGAAGTAAGTGCACAATGAATGTTTGGCTGGCCCTCTCGGGCCGGCCAAACAGTCATGCTCACTTTGCATGTTCTCCACCTAGGCTGCATTACAGCCTGGGTGAAGAACATGCCCTGGCTTCCTTTCCCTGGCTGAGCGCCGAACCACAGAGTTCAGACCAATCACAACGCTGCATTGCAGCGTTGTGATTGGTTAGGGGAGCCTGGGTGCTTCCTGTTCCGGCCCAGCGGAGGGACGACGTGGAGAGACGACAGAGGAGAGACAAGATGTGGCGAAGAGGTAAGTTTATTTTTTTTCTTTACCCCCCTCCCTCCGTTCCGCTACCCCCGATCCATGCAAGCCGCCACTGACTCTCATCTGTTGTGTACATGAATTGA
Source organism: Calotriton arnoldi (assembly GCA_963921515.1). Classification (NCBI taxonomy): domain Eukaryota; kingdom Metazoa; phylum Chordata; class Amphibia; order Caudata; family Salamandridae; genus Calotriton; species Calotriton arnoldi. The sequence goes on along the minus strand of CAWUFW010002649.1, from coordinate 1,226,048 downwards.
GCAAATGTTTACCAGTGAAATCCCTGATTACCTTTTTCGCACCGTGTAAATGATGCAGTGACCAATTTTCTTAAAAACTGCAAATTATCACTAATATCCAATCAAGATGCATAATATGAGCCCCTCCTTGTAAGGTAGGCTTTATGTTAAAATGATAAAAATATTAGTCACTTACTACAAAATGGCTCCTTTTTGGCTGTGTCAAAAAAAGCTTTGGTGACTGGGGGATTCTTTAGTACAAAATGGTCTTTCCAAGCATCAGCATTGTAACCTACAATAAAAAAATGTTTAAAATAGCAACACATAGCATTAACTTCTGCAAATGAATGAAAAATCAACCATAATAAAACTAAATGACTAATGTTCCCTTTAAAATTAATGAATAAGAAATTAGTATGACAGATCAACAGAACCAATATGCACAATCAAAATAACTGGGGCCATAGCCTGTTTTTCTGGACGTGAGGGTCTAAAGTTTAAACATTTAACTCAGAATTTCTCAGAGTTAGTGCAAGAATTTTAAACAGAACAAGTCAAACAATTAGCATGGATTGTCTTTTCTGTTTCCAACTTGTTCTCTCTAAATTCATGCATTAACTCCGAGAAATTCCAAGTTATAGGTTTCAACTTCAGACACCTTCCACACACAAAAACAGAAGCTCAGCCAATCAAGGTGTACTATTCCACTGGTGAATGAAGAATTGCTGTTCCTTAGATACCAGACCTCTAAATACATACTGTCCTGTTTAATGGTTATAATGTCTTTCAAAGTGTGTTTGTGAAATTATGAACCATGCATGAGGGAGCATGGGTCTGATTCTCAAAGCTTGTTGTGCCTTTATGTTCAATTTACATTAAAAAAAATAATTTACAAGTGCAAGATATTCACAAACTGTGACCTTGCAATTATAAATTCATTTACTAATTCACATTATTATCTATGATGATATTCAGAAAGAGTAGATTTTATACTAAGAGTGTGGTCTTGGTGATCAGGGATGAACATCTAATCGAAAGTTTGGAAACACCCACAAACTCTTACATTTGAAGGTATTCACAAACATTTTCCTAACCCATTCCCACACTGAAAACGGTCAGACAGATCCTCCTGTCAAGGGAAAGAGTTTTGTCAAGGGACAGAGTAAATTCCTTTCCAAAGACGCCCCACACCCCAAATATTGGTGGGAAGTAAGTGAATGGGGTTTGCAACGAGGATGGAAGGATGCAAAATGGCCTCTAAATGTATATATGTATCTAAGGGTATTTCTATTGCATTGAAACCAGCTGGGGAGCAAGAGAGCACTGTTGAAGATGGAAGTTTACTAGAACTTCCCAACTATTGAGGGCAGAATGAATTCTATAGATGAAATTCCTTTCACTACTGACACAGGTGTGATTTAGTTCTTACCAGCTAGCATTTCATACCCAGTCAGAGAGTGAGTTGCAGATGCTGGTTTACACAGGTCCAGACAGGTTCAGCAATCAGAAAACCAACCGTAACCCCTTGCAATTGAAACATTTTGCAACTTGTACTTATTTTGACTATATTCCTGAAGAAGTTCTCAAATTACTTGCTTGCATGAAGCTGACATGGCACATCTCTGACCCCCTCCCTGTTGCGCTTGTCAAAAATCTCAGTCACATCATCTCTCCTACATGGACCAAAATCATTAACTCCTACTTATCTAGCGGCTTCATGCCGGCTTCCCTCAAACTCGGCTCATTCACCCCCTCATCAAAAAAACAGGTGCCAACCAGAACAACCGTACCAACTACATACCTGTGACTAACCTCCCCCTCCTTGCCAACACCTTCGAAAAATTGTGCTTGCACAACTCAACAACCACATTGAAAAATACAACCTGCCTGACACCTTCCAATCTGGATTCAGGAAAGTCTGCAGTACAGAGACTGCAATACTGAACATCACAGGTGACCTACACAGGTCTCCAGATGATGACAGACCCACCTCCTAGTCCTTCCGAACCTCTCGGCTGCCTTTGATACTGTCAATCATGACATACTCTGAAACACCCTCTCACAATGTGCAGGCATCAATGGATCTGTCCTTCAGTGGTTTGCTTCTTTCCTGAACCAAAGCTCACAGCTAATCAAACTAAAGAACTCTTCCTCAAAAGCAACACCAGTCTCACAAGGAGTCCCTCGAGGGTCTATCCTGTCACCTGCCCTATTCAACCTCTATATAGAACCCCTTTCAATTATACTGAAACAAGCCAGAATTGCCTATCATCTCTTTGCAGATGACACCCAACTCTACAGTTAAAGACATCCAGCACCTAAACAGCACTCTCGCCACCTTTCAATCCTGGCTGACTAACAACCATCTTAAGCTCAACCCCAGTAAAACCGAACTCCTGTTCATCCACCTGAAAGGAAAGTCCTTTCCCATAGATATTTGGCTTGACAACCTCAGTCCATTAAACTGCAAACTATCCATCTCCATCTCTGTCAAATCTCTGGGGAATACACTCGACAAAGACCTGAACATGAAAGAGCATATTAATGCCTCAGCTAAAAGTGCCTTCTACACGTTGAAACACCTTGAAAAAATCAAACCCTTCCTCCCCATTGAAGACCTAAAGACTGTGGTGCAGTTCTCAGTCCTCTTCAAGCTGTACTATGGTAACGCAACGATCACGGGAGCCACAAAAACACACTTAGTCACTTTTAAAGCTACACTCCACGCAGCGGCCAGACTACTGTCGGGGGAGAGTCAATTTGACCACATCACTCTCACTCTCAACAAACTCAACTGGCTACCAATTGAGGCAAGATATATACCCAAAACTGCCTGTATAACCCATAAAGCTCTCTACTTGGCAAACTATCTATTAAAAGCTGGACAAAAGAGACCTCTTTGAAGCTCTAACAAGTCTACTCCTAATTTCAACAAAATTAAAAAAAAGAAAAATCTCACACCCGCTCCTTGTCTGGGAATGCTCCCAGAATCTGGAACTCACTGCCTCAGGATTTATGTGCCAATCACTTATTCCCTCATTTCAAGAAGAAACTTAAACTTCTGCTTCTCAATAAATACCTAACCCCCCTCCCTAAACCTTCTAATTGGCCTGATGCTCCTACCCCGCACCCTCCATGTAAATTTGAGCACCACTACCTCGGGGAAAACTGTGTCTCTACTCTCTCCACCTTTGTAACACACTACCATAACTACCTCAGAACTATATCATTTACATATCCACTGTCTATCGTATACTTCTTTTTTATACTGTTACTATGTATTTTTATATTCTCTTTATGTAACTCATGCAATTGCTGCTATATCGTTTACATATCCTACTGTCTATTGTAAATGTATTTTTTATAAGCATTACTATGTATTTTTATTTACTCTTTATGCAACTCGTCTAATTGCCGCTGCGCTAACTCTGTAAAGTGTTCTGATATCTTTGGGTCAACTTCGTGATATACAAAACTGGATAAATAAATAAATGTAACTATCATACTGTTTCAAGCAGGGACTAAAAATAGGAGTAAGATGATGCCTTAACCCTTATGCAAAAACTCACCTATCCCTCTGAAAAAACCATACATTTGTATACCGCCAGGTGAGGAACGAATGGACAAACCTTAGTTTGCCAGGTAGAAGAGGAAGCAGGGGCTGAGATCTTGCTCAAGTGAAGAACAAAATAAAACAGGTGTGGGACACTATTTAGAACTGTCTTCTTTTTCCTTGTCCTTACTGAAGCTCCCAAGATGTCACTCCTTCTTAAATGCTTCGCAGTTTTGAACACTGATATGTGACATTGGGTGTGCTAAACTAAATGCAAAACAGCCCAGGCCCATAAGTGCAAATGGTCAGCAGGCTGCTGTGACTAATCGTTCAGTATTTATACTAAGAAAGGTATTTAAATTGTGCCAGGTTAGAACACACAAGAGGCAGCCAAAATAGATATAGTAGGGACCAGATACATAGTGTGGGGGCATTCTGCTAAAGTACTATGACAGCCAGTGAATAGAATCTAATTCATGGAGTAAGGTGGACTTGCACCTACATTTGAGAAGTGGAAGAAGGGCAATCATTCAGAAGTTGCACGTTATAAACTCATCTTTTTTTCTTGGCCTCTACACTAAACAATTTTAGAAGCTGAATTGTGTGAGAACTAATAAGTAGTCAGAGATTAAAGAGCTTAAATAACAGAAACAATTGGAACTGCCCTAAACATTGTAATTGACACCTAGAGAAAGTTGATTTCAGGAGCAGAATTATGTAAAGTGCCCGGGGCACAGTGGGAATGTGCCTCCGCTTTCTGAGCCACAGGGGCACATTGGTATTAGAGAAGGGGCTGCAGATGTAACACTGGCACTACCCAATGGGCTTGTTTCTTCATTTGCATGGGAGTGTGGCCCCATGCAAATGAGGGAAATACTTTGCCTGTGAGCCTACGTCATATTATGGATGCGGGCGTAGAGAGAGACTTTCAGGAGTTGCACTGATGGTGCATCATAAAGAGGTGTCAGTGAATCCTAAGGGCAACCCTCTGGAGATAGTAAAGGGAGTCCCATGGACAGCCCCAGACAACCCCTGCAGGTGGGTGCAGTCACTCGGGCAGATGACTCCACCTGCAGATCAGGTGGCAAGCTGGGGCCCACCTGCACTGTGAAAGGCCACGTAGGCTGTTTCAAGCAGCCGGTTCACATGCTGTCGACAGGGAGGCAACAGTTGGGGCAGCGTATTATCAGATATAGAAGGCATAGACAGTAATAGTTACAGGTGGGCAACAGAGCAAACAGGAACAGTGCATCCTTACTGTAATGCCGCGCCTGGTGTTTCAACTGCAGGCCAATCAACTCGTTAACAACGTATTTACGTGAGTTTGTGGTAAAACAAAAAACACATACATGCACACACATACGTGCTGAGTTGATTGGAAGTATGTTGAATTCATGTTGAAAGATTTGCCTTTGCGGAAAATGTTAAATTGTTGAGGGCTTTATTCATAATGTGGAAGTTACATTTTTTACTATATATCTAGCTATATATTTCACAAGAACACCTCATTCATCTCAACACCTCATGGACTGTGCCATCAGCACCACTTCTGTTATAGACACTGTTGTGTATATATCTAATGTACATAATGGATGGTATATAATTTTAATATAATGCGCCTACCAAGAGCAGTTCTAGTCATAGTCCTTAAGTCTGTGCGAGTATTTTGGATCAGTCTGATGTACTGGTTTCCACTTTGGTACACTGATTTCTGATTGACCATATTTGATACGCATGACCCTCTCTTCATGTAACACTAAACAATTGACTGAATACTAAAATACATTCTTGGGAACCACTGTTTTGAATTTTCCCTTCGTACCTAGTCCCTGCTGGAAGACGTGGGGCCGTATTACAGAAGGTGCCCCAGGGGTACGCAAAGCCGGCATTTATGCCAGCTTTGCGTGCCCCCGGCACACTTTGGTATCATAGAAGGGGGCGCAGACGCTTGTGAGTCCCCTTCAGAGGGTGTTCCCTCGTTTACATAGGGGCAAATTAAGGAATTCCTTTAGACTCTGCGCCCGCGCCATATTACAGATGCGGGCGCAGAGTCAAAGAAGCCCTCAGGAGGCACACTGATAGTGCGCCATTTAAAAGGTGGCGCACTGTCAGTACGCCCCCTGAGAGCAGCCCTCTGCAAGGGGTAACTGGGGTCCCATGGACCCCCCAGACATCTCCTTGTAGGGGATCTCTAATCCCCTTTGAAAGTGCAGGCGGGTGCCGCCTGTACTGAGAAAACATGGAGCAGCTGCTCCATGTTTTCACATGAATGCGCTGCCCCCAGGGCAGCGCGGGGTAGCAGCTGCCCTGGAGGCAGCGTATACACCATAATGGCGGCGCATTTTCATTGTTTGCGCCCGGCGCTCCTTTTGAAAGGGGCGCCGGGCGCAAACAATGATAATGTGTAATACGGCCTCAGGTGAACCTTGTTTTCTTTTAGTAACCTGAAAATCTGGCACTGATCCAGTCTCCATGGAACCACAATGAATACCCCTTGCCTTTCGTCTTAATCTTTGGTACATTGAATACACTACGAAAAAACCTGTTCTCTTAAAAGCATAGTGATGAAACGAGTCACTATATGTATTCTTATGATGAGTAACATTTACCGGATTATTGAAATGTCATAATTAAGTTAAAATGTGCATATTACATTTGACACATTAAGAATCTTTTATACACAAAAATAGACATGTGCGTGTGCACTTCCAGCTGCTCACCTAATATCGGACACGTCTGTGGGTGGAAGGCATCACAGTTGGCGCATTTCCCATTTCTATAGTCTCTATAAGAGCCGCACGGGTATGTCATGATGTCACAGCTTTGATTGAGACTTGATATATACAAGAAAACAGATCGCTGGTGGTCACACTTCCAGTATTGGGATCCTGTTTATAAAACAGAAAGCATAAACATACAGAACAATATCCACAAAAGAAACCAGTCCTGACAGTTACTTAATCAGATTTTTACCTTTGTAATATAATATAATGTGTTTCCTGAAGAATATGTGGCAACATTACATATAGATAGAGTGGTGGATTTTCAAACGTACTTAATTAATTTACCTAAATTGATAATTAAAACCATCGTTTTCCCCTTTAGTAGCATCTATATATATATCAGAAAATAGAAATATTTTGGATACTTTTAGGGAACATAAATAAAAATAATATAGATATGTGTACTGTTTCAAGTACTGAGATCTTTATAAACATCAAAATACAGAAACCACAACAATATCAACAAAAGAAATATATCCTGCTAATTATCTAATCAATCTCAACATTTGTAATACAATTTTCTGTGTACTGAATGAAATGTGCCAACAATACATATTTATCTCGCAGCTGGGAGGCAAGAGTACTTCACTAATTTACCCCAATGGAATACTAAAAACAACTATTTATTTTCCAATAATAGCACGTATATATGTAAAAACATAAATAATCTAGGTAATTTCAGGAGCATGATTAACAATCATATAGAAATGTTTACACTTTCAGTACCGATATCCTGTTCATAAACATCAAAAGAAAGAAAACACCCACACCAACATCAAAAAAAGGAAATATTTCCTGCTAATTACCTAATCAGTCTCAACATTTGTTATACTACGTTAGCTGAAGGAAGTGGTGAACAATACATATAGGGCTCGTGTTGGGTTGTCTAAAGTGGTTCATTAATTTACTCTAATGGAATATTGACAACACTGATTTATGTTGCATTAATATCAATTATATATGTCTGAAAATACAAATAATGTATCAACTTCTATGGAATAGAACTACACAAAATACAGAAATGTCTGCTCTTTTTTAAAACACTCTGAAGCTAATAGCTTGTCTACAATGTTATGAACTTGAATAAAACATATTGGCCCAGATTTACAAACATTTTCCACATGGTTTGTATCACAAAAGTGATGCAAACCTGCACACATATTTTTTTATTTACTTTTCAGTGAAAAACTTGTTTAGCATTGGAATGTTGCATGAAACTAAAGCGTAACAGTGGAAAGCACTGCTTTGCATTGCTCTACGTCAGTGGTTGCGTTCCTTGGGGGGTACCATGGCGTTCCCATTCAACTTCCCATGGTTTTTGATGCAAAACCCTATCTACTAACAAGTGAGTGGGTGAGTGAGTGAGTGAGTGAGTGAGTGAGTGAGTGCTATTTTAGACACAGAGAGATTGTATACATAACGTGTGTAGGAAGCTGGCTCTTTATAGGGTATACCAAGATGAGGTATAGCATGCATAGTCCAAGGGTTCCCTTATGAGTGGGCAGGGGCTTGTTCTAGCAATCCCAAGGTTCAAATACACACAATAGTCAATAAACGATGAACACGAGTCAATAAGGAGATCCACAAGAATTTATAACAAGCATTTGCAATGCAATAGGTCTCGCATTTGCAAGAGTTTAAGCTATTGACATTGTAAATGACAATGCCTTTAATTTATCTGTTTTAAAAACCAACACAAACATAAAAGGCATTGTCATGTACAATACCAATAGCTGAAACACTCGCAAATGCAAGACCTATTGCGTTTCAAATGCTTGTTAAGCACATGTGCAGCATTACTAAAGAAAGGGGCAGGGCCAGCGGTGCTCATGCAGCTAAAGCCCCAAAAAATATAAGCATCGCGCTGGTAAAAACAAAAAAAGCAGTTGTACTCGCACATAAAGGTGCGGTCGCAAAGAAAGCGGGTGCCTGTGTTAATGTGAAACTGGGCGCCTATGTTGTTAATCTGAAAGTGGACGACGTGCTGAAACCTAAAGCACGCCACCCGGGATGGGACAGAGATGAGGGGCTGCGAACCGCAGGCGTCATTAGTGAGTTTGTGTTAATTAATTTTGGCAGCCGCACATATCAAAAGAAATGAGCAGCTGCCGTTCTTGAACCTGAACGTGCCTCACGCACATCTTAAAAGCCGTTGCAGGAAAGCATGTCATGTCTGCAGTAGGACAAAACTAATTAAAGAAAATAGTGCTCACAGATTAAATAAACATACCGTGTCACCACACAAGTTATGCTATTGACATTTATATTGCGCACAGCTACTCCGAGGAGTTCCCGGTGCGTGCCTGAAAGGTAACCTGCCAGGCGCAGAAGCCAGATTGAGTGGGGTGGAGAAGACAAAATCTCATCACTTAGCCAGCTAGTTGTATATTGACCGGTTTTTCAAGAATTTTGGATACTGCTGGAAGAAGAGAGATAGGACGATAGGGGGTAGAGAGGGGTCCAGAGACTGTTTCTTGAGTAGAGGAATGATCATGGCCTGCTTCCAGGCCACCGGAACCATGCCTAAGGAAAGGGACAGATTAAGAAGCATATTAACGGCAGGGTTAACTATCTCAGCTGCCTCAGCCAGCAGCTTGGGTGGGCAAGGGTCCTTCGAGGAGCCTGATTTGAGAGACTTAAGAGCCACTAGGGAGTCCTGTAAAGAAATGGCCTCAAGGGTCTTAAGATTATACTGCGGAATCGGGTCCTTAGAGCTAGAGAGGGCAGTTGCTGCCTTCTGAGGGTGAGTGGAATTGAAGTTAGCTTGAATAAGCCTCATCTTATCCGTGAAGTAGTCAGCCAAAACCTCACACCAATCTTGCGATGCCGGTATTGCTCGACTCTCAGCCTTTGGGGAATTGAACTCTTTTACAATGGAGAAGATTTCTATGGCATTGTTGGACGAATGGGCGGTTCGTTCCTCATAGTATTGACTTTTTTCTTTAGAGATGGCAGCATAGTACACCTTCTGAGCATTTTTTAGGTTCTCTTTTCAGATAGACTATATTTATGTCTCCATTTTCGTTCCAGCTGCTTACATTTTTGTCTGAGTAGCTTGAGTTGGGAGGAGAACCAAGGCTTGGACGGAATTTTCCCGCCGCCTTTCACTCGGATAGGGGGGGCCACTTGATCCGCTGCGTCATTGAGCCAGGAGTGGAAGCTGTCTAGGGTCTCTTCAATATCACTCAAGAGCACGGGGGAGGACCAAGCCAGCACCTCTTTAAATTCCCCCGGTTTAATCCTATTAAGAGCTCTCCCATGAGAGCTAAAGGTCTTACTGCCATGTGATGGATTATGCTAAATGCACCAAGAGAATTTAATGAGAAAATGGTCTGACCAGATCACAGGGAGGGGGGGGCTCCTTCGAAATCAGTAGATTAGAGCAGAACCAGATCCAGGGTATGCTCACCTTGCTGGGTAGGACTCGTTACCCATTGCTTAAGATGTAAGTACCAAGTGGTCTAAGGAGTCAAGGAGTTCCAAGGCCTCCCCTAAGTCACTATTGTCAACATGGATATTAAAATCACCAAGAATTAGGAAGTGGGAGTATTGTAACACCAGTGGGGTGAGCGCCATATCAAGGGCTGCATGGAACGAGCCCACCAGGCTGGGTGGGCGATAGATCAGGACTCCACCCACAGAATACTGGGGGAGGTTTTAATGCAGAAGTCAAAAGTCTCTGCATCCGAAAACTCATCGAGAGCATTCCATTTACAATCCCAGTCTTCCTTTAACACAATAGCTGCCCCCCCCCCACCCTGGCCTCCCAAGTAAAAAGACAAGGCATTTCCAAGAAGGGATTAACAAGCCTATTGACGAATCAGAAGCAACCATTTAGAAAGGACAGTAACAGGAGCCAGTTGAAAAGATGGGCGGAGAGTGGGCGGAGCTTCAAGTCTATACCTGAATACAGCATGCCTCGCAGAACAGCGCATGCGCTTCCCAGGCTCGACCTCAAAATAACACATATCTTTATATATTTTTAAGCACCAGAATCAATACGATCAGGTAAGTTCATTTTGCAAGAGAAATACTTTTATGTTTTAGAACCTGCAATGTTACCCTATGGGAGGAAAAACAAGAAAGGCATTCAGGTACAGTACAGCGACTTACAAGACCAATCTACTGGACTTAAGGTAAGTATAGGGCAAGGTCAAAGGCAGCACCAGCAGGTCACCTCCAGTGGCACTAGGGCACTCGGGTGCAGTTGTGCAATACAGCATCGGGTGTCCAATGTTAGTCTATGGGGATTAGTCTTCATGAAAAGAAGCTGCAGGTTTCGACGGGGATGCTAGTCGGGCTGAACCAACAGTAGGGTTCAAATCTTGCAATGCTAGCGGACGTGGGGACACTAGTGGTCCTCCTCTCCTCGGGCCAGGGCGGCCGGGTGCAGAGGGTCTTTGAGATGTCAGGTTTCTTTGTCGGGAAGCATTCGCGCTTGAGGGGGCCTTCAAACAGAGGCTGCAGGCGATGACATGGAGTTCACGAGGGGTGAACCGATAGTGGACCCTGACTCCTGAGGGCTTGGGGACCACGCTGACACCGTTGGCCCACTTCGACTCAGGCTGGGGGGCTCGGGTGTATGGTGCTTGGCGGCATCAGAATTTGACGGTTCCGGAGTCCTCAGGGTTCTTTTTGGGGTGCCTGCATGATGCAGGGGAGTAGTTCTGCTGCTTCATGGGAGTTCTTGAGTCTTTATTGAGGCATGACAGCTGCAGGATGAGATGTCTTTGGCACAGGTTCGGCAGGGGGCAGCAGACAAGCCGGTAGGGCTGGTGCCAATTCAGTTGCTCTTTTTCAGGCTTCTGCGCTCCTTTGGGGTGGTACTGGCCTGAGGATGGACATGCCTATCTGACTAGCTAATTTTCTTACCTGTTCCGGTGCCAAAGGGCTCTGTACAAAGGGGGTCGGCTTCCTCTCCTGTGAGAGAAGCCAGATTTGCATAGAAAAGGTGATGGGCTCTTTGAAGCTCCCCTGCCTTGGAATGCTACTCTGCAGGTCATCCTGTGTGGCGGGGGTATAAGCACCCTCTGTCCAAGCAGGCTTGATTTCTGGCCCTCTGAGAGCAAAGGTCCTCACCCTTGGAGGTCAGAAATTTGTCTCCAGTAGTAGGCTGGTGAAAATCAGTCAGTCAGCACACCAGTAGCTAGTAGGTTTTCAGGGGGCGCCTCTAAGGTGCCCTCTGTGTGCATGTATCAATAAATCCAACACTGGAATTAGTGCGGTTTTATTAATATGAGATGTTTGATACCAAACATCCCTATTTTCAGTGAAGCCATCATGTAGCTGGGGTACTCATTTTCACCAGTGACCAGCACATGTACTCAAAATGGCTTCCCTGTTCGCTTGTACTTGCAGCAATAAAGCTGATCAGCACTGGGGCATATCTGCTTGTGCAGATAGGCCCTCACATGTAGTGGAGTGCACCCTCCCTTAAGGCCTGCGTAGGGGTGACTTACCTATACTGTATGCAGTGTCTGTGGGCATGGCACACAGGGATGTGTGCAGTGCCGTGTTTTCACTTTTGTCTGCACCAAGACACGCAGCCTGCACTGGCAGTCTGTATGTGTTTGCTGAGGGGTCCTTTAGGGTGGCAGAGGGTCCCTCCTTAGCCTCCTTGCCCTAGGTAGCAGGGGGCCACTTAATAAGGGCTAATAGGGAGTGGTAAAGGTATTGCCAATTGGGGTAAAATTGCACAGGATTTGGGAAAGAGATCTGGTACTGGGGACCTGGTTAGCAGGAACCCAGTGCACTTAATGTCGAAATCACATCAAATACCAGGCAAAAAGTGGGGGTGACCACGTCAAAAAGGGCTCTTTTCTACAATGTCCAATATTGCCATGAAGGCATTCAGGTGACATCATAAACCATAAGGCCAAAGTGTGAGTGGTTTGTAAACATCACCAGAACCCTGTATTACCATTTTACATGTTGCTCTTTATCTATTTTTTATATTAGTATGTAGCTTGAAAAAGCTGTTTTCTTCAAAGTGCAGGTGATAGGCACTGGCAGAATTAGATTTTTTTAGGTGTACCATTCATGAATAAATTGTTGATAAAATAATGGACAAAGGTGAGGGCCAGTGAAGAGAATTTCAGTGGCTGCAGTATTTACCACACAAGTATGAAGTTATCAATTATCGTATCTGCCATATAATTTGCTTAATTTGCAAGTCTCACAAAATAATTTTGTTTTTAGCTCAGAAATGTGAACATTATACTGCCAGAGAAGGTGCTCCATAATAATCCCCTTTGCCACATAATTTAGGTCACCTTGATACATAATTTAGATACATTTGCCACATAGTCCTAGTGACTCGGTCATTGTTGAAACTCTACCGAGTGGTTAGGTGCTGTCATTGTGATAATGAAATCCGTATTTCACAGGGAACTGTGAATTATTTCCCATCCTTCCATGGTTCCCTGTAAAATATGTGTTTTATACCATTGCATTTTGTGCAATAAAAGCACCTAAAATGTAAGATGTATATGTGTATGTTAATTTGTGTATATTTGTTCAGCCTATATATGTATTATGTTAGCCAAATTGACCAAAGACATCACCACATGTTCCTTTAGCATGCACGTCGTTACAATGAGTTGCCCTAGGGGGCGCTGCATTTTGGAATAGTACAATTTACTATTCGAACTCCAATCGGTGTGTCAGTAGAGAAGAGGTTGGTAATTTAATTCCAACACCAGTCCAACACCGTGTTCGCTAAAGCAAGTCGTTGAAACAACTTGTGTGCAAAAAGAATGTGTGGTATTGATGCAATCGATGTAGTGCCTGCATTGTAAAGGCCCTCTGTGGTTTAGACTGTGAGATAAAGGGTGTTTCCCATAGTAGTGTCCCCTCTCTAACACGTTTTGCCTCACATGAAAAATGCAAGACAATTCATCAATGAGGAGCAGTATCTTATGCTCAGAGAGAGAAATGAGTACCCTTAAAAGACACAGGTGCGCGGACGTGGTCTGGGATACCAAGATCGCGGTCTCTTCTTAGCAAAGCTCCAGCAGCTCTGACCCATCCTGTGCCATTCTCGAGCCTGGAGTGGACCTCCAGGACACCTTCTGTCCTGTTGTCGATGTCCCCAAGGTTCTGTCGAGTTGTGGTCGCCGGCTCTCCGGTGCAGATCCGTCAGCGAGGAGGGCCTGCTACGCTGGGCGGTGGGTTGGACCTGCAGCTATTTGTGCCAGCCCACCAAAGAGCTGCTGACTACCAGGGGGCGACTGACCAGTATTGAGGCAATGGGGGCACCCTAGACCCAGAGAGAGACTGAGGTGGAGTGGAGCTCCACCCTGCGGCCCAGAGTCAGTTGGGCAGGAAGCTGGGGCTATTGCGCAGCCTCGTGGCTCCCTGATTGTGTGACTACATGATCTGACAGAGGTTGAGGGCCCTTGTGTCAGCTCCTCTAGGCGGTGGGGTGCCCCCCCATGGCCTGGCAGCCCCGAAGACTTGTTGTTTTCACTGCCTGCATCTCTCTTGCACCCATCCTACCTTATGAGATGGCCTTGGACTGTGTTTCCGCCTGCCAGCTGCATGTACTGCCTCCCATACTGGCTGACTCCTTCTTGCTTCCTTGGCTTTTGGAGGCATCTGAGGGGGCAAGTGGGCCAGCGTCTTCTGTCCTGGCGGCCGCTGCCTTCACCACAGGCTCAGATCTACTGTAGGGGCTCACTTGGCTGCTAGTGTTGCCCCCTGCCTGGGAGCCAGTAGTGGGGACAAGCAGGCCATGCTCGGGGGGTCACCCTCCTCTCCTTTTTCTAGTGTCACCAACGCACAAGTGATGCACAGAGGACTTAATGAGTAAGGACAAGGGCCCCATGGCCCAAACCAAACTAGATACATTTATGACGTCTGCCGCAAAAACCGGAGGGCCTTCAGATATGGCAGCAATTCTGCAGGCTATTAAAGAATCATGGGAGGTGGTAGAGAACTGGATAGGAGAAGAGCGCACAGATGTTAACTTGCTTTGCTTTGCTGTCTGTAATATAGCCAACTGGGTCACTGAAGCTGAATCCAGGTGTCCATGCTGGAGGATGATGTCAAGGTGCTTAAATCCTTCTTCTCCAGACTCCTCTCTGCCACCAAGCACCTTGAGTCATGAGGCAAGGACGCTGAGAACAGATCAAGTCGAAGCAATCAATGATTCATGGGATTCCCTGAAGGGGCCAAAGCCAGCAACACTGAGAAGTTTCTCGAGAATGGGCTTATGTCCTGGGTTCCAGCAGAGGCCCTGTCCCAGGAGTTTGTCCCGGAGCATGCCCCGAGATTCCTGGCACCCAGGGTGCTGTTGATGCCAATCATCACCCAGGCCATGAACTACAGAGACGGAATCATTCGCAAGGCCCAGAAACTCGAGAATCTCCCCTTTGATTCCTCTTGGATGATGATATTTCCTGATTGCACCAAAACAGTACAGACTAAGCGTAAAGTATTCATGGAGTTTAAGCAGCAACTCAGGGCACTGAATATACGTAACATGATGATCTTACCAGCCACTCTAAAAGTGATCCATGATTCCTGTACTCATTTCCCCGGAGGAGGCCTATGAGTGGGCAGCAGAGCGGAAGCTCCTGTCAAGGGACCAACTGGTGGCATCCTCGTCTGGTGAGCTTGGGCCCCAGGTGGGCCACACTTCCCCTGGAGGCCCACCCCCATAGGAGGACTCATTCCAGAAGGAATTTGGGGCACCGCACTCTCTCCTCAGGCACTTCTGACACACAACCGGGGGGCACTGCGATCGGCCCCTCTAGCCCCTGATCTGGACAATGACTAGCCGGGGGTCAGTTTGGTGATAGGCCGGCGTGTTAGGAAGCCTCATCCTGCTTTTGACATCCTGGTAGGGGGGAAGAGTTATCAGTTGGTACCGGGCCCGCAGGTCTCCTTCATTGACTTGGGCTCCCTCCAAGCAGCGGCTGGGGAAATATTCTCCTTGAATCGTCTGAGAGACCACTTTTTCAGTTGACAATGAAGGTTTTTTTGGGGAAACTGATGCTTCTGGGAGGAAGGTATGGGGTGGGAGAGTTGGGGGCAAAAGGGTTTCGATTCTGTGGCTTGAGTTCTTGTTTAACACTTTCTGTTCTTGTTTTTCATTTGTGGCATGCACATGCACATCTACATCTCTATCATGCGCCCACTTTTCCCTGTCTAAGGCTCCCTCTGAGTTCTTCGACATAAGCACTGCTGGCCTGTAGGGGCCAGGCCCCTACAGAGCTCTGCCGAACTTACCCTATGATTGGCATTACGTTCCTCTCATGAAATGTCAACTGACTCCTGGATTGAATTAAGAGGACAGCAGTTCTTCAGCGAGAGGCACAGGCTCATCTCCTGGAAACCCAGTGTGTATTCTTGGGCTGCTATGGCTATGACAGAGTTTACCATGCTGACTTTGCTTGAGGCTGGAGATGAGTAGCTATCCTCATAAGGATATGCTTCCCTTTGGTAATCACAAAGACAAATCTAGACCATTTTGGTAGATATCTGGGCCTGGAGGGGCAGCTGGATTGAAAACAACGTAACCATCTCGGTGTAAATGTACCGCCAAATGCTCCTAAAAGTGTGATGGAAGCACTTTGCATTGTAATGGTTGGTTTCTCCCGGGGCATCACAGTTATTCCTGGGAATTTCAACGCTGTTCCAGCAGAGCCAACGCCCAATAGATCGCAGTCTACAAAATTGCTCCACACTTGAATACTGGCATTGGGCATCTGTGACATGTGGAGGGCCTGGCACCCCTGTGCTAGGGATTATACCCACAGCTCCGCTGCCCAAAAGACTCTTTCATGTATTGATATGTTCCTCATAACAGCCGTGGATGCCTTGCTCGTCACCAGCATAAATATCTATCCCCGCGGTATCTCAGATCATTCGCACGTCCACCTTCACCTGGGTCCCCCGTCTGCGACCAGACGGCTGATGTGGCACCTTAATGCCTGATATTTGATGAACCCTGAGTGTCCGAATTTCCTAGCCTTAGAAATCGAGACTTATTACAAAAACACAAACACAGCTTAGGCATGGTTGCCTCTGTGACCATGCTGTCGGGGGCCAGAAAGATAACTATTAGAGGCCTAGCAAAAGCCCACACCTGTGGTAAAGAACAGGCACAATGGAGCCAGATCCTCCAGCTCAAGACACATATGCTCGTGCTTGAGAGACAATATGTCCTTGAACCAGCCCCAAAAGTGCTCCGCTATTTGGAGCTGTACAAAAGCTCCCTCCAGCAGGTGGCATTATATGAGTCCCGCCAGTGTTGGAAGGCAACTACACAACAGGTTTATGAACATGGAAACTATTCTGGCAGACTTCTCTTCTGGTTAGCCAGCTCAGAGCTGATGTCTAGAATTATTCCTGAAATAGTTGATAATACAGGACTTCCGCTGTAAATATCGCAAAGACGTTCGCACATCATTACTGTTCCTTGTTTGCCCACGCCCCAAGCCACCTAAAGAGCGGCTAAACCCACCCCTTCCTGACATCCCATTACCCACAATTGCAGGTGCTCAATGGACTGATTTGGAAGCCCGGCTGACTCTGGAGGAGGTTAGTGATGCCCCCTCAGACTTGAATGCCGGGAAAATGCCAGGTCCAGATGGGTTCCCAGTGGAATTTTACTGCAAGTTTACTGACTCCCCACCTTCTCAGTGTATTTTCAGGATGGTAGCCTGAGGCAGATTTCCTTCAGAGCTGGACTTTGCCATCATAATCCTTTTTTACAAACTTGGAAGGCTGCATGACCGATGCTCCGCCTACAGACCCATTTAATTAATTTACACTGAGATGAAACTTTACACTAAGATCCTTGCTCGCCGGCTTCTCACAGTACTCCTCACCTTGGTCCACGCATGCCAGTGAGGCTTAATGCCTTCTCCTAGCACCTGTCACTTTGTTCGACGTCTGCACCTGGCCTTGGCCTGCAAACAAAGGTTTTCTGGTCCAGAAGTGCTGCTCTTGGTTGACTTCGAAAGAGCATTTGATACTGTTGATTGAGTGTACTTAGATACGGTGCTTGTTAAAATGGGTTTTGGCCCATGTTTCCAGTGCTTCATAGGATCTTATATTCTCGTCAGCCGCCTTTGTCTGTATCAATGGGGTGTTCTTGGAGCCCTTGCCCATGCGAAGGGGAACGATACAGGGCTGCCTCCTGTCTCCCCTCTTCTTTGCCTTGGCCATTGAGCCTCTGGCCTGCCTTGTCTGCTGCGACACCCATCTGCAGGGCTGGAGCCGGGGGACGGGAGTGAAGATCAGATAGCATTATATGCGGACAATATTTTCCTCTACCTCACTCACCCCCAAGATTCGGGTCCTAGAGCACTCTGCATCCTTGACTTATTTGGAGATGCTTCCGACCTCCAACCCAACTGGCAGACCATCATCCCTACAAGGCGGCTCAATGTCTGTTATCTGGGAGTCTTTATAAGTATAGAGCCAGATTTGACTTGGAACCTCATTCTGAAACCATTGATGGCGCTCATGAAAGAGGATTTTCATATTGGGCGACCCTTCCACAACTGATTCTTGAGTGGGTTGCCCTCTTTAAGATGAAAATCCTTCCCAGCTTGCTAAACACCTTACAGAATTTCCTATTTCCACCCACCTGGTTTCGCAGACTGACCACAGTGTGGAACTGCATAGAGTATAGTAGAGTGGTGCAATGTGAAGTGTGATAGAGTGAAGTGGCGTAGAGTGGAATAGAGTACAATAGAGGGCTGTAGAGTAGAATAGCATTGCACAGAGTGGCGTAGAGGGAAGTGATGTAGAGTAGAGTGGTGTAGACTGGAATAGTGTAGAGTGGAGTGGCGAGAGTGAAGTAGCGTACAATAGACTGGGGTAGACTGGAATGGCATATAGTGGAGTGGTGTAGAGTGAAGTAGAATTGAATGGAGTGGCATAGAGTGAAGTGTGGTAGACTAGACTGGCCTACAGTAGAGTGGAGTACAGTGAAGTGACGTGCAAAGGAATAGCATATAATAGAGTGGCGTACAGTGGAGTGGCACACAGTGAAATGGCATAGAGTGGGATAGCATCGAGTGGAGTGCCATTTAATGAACTTGATACAGTGGAATGGTGTAGAGTTCATTGGCGTACAGTGTAGTGGCATACAGTGTGGTAGTGTAAACTGGAGTGTTAGACAGTGGAGTGGCATACAGTGGAATAGCATACAGTGGAGTGGTATACAGTGCAGTGCATTGAGTGGAGTTTGGTAGAATGGCTGACGTAGAGTGGAATAGCGTAGAGTGGAGTGGCATAGAGTGGAGTGCCATAAAGTGGAGTGGCACAGAGTGTAGTAATTTCGCATGAACTGGCATAGAGTGGAGTGAGGTACAGTGTTGTGGCATACAGTGGAATAGCGTAGAGTGCAGTGGCATACACAAGAAATTGGTGTACAGTGGAATAGAGTACACTGGAGTGGGGTAGAGTGGAGTGATGTAAAGTTGAGTGGCATAGAGTGGAATTGTGTAGAGTGGAGTGGTATACTGTGGAGTAGCATAGAGGGGAGTGGCATAGAATGGAGTGAGGTACAGTATAATGGCGTACAGGGGACTAGCATAGACAAGAGTGGTGTAGAGTGGAGTGGTGTACAGTGGAGTTTTGTAGAGTGGAGCAGGGTACCAGGAAGTGGGGTAGACTGTATTAACGTACTGTGGAATAGCATACTGTAGAGTGGCGTAGAGTAGAGTGTTGTTGTGTCAAGTGGCATACAGTGGAATAGCATAGAGTGTAGTGGTGCTGAGAGGAGTAGAGTGGATAACAGTAGAGTAACATACAGTAGAGTGGTGTCAAGTGGAACAAATAGAGTTTATTGTTGTACAGTATAGTGACGTAGAATGGAGTGGCACATAGTGGAGTAGTATAGAGTAGAGTGGTGTAGAGTGGAGTGTTCTACAGTGGAATAGCATAGAGTGTAGTAGTGTACAGTGTAGTGACTTAGAATGGAGTGGCGTATAGTGGAGTGGCATACAGTATATTGACGTAGAGTGCAGTTGCATATAGTGGAGTAACATATATATATTTCTATATATTTTTACAGTTTAGGAAGAACTGCACATTTAAAAAAAAATATGTAAATAGCGCAGTAATTAGTAGGTATTACTGCGGTACTCCGTAGACTTTTTTGCACATATTTAAATATGTTAAAAAAGAAAATACACTGTAGTACATTATGTTTATAAAATATAGTGTTTTGACAGTGTATTTTTTAACATTTTTTTATTATTACTTTAGGTACCGCAGTACTCCCAAAGCAGTATCACGTTACTCCGTACATTTTCTTTAAATATCTATAGAAACTTCTAAATATTTTTCCCTACCTATTGCCACTTTAATAAAATGTCATTAGGTAGGAGACAAATATGAAACCCAATACTTACCTATAACACAACCAAAGTGTACCTAAAAACAACATGGTTGCCTTTAACTTTTTCAAAGGCAGTCATTAGACAATCACATAATGGCTTGCCATCACTATGTACCGAGGAACTCCCGCAAAATATGGCAAAATACTGCAAAATTGTGCAAAATTTCATAAAAGGACACGACTACAGATATCACTAAGTTAAAAGTCCTCATAACTTAAAAACTACCCTACTTACCTGTAGTATCCAAAAGGATCATCTGTGCACCATAATGTGCAATCCTGCCAAATTTCATTCAAATCCGTCCAGTCGTTTTTGCGTGAGTACAAAGTCTTTAGTAAATGCATTAGTGTCCAAATACTTTTTGGGGATTTTCCCCTTTTTTTCTTTGCACACCCTTGGCGAATCTCCACAAAACTTTACATATTCGTCCAATGTAGAAAGTGGAATATGTCTGCAAAGTTTTGTGGAGATTCATCAAATGGGCGCAAAATGAGTGAAAAATCTGATGAATTCCTGTCTCTGGTGACACTATCTATAACTACAGCCACTCTGATATGTATATATACTGGGTTGCTGTGAATAACAGGGATGTTTTTACTACTACTAACTTCTCATTGACATTTTAGATAACTAAATCTTCACTCTTGTCTATTTTCAGTCACCCATATGCCTTCAGAAAACAGTATCACAATTAATCACAGTTGCTTATATATAATCCTATATTTCTTGGAAATGTGGCATACATACCACTAATGATATCATTTGAGTATGTATGCCACCTTTTCAAGAAATGTAGGATAAATGACTCTTGGTTGGAAGCCATTTTCATAAGGCACACTAACTAATGATTGGTAACAACCTATAATCCAATATTAACAGAATTTTCATTTCCCAGCCTGCCGTCATTTGCAGTAGATACTCATGCATTACTACAAGTCAATGCCAGATATCCTTGTTCTTGACCTTTCCAAAATGACAAAGCCTCGGTGCCTGTGCCTGTGTTCAGAGCTCCTAGTGTCTACCCAGGGACCATATTGTTGAATTACTGAAACACCCACACTTGTCCCACCATCAATCTCCACAGGAAGAGACATCCCTATTTTGCCATCATCCATCTGCAAAGGAAGTGACATCAGGATTTTCCAGTCAAAAGCATCTTTAAAAGAAGAAGCGGTCAAGATGATTTCATTTCCCATCATCCAACACCCCAGGAAGTGACATCACTGCATTTCTCATCATCCATCCACAGAGGGAGTGACATCACTGATTTTCGACCAAAATCATCTTTAAAAGAAGAAGCCAGAAAATAGCACTTCATTTGCCCTCCTCCAGCTGTACAGGAAGTGAGATCACTGGTTTCCCAACAAAAACATCTTTAAAAGAAGAAGCCAGGCTAGAGGACTTCATTTTTCAACATCCACCTTCACAAAAAGTGACATCACTACATTTCCCTACCGCTACCTGCATAGGAAGTGATGTAGCATCCTGCTTGTTCCCTACTTCAATCAACTCGTCAGGATGCCCATCACCCAGGAATCCCCAGAAAGGGTGGACAAAGACAGAAGCTTTGCCTATATGGGCCTGATATGGTCTTAGGCCAGAGGCCTTGTTCCATAAGGTAAGACATAATCATGTGCCTCACCCAGCACCCCATACTGCCAATCGCCACCATCACATTCAGACCTGCATGTCCAGCACCTACCAGAAGCTCAAGCAAGCCAAGGCAGAATTTCTGTTTTTTGGCATGACCAACAAATAAGAAACAATACTTTCACCGAACGCAAAATCACTCGTATTCCCCTGGGAACTAACCTTACCCTCTAGGAACACATTGCCAAAAAACAAAGATGGCCGGTTCCCAGCTCTCTCTTCTAAAGAAAGTGAAACCATTTCTTGCAAAAAGCAA
The DNA here is from genome assembly GCA_963921515.1 of Calotriton arnoldi. NCBI lineage: Eukaryota > Metazoa > Chordata > Amphibia > Caudata > Salamandridae > Calotriton > Calotriton arnoldi. The sequence continues at coordinate 1,204,466 of CAWUFW010002649.1, read as the reverse complement.
TGTCATTACTGCTGTTAAAGCCCTTGTACTCTCACAACTGGATGGTAGAAACACCCTGCTCAATGACCTCCCAGATTCCACACTGGCACCCCTTAAGAGCCTCCTACATGCTGCAGAACATCTCATCCATGGCCCAAAGAAATATGAGCACATCACCCCCATCCTGATGGAACTCCATTGGCTCCCCTTGCTGGCTCACACCATCTTCAAAACCAGCTGCATTAGTTACAAAGCCATCAAGACCAACACCCCTGCTTATCATGCAGACAAACTCACTATCTCTGGTGGTTCTCAGCACACCCAAAACCAGCCTACCATCAGAATGAAGACTAATAAGTGAAAAAAAATTAAGAAAAAAACAAGGCAGCAGGATTCTATGCCGGAGGATCTGGAATAACACTGCTGTATCTATAATCACTGCTCCGAAGGTGCTCCAATTTAAGAAAGAGTTGAAGATGCACCTCTTTATAGAATACTACACCACAATGCATTAACAGTCCACAAACCAGTTATCTCTCCTATCGCTCATTGACTTTATGCTTATCTTTTTGAGCCTGTACAGCACTCAGCTGCCTTTTCTCTATATTTGCACTTTAGAAATACCACTTATATACATACATAAAATCCATCCCCAGTTGATTTTTTGTCCAGTCTCTCCCCACTGGTAACCGAGGCAACTTGGATGAGAGTGAAGCATCTTCAAGGTATCTCTGACACTACAGCAATGTTTGGTATAAACAGCTACTCTGGGAGGTTCCAGACAATTCTTTGTCAGGGCCATGTGTGGTAGTTGTTCGCTCCCTCTTCCACAATTCAAGGTAATTACTGCTTCCATCCTATCTTTCAGCAGGCCCAGGCCCTTTGACTCCAATTACAATTTTTTAGTACCTCATCAGGGTGATAATTATTGCACTGGAGGGAGAGTGCTCAGCAGACCTGAAATTTGTTTCAGGCATTCAAGACGGCGTTAAAATATTTTTTATAACATCACCTTGCAGTATATTTAAACTAAAATCTTTATTCATCACTGGATTAAATTTCTGATAATTAGTAGAACAGTCTGCAGATGATTTCTGTAGCATTTTCCAAGACTGACTTATTAAAATATTACTTTTATTCATAAGCATAATTTCACAATAGGAAAACCTACTATAGCCTATGCAATGGGAAGGGCTTTAGGGTCCTGTCAATACAGGGACATGTCAGACTAAATAATAGGCATGTTAAGTTAAGTTAAGAAGTTTTATAAAGCGCACGGCTGCCCCAGCAAAGGGGCGTCCCAGCGCTAATAGCAACAGAAGGGTAGCAGACAGCAGAAGTGGGCCAGATAAGGAAAGGGGGGAAATCTAATAACCTTAACAAAAACACAAAAGACCAGCAGGAAAGGAAATGAATCAACCTATAGTGAATAGGAGGCCTATAGTGAAGGGAAGAGGTGGGTCTTGATAGCCTTGCGAAAAGCCAGGAAATTGTCAATGCTCCGTATGTCCCACTTGTGCTTGTTATGCACTGAAGTCTTGTTGGCTCCAAGGCACTATTCATGGGTAACTTAGCTAATGTGAAAAGTAGGTTTTAAGCATGTCAAAACAATTTCCCTTGATGCGGGCCTGGTGTGCCCTTTGCCATAGCAGTTATTCGGAGCTGCAGTCTCAGCCCTAAAATTAATAATTTTAGTCATACGCATGGGTGATCTAAATGCATATTGTAGCCCATATGTGATCTGTAACGTTGATGTTACTGTTGCATTCCTGATGGTTTTACTTAAAATTTAAATATGACACTTGGGGTTAGACAATGTTATACCATTCTTAGGAGTCAGAGCACAGTGACGTGGAGGCTGGAAACCAGTCTCCGTTGCTCAGAGTCAAAATGACAGAAAAGATGGCCCAAAATGACAGCAGCACTAGGCAAAAAGGCAAAAATTTGAATTCCTTACATTGATCATAGTGTGTTAAGATAAGATTGAGACAGTGTTACATTGTTGTGTCCATGTTACAAGAAATAACTGATGCGAGGTGTTGAGTCTTAGGATGTCTATGTATTTGTGTGTGGTGTACAAGTGAGTGTGTGCGTTAAGTGCGACACACGAGTATTATGCCACATATAGAGTAACATATAAAAAGTAAACTGACTTTACAGGTAGGTTAATATGAACATTCGTCATGAATATCCTAATATCAAAAAATAAAGTAACTTAGGGGTATATTACCAAGGATTTGCGATAATTATCGCAAAGCGCGCTTAGCGCTGTTTTTTTTATCGCCGGCTATCGCTGGATTTCATCGCGGAGATAACGCGTTATTATCAACGCTTATCTCCAAGGCGATAAAAAATCCAGCGATAGCGGCAAAACCCAGCAATAGCGCGAGAAATCCAGCGATAAATTCACTGCGCTAATGGAAAGCTTGCTAATAGACAGGTGCAATCCACCTCCCATTGACAAGATGGTTAAGTCAAGTTTTTAGCAGGTGTTAAATTCCAGCGATAATCGCGGTTAGCGTGACTTTTTTTATCGCTTCGCGGGCATTAATAGGGGGAAGTTGTGTTTGCGACTGTTTGCAGTTGCTTTTAGTTGGGAACGCCTACTTTGCATGTCATTAGCAATAATTATCGCTGACATGCAAAGCGGCAACAAAACTGCCGCTATCGCCATTAAGCTATCGCTAACAGCTGTTAGCGACAGCTTGCTAATAGGGCGATAAAAATATCGCCGCTTTATCGGCAAAAAGTGCCGCTAAAGTGGCGATACTGCCCTTGATAATATGCCCCTTGATTCTTTAAAATACAGCGTCAAAAATTCATTTCACAAGAAAATGCTTTGGACGCATCCTTCATAGGCATCTCACATCTGTAAAATCTCTTAATCTGGAGAGAAAAGTGTAACTTCCCCACCCCTCTTTTAGGAATTATATATATTAAGTGATGCATGTATTCCAGACTTTCGAGGATGAAACTAGGACTGCTTGTGAGAAACCGTACTGATGGAACACAGCTCCATAAACATGTTGCAAACCCAGTTTCCATATTCCTTAACTCTAGCCACTTCTGATAGAAAACATTGTTTATCGTCAATCCTGTTCGTATTTTACTTTAGATATATTTCTGCTTAGGGGACAATAACAGCTAACAGTGTCTTCCAGCGGGCAAACAGGTGGTAGTGAGATTGTGGAAGTAGAACTTCTGCTAGAGTGTGTGAAGGGTCTGTATTTTTTCTGCAATGCATTGTATTGCACCATTTATACAGCAATTATTACCACTATGTGGGGCACAGAAGCTCTTGCCTACATGAGCAGCAAGCTATGCTGTGGAGGATCTGTGGTTGGGAGGTGTTTTGTTTGTTTTTTGATCCTATGTGGGACGTGTTTCCATGTTGTGCATGATGACCACCCGGGTGTGCTTATAGCGTTATGGCATGCAGCACTTAGCAGTGCGGAGGGATGAAGAGGTGTGAGAGCGAGACAAATAATTTATGTTTTTTGGTAGTCTGGCAGCTTTAAGCAGCTCTGCAGGTCCCTTTATGGCATTTCTTTGCTTGCCTTATAAGCACCATGGGTACAGCTGACAACATTAACTCTACCTCACTGGCTGTAAATGTCAATCCCATCACACGGAGCTCGTTGCTGCATGACTTTTTATTTCTTTTTGACGTTCACAAGAAAAACCTGAAGTTCATGTTCCGCAGATGACATTTTGAAACAGCTACTTACTTATCTGAAGTTGCAGCAGCAACACCCACTTTACCTTAAACACTGTGCGCGTTGCTATTCGATCAGATTTGAATGGATTCTTTGACTAGAAGCATAAAAGAAGGTAATTCTTTTTTGACCACAAACTATCCTGTCTTTCCGATGTTGTGTGAAGTTTTAAGTGTGTTATGAAGTAAACTCAAGCAATCTTAAAGCCTTCATTTCTCCCAGGTCATTTTTCCTGAATACAATCCATAACATATTTAGGGGAATCTATTCCTAGTCACAGACATTTCTACCAAAAGAAAAATAAAACTCAAAAGCGTCTGCTTTAAAATAAAAAAAAGAAAAATGCATGTACTAATCGCTTCCCCCTTTTTTGTCTATAAAAACAACCCATTCAAAACTACCGCCAATTCAAAGACCTGACCAAAGGAAGCTGGGACAGATAATAGGACTGTAACAACAAACAACTAGAAAAGGAGGGTGAAGTTTACAGTATTAAGTGGCACATTACGTTTTCACCCACCCTCCCTCTTTACAGTTTTTGCTCCTTGAGGAAATATCAAATCAGAGCTAAAGTACGGCCATAGTGCCAATTACAAAGGACACAGACATGTGATCTGTTACACCATCTGTTTGTATTCTCCTTGAACATAGAACTCTTAGACCCTGCTTACTGGTGGAGCAATTTTACCCAGAGCCATAGCTATGGGTGGAATTCCGCCACCAACAATTTCAAGTGTTTCTGGGTTCAGAATTATCTGGTCCGCAAACTCC